>CM052548.1:65826306-65860126 GCA_028533065.1 Trachops cirrhosus | reverse complement strand
CAGCAACCCGTGACACTGCCCTCCTTATTGAGAAAGCTTTACTAATAATCACAAGCTAGCAGAACCTGAATAACAAGCCTCTGAAAATGTCACTGGCTTCACTGACGGCATATGTGCCATGTAACTACATGAAATACTTCTATATCTTTGTTTAATTTTTGTTACACTCATGTATTAAATAGTTCTCTCATTCCACAGGCATTTATTGAGGACCTGTCCTAGATATAGGTTTCAGTGTATTTATCCATCCCATGTTTTATATGCATATAATTTAGATATGTTATACATATGAGGTCTGTCTGGAAAAACTCCAGCTATTGTTAACATACTAAGAATGGGTTGTGTGACATTGATGTAACCTGGCAGCCAAGGAGAGTGGACTGGAATGCACATGTGTGAACAATGACTTCACTGTTATTAGTCAGTGGGGGCAGTGACACCATTGAGTGAGCACATGTACTGTGTGGCTGTCGCATTCAAAATGGCTGAGTGAGTAGAACAACGAATCTGCATCATATTTTGCATTAAAATTGAACATTCCTCCGTGGAAAATATTTGGATGATTCAGAGGGCTGCAGCTATGGGCAACTGCTGATTGGCAGCTTCATCATAACAATGTGCCCACTCACGCATCACGTCTCATGCACTTTTTTGCCAAAACATCAAATCACCCAGGTGACTCAGCCCCACTGCAGCCCAGATTTGGTGCCCTGCAACTTCTGGCTTTTCCCAAAACTAAAATCACCTTTGAAAGGGAAGAGATTTCAGACTGTCGATGAGATTCAGGAAAATATGACAGGCAGCTAATGGTGACTGGGAGAACTATGTGAGGTCCCAAGGTGTGTACTTTGAAGTGGACTGAGGTGTCATTGTCCAGTGTTCCCTGTATTTTGTATCTTCTTCAGTCAATGTCTCTATTTTTCATATTGCATGGCTGGATACCTTCAGGACAGACCGCATGTGGATCTAACATGTATCTCTATGGCTATCTTTCGGAACATAATCTGACCACACTGACCATCAAAATCTTTTTTATAGCAGATTGCCCTTTCTGAAATGCTTACTTTCTTAATCTAAAGAGGGAAGTTCATAAACACAGGCCTTAGCCAGCCAAAATTCTAGACAGCTGTACCTTTTCCATTGAAGACCATGCTAAATTATGTTTCCTCATTGCTTACAAATAGAGGGTTTTAGTTATATAATTATAAAGATCTAGGGGCAGCGGAAAGGTCAAAGTGTGAGAGTTAAGATCCAGGAGGTAAAATGATTTCCTGTTTGTTTGTTGAATACCTACAAAAGATATAATCTTTGTATCTACCTAAATATAGAGGTATCTATATAAGTATATATAATATAGCCCTGGCTGGTGTGGCTCAGTGGATTGAGCACTGGCCTGTGAACCAAAGGGTTGCTGGTTCCATTCCCTGTCAGGGCACATGCCTGGGTTGTGGGCCGGGTCCCCAGTAGGGGGCACTCGAGAGGCAACCACACATTGATATTTCCCTTTCTTTCTCCCTAAAAATAAATAAACAAATAAAATCTTTTAAAAGATATATACATACAATATATAGATATACAATATGTATGTGTGTATATGTGTATATGCATAGAACGGAATCAGATAAAGGAACCAGCTGATGAATGAAATGTGTCTGAACGAAACCACTCCAGTGGTCACACAGAATTTGGGACCTTTTTATTTTTATTTCATAGTTTTTGGCAGCTGATGACAAGATCAGGTTCTGGCTGGAAATGAACTCAATTGTAGACATCTTTACCATCCCACCAACTTTTATTTCTTATTATTTGAAGAGTAATTGGCTAGGTAAGTATATCGTGGGAATCAGAAGCAATCTCTTTTAAAAAATCTTCAACATTTATTCATAAGTATTCTTCATTTTCCTTTAATGTCTAAATACCATTTTAAGAAATTCCTTGCTGTACTTTTATGGTTTTGTAATATATTTTCAGAACCCATTTTTTTTTTACCTGAGTACCTAAGCAGTGTGATGGGCCTGATGCACAATAGGTGTTGGTGTTTGTTGTTGATAGCGGACTGGCTCATCCACAACCCGAGAGGCCAGCTCCCAGCATCCCATCCCCGGGGGCCCCTCCCTGCTGGGACCATGAGTGGGAGAGAAGAAAAGCCTCGCTTGGCCTTTAAAATCTATAGATCATCATATCCAGACACACTGTGACATCTTATTTATTTAGTTATGTAGTCTTTATGGTAGACCTATTGACAATACATAGGAGGCCTATAGCTTTTACCAATTTTTATGTAATTTTATGTTATTATCTATAAAATATTTCTTGCTATCATTATTATCAAACTATATAAAATAAAGCATCACACAGTGAGAAACATATCATAGATGTTCTGTAGTTAGAATTTTAAGTGGCTTATGGATGATTTGCTTTTTATCTTAAGGAAGAATTAAGTAAAATGTGAGTAATGCTTATTACAATATATGCTTTCTGTTAACTCAGCAAACCTATGAGGTAGGTACTATTATAATTCCCATTTTATAGATGAGAAATTAGAGAAGTTGAGGGCATTGTTTTAGATTACAGCAGCTATTATGTGTCAGGGCTAGTATTTGAATGAGAGCTCACACTCTTAAACCTACGACATTATAATGTATTATGAGCATTTCAGGGAGGGAAAGAGTGTAATCACTCCAAACTGGGTTATAACTCAGGTCACTCCCTGGAGTAACCCTCTTCTTTTGGTGGCTTTCTCCTTCCTGTTGCTTTCTAGGTTTAAGGTTCCTAAGAGCACTGAGGCTGCTAGAACTCCCTCAGATCTTGCAAATTCTGAGAGCCATCAGGACCAGGTAAATGCCCTTCCTCAAGTACCGCTCACGCCCTGTTCGGGGTTGGGGAACTAAAACGTTAACTGAACCTTCAGTCCAACTCATTCCTGATCAGAGTTCTGGTGCAAAAGTCATGAAACCCTGCAGCTCCCAAGGTATTACTTGCTCACTTTCTCCTTCTGTGTTAACATCTCCCACTCGCTGAAAAGTTTGCAATCATTTTGAAGATTTTGTTTCTTCTTTGTTTTGTAGAGCTACAATGTGTAAATCCATTTAGGCTTTAATTCCCCTACCACCACCACCTAAATAAAAAAGCAAAACAATTCAGAGGCTTTGGTTCTATACACTGGCTGCTATGAATCGTAACGTAAGGCTAGGAACGTAAGCCAGTCCCTCTGAGCATGACAGCTGCCCAGTGGCCGCAGTGAACTATTGCTTGCAGAAACAGAGCCACCCAAATGTCTCAAAAAATATGCTACCTTTGAGCAGCAATACTTACAAAGGTTTAAGCAGTTTGGTCTTATGTTACCCACTCAAACTCTCCATGCCTCTAGATCCTCACTAGAAACATCAAATATTATAGGCCGGGGAGATTTCACTGCTAAATGCTTATGCATGATGGAGAAGTCAAGATGGTAAAAAGGCCATTCTTGGGTGACAGGTGGCCCCGCCTGGAAACCACAGATATTTCAGTAAATGTCAAGGCCTTATTTAGGAGACAGGAGCTGGTCTGATCTTCCTCACTCAGACATGCTGGTATGAGCTTGGCAATATGAAACCACATTTCTGTGACTACCCAACATTTCACTTTGCAAGCCCACTCTGGATTCCCGGGACACTGCAGTTCGTACAGTCACTTTAGGCAACTAGCAATCTATTAAATTTATTTTATGATGATACACATGTAATATGCTTTTAAAAGCAGTATAATATTAGGCTAGAGGATATCATAGCAAAATCTAAGCTTTTTGAACAAGTGTGTGTAGCTGGGCCTGCTTTAGAGCCACGCGTCTTCCACTCTAATGTGTATCTGAATCCAACAGAGGATCTTGCAACACTGTAGCTCTGTAGATGGGAGGTGGGGCCTGGGATGCTGCGTTTCAAATACACTGCTGGGTAAGTGTATCATTGCTTCGGGTCCATGAGCCACACTTGGAGTGGCAAGATTTCAGAGGATGAGGTATTTGTGTTCTCTGGAGCCTGTCAGAATCCAACAGCTCTTTGTCTTTCTTCCTCTAGCAACTCAGTGAAATTTTCCAAACTGTTGTCAGTAATTCTCAGTACCTGGTTCACGGCTGCAGGATTCATTCACCTGGTAAGCATCTCATGTTGCTGGTCAGCGTGAATGTCTTTTCTTTAAAAAATGGAGTCTGAACTCCTGTCTCCATCCCTGTACCTAGCGTGAGGCTTATCATTTTACTTCCCATTTAGGGTTTTCTCCACCCCCATATTTATGATGAATATGTATCTCCTACACTTGAGGTATCTATATTCTTCCAGCTTTGTAAACCTACCCTAGTAAAGCTTACCCTTCAGAGGTATAAGCAATAGGTAAAATTTACTACTCTATGTTCATAAGGGTTTCAGGATTTTAAACAAGAATAAAAAGTCAAATAAATGAAGCTAGAAAGATAATAATATACTATAAAATTATTAAAAACCAGAATATTGTGGGGGAGGTGTTTCTGGGTTGCAAAGGGGAGCTTTGGGGATTTCTTGGTTCTGAAATTAATCTGCTTCCTTTGCCTATAGGAAAGGTTCATTTTTAGCCCATGTTAATCAGCAATATAATAAGTGGATTTCAACAATAGGAAAGTAACTCCTAGACTTTGTTGCTCTAGGACAGTGGAGGAGTAGTGGTTAGAAAATGCAGAAATTAAAATGGGTAGTTAAGAGCCTGCACAGACCTTTCAGAAAAGCAAAGCAAAACAAAAAACATAGTAGAAGTCATTTTCATGTGGGCCCTTGTCTCAAAATTAATTAAAATAGTAACAAGAAAAAAGAAAAATGTCAAATACCAAATGCAAATTGTGACAGAAACTTCAAGAAATCTGAAACCAGCCACATCCTTTCTCAGCACTCAAGCAAGCAGGAGATTTTCCTGAAATGAACTGTCACAGCAGTGAAGACGGGTCCCTAGATCTAGAGGACTGGTCCTAGGGTCGTAGGTCTACCATGGGAGAAGCAGCCACCCGTGTCCCTGTGGAGGCCCTCGGGCCATCACGGGATGGGAGGGAAGCGAGCGCTAAAGGAGCAGTGACCTGTAGCCTTCAGCAGCAGCTCCGACGAGGGGCTGTCAGGCCAAACGTAGCCTACAGGCATCTTTTCTTGGACTTAATTGTGTTTACATTTTATTTTCTATTTTTTATTGCCTGCCTTTCCACATAAAAAGATGTCTGGATTTCGGGGGAAAACACAAGCCCAACCCATTCTGCCAAGGCCACCCGCAGGCCTCGTCGAAGGCTAGCTGCTCCTGTAAGTAGCGTGTGCTCCTGAGTGGGGCACAGTCTCTGCCAGGCTCATTCGAACCATTCAAGACTTTTGCCTGACCCTTCTCAGCATGTGCATACGTGTCCTCGTTGGGCATCCGGTCACCTGGGCAAAGAGACCTCTGACAAGGAGGCGCATAGAGAAAGAAGGGGAAGTGACCAGATGGTTTATGCCTTAAAGGGATCTGCTGTAAGTCCCGCCAACATCTGGAGTGTTAACAGCCTAGAAGAGCTATATCCCAGAGCAAAGAAAAGAGCAGATTTTGTCAAGAGGGTATTTGAAATGACAAAACAAAATAAAAGTGTGATTGTCTCAACTCACCATCTTCCCATAGTCACAGCTGAGAGTTGAAACCACTGAAAGGTGAATATTTCACCAGAAAGCAATCAAAATGGTGACTCTCCTTAAATTCCACCAGAAATACCAGGAGGGTACGAAGGAGAGCAGACACCAGTTTAACCACAGTTGCAGAACATAACAGTTATAAGAACAATTACAAGATAATTTGCCCAAGGAAACAAAAGTTAAGAAAAAGCCCTTCATATTTGAGAAAAATACAAATGAAGAGTTTTTAAAACTGAAAATGACAATTCCAACTACATATGTAGGATTTTAAATAAAAGAATATTAAACGGTAGCAGGAGTTGAAAAGGGCCGAAAGCTACCGGAGCAGAAGAAGAGTGCCATCGGGCTGAAAGCTGCATCAGGGGGCCACGACGTGGTACCTGTGATGACGCGTGCTCAGAAACTCGGTGGGCAGGACAGAGGCCAAAACCCTGGCATGGAAAGAACAAAGGTGCTCAAATGGTGGTTGAGCGAACCATGGCAATGTCGACTCGCACTCTATTAAATTGGTGTTTCTGAGGAAAATGACGTGGCAAAGGGCACCAGAAAAAAGTGCTTAAAATAAAGTTGTGAAGCTGTACTATATCTTTAAAAGATTTACTGAATCCAGGAAAAATAACTCTAAATTATTTATTCTAACCATGTTTTGGGGCAGTTTACTGACCTTTGAGGATGAGGAGAGAATCCAAGCAGAACAAAGCAAAGTCTATAAAAAGGGGAAAAATTCAAACTAGCCTCAGATTGCTTGGCAACATCAATCAACACTGAAAGACAATAGAGCAGTGTCTGCAAAGTTTGTGTGAAAAAAAGTGTAACCTGTCCTGTCACTTTAAGAGAAAATAACACCTATGCACCCCTTTACAAATGTGTCTTGATAAAATCCAGCCACAGAGGAGATGAATCAAAATCAAGAACTCAAGAGTGAAGAAACCATGATAAAAGTTAGTGGTGGTGATTATTGAATGACTTTAAAATAGAACTAAGACATAACTAAGGGAATCATGGTTATAGACCAGAACTCACACCTGCAATGTGAAGATAATACATAATTAATACAAATGATAGGGAGGAAGGAGACGGGAGATGTCCTTCCATCCTCCTCCTCCATAGCCTTTCTAATCTAAAACTGAAACACGAAATTTAAAAACATAAAAAATCAGTTGCTTTGAAATAGGGAATTAAAAATAGATAATTCAGTATCTTAACATTGTTTCCTAACCCTTCATCCTCACTTTAATTTACTTCCCACGTGGGACTGGCAGGTGGGTGCTAGCATGGGTACGAGGAAGAGCAGACTAGACGGGCGGACCAGCAGAAGGCCGACTTGCTTGGGGCGGGCCGGGGAGTGGGGAGGGACTGGAAACACTACCATAGTACTCCCAAAGAGAGTGAGTGAAACCCCAAATCATCCTTTCAATTATCGTGAAGGGATTTCCAGGTTGAAATAAGTTTAGTTTTAGTTTGTATAGCATGTGGTATAAGGATATGATTGAAGCCATGTGCTAAGATGTTAATAAAAGACACTGTAAGGTTTTAGCTTAAAGGAAATTGTCCCAAGTAACTCTTGAGTTCCTGGGCGGAATATATACAGAGTGGGGCGAAAATGGGTTTACAGTTGTTTGTATAGAAAATAATAGAATAATTAATAAATAATACAGGAATAAACTTTGGTTTTGCGCGCTCACTGCTGTGTGTATATATTTCTAGGTGTATGTATATGTATGTGTGTATATATATGTATGTGTATATAGATATATATTTTTAATCTGTGTGATTTAAACTTGGTTTTCTAACAGTACAATAGTCTCAGAAAATAGTGAAAACTCCAGAAGTCAGTATAAACAGATTAGTGTACTTTGTAACATAGTCCACAGGCCATGGGAATTAAGTATAGACACACAATTTCTTTCTTTTTTTGGAGGGATTTTATAGGAGTCTATACTCATAACTACACATCAAATTTAAGAAAGAGTCAGCCCTGGGCATATCACTTTTAAAAAGTGGTCACATACCTACCCTGACTGGTATGGCTCAGTTGGGCGTCATCCCATAAAGTGAAAGGTCACTGGTTCGATTCCCGATCAGGGCACATGCCTGGGTTGCGGCCTGGTCCCACCGGGGTCATGTGAGAGGCAGCACATCAATGTTCCTCTCCTTCTTTCTACCTTCCTTCCCCTCGTTCTAAAAATAAATAAAAGCATTTTTTGAAAAAGTGATCATATACCTGAGCAAACTACATTATTTCTAATTTCTATTCTAGTTCTTGACAATACAACAAAATCTTACTTTGCCCAGGCATCTTTAGTATTTTATTATTTTTGTATATATAGAAAAGGAATATGTCTAAGAAATATGTAAGCTATTTGGAAAATATGCCTAAAATGGAAAAAAGGGAAAATTATATATGTTCTATATAATTGTTACATGTTATTTGTTGTGATATACTCAGATATTGTATATTTATAATGAGTTTATATATACTATGGATAAAGTATAGTGTCATTATCTAAGTTACTCTTTTTATTTAATGTAACAAAGATAAGTTGATTAATTTTGTTTCCTTAAAATGAGGAGACTGAGGGGAAGTCAGAGGAAATGTTTTTCAGTTATTTTAATCACTGAAGAGATTTCTGTGGGAAGTGGGGGAAATAACCCTGGGAGCTTGTTTGCTTTTCCTTAGACACCTGCTTTTGTGAGGTTAAGCTCACTAAAATAAAGTGCTGACTTGAGTGCTCCTTCCTTTAGTGATAGATAATCCTGATTTGGAGAAAAATGAGAACAAACATGAATTGCTCCAGGCCGTGGTGATGTGCCCACTTGAAAAGAGAGAGAGATGTGGGCAGCAAATTTCACTATGGAGCATTGCAAGTGCGGGCTCATGCTACATGCCCCCAAGATCTCAGCAATAATCACAATGGAAGGAAATAAGACTTCACAGTCACTACCCGCAATTTGCCAACACTTCACAACAGCCCAGGGGTCATTTATATTTCATTAGAATTTAGAATCGAATGAAGTGATTTTGTCTATCCTTTGTAAACTTCCCTTGTAATCCATTCAGAGACCTTTGCTGAGTCTTTTTCTTTTTGGACAGGTGGAAAATTCTGGGGATCCCTGGCTCAAAGGTAGAAACTCACAGAATATATCATATTTTGAGTCCATTTACCTGGTCATGGCAACAACGTCAACCGTTGGCTTCGGAGATGTGGTAGCAAAGACATCCCTAGGACGAACGTTCATCATATTTTTCACCCTGGGGAGTTTGGTGAAGAATACTTTTAATATCTTTTGAATGTAGCTACGTAAATTATAAGCATTTGGTTAATGGTGAGAAATGAAGCAGTTTTGGCTCGAGAGTGAATGTTACATTGTTCAGGTGTCAAATGAAAAGCTATAAGGATCCCATGTTTTCCCAAACTGTATTCCCTGGAGCATGAGATGCAATTGTTTCGTTGCCAAAGGTGAGGACTCTTAACAAAGGAGAAGTATGCATTCCTTATTAACCTCTACATTGATTTGAGCAACAGTATCTTCCTTGATCTTTGGCCCATCAGATTAAAGTCTTTCTTCCAAAGAAGAAGGGCATTTGAGATTGGATCTGAAGAAAGTTCTGTTATATCCAACTCAAATGAATAAGCTCTCCAGACCAGCATTTTGCTTCAGATGAGTAAGAGTCTATTTGCAGTTCAGGACTTAGTGTCAAGGACAATGGAAGTCTCCTTTTCTTTTAGTTTCTAACTTCGGTTCCTTAAAAACCATACCAGAGGCCTCTGCTTCACCTTTGTGACATTCCACTGTCCACATTGCCACATCTCCTCATTTCATTTTGCCGTACCCCTGCTCTGCCCTGTATGGTCCCCCCACTCACGCCCTAATAACAGCAAGTCGAAGAGTCAGCAGGGCAGTTGGTAGTGATAAAGGGACAAATGGGAAGGAGGTTGCCTTACTGCTTGTCCTTGTTTCATTGCTGTCATCATTTTGAATGATGAAAAGCATTTCATTCAACTTTAACCAAATGCGAAGGCTGAAGTAAGAAAAGAAATTATCTCTCGTTAAATATGTAGTTCACAGTGATGGCCCTCATAGATAAAACAACATTTTGTGTACCTTCTTTCTTCTTTATAATCTCAAAATTTCGGTGTATCCTTTAAAATAATGAGATTAAGGTTTTATTTGCTGATCATTTTAGATAATATTTGCAAACTATATCCCTGAGATGGTGGAACTTTTTGGTAACAAGAAGAAATACACCTCTTCTTATGATGTGCTCAAAGGAAAGAAGTAAGTAGCTTTTGAGTATAATTTCTATAGTGTGAGATATTCTGCTAATCACATATTTGTTTCTAAACACCTGTTGCTTGGCCTAGGTGAATATATTGGCAGAATCCTTCATTCACTAAAGAGTGTTGTGCTAAAATAAGTGCCATGAGAAGATAATAGTTGCTACTTGATACAAACTACTATACAGATGTTCATAAGAACATTAAATTAACTAAAATGACAGATGATATTGTCGTTCATTGTCAAATATTGATTGTGACAGTATTTTGACTTTCCTTATTGCTAACTAGTCTCTTCTACCCATTACTATTTGTCTTATTCATTTAATCACATAGTTAACTCAGGCTAACTTTACATAATGGATCAAATTCAAAACACAGTTTGAATTTAAAATAATTTAGTGGTCTTAGCCCCAACTCCGCTAAACCTATGGGGCTCATTCACCGGCAGAGGTTTGCGAGGGTGAGGAGCAACTTCAGCCCCTTCCCCAGCACTTCCTCGCTCTCCTGTGTCCACGCCACAGCCACCAGTTCCCAGGAGGAAAGCAGATTTGTTCTTACTCTGTTTCTTTGTTGATATATGTTCCCTCAGTTTCCATTATGCTTTCCACATCTAAGGAAAAAAAATGAATTGGAGACCTTAAATATGAAGTGATTCATTTTTATTTAGTCTCTGTCTCCAATAGAGGAAGGAGGCACAGCAGAGGTAAGTTCTTTTGGAGTGGTCTCTTAATGCAGTTGAGCAAAAACCAAGATTGACCTAGGACAAAAAATAACGAATTGAATCAAAACAATGGAATAAACTAGATAAGCCAAAGTTCAATCCAGTTTATTTTTGGAAGGGGTATGTGACCCATGCTAAATAAGCCAGTATGGTCTGGAAAATTTAGGGTAAAGTAGATTTTTTTAAATATATATATTAAACCTAAGGCAATTGACAACTGTTTTCTACCATAAAAGTTACATGCTTATACTTTTGCACCTGTCCTAGGTGTCTCTCCATTGGACTCACTTTTTCTCTGACTGCTGGATAATTTTAGATGTGGAAGATAAACAGAAATACCTAGATCCCAGTGCTACCTCAGCCATAGCATTTAACTATGGGAAAATCAATATAACATTCTTAGCCGCCGTTGTTCCTCAGTGAAAAGTGATTTTATCATCCAATCAGGAATCAAGTGGAAAGTCAAATCAAATTACACATTTACAAGTCCATTAGAAGTTATAAATAACCGACTTCCAGCCAAGATGGAGCCGTAGGTAGATCACTTTGCCTCCTAACACAACTGAAAGAGGGACAACAACAAATTTAAAAACAAAAAACAACCAGAACTGCCAGAAACTAAAACTGTATGGAAGTCCAACAACCAAGGAGTTAAAGAAACATTCATCCAGACTGGTAGGAGGGACAGAGATGGCGGTGGCTGGAGGACATGGGTGGGCAAGGTGGTGGTTGGTGGAGCAAGCAATCCCACATTTGCAAACAGATAAACTGGGAAAAACAACTGGGGAGCAAGACAGAAAGTGCAACTCAGGGCTCCAGAGCAGGGAAATGAAACCTCAAAACCTCTGACCATAAAAATCTATGGGGGTTGAAGTGATGGGAGAAACTCCCAGCCTCATAGGAGAGTTTGTTGGAGAGACTCACAGGGTACTAGGATGTACACAAATCCACCCACCTGGGATTCAGCACCATAAGGGCCTAGTTTGCTTGTGGGTAGTGGAGGAAATGACTGAAAGCTGGAGGAGAGCCGAGCAAGCGGCACTGTTCCCACTCAGACCTCTGCCCCACAAATAGTGCCACAGTGCAGGGATGTGGGTTGCCCTGCTCTGGCAAATACCTAAGACTCTGCCCCTTACTATGTAACAGGCATGCTGAGACAAAAAAAAAATGCCCCAAATGAAAGAACAGATCAAAGCTCCAGAAAAAATACAACTAAAGATGAAGAGATAGCCAACCTATCAGAGGCACAGTTCAAAACATTGGTAATCAGGATGCTAACAAAAATGGTTGAGTATGGTTGCAAAATAGAGGAAAAAGTGAAGGCTATGAATATTGAAATAAAGGAAAATGTACAGGGAACCAACAGTGACGGAAAGGATACTGGGACTCAAATTAATGGTTTGGACCAGGAGGAAGAAATAAACATTCAACCAGAACACAATGAAGAAACAAGAATTCAAAGAAATGAGGAGAGGCTTAGGAACCTCTGGGACAACTTTAAATGTTCCAACATCCGAACCATAGGGGTGCCAGAAGGAGAAGAGGAAGACCAAGAAATTTAAAACTTCTTTGAAAAAATAATGAAGGAGAACTTCTCCCATCTGGCAAAGGAAATAGATTCTAGGAAGTCCAGGAAGCTCAGAGAGTCCCAAAGAAGTTGGATCCAAGGAAGCACACACAAAGGCACATCATAATTACAGTACCCAAGATTAAAGAAAAAGAAAAAAATCTTAAAAGCAGCAAGAGAAAAGGGAAGAGTTACCTAGGATTTCCCATAAAGCTATCAGCTGATTTCTCAAAAGAAACCTTACAGGCAAGAAGGAGCTGGGAAAAAGTATTCAAACTCATGAAAAGCAAGGACATATATCCAAGATTACTCTATCCAGCAAAGCTATCACTTAGAATGAAAGGACAGATAAAGTGCTTCCCAGATAAGGTCAAGTTAAAGGAGTTCATCACGACCAAGCCTTTATTATATGAAATGTTAAAGGGACTTATCTAAGAAAGAGAAGAAGGTCAAAAATATGAACAATAAAATGATTAAATTCAGAACTATTAACAACCAAACCTAAAAAAACACAAACAAAAATAAAGCAAACAAACAGAACAGGACCAGAATCACAGAAATGGAGATCACATGGAGGGTTATCAGTGGGGAAAGGCAGGAGGAGAATAGGGAAAAAGGTACAGGGAATAAAAAGCATAAATGGTAGGTACAAAATAGACAGGGGGAGGTTAAGAATAGAGTAAGAAATGTAGAAGCCAAAGAACTTATATGTACGACCCACGGACGTGAACTAAGGGGGAAGAATGCTGGTGGGAGGGGCAGTGCAGGGTGGAGGGGAATAAAGGGAGAAAAATGGGACAACTGTAATAGCATTATCAAGAAAATACATGTTTAAAAAGTTGTAAATAACCATGAAAATCATAGCAGTTATGAGCTATTGTTGTAGTCCTAAAAAGCCCCGTGTAATTCAAATGCATGAAGTGATGCCCTATATGAGATGAACTAGAGACAACAGAAATCTTTCGCTTCTTTTGTATCATGGAGATAACGTTCTGATTGTTTCTATTTTTCAAATCTGGGTGATTCAAATACCAAATTTATTTAAAATTAAGTGTAAGCTCCTGGCCCATCTCTAAATCTAGAAAGGAAGAGGTCGACTTGTGTTCCTCAGGTAACCCACCTGACGTGCTCTTGCCCCTTAGGTTCATCGTGGTCTGTGGGAACATCACGGTGGACAGTGTGACTGCTTTCCTGAGGAACTTCCTGCGTCATAAGTCCGGGGAGATCAAAACTGAGATTGTGTTTCTGGGAGAGTAAGTGTGTCCATTTGGCTCACGAGCTCTACATTAATGCTTGCAATATGTGTGAATGTTTTAAACGGAACAAAATCAGCCTTGTAATATTCATAGAAAAGTGAGAAATAATAAGAAGCAAAAAGAAAAGAAAAAGCGATCTCGTGATCAGAGTTATCTTCTGAAAAAGCCTGGGAATGTATCTCGCCAGAAGCTTTTCTGTACACATACGATTGAGTGATGCCCTATCATTAAGGTTGTTCTATACTTATTGCTGTTATATATGACCATAATTTTGTGCGCAAGTCTGACACATTTCGTAATTACAACTCTAACGGTTGATGACCAGAATTGCACATCTAAAGCTCAAATAGATGCGCAAAGGATTTTTTTGATGATGTTTTTGTTCTATGCAGTGTACCTTTTCACAAGCAGAGTCAAAGATTTTGTGAAACACTGAGAAATGCATATTTATTTTTTTAATATATTTTTTAAAGATTTTATTTATTTATCTTCAGAGGGGAAGGGAAGGAGAGAGGGAGAGAAATATCAATGTATGGTTGCTTTCTGTGCATTCCCTGCTGGGAACTGGCCTGCAACCCAGGCATGTGCCCTGACTGGGAATCAAACCATGATCTCTTGGTTCACAGGCCCGCGCTTAATCCACTAAGCTACACCAGCCAGGGCGAGAAATGCATATTTAATACAAAAAGATTTTGAAGTTGAAAAAATGGTTTCTAGTTGTTTATTTTACAATTTTAGTTGCTAGTGAGATGGGACAACATTTGTGTGTTTTGATGATTTGCTTTCCTTTTTGAAATTCCTCTTCATTTTTTTTATCCTCTTTTCTGTGAGACTGGTCATCTCTTATTTTACTGAGTGAAGCACTCAGTATATTTTGATATTAGCTGTGTTATGTCATGTGTTATAAATATTTTTCTCCCTCTTTGCCTTTTAATTTTTGTGCTTTTATTTTCATATAGGAACATTTAATTTGCTTGCACTTCAATCCATTCACTCTGTATTTTATTATTATTTTTTGGTTTTTTGCTTTTCTTACATTCTTAGGCCTCTCTGTTCTAGGATTAAATAAATATTTCTCTAGCATTTCTGTATTTTCATATGGAAATTTTTCTTATACTTAAGCTGTCTGGAATTGATTTAGTATAATGTAAAGGAACTAACTTCTTTTTTCCCCCCCCAAATGATTAATCAGTTATTCAGACATCACTCAAACAAGTCAGGCAGATTTGAAGTGATAATTTGATCTTACATAGGAATGTATATAGGATTCACCTGAACTTTTATACATTTTATAGTTAAAATAGAAAACTAAGCATTGTTTTTGATACTCCTATCTCCCTCAAATCGTGTGTACACTTTCATCAATATCATCAATTTTGTCTCCTAAATACATTCTAATTCCATTTCTACCATTTCATTTCTGCTATCACGACCCTGTTCAAAGTTAGTATCTTGTCTCTCCTGAATTTCTATAAAGGCTACTTCATTGATTTTTCTTTTTGCTCAGAATTTCTTCTGCCTTTATATGACCAGTTTATTTTCATCCTTCAGCACTTGGAGAGAATTTCTCTATTCTCCTACATTAGTATCTTTTAATCCTTCTGTCTCTTTACTCTGTTATATTTTCTTTAAAGCACTTATCACCATCTATAATTGTGGTAGATTTTCCTTTAACACAACTATTAACATTTTCTTCCCTTACTGTGCATTCATGCTTCTCCTCTCAATAAATGATGGAGTCTCTTTTTCTTCCCTTTGAATCTGGCCTGGCCAGTGTCTTGATTTGATCAATAGAATGTGGTGACACTTTGTTAGTTTAGGCCTGGCCTTTCAGAGGACCGGCAGTTTCAATTTTCACTCCAAGAGAGCCATGAGCCCTGACACATCATACAAAAAGTCGGACTAGCTTGCTGGGGAGGAGGCCCAGCCAGACCTCACCTGCTCTACGCAGGTAGCTGAGACAACAATCATGTGAGTAAAGTCATTTTGGACATTCGAGCCCCTAGTGAAACTCTCTGATGAGTGTACCCCCATGAATGGTCACAGTCGACACTATGTGGAATTACCTTGCTGAGGCCAGCCAACCATAAAATCCTGAAAAATAATATATTATTTTTGTTTTAGGCCAGTAAGTTCTATTTGCAGAAACAAAAAAAAGTAGTACAGTAGGGGAAGTGGGGTGCTGTTATAACAACAGCCAAAACGTGGTCTTTTCCTAGGAACTGGTGGTAGGCAGAGACTGGAAGGGTTGCATGGCGACTCTTAGTAGAGGCCAGAAAAACAATGAGGAAAAAGTGCTGTTAGGGATTGGAAGAAGAGCAGAATTTTGGTAACAATGTCACTAAAAGTAACTTGGAAGATAGAAAATGTCCTCACTGCAGTTGTGAGGCTGGTTAAGAAAGCTTCCTGTAAGAGTGTTGAGTGTCATTTGCCATCACATAATCATGTGTGATAAGGTAAGAAAATTGAACTGGAGAAGAAACTTTTTAGTTTTTAGCAGAATGTAAAAGAAATATAGAAGTCTCAGAACACTCTCTCTAGCTGGCCAAAAAAAATTTCATAGAGGAAAATGATCTCAGCAGAGAAAAAAAAGTCAAATCTAAGATGCCGCCTATAAAATATGACCTCAAGGTTCAAGGTCAAGATCCAATGAAGGATGCAACTGAAGACCCTTTATTAAGACCTCAGAAGGATCTAAGGTGGTGACTTAAATGATGCTCCTTTCCATCAGGCAAAGGGTTTCTGAGAACCTGAGGGCATTCTTCCCAGAATTCTGACATTCTCAAAGTAGAGATCTATCCCCAGAAGAATCATGACTGTGACTTTGTGGACATGCCATGAGCCTGAATAATATGCAGAGAAACGTGTCAGTGCTTCCAAGAGAATTTTACTGGTGAAAGCACTGCCACCCCAGGATAAAAGGGACAGAGAGAGTTCAAAATGGAAAAAAAAAAGCCTCTGGGCCTCCCATGTAGCACATGCAAAAATCAAGCCTAGAAAGCTGTTCAAATACAAATAGGGGACATTTATCAGGGAAAAAGAAGGGTGACTCGAAGGGTCAGAGGGCAGAAACAAGACTCAGAAAGAACATGGGTTAGCCCATAAGGACAGAACTGAGCTCTAATCGAAAAGTGCAGGGATTTAGAAGTAAAACTCGTAGGTACAAAATAGACAGGGGAGTGTTAAGGACAGTATAGGAAATGGAGTAGCCAAAGAACTTATATGTACTACCCACGGACATGAACTAAGGGGGTATTGGTAGAGGGAATGGGGGGCACCTGGTAGAGGGGGACAACAAAAATTGAGACAGCTGTAATAGCATAAGCAATAAAATATATTTAAATATACCCTCTTCCCCTGGTGTAGGGGGCCCTAATAATGCATGTTCAGAGAGATTTGAGAATTTCTATGTGCTGATTTCTAGCAATTCATATGTGCCTTTCATTAGGAGCCACACCTCTTTTGATTGGGAATGTCTTTTGCAATTTTCCTATTACTTTTCATGGTGTGTTTGGTGTGGAGATGGCGATACTAAAACTTAACTATTTATTTAGTTCATGGGTCTTCAGATGAGGGGGAGCCATACCTGAAGAGCCCCATCCACATCGAAACCTGACTGAAGAAGATAAGATGCAGGACTTGGACCCGATTGCTCTAAAGAGATGAGGCTTTGGGAGGAGAACATGAGAGTACTTTGGACAGGGGAGGGATGTGAATTCTTGTGGCCAGAGGGAAGACTGTGGTAGATTGGTTTTAAAAGATGGCTATCAGCAGTTTCTCCCAAATGTGTGCACATGTACAATATCCTCACCAAATTAGACCTGAGCTTCAGACCCATCCCTGGAATCAGGCTAGTGGTGTCAACATGATCTAACCATGCAGATTAATAACAAATGGAATATATGTTTCTTCGCAGAGGAGATTAGGGGTTCTATTGAATGCAAGTAAATGTAACAGTCTCTGAAGCATCCTTTTCCATCTTTGGGTCTGCATTCTCCGTCCAGGGCTCCTCCTTCTTTGGAATTGGAATCCATACTTAAGTGCTCCATGTCCTACACAACTTTTGTTTCTGGATCTGCACTGAAGTGGGAGGATCTGAGGCGAGTTGCGGTAAGAACTAATTTTTTTTTCCTTGTAGTTAACCTCAACTGCAGTAATTAAGATGATAGGATATATGCTCTTTTAAAAGCACTACTCTAGACCCTTAAATTTGGGGAAATACAACTTTCTTGATTTAAAAATTGATCATAAAAGAAATGTAGTAATTGACCTCCAGTTTCTATTTGACAAACATGAAGTGGACCTCCCTCTTTACCTGCAGTTACAGTGAAGTTGTTTAGTTCACTAAATTCTCTATCTAGAGCTGTTTTATTTTCACACTCTAAGAGATCTGTAAAAACTATGGATAGCCAAAGTGTGTTTGATCTTACCATTCAAATGGGATTGTTTCCAAAGGACAGATTTACCAACTTCTAAACACACGATGTGCCTCGTCATAGCAGGGACATGAAGGAAAATAGCAGAGATCCCATTAAGGTTGGGGCGAAAACGAATGATTAAAGGCCAATCTTGTAGACAGCTTTCATTTAAGATCAAAGCCAGCTTCCTCTCATTTTGTAAGTTTCACAGAATCATATAAATCAAAAGGCTTCAGTTTTTGAAAGCAGAGATTTACAGAGTGAACATAGAGAATTGAAGCAGAAAATGACAGACTCAGAATAATCATTCTTTTTCCTGCACTTTAGTTTTATAAGAGCCACACTAATAATTTTCTAGAATCTTAAGATTCAGAATCTATAGATAGTGAATGACTGCTTACTTTGAGCTAAGCAGGTATCCAGTTCCTTCATTCTTTGCTGTCCTGAAAGGCAAACAAGTATACAGGCAATTGCTTTAAAAAACCTTTTGACCCATCAGTAGGCAATAAACTGATGGTTAGGACACGAGGAAAAATAGGACTATGCACCCATTTTAAAGCAATCTGGAATCTATGTTGGAGATCCTGTGCCTTAGTTCCATGGCAGCCCTCACAGCCCTTGCAGTGTTTGCAGAACTACAGGACAGATATTATTGCATCCTTATCACAACTTCTCCCCAAGTGTGTTCTATCTCTTATTGGAAATTTTATGAAAAAAAACCCATAAGAGAACCCAAAAGAGGAACACTAGAGCATTTCCCATGTAATTAACAAATGATTGTGTTCAATCTTGAAGAATAGGTGGAATCTGCAGAAGCATGCCTGATTATAGCCAACCCTTTGTGCAGTGATTCCCACGCTGAAGACACTTCAAACATTATGAAGTAAGAAGTTGGTACTGTGTTCTTAATGCTACAATATTAATTTATTTCTGCCTCTTTTAAAACAAAGCCTGGTGCATAGACCTAAACAGGAGATGTCATTTACCACAGCATTAGGGTCATCATATTACAGGTTTCTGCCTATTTTATTTTTTGCCACCAGGGATGATGCAGATGTATGAAAAAGTAGTTGAAAATACAGCATCCTGAGTATCTATGGTCTTCTCTACATACTTCCCTGAAGTTTCATATAATAGCTATCTAAGTTTAAAAAGCAAGCATACAAATAACAGATAACTGTTCAGATAGCATCATTGTAAGTAGTACATCCTCTCCCACTCAACAATAACAATGCCATTGGTGATATGAGAATGCTATTAGTAGGCTTTACTTACTGGTTTTTTTCCCAGTAGTTCTGGTAAAAGATTGTGCATGGTTCAGTATGATGTGCTTGTGACTACTGGAAATTCTTTTTAAGATGGCTAGAATTAGTTAGCATCTTTAACTGTGAAGTATCTATGAGCAGGAACTTGACTTCAAACTATGAGCAGTAACAAGTTCAAACTATCATTGTGATGGCAATGGCATTGTTCCTAAACCAGAGGATCTTCTGGGCCTCAACGCAAAATAAACATAAATAGCTGAAGGTGACTCCACAAATAGTAAGAAACCACTGAGAATTTGCACTGTGCACAATACAGTAAGTATGACACGAACTTTAGTTTCTTAATTTGTAAAATGAGGAAGTTGGATATGAGAGTCTATAAACTATCTCAAGTGGCAAACCATAATTCAATATTCAGTTTTTCTTATAATTAATGTGTTTGAGTTGAAGGCTAAAATGTATATGAAACTGTTTATTTCATTCTCAAGAACTGGTCCCAGAAGACCATAATCTTCTAATGATAAAAGCTGACCTTTTGATAGATTTATTTTACAAAGTCACTAGAACAACTGTATCCTATTAAACAGGACACTTTTAGAGAACAGCATAACAGTGAAACTTATAATATGCCATTTTATTATGCTTACCCACATATCAACTGAACTCTGAATTGAATTGTACTACAAAGCCATTGTATGTGACACATCACTGATGACCATATTTGTTGTTTATGTAGGGTACTGTCTATCAAGAACTATAGCCCTCATACCAGAGTCATCATACAGATACTTCAATCCCATAACAAGGTATTGTAACTTTCTAGCCTATCCAGTCACCTCGTCTGTTCGTCTGTGGAGCTAGATGAACTTAGTTCATCTAAGTAATAGATGAATTCATTACTTCCAAATGGCTTTACACTCAAAAAGTTTTTGCCAACTGTAGGTGAAATCTGGAGTCTCATTAAGATTGTTAATCACTTACAAATGTAAATTCAGGAAAAGGTATATTTGCGTATTTTAAAAGCTGCTACCTGGTGGTCTAACTTCCAAATCATCTTGAGATCCTCTGCTTTGGGGCACTGACAGGTCTTGGCACACTCTCAACTACTGGGAGCCACTAAAGCTGAAGTATACCGATTAAACAATCACAAAATTTGAGAGATAACAAAGAGCTAGGTTGAGGGTGATTTATAAGGTTTACCATATATATGAGGCCATTCCTTTAAGACTAGGAGAGGTCAATGTTTTCTATCATGCATAAAAACCAACACAGAAAGTCAAAGAAAATGAAGAAACAGAAATATGTGTTCTAAACAAAAAGCAAAACAAGACAAAACCTCAGAAAATATGTTAATGAAAGAGAGATAACTGGCTTACCTGACAAAGAGTTCAAAATAACTGTCATAAAAATGTCACTGAACTTGGAAGAAGAATGAATAAAAAGTGAGTATTTCACAAACTGGTAGAAAATGCCTAAAGTACTGAAGAGAAGTCACAGAGCTGAGGAATATAATAACTGAACTGAAAATTGCAATATAGGGCCTCAATACAGACTAGATGAATCAGAAGACAGGATCAGTGAAATCGAAGACAGAATAGTGGAACTCACCTAACCAGAGCAGCAAAAAAGAAAAAAGAATGCAAATGCGTTTAGACAGCTTAAGCGACTTATGGGAAAACATCAAGTGGACCAACGTTTGCATTATAGGAATCCCAGAGGGAGAAGATAAAGAAAAAGGGACAGAAAGCCTATTTAAAGAAATAATAGCTGAAAACATCCCTCACATTGGGAAGGAAACAGACATCCAGAACCAGGAGGCTGAAAATTCAAAATAAGTGGAACCCAAAGAGACCCACACTGAGACACATTAAAGTGTCAAAAGTTAAGAACAACCAAAAGTTGTTTATTTGAGACTTTTCTTGTTTCTTGAGGTAGGTACTTCTTGCTGTGATCTCACTCATATATTGAATCTAAAAATAAAACAACCATACAAACAAACCCTGAATTCATAGATGCAGAGAGAAGATTGGTGGTTGCCAGAAGCAGGGGATGGGAATGAGAAAAATTGGTGGAAAAGATCAAAAGGTACAAACTTCCAGTTAAAAAATAAATAAACCATGGTGGTGTAATATAGAGCATGGTAGCTATAGTTAATAATACTTTATTATATATTTAGAAGTTGCTAAGAGAATAAATTTCTAAAGTTACCATCACAAGAAAAAATAATAAACTCAATTGTGATGGACGTTAACTAGACTTATTTTTGTGATCATTTTGCAATGTATATAAATACTGAATCATATATGCTTTCTGATTGGTGTTTCGGGGTTCTTGGGATATATTCCCTGAATCCCAAAACACCAATCTTAAAGAATATACGACCAGAAAGTATCCAGCCATGTAATATGAAAGTGATACTTATTGAAGAAGATACAAGACACAAGAAACATTATACATAGGACAATGACACTTCAGTCCCCTTCAAAGTACACATCTTGGGACCTCACACAGCTCTCCCAGTTGCCAGCAACTGCCCTGTTGTATTTTCCTGGACCACATTGATGGTCTGAAATCTCTTCCCTTTCAAAGGTGATTTTAGTTTTGGAAAAAGCCAGAAGTTTCAGGGTGCCAAATCTGGGATGCAGTTGGGCTGAGTCACCTGGGTGATTTGATGTTTCACCAAAAGACTCTGCACGAGGCATGACGCATAAGCAAGTGCATTGTCGTGATAAAGCTGCCAATCACGTGTTGCCCATAGCTGTGGCCTTCTGAATCATCTGAATAGTTTCCTTGGAGGAATGTTCAAGCTTAACACAAAATTTGATGCAGATTCATTGCTCTCCTTGCTCAGTCATTTTGGATGTGATGGCCACGCAGTACATAAGCTCACTCAATGGCATCTACTGCCCCCACTGATTAGTACACTGAAGTTGTCATTATTCACACATGCGTATTCCAGTCCACTCTCCTTGGCTGCCGGGTTACCTTGATGTCACACAAACTGTTCTTATTATGTTAACGATGGTTGGATTTTTTCCAGACAGACTTTGTTATGTACCTCTATGTTCATAGCAGCATTATTTACAATAACCCAGATGGAAACAGCCCAAGTGCCCATCAGTAGATGAGTGGATAAAAAAGATGTAGTACATTTACATAATGAATACTATACAGCTGTAAAAAAAGGAACTCTTACTCTTTGAGACAGTATGGATGGACCTGGAGAATATTATGCTAAGTGAAATAACCCAACCAGAGAAAGACAAATACCATTATGTAGAATCTAATGAATGAAATAAAACCAGAGGCATGGATACATGAAACAGACTGACAGATCTCAGAGAGGAAGAGATGCAGGAGACTGGAGGAGCTTAGTCAAAGAACATGCATGCATATATGCATAGTGCCTGGGCACAGACAACAACGTGGTGAAGGCTAGGTGGAGGGGGCTTATGGGGAAAATGAGGGACATGGTAATAGTATCAACAATGAAAACTAACATTGGATTTTTATGTTGTACAGCTGAAACTAGTATAATGTTAAATGTTCACTATACCTTAATAAAAACAATACCCCTCAAAAATAAACAGAAAAGACTGTAAAATTTTAGTAGAATCAGAGCCTAAGCCATTTGACCTGTTTTTGCAACTATAGCTATTTTTGTTTTAAAACGTGGAGCAGTTGACCACTAACCACTTCTAAGTGTTGAATTTGTTCTTTTCTCTTGACCTGGGCACAATACATGCTTTAAAGTGAAATAAAGCCATTTATTTAGAAAGAGCTTTCTGAAATTATTTTTATTCTTAATGTTGGATTGACTTTCTGCCATGAAACAGGTCTTTCTGCCGAAGATCCCCAGCTGGGACTGGACTGCCGGAGACAACATCATCTGCTTTGCTGAACTGAAGCTCGGACTGATGGCCCAGGGCTGTTTGGTGCCCGGCCTGTGCACTTTCCTGACGTCTCTATTTCTTGAGCAAAACAGTAAGGTAACCTTATAAACTGATGTTGAATCTTGGCTCTGTCCTCATGCTCTCACACGTTAGTATCAGGAATAGATATAAAAATTGAGGAAAGCAAAAGGCCCCAAGAAATGAGATGTGACTTCTACTTGAGCTGGAAAGGCATTGAGAAGTCTAGATTGAGTTCCCAGGGACTGCACTGACCTTGAAAAAAGTTATTTATCTTATTCTTGCCTAAGAATATTTATCTGTATATCATGCAAAATAGACACCATAACTCTGCTTCCTACCTGCTCCATGATAATATGAATGTAAATGTATTCATAAATGTAGAAGCACTTTGAGTTATTGAAAGTAGAAATATAATTAAAGGTTATGTTATTAGTGGAGAAGTCATATATTTAAATATAAATTAAATATAAAATAATCAACATGATAAATAATTATATTTGTCAAACATAAATAATAATGCAAATAATAATTAAAATCTACATTTCTAGGTTATTTTGGGGGCATTCCATACAGTAATAATAATGACCACAAATCAAATGCCTTCTATGTGTTATGCATTTTAAATATATTATGTCTCCCTTTAATAATACTTCAAGATAGTGTCCCAATAATGGGTCAGTGATGCTGAATAGCCTGGTCATATAGTCAGTGAGTAGCAGAGCTGGACTTGCCGGACCTGCAGTCTCACCACTCGGCCCTACCCTGGTGGTTGTTGGGGATCTACAATCTCCCACCTCACCTTTGTCTGAGACAAAATAACCAGCTAAAGAGGGCCATTGAAATGAGGTCACACAGCACAGAGCATGGCCTTCGAAACACTATTCCCACGCAATGTTCTAACCCTCCGCTGGGCCTGGTATCCCATTGTCCAAAGGCCCTCCAGAGACTGACCTTTCTGTCCGTTCAATGACCAGTGCACATTTGCCTTTTTACATGCAGTTTTCCTTCTGGTCTCTCTTCACACTTCCTTTTCTTGTTCAAGAAATTCAAAAAAATGTTTACACTTCTTCTGGTGCTGTTAAGGAAAAGCAACAGAGGTGAATGATGCTCTGGCCAACAAAATGCTTCTTGGAACACGTAGAATTCTTCTGTGGTTCCTTCTGGGAATGTGAGGAGACATGACATGCAGATGAATAGAAATGGCCATCGGGCAGGCGGAAATGAGCCTGATGGCCCCACAGTGACCGTGCTCTAGCCTTCGCTTGGCGGTCACTGTGTCTGGCCTAGGAGATGGCTTGGCAGGAAATCCTCTTTGTGTCGTATGGTCAGAAAGTGGCAGAAAACCGCCGCATCTGCTGGGATGATTGCAATTTTAATCTCTGTGGCTGGAGAGAACGAAAGGAGTGGGTTCTCTAGCTGAAGACCTCATCTGTCTCATGGAAACATGGGAGGCAGAAACGTAAAACCAGCCCTTTTATGCTTTTCTTTTTCTTTCTGTTCTTGTTTTATTTTATTTTTAAAAAATATTTTATTGTATTTTTAGTATTATAGTATAGTATTATAGTATTAAGTTGTCTCCCATTCCCCCCCTTCACCCTCATCCACCCAGCCCTCCCCCAACTTCCGTAATCAGACCCTTCACCACTGCCCATGTCCATGTGTCCCTCATAGATGTCCTTGGACTAATCCCTTCGCCTTCTTTCAGTCAGCCCCTACCTCCTTCTTCCCCTCTTATCACTGTTAGCCTGTTCCATGATTCTATGCCTCTGCTTCGATTTTGCCCATTGGTTTATTCTGCTCATTAGATTCCTCTTATAAGTGGGATCATATGGTGTGTCTTTCACCAACTGGCTTATTTCACTTAGCATAACAGTCTCCATCTTAAATTGTAACCTCCTCACTGAGGATGATTATCTGCCCATATTCGTCACGAGGTAGTTTTTGGAATACAGGAATTGAGAGATATTTGTGGTCATGATCATTTCTTTCTTTTTTTTTAGAAGTAAACTTACTTTCAGAAATCCTAAACTGGGCAGAGCGAGTCAGAGCAAGATTTTTAATGCCGTATGCTGCTCTGGTGCTTTGCATTCTGTAATTAACTATTTGCTTAGGTTTAATGGTCAGAACTCCAGTATCTTACACCCCACCTTTCTCAGGTTAGGCACTTAACGTTCACTGTTAGTTTTTGCCTCTACAGATGAGAGTTATTGCATCTATAAATGAGAGTTATTAATCTCATAACCAGATTTTTCCAAGTATTGCGTTAACATTTGTAAAACTCCCGAGTACTCAGATCAAAAGGCCTTGGATCAATAGCATGTCTTTGTTTATTTTTACTATATTGAGTGCATGGTGGGAAATCGTAGTTTTAAAAGCAGTCCCATGGGTGTTAGGCACAAAGCATTCCCTTACAAGCTTAAATTTAGATTAGGTCTAATCCAGCTGATTTACTTGAGCTCTCCGATTCTACTATCCAAATCCAAAATCTTTCTTGTCTTCCTCTTTCCCTTTCTAACCTTTTAAAAACTAACTCAAGAAGTCTTCTCTATTTCTATGGTTACCGTTTTTTACCCTTTTCCAAAAGTGAAACATTTAGATTAAAAGCACTAAGCCAATTTCTTCAGTAGTGGAGACTTAAACAGTGATATGAACTGCCTGCCCAATGAGGTGAGCCCTCCTCAACAGAGGAATTTAAGAGAGTGGGAAAAGGCAGGAGATTCAGCTGAGTCTTGGGAAGCATTAGGGAGTACCTGGATTGCATGAGATGGTGATCTTTAGCAGGGCAGAAATATTGGTTTGTGTTTGTGTTTTTATTTGTTTTTCCTAAACTACAAAATGGCCATTGGAGAACTATTTCTGAACTGGCGTTAACTCTCCATGGCTACAATGTTTCAGAGTTCATAGAAATCCCAGATTTTATCGGAGATTCTGCGCTTTAAGGTGCCTATTCCTGCCATGTCAGAACAGCGTGGCAGTGATTCTCATGGAAGCAGGTGGGGGAGCATTAGGAGGATGCAGCGAGAGCCTAACAAAATCGTGAGGGATCTCACACAAATGGGAGACGGGTGGTGCAGCCGCCCCTGTCTTCTCAGGTTGAAGTTAGCCTTTTTGAGAGACACCCTTCTCCCTTCTCATCTCCCATCTATCTAGAAACCTACTGCTATCCTTGATTTTTACATTTGCATTTCCATTAATAAGGGTGGTTCTTTATGAGTTCATTTGAATCCATGAAGGGTTCTGATACTGAGCAGAAACCACGTATGTTTCTTTTCTTCGTGGTAAATAGTTAGAAATGTTCCTCAGAGCTATTTCGGGATGGTTGTAGACCATCGCCATAAAGCGAATACCTCAATAAAGTGACTCGTTATCCTTGCTGATGGAGAGCTTTGCCGTCAACTTATAAAAAAAAAGCAATGACTGTGAAGTGCAATGAAGTCATACACAATAAAATGAGGTATGCCTGTCGTTAGTTTAAAAATGCTATGTTTAAGAAACCAATCTTGAACAGCCATATCTAGGGAGAGACAACTTAGATTCTATATTATCCTTCCCACCTTATTACCTACTCAAAAACTGGGCTACTTTGCTGAAATTACTGGGAGAAGAATTCTGATTTCCAGCAAGGAGTCTTGGATGCCCTGTGGGAAGACACTGCGTTATGCTTCCACTTCATTTTGAACTCTTTAGTGAAAAGAGTTGAGATGTACATTAGAGTTTCAGTTCTTCCTTTGATATTTCTCCAGTTAAGCACGAGGACAAATCCCCTTCCTACCACCTAAGTGCAAGGGGTACTGGTTTTCTGCTTAGCAAAACATACCAGTTGCATGATTGCATCCCGTATTCCATGTCAAGTGCTTCATGTGGGGTAATCGTATATTACAGGTCAGTCCGAAACAACCCTGGCAAAAAATATTTGTAAATGGCCTGAAGAACAAAATCCTGACTCAGCGTCTCTCTGATGACTTTGATGGAATGACTTTTCCTGAGGTTTCCCGGTAAGTTAAAAGAAAGACTGTCCACATTTTTTCATGCAATGACATTCTTTCAACAATGTTCATTGATGACTCTCTGTAGGTCGGGCTCCATGGAGAGCAGTGAAGATGTAAGACTACAAGACATAAGAGTGACTAAGTCTGAGTCCTCGCAACCTAGAATTTGGGGGACAATTTTGTCTCTGCCCCATTGGCATGATGGCTATGAGTTACTTCAGGCTGGAGTCACTCACGAGGGGGAATTCCATACTTGGGAGGCCCTTCCTCCGCCCAGGGGCTGGCGTGCTCCCAGGTGCAGAGCACCAGGTGTTAGTCATAGTATAGCGAAGCAGCACCCTGCTGTCCTCCCTTTCCTCACGACTCTGTCTTCCTTTCCAGGCTCTGCTTTGTGAAGCTGCACCTCATGCTGATAGCCATCCAACACGAGTCCTTGTGTTCCGGTTCCGGGTAGCAATGAGGCTTTGAACCTCTTCAGTTTTTTTGAGGGGAATTTTATGATTAAGAGTTTTCCCAAGAATACAGCCATAACTAAGCTTTCTGCTTCTTGTTGAGAGCCAGTCAACCTGGGCACCCAGGTTGCTGTGTTATCACCTAATGACTGGGGTTAGAACGGTTACCCTGAAGGGGTAGACAGGGTGGACAGGCACCTTGCCTTTGCTCCTATGACCCTGCCCCTATTCATGTGAGCAGGGGAGAGAAGAAATGATCACCTTCTCAGATCTGTTCCTCTTAAAGTATTATCAGGTCTTGCATATCTTGACCGTGAAACCATACTATGAAATAGGATTATTTATGGTAAAAATGTTTTTGCAAACTCTAGCCTTAGAAAAAAATCTGCAAAATATGGCAAAATGGGAATTTGACTGGCCTACTAGATAAAGTCTCCTGTTAATAGGGGAGGTAAAAGAAAGAGGTGACATTACCAGCATTCCCTGAGAACCCATATTGGATGATATGAGAAGTAAAAGAAGTTGTCATGTACCGTATTTTTCAGACAATAAGACATGCCCTTCCTCCCCCCCCCCACCAAATTTGGGAGGAATAATGGTTGTTAATGCTGCTGTTGAGTTCTGTGTACATTTACATTGGTCAAGTATTATGTTATTTATGTTATTAAATATTTTACCACATTTTTTGCTTCAATTTTTTTTCCTATTTTCCTCCTGTAAAACCTAGGTGTGTCTTATGGTCTGAAAAAATACAGTAATAAAAAATAAAACTTTGGAAAAGTACAGAATCAGCTACAATGATGCATAGTGAAAAGATGATGAAAAATAAAAAAGGGGGCTTAAATGGATGGGGAACAAGAAAGATGTTAGCTTATGTATGGTTTTAGTTTACAACTCCCTTAAATTAAATTGGAATCCACACATTGGTTTCTGGTCTTGATTATGATTTGCTAGCCCAGTGGCCTTGGCAAAGCGATCATCAGCTGTAAAGTGAGGAACTCATGTTAACGAACACCCAAGACCCTGCCAGCTCTAAAACTGACATTACCAGGAACCCTGCCATTGCAAAGAAACAGTCAAAATTCAATAATTTTGAGTGATAGCACATGGACGACAAGGAATGATTTTATACAAAAAGTTGGAAAGAACGACAGTTCCGTGTGAGTAGAAAGCGTGCAGAAGAAATCTGGGCGGAAGAAACCAGTGGGCGCACTGCAAAGCAAGTCGTTGAGGAGGGAATAACAAGGATTGTCTGGCTGGCTGAAGTCTCCTCAGCAGTCCTGCCCTGCTCCAGACAAATCTCAAAGTCTAAACCTAAACCCAGAAACTTGGATTTCAGACCAGCCCACAACTTGGTCAAGTTTTAACATCTTTTTGGCCTTTAACAACCTGGGCTACACATCAGAATTATTTGCAAAATTTTAAAGACATAGAGATTCTAAAACCCCCACTTCTGAACTTGACAAAATCAAAATCTGCAAGGGTGGAGCCTGAGACGTTTTAAAGTCTCCGTGAGATAGTCAGTTTATTCACCGTCAGTTGGGAACTACTGGACCAAACGCTTTTAAGCTCCTCTTCACCTCTGACATCCCAGATTCCTATAAACTTTATTAGAACGACTAGTAGGACACCATACGCTGGCAGCATGAGCACCTATTAAGGAGCTAATGTCTACATATATCCGGCGGGATCTGGGGCTGCTTCCTATGTAGCACACACCTACCCACAATGAAGGAGGAACTTGTTCTAACGTAGACTTAACTTTGGTTTCTCACCAAAAAGTCAGGCGAATCAAAGAAATTAAACCCTGATTTGGCAAAGATACTGATAATAGCAATGTCTTCCGTGGATGCTTGTTCATGACCAACAGTGCACTTAGCTTACATTAACTCCTGAGTCCTCACAGCAGCGCTGTGAGGTGTGCAGTTATTAGCTCATTTCACGGAGGAGAGGCCTGAGGCCCAGAAAGGTTAACTAATTTCCCCAAGCTCACACGACTCCCAAGTGGCAGAGCCAGAATCTGAACTCCAGCTGGCTGGGGCGGGGGCTGGGGGGGGCTGCGCCTGAGATCACCAGGCTGTGCTAAATCCGCCGTAGCCATGTGTGAGGGGGAGAAAGACAAAGCATCTCAGCGGCTGTGCTTCAGGCGAGTGTATTGAAACATTCATGGGAAGCCTCTTTCCTCACCTCTTCTTTTCTCCTCTAGTGAACACACTTGAATGCACTCTAAGACTTGCAAAACCCCTGGGTAATCATAAAGATTTGTCTTAGGGAATAATCTGTCGCCTGCTTAGAGATAAAGTTGGACCTGACCCAGTTAGACAATATTTTGAGATTGATCCAGCAGCGACCATTCCCTAATAAAGCAACTGGCCGTGATTAATGAGGAGGGGAGTTGAGCAATAATGCCAGTTCAGAAAAATCTTCAAAAGTTCACCTCTTCTTTCAAATGTAACCAGAGATATTAAAAATGACAGTCTCTTCATAACTAAATGCTTAATGAAAGTTCAAAGGACCGTCCTTTTGAAAAGGAGATATGAAGATGTGACTAAGTGTGTGCTTGCTAGCTCGTGACCTTTCACCAGTGATATTTGCGGTGGGAGGCACAGATCCGTGTTCATTCTCTTTTTCAGTTAGAACAGTCATGCCACTCGTTAATACCAGTCGGAAAGTACTCAGAAAATGCCATCCAGTGTCTTCAGTAATAATCTGCCTGAACATAGCTATTTGGCATCTCCTCCTCTTTGCATTGAGTGGAAGAGCTTTTGCTGTACAAGCCCTTTTATTTTTGTGAGGCTCTAACACTTGGAGGTTACTTGGGAGTACTCTCACAGCAGAATAAGCTTTGCCAAAATAAAGACTTAACCCCTTTCTGATCTGAATATAAAAGTAGTGTGTTTTCAAGGACGAAAGGAATACTTTCATGCACAAATGTAGTGCAGGGAGGTATAGGGTTATGAGACCTTACCATACTGGAGGTCTGAAAAATAGTGAAAGATCTGACGAACATAGGGAGAAATGAGGAAGAAATGTGAGGAACTCAAACAGTCATAACAGAGTACTGCGCCAAGGAATATCAAGGATGAAATTGGTAAGACAGCATTTTCAATCACACGAACAGTAAGAATATCGATTATCAAAACGTTCAAGTAATGTAGAAATAGAAACAATTCATGTGTTCCCTACTCTCAACACCTTGCAATCGGGAGACAAAAATGAAGTCAAAAGAAATACAGGAGTTCAGAAAATGCACAGGCGAATAAAAGGAACTTTTGAACCCAACGAATTAGCAGACGTCATTGAATTTTAAAGGTCAGGCAGCACGGCTAGCAAGCCTAGTAACTGTGTGGCCTTGGCCTAGACGGCATGGACAGCCTCAGTCATCAAAGCGTCATACGTCCGAGTTGGTTTGACCATCTCAGAATCGGGACGCAGTCCAGGAAAGAGCTGACCCTTAGCTGCACCATGGACGCGGCTCAGCCGTTGTGCTGTGGCCTGCCTTCCCTCAGCATATTTAGCGGCAGTCAGAGTATTAAACACAGTCAAATTCACATTTCCTACCATGTTTAGCAGTAAAAGGGCACTGAGTCCTATTAACTCTGCAATTTGGAGAATCTATTTGTAATGACAGAATGAAACACCAAATACTGGCACAGACATTGAAGGGAAAATTACTGTATTTTTATTTTCTGTCTGCAGTGGTCCAATATTAAATCCACCTGTGCAGGTTAAGCTGCAGAAGAACACATTAGGTTTCTTTATTGCTGAATCTGCAAAGACTGTCAAAAGGTAATTTTTTTTATTACTTTGTGGGGAGAAAGTCCTAAAGCACATACAACTTAATGGCAGGCAGACTGAGTCAGCGCCATGCTTCCTTAGTGTGAAGCCTCACATAAGTCATTCTTGATTTGCTTTCATTGTCCAGAGCCGCCTTTTACTGTGCCACCTGTCACAGTGATGTGCATTCTCCTGAGCTAATTGGAAAATGTAGCTGCAAAAGCAAGATCCATCGACCCTTAACAGGTAACTGCGCTTTATACCCGGCTGTCCTCAGTCCAGCTTCTGGGGGTGTGGCCAAGGAAAGAGGCGGTCTCCGCTTAAAGGGCAATGTCCATTTGAACTTGGCCTAGAAGTGGCAGACATTTCCCCACTGGGCATGCAAGACCTGAGACTCGGTCTTTTAGAGCTGAAAACAGCCTCCCTAGTTATCTAGTTCAACTCGACCACAGGCCAGGCAAACGAGTTCTGAAGGAGACTCACTGGCGTGCAGGTCCATGGGGCTTCTCATGCTGCCACTCTCATGCAAAGTTAAGGCTCTGTCTTGACCCTGTCTTCGTTTTTTCTGAATTTTTCAATTTCCCCTTGAGAATCTAAGATAGTTTCGGGCATAGAAAAACAAACAAACAAAAACCCATTCCTAAGATGGCCGTGTACAAGCCCCAAAGAGCGGCCTCAGATGACATCAGCCTCACCAATACGCTGATCTTGAACTTCCAGCTTCCAGGACTGTGAGAAAATAAATACATTTTTATGCCAAAGAGAAGGAAAACCATCCTTTATATCTTCCTGAAATGCTTTAATCTGAAGAATATTGTTAATTAAATGGGCTCTAACACTCTGTTGTGGGTTCAGAAGTTAAACATTGACTCCTTTTGAATTCTATAACAATATGAATCTTTTTTGAGGCAATAGATGAAGTTGACTAAATACGGGAAATATCCCACTAAAGAAGGTGTGAGTAAGAAGGAAAAATAAAAAGTATCATCTCACTCTACATGTCTTTATACCCTTATGAAAATTTAGCGTGGTTTCATGCAGCAGACACATCCCTACAAACACAGTGTGCAAATAAAACGTTTGCACGTAAATTATACTTGCACTGCTGTCAGTCATTCTGCAGAACAGTTTTACAAAAATGTGTCATCATCCCTTTATTTAGCTGACTTTTAAGTGTGGTTCACTATAAATATTTTAAAGCACGAAGTTGCTGTCATGTAAAGATAGAAATATTTTTGTTTAAAGAGAAAGGCTCTGCCTTTATATTTGTATATATACTAAATTTTACCCACTTGTATGACATGTATTTTATAGTATTAAAGGAAGACTTTCAAATCTAATGTTTGAGCTTTGATGTAGTTATCACATTCCTCAGAACTTTTTTATTCTCATAATAGAGTCATTTCTTTTTTTAAATTTGTTATTTTAGTTTATTCAGTACAGTTTCTATCCTTTGTTCCCATTCCAGCCCACCCACCCATCCCTCCCTTCCACCCTCCCATTTCCAGCACCCCTAGTTTTGTCCATGTGTCCTCTATATTTGTTCCTGTAAACCCTTCCCTTCTCCCCTGAAATTCCCCTGAAATTCCCTCCCCACTCCCCTCTGGGCCCTGACAACCTGTCCTCTATTTCAGTGTATTTTGTTATATTTTACTTGTTTCTTTGTTTTGTTGTTTAGGTTCCTGTTAAAGGCAAGATCATATGGTATTTGTCTTTCAATGCCTGGCTTATTTCGCTTAGCATAAATGCTTTCCAGCTCCATCCATGCTGTTGCAAAGGGTAGGAGCTCCTTCTTTCTTTCTGCTGCATAGTATTCCATTGTGTAAATGTACCATGGTTTTTTGATCCATTCATTTACTGATGGGCACCTAGGTTGTTTCCAGCACTTAGCTATTGTAAATTGTGCTGCTATGAACTTTGGGGTGTAAAAGTTCTTTTGGATTGGTGTTTCAGGGTTCTTAGGATATAGTCTCAGCAGTGGGATTGCTGGATCAAAGGGGAGGTCCATTTTTAGTTTTCTGAGGAAATTTTATACTGTTTTCCACAGTGGTTATACCAGTCTGCAATCCCACCAACAGTGCACTAGGGTCCCTTTTTCTCCACAACCTCTCCAGCACTTGTTGTCTGTTGTTTTATTTATGATGGCCATTCTGACTGGTATCTGAAGTGATGTCTCATTGTGCTTTTAATTTGCATCTCTCTGATAGCTAGTGATATTGAGCATCTTTTCATGTGTTTCTGGATTCTCTGCGTGTCCTTGTTGGAGAAATGCCTATTCAAGTCCTTTGCCCATTTTTTAATTGGGTTTCTTGTCTTCTTCGAGTGGAGTCGTGTAAGTTCTTTATATATCTTGAAGATTAAACCCTTGTCTGAGGTATCATTGGCAAATATGTTTTCCCATACAGTTGGTTCTCTTTTTATTTTAATACTGTTTTCTTTAGCCATGCAGAAGCTTTTTATTTTGATGAGATCCCATTTGTTTATTCTTTCCTTTATGTCCCTTGCTCTAGGGGACGTGATGGTAAAC
>CM052548.1:65784793-65825806 GCA_028533065.1 Trachops cirrhosus | reverse complement strand
CACTGTGGCTAAAACTTCCAGTACTATATTGAATAGAAGTGGTGAAAGTGGACAGCCTTGTCTTGTTCCTGATCTTAGTGGAAAAGATTTTAGTTTTTGCCTATTGAGTATGATGTTGGCTGTAGGTCTCTCATATATGGCCTTTATTATGTTGAGGAATGCTCTCTCTATTCCCACTTTGCTGAGTGTTTTTATCATAAATGGGTGCTGTACCTTATCAAGTGCTTTACAAAGACAGCCTAGAACAAGTAAAAGGAAGGAAATAACCAAGAGCAGAGGAGAATTAAATGACATAGAGACTAAAAGCACAATTCTAAGGATCAATGAATCCAGGAGCTGGTTCTTTGAAAAGATAAACAAAATCGATAAGCCTTTAAGTAGACTCATCAAGAAAAAAAAGAGAGAAGACCCAAATAAACACAATCAGAAATGAAAGAGGAGAGATTACAACTGATACCGCAGAAATACAAAGGATTGTAAGAAATTACTATGAAGAACTGTATGCCTAGAGTCATTTGTTCTTTCTGCTCCTTACGGACCCTCAGTCACCACTCCTGCCAAGCGTAGCCCATGGGATTCAGGAGAACTCAATTAATCTGGTACCGAGACTGAAATACCAGGCGATGAACGAGTCAGCTGTGCTTTACTCCAACTTGCCAGATGATGGCAGCAGAGTTCCATGAAATGCTCACTGATCTGGTGGCTAAAGCTCAAGACTTTGAATTTGAATCTGGAGAGTTAGTTCAAGCCAAAATGTTCCAACGAGGACATCATTATAGAAACTGACCGCTTGGCCTTATATACTTAAAAGTCATGATAATAGCTGGAAATTCTCCCAGAGAATTAACTTTCAAAAAAGGACTTAGAAACTTACCAATGGGTGTTAAAATAGATACTTTACTGACTTTGGATTAGTACCAATTCCAGGTTGAATACTTCACGTTTCAGTCAGGTGAAGGGTATCCCTAGCCTACTCCCTTCAAATAAGTATCACCTGATTGAGCTAATAAAGTTTTCTCAGTTCCAGCAATTTCTTCCTCCTACTATACCAAACGAGAATTCAGGAAACTTGAATTCTGACCACAGCTACACTACTCATTAGCTGTGGTTTAAGGAAAAGATGTCACCTTTTGGAGTCTTGGTATCATTTCCAAACTTGGAAGTTCTCGTCACCTTTATGGCACTTTTTCATTCTGATAGTCCAGCAATTTTCAACTGATGTGCAGCAAAAAATTTTAAAACATGAAATACCTGACTATTTAGTTAGGGGCACTGACCTTTTTTCCCTGATTTTCAAATTTAGAAAAAATGACAACAGCCAATACAACAATAGTCATCCAGTGTGAATGAATTAAAATTAAACCTGTTTTTGTCAGATGAGCAAAAAATATATTTTTTGATGTGCTCCAGACTTTTAGTAATTAGTTTATGTGTACCATGAGATGAAGAAGGTTGAAAATTGCTGTGAGAGTCTAGGATTCATAATCCCTCTACCTCTGATTACTTTCATTTTTCTAAGCTAGAACCATACCAGAGGCTCTCCACTGAAGTTCACTGTCCACAGTTTTAGGGAGGCAGCAGGGTGCAGTGGTTAGAACAGGGGTTCGGCACCAGTCACTTAGCTGAGTGGCTTAGGTCACATTATTTAAGGTCTCCCTAGGTTTCACATTTCTGTAAAATGTTGATAATATCATATATCTCAGAGGACTGAATGGGAATAATAGTATATAAAGGCATACATTTTGAGTATATTAATGTAAAAAACATTAAGACCAATACTTGGAAAATGGTAAATACTACATATATGTTAATTATCATATTACCTATGGGAATATAAAAAGAATTATTATTTTTTCTAATCAATGAAATACAGATGAACTAAAAATTGGCAGAGGAGTTCTGGTAGAGTATACTGACTCTACCCCGTTCATTAGCATGAACACTAATAGGGCTAGCCTTCAGAGCAAGAGAAATAGATCGTCTTCCTGCCTTTCTGTGTAATGTAAGCTAGGTCAGTTATTGGGCAGGAACTTCCCTAGTGCTAACTGCAGAGTTCACTGCCTGCAGTTTCACCACTGACATTTCAAATGTCGAAGGAAGCTCTTCGAGAAGGGGTCCTCAACCAGGGCAAGGAAGAGGACATAAGAATCCTCACATATGGTGGGGTGGAGGGAGGGGGCAATGTAAGAATGGCCCTCGGGAAAGTTCTAGCCAAACACTCTGACCCGAACCCCCGAGGACTTGCAGAGGTCTCATTAGAGTCACACCTGAAAAATGAAATTGGAGACAGGGTGTGAAAAGAGTTAGAAATAGTTTGAATAGGTGGCCCAAACTTGAATTAACCGGTTTATCCTTGGGTCTCTTTTTTCATAAACATCCAAGACTCATTGACCCCTCCGAGAGAGGAGTCGCCCCAGCCAGTGTTCCCTGGGGAAGAGAGTTCCAAACCCAGAGGGCAGAAGGGTGACCACCCTAATGACTCTGCCAGCCCCTCTCCCGGGATGGCTTACCTCAGCCCCTCTGCAGTCATCGGAGCTCTCCTCCTCTGCCAATGGCCTTAGGTAGGAGAGAGAGCAGAGGTGTTTCGGTATGACTCTTCTCTAAAGCAGGGCCACCATCACATGCCCACCGAATTCCAACAAGAAGGGAAGCAATTTGGTAATAAGTCCACATAGAACATGCAGAAATATCTTGAATTCCTATACTCCTGACAGTTGCAATGGTTCTTTCTAGTCCTACAGTTGACTCTGGGGCTTCATATTCTTCGCCCCTTATTGTTCATCTCCACTGCAGCCGTGGCCCCCTTATTTTTCATTCCAATGATTACAGCAGCTTTCCAGCTGGCTTCCCTGGATCTATAGTGATTTTCCTGAAATCTGGTTCTTATCACGAATGGATATATCAATAAAGAAATAAATAGATGATGAGTGTTACCCTTATATTTGCAAGACTAAGGCAGTGGCTTGCTCTGTCGTCCTGCTGGTGCCGCAGTTCTTAAGAGCAGTGGTTCTCGTCCAGAATCTACGATGTCACTCTTTAGGTGTGTGACAGTGATTGGGAAATATGAAATTTTGTAAATGCCTGCAACAAATTAGCTATTTAGTAAATTGAAGAGGATTCAGAATTATCCAAATAATATAGGAATTAGTTTCACTCATTTGAATATATGCTAAGATTTCTTGAGGGAGGTAGGAGTAGAATTATTGCTATCCATTTGGAAATCATATATGAGGCCTCTCTTAATATGTGATCTTAACCATGCATGCCAGGAAGGGACAACGTTTGCATGTAGCTTTCAAGGAAATCACTACTTGAAGAGGAAAGACAATGATAATGTTGGCCGCATATAGGGCTTTCATGTCTTCACAGTCATCCCCAGGTCTTAGATGCCATGTTTTTTTGATGTCTAATGCTTTATTCAAAAACTTATTTTAGAATATCCATGGGAAGTCATAGTAAGCTGTGGAAAGATACCATCAGTCTAGCTAGTGTGATAGGCAAAATCCATTCCATGTTTTTCTTGCCTAAAATACAAAAAAAAAATTACATGTACACTGTAAGCAACCAATAGATAAACATATAAATAAATAAAGTTATTGAACTGCCTTAAAAAGAAATCAAAGAAACTTCAGTTACTTATCTACTGCTTTTGAGAGAGGTGACTTTATCTCTTTATTTTTATTATTTTTTTTTCAAATGTTCGAAGCAGCATAGAAATTGGGGACAAGGGCAATGACAGATTGTTGCTCATTCTTAACTGCCCTGTCTGCACTCTGGTAGAGAGAACACTTTAGACTTTTTTCTTGAAGGTCACGAGGACTACAGAATTCAGGGTTGTAAGGGTCCGAAGGAGACCCTGTGTGCCCGCTCATCTTTTACCTTCAGCTGCCGGCACACGCCCAGACACGTGGCCAGTCCTCACGGGCTGCTCTTTCCAACCCCCGCCCCCGTGCACGTCCTTCAATAATTACGGAGGCTTCCAAATCATACAGATCATTAATGTGTTTTCAGAGGAGATTTTATAAAGAATGACACAAGGTAAGATTCAAAGCTTTAGCAAAAATTTCACACCCTTTTTTTTAGTACCTGGCAATTGTTTTTGGCTGGAGAGTTAGGCTTTGAGAAAGCAGAGACTTCCCGAAAGTTCTATTGTTCCTGAGCCAGTTTGAGCATGTTGCTTTTTACATTCCACAGTTCAGCTTCTATCACGTGTCCTAAGCCACTGGCCTTTAAAGACTGACAGGTGGTAACACACTAGTTCTCACTCAGACTTTTCTTCAGATATTCCCTTCCCGGGCTGTTTCCCCAGGGCCAAAGGTAACCTTGAGATAAGGAAACATCGGTCAATCTGAAAGGCCCCATCAAGCCTCCATATGTAAGTAGAGGCTTCTGAGGACTCCAGGTAGGGAGCAGTCTCCTGCCAAAGCTGGCTCTTCTCACACCTGTGTGATGCAATTACTGACGATTTAAGCCGACAAATCACATATCCAAAGGATGTCCCTCTTCTCCCAGAAGTGTGTTTTGACTCGATATTTTCTATGGATTAGAATGGTTCAGAAAGGATTACGACAAAAGAAGAGGATGCCAAGATTTCTTTGTGTGGCTTTTTCTGTCTGCCAGTATCCAAAACCTGGTGACATGTGGGTTTAAAGCCTTGTTCCGCATGAACTCTCCATTCTGAGCAGTCTCAGTACGGAAACGATTCTGAAATTGACACAGGAGACAAAGGCCATGTCTCTCTTCTCTACTTGGGTGGGCGAGGGGAGAGGAGTAGCAATGATGGCTACTCGTTGACTTTGTCCCTCACCTTGATAACTTCTTCTCAATCTTCCCATCTCTGATCAGGTTCAGGCAAGCAGATAACACAGTGTCCTTGAAGAGTGAAAGAGAAGCATTTAACTTCCAAAGCATGCTTTAGAATGTTATTTTTTACCATAATACCAAGTGCCAATTGACCAATAAAGTCATCCTATCCGAGCGTGCTGAAAGGTCCTAGGTCAAATGTGGGTTCTGAAGTAAGAATGTCGTGATCTTGTACCAACATGTGGGGACACAATCCCAACCAAGAAGTAATGGCTCAAGTGTCAGCTCTTTCCATCCCAGTGCGGCTCCATGTTGCTCATACAATTATCACATTTCAAATATTCTTCATTTTTCCTCACAATCACCCTTTGGAGTCCCAGTATTATCCCCACCTTTCTGATGAAAAAATTATTCACTTTTGCGTTATTTCCAGATTTTGAACTTTACAAATGTTTGGAGAATTAATAACAAAAGAAGCCATGTAGGGAAAATAACGTACCAGGAGGCAACCTCCAAGTAGAATGAGTTACAACCTGAGTGCTGTCTGCAGAAGGGAAAGGGAGACTCATACAGTGTTTTTTTCTTCGAGTTGTGCAGGGGCTCTAGACCCTGCCTGTGGCAGGAAGGCTCCCTAGATGAAGTGCTCCTGGGTGAGAGGGGGGAGTGATGGATTAGAAAAATACAGCAGCAACGCCATAGGTACTTATTGAGCATACTATGTGGTATTGAAATCCTCACAATCATTTTTCACTCACTGTCAATTCTATAGAAGGAAATTAAATAGGCTTTCATCATTTATCCTCTTACAAGTAGTCTGTAGCAAAGGATCCCCAGCTTCTACCCAGGGAAGGACCTAGGAATGTCGTAGCCAATAGGAGTGATTCAAAATTCCTTATGGACAGACACTATGCCAGCTCTCTAAGCTCACTATGCTTTTGCAGGGACAGCAATGATGGTCAACACAAGCGGCAAGAGGGAATCCCATGGGACAGTAATGAGTGATTCTTTTCCAGTGGAACAGCCAAGTATAGCTACCAACATCAGCTGTACCACCAGGTAAGAGCCTCAGAGAACCCTGGTCCCCTATGGTTTTCTAAGAGTCACAGGGCAATAAAAATTTCTCTTAAACCAGAATATTTGCTTTATCAGCTCCTATACTGAGCAATGGAACTGTTTCTCACCAACATGACTTCACCCCTACTTCTCCCAATATCATTCAGCTTAGCAGATACACCTCTCCCAACACCCCTTACCATAACCAAAGGTTATGTATCCAGTTTCTTTCAGATCACCTTTCAGGCACTCTAGAAATGTGAGTTGAGATGAAATTTCAGTTATTCCCAGATGGCTTTTTATTATTAATATATTCCCCATTTTCAACAAATCAGTGATGAGATTGACTTTTTTTGGAATCTGCAAAGTAGGGTCAGGAACTCTCACCCCTTTCCATACTGTTCTTTAATGCGTTAAAACTTTGAGGAACTAGAATGCAGGGTTGGAAGGGGAGGGTGATATGATCTGTCTAGTAATTATAAATAGAGGGTCGATCTAAAAGTTCTAGTGCTTTAAACTTCATTATGAATGTAATATGTTGGCAACATTGCAGTTTAGTAGCTATCCTATACCAAGAAAATCTTTAATGGCTGAGAAATGTGATTGTATCCTGTTAAATACGATGTTATCAGCAGGGCATAGTCATTATGCTCTGGCATTACGTAAAGTACGTTCAAATGCTGGCTGTGAACTTCGTGATTTGGGGCAAGTTCCTTAACTTCTAGGTGTCTCAGCTTTGGTGTCTTAAATGAGTATAATCATAATGATTTCTTTATATGTCTCTTTTGTGGTGAGATTAGGTATTTAAAGCACTTGATTCCTGGCTGAGAGTAAGTGCTCATTAAATATTCCTTCTAACTGCAATTATCAATTTGTGTCTAAGAAGGTGTACAAAATTGGACTGAATGTGTAATAAGTGAAAGGCCTTCCAAAAATGTGGATTTTGAAATAAATCATTGATCTTGTTTTTGCTGTAATTCACCTCTTTCTTTTAATACACAAGCACTGATGATTTTGTTTAAGGATTCTGGACTGAAGGGTCGCTTTAACGAGGTTTTACTGTACCTCTCGTACAGGGGAGGCAGGTGTTAAATGCCTGAGCCAGCAAAGGTGCCACCACTTCATGTATGTGCTCAGAAGAATATAAGAAGTCCTAGGAGTTTTAGTGTCTGCCCTTCCTTGCCTTTCATTCTAGGATTTTATGGAACTGAGATAACATGTAAGAAAGGGTTAAGAACTGCTTAGAAGAAAGGTGCTATGAATTTTGTGAATTTATGTTTTGCCTCACTCTTAATGGCAACAAAATAGCTACGGGCTGGCATTGGGATTTGCAGATAAATTTTTTTCATTTAAAATGGTTGGTAAAAGGTATTTATTGAATATGCGCTAGGTAGGCACTGTGCTTGATGTCTTTGTAGAATAGAAATCATGTTTCAACTCTTAGGCAATCTAGTTAGGTGAGCCAGGTGAATTCATGTAAAATCAATCAGCAGCCAAATACGGCAGCATTCCTTCAAATGCTGCATTGATGATGCTAGCAGTCAAAGGAGGGAGAGGTCGAGGAGGGCGGGATAGATTGTCCCCGAAAGTGTTCTCTGGGAGGTGGGATTGGGGAAGGTGGAAGAGAGTGGGAATCCCAACTCCTCCGAAGGCTATGACATGGAGCAAGGCACGGGACAGACATGGTCACTTCCACATGCCAGCTAGCCGGACAAGAAGTGAGAATTCATGGTAGAGTTCTGTGAGAAGTGACATCTCGAGTTTCTTAGGAACACACTCTTTGCTATTGATATTATGTGTGTGTTCTATATACATATGTTCACGTATGTATATATATGTGTACATTACATCTACATTAATGCAAAGTTGTTACAAAAGTTATTCAAACTGGAAAACTGTTTGGATAATATTAAGATGAGCCGTGATAACACATGAAGTGCTTCAGCCGTGTTCATACTTCCATTCATTCCTTGTCATGTCTCCCCTGTGGTGACAGAGGGTGGGCCCTTCATGGACAATCAAAGCCACAGAAAATCCTCCGATGAAATTTTAGCCATTCGGTTTCACTGACTGTTCCCACTATTCTTGAGCACAGCCAAAAAAAAAAAACCCAAAATAATTTAACGTACTGGAATTTTTCTCATTGTATTTAATTCCCCCATTGTCTGTGATAAATAAGGAAACGGTCTAAAGCAGGCACCTAAAAGGAGAATTGATCCACACAACCTAGTCCATCCACAGACTGAGCCCATCAGCCTTATAGCTGGCCGGATGATCCCTGAATGTGCTTTAACAAACTCTAAAGAAGGTGAGAGAGGGATAGTTACCACCCAGATCATCTCTAAAGTTTATACTTAACTCACTTATACCTTTAAAAGCAAGATATGTTCACATGAACTGGAGGGTAAAAAAACACTAATCAAGGTCATACTGCTGATTAGGCAGTGGTGTACCCTTTGATAGGTAAGTACTATTTGTGGGTGAATTTCTGTGGTCCTTCAGCAATGGAGTTGGTTAGCTCAGTTGATTTAAGTACAATGTTAATGGCATCCATGACAAATCTAGTCCCCATGCTGTACTGTAGAATAGGGTGGCTTTTTGTTTTGTTTTGTCTTGTTGTCATTTTTTAAAGGACAAAGGTAACTGCAGCCAGCAAACAGGCAAACATAAGTCCTGGGTAACAACAGTGAGTGATGAAATAGACTTGATGGCTCAGGGGAGACCAATAGACATTATTGGGAAAAAATGTCAAATGCATGATATGTGCTATTTGTGATCCATTTTTGATGCGTTAACAGTATTACACTCACATACCAAAATCAGCATAGTGCTATTTATAGTTTTGCTGACAATGGGCTTGATGCTTTTAAAGATGTAATCTTCAGGCCACCAGTGGGTTTTCTGGTCAGTTCAGAAATTGCAATTTTCTATTTTTAGTACTTGAAGAAATACAGACAGCTCTAACTTATACAAAAGTTGTAGTCCGATATTTCATTGCATCCCTGGTGTCTCTCCTTTCCCATAGAATAAGCAATGCTATAAATAGCTATTAAGTTCTTAGAATAGCAAACAAAAGTCTATTTAATAGTTGGTAGTTGAATATGTAGTTGTTGAATAAATAAACACTATAAACACTAGTTCTATTCACCTGAGTCCTGTGTTCTTAAATCAAAGGGTCATGTAATATAAGAGATGAGGATTTCCTTTTCCTTTTCAGGTGATAAAATTAGACCTATGAAAAATTTGATAATAAAAACACATCTCAATCATCCCTGCAGCCTCTTTGTCTTTGCTTCCAATTTCTTTATTCCGATCACCCTACTTTGGTTGAGTTGAGGGGACTTCTGACCAATAACACAATAACCACATCAAGTCATTCACTATTTTTAAAAGCAGGTGTTTATAAATTCAGGTAGATCTCAGTAGATGTCTAATCAGTAAAGCGAGGAGAGGCAGACATTCCCAAACAGTGTATGATGGATCTGGGGCAGGAAAGGAGACCATTTCTGATAGAAAGGCTTGTCTTCTTTGAACATGTCAGCCCTTCCCTAGCACTTCTCCCTCTGGGTCTGCTCAGTTCAACTCTAATAGACTGTACTGAATCTGAACGTACTTTCCCACATAACTTCCCTTCCCACTGTGTCTTTGTGAAACTTAGAGCCAAGGTCATAATTATAATACCAACATTTTTATACTCTCCATGTTCTTTCAGAGATATCAGAGACCATGAATGTTATTTTCCTCTCTTCTCTAATGCCCAGCTCAGCCTTAGCCCTTCAAAGGTCAAGTGGCCCACAAACACCAGCCATGACTATTGTCAGTAAAGCAGGCACCAGCCCTAGGTTACCATTGTCTTTGGCCGTTAAGCTTCTGTTTTCTCACCTGCAAAATGGAAATAATATTAGAGCCTAAACAATTGAAATTTTGTAAGGATTGAATGAGATAAAACAGATTAAGCTTTTATGTAGAGCCTAATACATGATAAAAACTGAGCAAGTAAAAAAATGGTTCATGTTGTTGTAATTCTGTCCCCACATACCCCTCTGCAGCATTTCCCTGGCTCTTAGATTTCCATGCTTTGCAGCCATTTTTTTCCACATTCAGAGGAGAGGGTTTGATCTTTAAGGCCTTTCACAATTTCACTGTCTACTACCCACTACTTACAGACCATCAGCTCAATGGAGCATATCAATAAGGTTTTCAGAGAAGATCTGTAAAGCAGTGCTTCCCACTGGCTCATCACTGTGCCACATCCAAGTCTGCCTAGCCCTTGCCCTTTCCCCTCCAGATCACTCATTTTCATGGCAATTCCACCTTCTTTTTTGGCTATTTCCCAGTGTCTTCTAGCCCAAGCAATCCCAAGGAAGTCTGCAGTTTCGGAGAAAATCAGAGTCCATTCAGAAGGACTGCTAGGATATTCTCTTAGAGGCCAGAAGCCCATTAGTGTAAGAGGTATACTGACCCTAAAGGCACGGAGAAATCTTCACCTGGGAGAAACGGTTTGATTCTCTCTGGCACACCCACTTCCAGCCTCGTGTAACTGATGCCCAGGCAGGACTCCTGATACATCTGTCCCCGTGACCTCTCACTTCCAGGTGCTACGCCCCCCTCCGCACCACACACATGTGAGCACACACACACACACTGTTCTCTTAGGAAATGAAACGGGACCCTACTTCCATCTCCACTCTCAGTTCTGCACGTCTTATTGAACTCTGGGCTGCAGATGATCCCAGCAAGGGAAGCATCATCTTTTAGCCCCTGTGATGTCTGAGCTCCTGCTGAGGACCAGCTGCCAGGGGCTTTCTGGGGACAGAATATTGGATATAAATTACCGTGCGCGATGCTTCTCTATTCACGCACATCCTGTCTGAGCTTTCTACAGAAACTGATCCCATGAGATCCGAGCAGGTACTTTTTCTCTCCGTTCTTTCATATTAAGTTTTTAAAGTGACTTTTCCTCTCAATAAGTGCGCAGTTTTTTATTTGAGTAAAATGTAGTCCATAACTAAGATATCAAAAGCATACCATTGGTATGAAGTTTAATAAGCATTTTATCAAGCTGCAACACAAAGGCCAAAGAAAACAATAATACAGTATGTATCCATATATATTTACAGGTACAGATATGGGGGTAGGGATAGAGATAGATATACAGAAATGATGTTTTTTAAGCACAATGAGCCTGAGTTCCAAAGACAGATGAAAGAGTTAGAGTGGCAGAAATTATGGAAGAATAAGAATTTCAAAGGAATGAACAGGTACTTTCCTTTAGACCCTCTAAATACCTCTTTTCTAGTCCTTGTCTTGTACCTACCTAGGCAAAAATTGGATTTCTGAGAAGCAATGTGACACAGCCCTCGCAAAATACCATATATATGTATATATATGAATCATTTATCAAGTATGTATTGAATAAATGATTTTTAGATTAAAAACAATATTTTATTATTACTTGAAAATAGAAGGCAATAAAAACCTTCAGGCATCAAAAAGTGTCAGAGTAATAGCATAGAAAATTCAACATATCCCTCCCTTGCTTCTCTCATACTCACCCTGTCTGTTTGACTAGCTTAGGAGGCTGTAATAAAGGAGAGACAAAGGCCTTTCTGAAGCCTCTTTGTGATTCTGTGGACAGGTATTAGGAAATATGAAGTCAAATTCTCCTAGGACTTGTGGTTTCAGAAATTTCCATTGATTTAGCTGGGTGGTAGGATGAGGAAGCAGCCCTCATAATGGGAATAAAAATTACAGTGTGACAGCTGATCATTTACTGTGTATATTTATTTGCATTAAATAATTAGTTTTTGCATGTTTATTCTTATTTATAATCTCCTAAAAGGCCGGGTTCAGACCTTGTCTGTTTAGGGTCATATATAAAAGACCAACTCAACAAGACAAGGTGAAGATTATGGGAAGCTTAGTCACTCTTTTTAAGTAAAACTCTGTTCAAGGACAAGGACATGACTTACATAGTTTCTACAAAAAAAAAGTGAAGTCGGCACTTGCCATAGACTCTTTATTCTTATTTTTTGCCCTCTGTTTGACACCCCACCATCACCCTTCTCAGGGACTTGCAATTCCTGCCTACTTACTGCCTCCATCAACATCTGTCTGAACCATCATTTGCAAAAACCGAAGTTTCAAATATTAACCCATCCAAGGGTAGCTTTTCTTTTATCAGGGGTCAGGACTTCAGCTAAGGAACAAAGCTTGAACTGGGGGATTGCAGGCAACAGCCAGAAGGAGAAGTATGATTTTAGGTGCCACCCAGTAGTGGCCTCCTGAGTACATCCAATACCATGCTCCAAAGCCTGTTGCGTACTATGGCATGTTTGTTCTCAGGTCGCAGCAAGAGTGATCAAGGAGAAGGCCACCCAGTCCTATGACTCCAGTGGGGACTCCAGAGTGGGCTGTCAAGGGCAGATCTCAGCTCTTTGATGTCCATGCTACGTGATCATGAGCACGTAGCTCATGATTATTCTGTGGCTCAGGTTTCTCATCTATAAAACAAGTGGCACCAATGCCATGGGTTCGATGAGAAGATTAAGGGTGAGACTCTTGGCTGAGTTCCTAGCAGAAAGTAAGCTCTCAATGAATGTTAGTCATTTTCATGATGTAGGAGACAGGATTGTCCACTAAGCGATTGAACCCATGATCTGGAAACTCACCTCAAAGCAGATTTCTGCTTAAATTTTATGAGCATTCTGCATTTGTAGTATTAAGCCAACAGTATGAGTAGGAGAGACAACTTACAGATAAATGTAATTGTAGTTTAAATATGAGGCCAGGCCGCAGCAGAACTCACCTTTAGTAATGTGAGAGGTAGACCCAGTCCCGGTCTCCCCATGAAGCAATATGCTCTCTTGCTGGCAGGAATGATTTCCTTTTGTTAGCCCTTTCTCTAAGGATATGAGAATGTAGGAATTTCCAGCCTATGGTAGAGCCAAGCTTGGCTCCCAAAGACCACGCTGGCTTTGATAGTGAAAGTCAAAAACAGAACCAAAATCGTCCTGAACTCAGCATCACATATCAGGGATGTTTGTTTACTCAATGCATTAATGGTTTTTGTGCAATTGTCTATAACTTTTCATTCAAACTTGTCAAGAACAAGTTAGTTTTTGAGTCTGTAACTCTCCCCAAATAATTGGGAAACTTTCTTGCCAGGAGAGGATTAAGAAAAGGCACCTTTAACCAACTCCTCTTCTTCCTACTCCAGAACCCACTTCCCTTTCCCTCCCTCTGCCCTGTGCGAGGTTCTACAGCCAGTGGACGAAGGCAGACTTAAGGGAGGCAGAACTTCAGGGTTGCTGGGTAGCTTTACACCTTAGCAGCTTGTCTTCGGCACATACGCAGCTATCAGGACAATAAAACATTGCTCATTGCTTCTACCCCACAACCAATTAGGTCAGCTGTAAATATTGGAATTGCTTGGTAAACATGCTGGAAGATTGTGCTGACTTGTTAATATAAGTGAAAATGCAATTAGATTTATAACACTTTTTTTTCCAAACCGTAATTTACAACAACAACGGAAGAAAAAATTTCTCCTGCAACCTGCTGAAATATCATTATTAAAATGCACATGAAAAGTCAATTATGCCAGAGGGAGGCATTTAAGAGAAGTGAGTTTCCATACCCTGGGATTATACCGTGGGGATTCTATATTTCTTATTTATTTATTTATTTACTTACTTACTTACTTACTTATTTATTTATTTTCCCAGAGATCTTTGCTGCTGCCAAATGAAAAGCAACAGATATTTTACTTATTTCACTCTGAAATATTGCTGCAGATAGCGCTAAAAAGTAAACTAAATAGCTGGCTCCCTGGAAACCTGCCCTGCTCTCCCCAAAGCCCAGGGAAAGGCTAGTCATCAACATTTGTTTTTATTTACAAGGCTGTCTCTCTTTAAGCAATAGTCATATGCCTTAAAACGTGGAAATTAAATATTTTTTTCTAAACATTATTCTGTTTTACACTCTCGTCAAGTAGGTTATTGTGTATAATTCTATGGAGAACCCTTATGTAATGACAAGAAATAACCCTTTCCCCCCTTTTTTTTTAATGTGGCGTTTCCTCTACTCCCAGGGTCAGACTAGGAGCACAGCTGTGCCCCCAGGCAAGGGGACACAGGTGCCGCCACTTGCCCCGCCCAGGGCCGCACGCAGACCAGAGCTGGCGTAGTGGGCTGGCCTTACTCTGCGACAGAGGCCCCGGCGTCAGGCGAGGCTCCTCCCCTCTTCTGGAGGCTGGGATTCGAATCCCAAATCCAGTTTTAACCCAGACAGGCTGCTGCCCCTTTGCTTTCTGGTTTCCTCATAATAAATGCAGGTATTAATATATCTCAGCTGCATTTAAGGCACCAGTGGGGAAAAGCTAGTTTAAAAAAAACATCATAAAGCAATTTATAAGCATGAAAGAAGCCGCCATTTTCAGTCTCACACTTCTCCCAAAATGTTCAGTTTAGATAATGAAAGAAATTTTTAATACATATTTTTTTAAAAATCACTAGTATGTATATTATGGATAAATGACTCTTTAGGGGACAATTCTGGTGTTGTAATAAGAATTAATAAAGTAAATCACATGTATCTGTGAATATATATACATATATGTATGTGATTTACTTTACACACCCGTTACATACATTACAGACTTGTGCGTATTTACAGGAAGATCTACAAGAGCCAGAGATGGAAAGTGGCAAACTTACAGACTTGGATTCAAAGTGGCATCTTAATCTATGGGTATGGCTTAGTAATTCAGAATAATGCAAAAGGTCTTCCAGCCTAAAAATGTTCACAGATTTTACTTATTTACTGATGTTATCATGATGATTAGTACCTTTACATTCCCATTTTATTACAAGTAAAGAACACATTAATATTCCTGGTTCTTACAATAATATTGCATGAAAAAACATTTTCATACTGATCAGTTAGATTTGCTTCAGCTGAAATATTCTGTTGGCTTTTACCATCAGCCAAGTCTGGTGCCTGATTTTTGCACTGTTAAGTAAATCTGAATGTTGTTGGACCTTTCTAAAGATTCTTGGTTTCAGCTTTTGCCCACAGCATAGTATTCAGCCCTCAGGACTGTGGGTAATGTGTTTTCTTTTTTTCTCTCTTGAATTCTGTTTTATTCCTTTGAGAAACCCTTTTGTGGATCAGCCTTGGGAACCAGTTTTGAGAGACTTAGAGATGGCTGGAGGTGGGGGTGTGGGGGAGGGGAAGACAAAAGGGTTAGGTCAAGTGTGTACTTGGTCTATGAGCTCAGCCTTCCAGGAACAGTTCTTAGCAACCACACCCCACCCAAACTTGAGCTCGCCCAAGAACAAGATCTGAAGGGGGTCCGGGGGAGCATCAGTGAACCCAGGGCATAGGCTCTGACCTCTCCATGTGGATTCTACCTGGGTTTTTTTAACAGCGAATTTTTAGGGAAAAGAGTGAACATATTGAAGTGTAAAACAGAAGGCACTCTGGGTGAGTTTATATTCATCTGTTTTTCAAAGTCAAAGGTCTGTGTCAGGTGACTCGAAATCTTCAAGGATATTTGGGGCCAGGAAGAACACAGGAGAAATGCTTTCACAATCCGTATAAGCAGATTATCTCTAAAACTCCCGACTATATTCCTCCTTCCAGAGGGCCTTTCAAAGTCTACCTGTCCACCTGGGATCTTTCTCTTTCTTGGAGGGAGGAGGAATAAAAGTGAATTGTTCTGAGTGAAACATTGTTTCACCAGATACTCTCTTCTCTGCGTCCAGATCTGTGGAGCGGCCTCAGGCTCCCTTAGTCCTTCTCCTTGCTTCTTCTCTACTTCCCTTCATTTTGCCGTTTCAGCACCGGGTCTTGTCATAGTGTTTTTCCAGGTGTATTTTCCTAAGCCACGAACTAACAGAAGGGTAGAGAAGGGATCACATGGCAGCTCCCAGGAGTGTGGCGTGTGTCCATAGGCATGCGCATAACTAAAGATTTCAGGGAACAGGAGGCTTCTCCGAATTGTACCCTGACCCATGATCTAATGTCACCCGCTGGCTGGCTTGTTTCACACCGAGAAACACCGTGCACAGGGCTCCATGTCTGACGGGGCCCTGAGGTTGCAAGTGAGAAGAAATGGAGAAGTAGAAAAAGTGACTGGCTTCTGGAACAATTTTATTATACCAAATTAGGGAATAAAACTATAAAACTTTTCCCAAGTACCTGATTTCTGCCTCTACTGAGGGCACTCAGAAACACACTCGAAGGTCGGCAAAAACAACAGGCAGAACAGTGAACCCAGCGGGGTTGGCCGATGGCTGACACCCGGGCAAGCAGCCTGGGTGAGGGGTAAAAGAACCCAGTGAGGAAGCTGAGATGGATTTCTCTGCTAAATTAAATGTTCTCCTGTTTTCTCTTTCACCTGTAAAAACAGCTCGAATCTCTCTACCCTTTCCATCTCCAATTCTAATCCCAGTCCAGCCACCATCTTCTCTTCAACCACTGTTGAAATGGCTTTTGATCCGGTCTCCCCACATCTCCTCTTATCCCCTCTTATCTATTCCTATATTACACTTAGGATGATCTATCAAAACAGAAAATTTGATGGTTCCCTTCAATGGTTTTTCAGTGCCTTTAGGAATAAATAAAAAGTTCTTAACATCGCCCTTGATTGTGTGGCCCGTCTCTCATAAAAGTCCTCTGAAGCCAAGCAATACTACTGTACTCTCTCACTTCTCCAAATACGCACTGTTCTTCTCTTCCTTGGGCCCGTGCACATACCTAAAACGTGCTTTCCTTTTCATCTTTGTCTAGTAAATTCTTCCTCTGTTCCAAGGGTGCTCCACAACTCCACTCAAAATCCTCTGGATTACTGAGATACAAAGGTATTTGATTAACATCCAAAAATAGTTCAACATCTCATGATAAGGAACGAACTCCTTTCAAACACAAATATGTCTCTCATGCTGTCTCTTAGAAAGCTGTTTTATGAACAAAATATACACATTTTAACTAATGTTCAGTTACTTGCAAGTAGCGGAAATCCTTCCAAAATAAAGACAAGAAATTTTCTAATAAGCAATCGCAGAGCAGAGAATATGTGAGGGAGAAGGTGATGTATGTCTTCTGGTGAGACTGCAGCCAGGAAGTGGAAACCCGTGGGCCAGCGGGTCCTCGGCTTCACCCTCTGCACAAAGGCTTTCGGTAACTCTGCTCGGTGGAATTTGGCAACTCCTGTCCAAAAGCCGCACCCCAGCTCCAGCTCTGCAAACTGGGTGCCTAGGTGCCCAGCATCCCAGTTTCCCACTTCGGGAGAGTGTCTGGTTGTGTCAGCTCAAGCAGGTTCCCTGGCTTGTCCCATCATAGCCAGGAAGTGGAGTGAACTTGGCTATTATGTGGGAGCTGAGACGGTTCTCAAAGTAAAAAGGTACAAATAATGAGCCCGGTAGACACCCCAAATGTTTTACTCCAAATGAACACAAGAACCATAATAATAATACATAAGTACATTTAAACACTGTCACATCAGTTAGAGGATATATATGTGTATATGCATGTATATGTGTGTGTGTTTATATATATACACACACATATATAATGACCCTACAGAGGACACAGTGGTGTAGCAAACACTTGTGGTGCCATTAAATAGTAAATTTATCTTCAAAGAGGATGAATGTGACATGCAAGAAAAAAAAGCGAGGCATCAGTTAATTGTAGAACGGATCGAATATATCAATGCACTGCCTATTTCCAGCTAATATTTGGTGAGTGCTTTTGATGTGTATTGTGCTTTCACGGATTCATTAATTACGAAGTTGCTTTGAGGGATGGGTCAGGTATGGTGCTAGAGATCAGAAAATTAGTGAAATTAATAAGGAAGGCTTCCTGCAGGAGGCAGATCTTGAGCTGAGTTTGAAATGCCAAATGCTCTAACAGCTGGCATACTGTGATCTGCATGAATAACAAATAATTAGTACGAAGCAAAGCAAACCCGATGGAAGGAAAATACAGGTTGGCTTTCCCTCCCTTGCATGGAATTTACCTGGCAACTGGGAAACCCTCAGGCCTTTCCTCAAGTCACTTTCTTAGGTATTCTTGAAGACCTGCCTAGAGTGGGCACTGTAAAGATTAGTTTATGGCTTAGGTATTTGTAACATTTTAATAAGGCTTGGAAACTTAGATGTTATTTACTGCAGCTGCCAATCAAGTACCTGCATGAGAGCAAGACAAACATAACAATAAACGCTAGGCACTCCAGTGCTCGGCGATGCTGGCAGGATGCACTGCAGGCTTTATGAATGTGTGAGAGTGAATATACAGAAGCTTGGGAAAAGGTCATTGGTATTTTTGGAGCAATAAATCAAGTACGGAAGGATTTGCATTTTAGCTGTATAACATCCAGGGCTGGATTAGAGGGAGAGAATGCTTTGAAGTAATATTTCTCTGCTGACTTGTTTTATTAGCTTCCTTTAAACATGTTACATTATTGCTTATAGAATTTCATTTACTCGGATTGGCAGCTTGATAAATACATCTATTGGCGATGATTTGGATTGCTCTGGGCATTAATATTATTAAAACCTGTCACAAGGAAATGTCTGAAAGATGACTTACTGTAAAGATTACAGCATGAAATAAATCATCCTGTGGTATTTGTTACCATTTATGGCCTCTTGGAGCTGAGTCAATCCCTTTTTATGTTGCATTATTTTTCAAGTTTTTATAGCCTTACATTATATATTGCTGTCAGGAATGAACAGATGGGGTGTCGAACATGAGCTTTCTGAATAATTCCCACCCTCCAGTTATTTGTATGAAGGACAAGTGCAAAACTGTGCGTTCTCAAGCAAAAAAGGAGAGAGAAAGAGGTGGAGAAGCTGCTGTTGAGGAAAAGGGATCCCTTTTGTCAGATTGTTTAGGCCAATCACACCAGCTGGTTGGAATCCCTGACTGGCATTCACCCTGTTTGGGTTTCAAGCAAGAGCTGAGGTAGCTGTATTTGGCTCCAGCGAGCCAACAAATGCCATTTTTCAAATGCATTTTCTCAGAGTGACTCTTGCTGAGACACTTCCACATTTGGAGGTAAATGTGTCGTTCCGTCTTACTAAAAAAGCTGGGACATTCAAAAAATAAAACCCACGAAACCGTAGAACAACAAGAAGGCATGTTGAGAAGATTTAATATTCTCCGAGTGAATGACGAATATGCGGGCACCCCGTGGGGGCGCACAAAGGACTCTGTGCGATCCGAGTTGGTTAGAATCAACATGAAAGGAATAAAAGGAGCCCATGGAGTTTTCGAGGTCCTTTGAAAGGGGCAAGAACAGAGGTCCTCAAGGCCTGTGCATCCTGAAGCCAGGTGTGCCTCCAGGGGTCTCGCTGTCCTCCCCTCCTCTGATGGGACCAGGCAGCTGCTTAACTGTCCCACGAGCCCCTCTGTGGAGTCCTTCCTAAGGCCCTGCCACCATTGGAAGATGACAGGAAGCTGACCTACTAAAAAGCCAACCAGCTTTTTAAGAGGATGGGGGCAGGGGGAAGTATGTGTGAATTTTCCTCCCTTACCTCCTCTACCCACCACTACATCCATTCTGTGCATTCCATAAAGTACCAGGACATTTTAGAGGAACACATAAGGGGCCCAGAAACTTGACCATCACCCAATACTTACTGTCTTCTGACTTTTGAGCGAGTTCCTTAATTATGCATCATCATAACTTGTGGATAAGAATATTCTTTTCTGCTTACCTCATGCTATTGCTGCAAAATGTCAAATCATAGAGTAGACAGACAGACACGTGCACCCTTTAAAGTTTATTGGCTCCCACATTGGTCAAAGGCAGGTATTTTTTTTTTCTGTTACCCTTTAGCCCCTTATACCCCCCTCTCCCTTGCAATCACCACACTGTTGACTTTTAATCACCATGGTCCACCCAGTCTCTGGCCTTCCCTCCTGCATTTTCTTGAGTTTATCACTGTCTCTTACTCATCACCTCATCCCCAGGTCCCCTGATGTCTAGCCCTCCCTCCACCACCTCTTCAAATTGTGACCTTACTGGGAGTGATTTGTAGACAAATCGTCTGAGCGTTAGCAGCCCCTCCCAGACCATACCCATTCTCTCCTACTGCACCTCCGACTCTCTTGGCCCCATCTCTTCTTCTTTGTCATCTTCCCAAGGATTGTTTATATGGGTTTTTGTTTGTTTGTCTCATTTGCATGAAGATGCCATCTGGATGCACCCTGCAAATGTTGACCTGCGCCAGTCACACCTGGGCTGACACAGGGCTGAGGGCTGCTTCATTTTAGGCAAACTTCACCACTTTTCTGTTCCTCATTTGAGATCTCACTCTCGCAACACGGGAGGTTTTCTGTCCTTAACCCACGGGGAGAGTACCACGGGATAAATTTCAGGTAGTGGATAAGTTGATGAAGGCAGTCAGTGTAACACAGCACTGAATTTCTGTGTTCCTGTGAAAAGTGCCAGCTCTCCCTCTCTCTCCCTCTCTCTGTTCACCATTGCGCCACACAAAGGAACATTTGCATAAGCCCCATTCCTAACCAAACCAAACTGGCAATGCTGAGCCTCCACAGTCTAACTGAATGTAAATCTGTAACTCTTAAATGCTAACTTACTCTATAAAGTATGCAGTTCCCCTTTTTACTTTCTTCCCCCATTCTTCCTCCCCCTCTCTCTTTTCTATTTTTCCCTTTCGTATCTTTAAATGTTATTTACTTTTGCTTCTGCAAATATGTATGTATGTATGTATGTTAGTATTTATTTATTTATTTTTTAGAGAGAGGGGAAGGAAGGGGGAAAGAGGGACAGAACCATCAATGTGTGAAAAAAACATCAGTTGCCTCTTGCACGCCCCCTACTGGGGACCTGGCCTGCAACCCAGGCATGTGCCCTGACTGAAATTAGAACCAGCCACCTTTTGGTTCACAGGCCAGCACTCAATCCACTGAGCCACACTAGCCAGGGCAGTCATCAAAAGTTTTAGCCTCTTTTGAATAAGCACCCTCTGTCTGTGTTTCCATATATAGTATCTCTCTGTCTCAGATAAAACCATGCTTTGCTAAGTTAAACAGTCAGTGAATTGCCTTTTTTGCACTCTGGTGACTTGTCACGGACCTGCCTTGATGTTCTCTCATCCACTTCCACATGGAGAAAACTCTCATGCCCACCATGTCCCCCTTAATCTGTGGCCTTCTATACAAAGAGAAGCATGGCATAAGCTCGGAACCTGGATCTCTTATTCACTAGCAGCCCCATAATTTCTCTACGCTAAATTCTCTATCTATAAAATTAGACAAGAGGTGAGATATGATCATCTAAATCTCCTTCAAAATTTAAGCTATCACTCGCCCCTGCCAGGTGCCAAAGCTAGAAACATCCTCATAGTAACTGATTTCCCCTCGTGCTTTGCCTTTTCTGGAGAGAAAGAATTCCCCTGATAATAATTACCAGTGTCTTTCTTTCTGTGACCAATTCCACTGTAATATCTCATTCCAAGTTTACAGATCCTTCTCCTCCTTGTTTTAGCTCTCATTACCAAAGTTATCATAAATCCACTAAAACCATTAAGCCATTCATTAAACTACCTTAAAGGTGTGTGTGTGTGTGTGTGTGTGTGTGTGTGTGTGTGAGCCTGTTGTGTTGGATGTGGGACAGGAAGAGATGCAATATGGCCTAAACTGATCTGACATAATAAAGTTTCATAGTAATGTTTAATTACTGCTACTCACCTCTTTATTATTAATTCCACAATTCCAGCACATAAAATAACTTAATCATTTCAGAATTTGCATGACTAATGGAGTGAGTTCTGATAGAATAAGGATAAGTTTTATAATTAGGTTTTGCCGGGAACTTGTACAAACCAGTCTATTTATAATTTGGTCAGCTCCTGATTTTTAATGAGGGCACTGAGAGTGACTAAAGCCTCTGGCAGCATTCACTTTATATTTTAATTACCCACAGTAATTCTGACAATTACACACATGTCATAAATCACATCATAATGACCCATGAAGAAAGTGTATTTAATTACTGAAGGGGGAGTTAGATTGAACAGGTAGATGGGATGTGCTGAGATGTGAACCACATTTGAAAGCTGAGCTGCCTGGTTCTGTGACGTGGAAGAACCTGCCCGTGGGACTTGCATTATAGAGAATAAGGCCATTGCCATATGTGCAGTTTTAGCTTCAACATGTAAAAGAGCTTTCAAGTCTTCACTCCTGTCCTCACAAGGCAAACCTGATCAAACTGAAAATTAAGATTTCTTTGCCCATCAGAAAACTGAGGTTGCGAGGTAAACCATCACCCTGAAATCAGGAGAGTATAGCGGACAGTGCTTACTTGGGAAAGAAGCCACAGGGGCCATGACCTTGTAGGAACGCCTAACTGGCAAGTTTGATGAATGACTTCAGGTTGCGTGTGGACTAGGAGCAGAGTGAGAAAGTCCTGAGGGCTATAGGCTTAGAGCCACCGCCTCCCTTTGCGGAGTTTTACCTCCAGCAACTCTGCCCAATTAACATACTGAGAGCCAAGAACACTCCCTTCAGTAACTCTGGCAGAGCGAAGGGCAGAGTAACTGCAGTGAAACGCACCTAGGGGAATCTCCACAACAGAGGCCTACTCCCCAGGAGAAAAGATTTTACCAATGCCTTATCTCTGGTGAAGGAATGGCATTTCTGCCACTCTAGCCCCTTCTGGCCTTCCTGTGTCACCTGAAGGGAGCCGGGTGGAGCTAGCATACACTTGTGAAGATCACAGTCCCAGGATACAGAATCCACTGAGAAACTGAAATTTAATCACCAAATTACATAATCTTTTCTCCCACGTTTTACCACCATACTAACAGGATTCCAGTATAACAGTGAATTATAGTTGAAATAGCCTGAAGATGCAGACTACTGAAGACAGAGTTCTTAGAGAAACCCACAGTCAATAAAGAAGACGAAATCGAGAATGCTGGGGCAATTTGAAACCTGTGCAAGCCACACAACAGCACACATGAAGCATGGGGCAGTTGCTAGCCAGATTAGTGTAAAATCTCACACCAGAGATCTCTTTACCCTCGTTCCTGTTATCCAACACACCACATATCATTGTAAAACACACTGTATATCATTGTGAAAACATGACGAACCATGCTAGAAGGCATGAAAAACACTCCCTGAAGAGAAAAGGCAAGTATTAGATCAAGATTCAGATATGGCATGAATTTGGAATTATTAGGGTATTCAAAATGAGTATGATTAGCCCTGGCTGGTGTAGCTTAGTGGATTAAGCGCGGGCCTGTGAAACAAGAGATCACGGTTCGATTCCCAGTCAGGGCACATGCCTGGGTTGCAGGTCAGTTCCCAGCAGGGAATGCACAGGAAGCAACCATACATTGGTATTTCTCTCCCTCTCTCCTTCCCTTCCCCTCTGAAGATAAATAAATAAAATCTTTAAAAAAACAAACAAACAAAAAAAAATGAGTATGATTAATGGTAAGGGCTCTAATGAAAAAGGTAGACAACATCAAAGAACAAATGGGTAATGTAAACAGAAAGATGAAAACCATAAAAAAGAATTTTAAAATGCTAGAAAAAAATACCATAATAAAATTAATTAAAATGCCTTCATAGGCTCGTCTGTAGACTGGATAGAGTGGCAGAGAGAATAAGTGAGCTTGAAAATATGTCATCAAAAATTTCTCAAACTGTTGTGAAGAAGAAAAAAGAAGGATAAACCCCCCAGAAAATACTGACAGAATAGGGGACAATACCGAAATGTGTGATATGCGTAATTGGTGTGTAAGGGGAAGAAAGAGAATGGAGCAGAAGAAATACTTGAAATTACAAGGGTGAGAATTTTCCAAAGTTAATGACAGTGAATCACAGATACAGAAAGCTCAGAAAATACCAATATGATAAATTACCAACTAACTGCAACTGTGCGTATCATATTCAAGCTGAAAAACGGAGGCAGAAGACAGACAATTTTGAAAGAAGCCAGGGGGTGGGGGAACACCCTACCTATGAAGGAACAAGGAAAAGAATTACCAGGTGGGAAGAAGTAGGTTTACAGTTGAGACCAAAGTGAAACACAGAGTTTATTCTTTTATTATTTATCATTATTTTCATATGAACAACCGTAAAGTTACTTTTGCCTCACCCTGTATAGTGGTCTTTGTATGTGTGTGTGTGTGTCAGAAACTATAATAAAGAAGAGAGTGGAGTAAAATATTTAAAGTATTGAAAGAAAAAATGCCAACCTAAAAGTTTATATGCAGTTTATATTTTCCTTCAAAAGCGAAGGAAAAACAAAGACTTTCTCAGAATAACGAGCATTTAGGGAATTTGTCGCGATCAGACCTGCTCTGCAACAAATGTCAAAAGAAGGTGGAAGGTCTTCTGAGGCAGAAGCAAAATGATACAGGTTACAAATTCAGATCTATAAAAAGATAAGAACATTAGAGAACGAATAAATGAAGGTATAATTGTTAAACAATAATAAAATTGTATTAGGTAATTATAGCATATAGTTACAGGAAATGAGTAACAGCAAAGTTATAGGAGGTGGGAGGGAGGAACTGGGAACACTTTGTTATAAGCTATCAGCACTAAACATGAAGCAGAATAGTATTGTTACCAGACAGGGGCATGACCCTGAGGGGGTCTACCCAGGGCCAGCTGTAGTGTGTGGATTCTTGACTTCCTGTAGGAAGAATTTCACAGCATGAGTCTAGGTGACCATAAGGATTCATTTATTAAAGCTGGGGTCAGTGAAACGAGGAAGGGCTTAGCATAGAGGAAGCAGCAGGAGAGCCTGGGCTGGGCTGCCTGAGCTCACTGGGAAGTCAGAGAAAAGGGGGCTTTGGGGACAGGTAGGTTCAGGGGATTAGCCTGGGACACGCTACCAGCTGCCCATTGCCTTAAAGTTTAGGAGATGTGTGCTGTGGGAAAGAAGTGCGGGGAGAAGAAGGGAAAGGAAGTGGCGCAGGCTGCTCCCCAGAGGGAGAGTGTGTGTGCTGGGTCCTTTGTCTGGAGGCTTCTATTGGTCTCCTGCAGGAGGGAATCCCAGGGAGGTCTCAGGCCAGCGTTTAGTGGAATACTCATCAGTTCTCCAGGTGCGCCCTTTCAGAGTCACGGTCTCCACTGATTGGTCAGTGACTGGGCAAGGGATCTTTAGTCATTGCAGTTGGTTCTGCTGACACCCCTTCCCCCAGTTTTGCTGCTTTTCTGGGCCTGGAACTGAAACCCAACTGAGGCCTAGATGTTCTCTCCAAGGAAGAGAGACCGAGGAAGGAGAGGTCACCCTGTGGGTGAGGTCCTTGACTTCCCAGTTCTGCCCCTGCCAGGTGCTCAAGGACTTCCACCCTGGTGACCCTCCGTGCCTGGCCGTAAATTGCTGGGCCACTGTGTTCAGCTGTCTGTCTCAGTTTCCCTATTCTATTTGCCAAGGAATTTTCCTAGCGTCTCACTGTCCTGTCCCAGTATTATTTGAAGTTTTACTTAGATTAGTTGAAAATGTATTTTTTAAATCTGAAGAACTCCATTAAAAAAAAGAAATACAAGTAATATGCTAAGAGGGGAGATAAATGAAATAGTATAAAAATGCCAAATTAAAACCAGAGAAGGCACAGAAAAGTGGGTGGAAGAAAGCAAATACACCAAATAGCAAACAATTACAAACATGGTAGACAGCCCAACAATATCAGTAATCACTTGTAATAAGCATTGTATAAATAAAACAAAAGAGATATTGTCAGAATGGATGAAGAAACAGAACTCAAAAAATTTTAAAAAAAACACACAACCAGAACTCAATTATATGCCATCTATAAGAAACCCACTTTAAATATAAATATTTTGATTGATTAAAAATCAAAAGATGGAGACAGTTAAGCCATGTTAATATTAACTAAAAACAAAGCTTGAGTAACTACATTAATTTTAGTTATGGATAAAGAGAATTACATGATAAAGAGGTCAATTCTCCAAGAAAATATAATAGTCCTAGACATATATGTCCCTAAAAACAAAGCATCAAAATACATGGAGCAAATATTGTTAAAACTGAAAGGGGAAACAGGCAAATCCACTCTCAATGCTAGAGATTTATGACCTCTTATGCAATAACTGATCAAGTTATCAGTAAGTAAGGATACAGTTCATCTGAATAGCATTATCAATCAACTAAATACAATTAACATTTGTAGAATGCTCCAACAACAATAAAATACACATTCTTAAGTGTGTAAAACACTACATTCTGGGCCATAGAACATACATTAACAAATTTAAAAGAATAGAAATCACACAAAGCATGCTTTTTTAGAACACCATGGAATTAGACTAGAATTCAATAATAAAAAGGGAGATGGAAAATCCCCTAAATATGTGGAAATAAATAACTTCTAAATAACATGCAGGTCAAAGAAGTCTGAATAGAAATCTAAAACCATTTTGAACTAAAGAAAAATGAAAATAAAATTATCAAAATTAGTGGATGAAGCACAAACAGTGCCTAAAGCAAAATGCATGACACTAAATGCATGTATTAGAAAAGAGGAGAGAACTAAAATCAATAATTGAAACTTCTACCTTAAGAAACTAGAGAAAGAAAAAAATTAAGCCTACAGCACGCAAAGGAAAGTAATGAAATTGAAGAATACATTCATTGAAATGAAAACAGGAAAACAGAAGAGAAAATAAACAAAACCCAAAGGTCGTTTTTTGAAAATATCAATGAAATGTATAAGTTTACAGCCAGACTAAAGAAAAGAAGGGTCATAACTTGTGACCCCATAGACATTAAAAGGATAATTTGAAATTCTATGAACTTTAGGCAAAGATCTGATAATTTACATGATATGGAACAATTCCTTGAAAGACACAAAGTACCAAAACACACACAAAAAGAAGTAATATTTATTAAATAAGTGATCCAATAATTAAAAAATTCACCCACCCTTACCCCAAAAGCACCAAGCCCAGAAGATTTCACTGGTGAATTCTACCAAACATTTAAGAAATGATACTAATTCTTTCCAATCTCTAAAAATAGAAGCAGTGTGTATACTTCCTAACTCATGGCCAGCGTTACTCTAATAACAAAATCAGGTATAGATGTTACAAGAAAACTGTAGGCTGCTATCTCACAAGAACATAATGTAGAAATCAACAAAGTAAAGGCAACTCAAATGCAACAGTGTATAAAAACAACCATGTATTGTGACCATGTAGATTTTATTCTAGGTAAACAAAGCTCTTTCAACATTGAAAGTCAATCAACATAATCAACTACATCAACAGCCTAAAGTAGAAAAATCGTATGCTTATTTCAACTGATGCAAAAGATGAAGTTGACAAAATACAACACACATTTGTGATTTTTTAAAAAAATCTCAGCAAATTAAGAAAATAGAGGAACTTCCTAAAACCTGCAGGTAACCGTATGTAATAGTCAGAGACTGAATGTTTCCCCCTTGAGACCATAAACAGGGCAAAGATAAAACCTCTCATCACTCCTACTTAAACAACACACTGGATGTCTTAGCAAGTGAAAGAAGGCATGAGAAGGAGAATCAAAGTTGTACGTATTGGAAAAGAGGAAGTAAAATTATCTTTCTTCACAGATGACTTGATTATTTGTAAAAGCCCCTCAAGATTCTACAAAAATATGCCTGCAACTAAGTGATTATAGCAAAATCACAGGATAAAAGATTACTGTGCAAAAGTCTATTGTTTTCTTATATACCAGCCACAAACAACTGGAATTTCAAATTCTAAAAATACTATTAACAAGAGCAACAAATATTTACATACAAATTTCATAAAATATGTATTGGATTTATATTTTAAAAACTCTGATGAAGGAAATGAAAGATCTAAATAAATGCAGAAATAGTCCATATTCATTAGATTGGAAGACTCAATATTGTTAAGCTGTCAGTTCTTCCCAACTTGATCTATAGATGCAACATAACTCCAATCAATACTCCAGTGTGCTACTTTGTAGACAAGCTGATTCTGAAGTTTGTCTGAAGAGGATTTGAAGTCACCAACACAATACTGAAGAACAAAGTTGGGGAACCATATTTCACAACTGTAAGACTGACTGTAAAGCTACATTAATCAAGACATCATGGTATTGGTAAGACACATCAATCAATGGTATGCAAAACGAAGCTCAAAAACAGGACCACACAAATGTGGTCAATTAATGTTTGATAAAGGAGCACAGCGAATTCAATGGAAAAAAGGATGGTCTTTTCAACAAGTGAAAATGGAACCACTGTATGTCCATATGCAAAACAAACAAACAAAAATCCCTAGATGTAGACATACTTTTAACAAAAATTGACTCAAAATGGATTATATATTTTAGTGTAAAATGCAAAACTATAAACTTCTAAAAAATGTAAGAAAATGCCTACATTAACTTGGGTTTCTGGATGGGTTTTTAGATAAAACATTGAAGAGTACAGTCCAGAAAAAATACATTGTAATATCAATAAGTTGAACTTGATTAAACTAAAAACTTCTGTTCTTCAAAGGACACTGTTAAGAAAAGATAAGCCATAAATTGGTAACAAACATTTGCAAAATATGTATCTGATAAAGAACTTGTACCCAAAATAAATAAAAACTCTTAAAACTCAATACAAAAACAAAGAATCTGATTAAAAATGGGCAAAATAAATGAAAGGACACATCGACAAAGAAGATATACAGATGGAAAATAAACACATGAAAATATGCTCAAGTTATGCATCATTATTGAATTGCAAATTAAAACAACAGTGAGAGACCACTACCTACTCATTCATATGGCTAAAATTCAACAACACTGACAATGCCAGTTGCTCCCAAAGATGCACTGTAGCAGGAATTCTCATTCACTGATGGCAGGAAGGCAAAATGGCACTCACTTTGGAAGTCGGTTTGGCAGTTTCTTAAAAACTAAACCTAGTCTTACCATGCAATCCAGTAATTGTGCTCCTAGGTATTTACCTAACCCCTCTGAAAATTTATGTCTACACAAAAACTTCATGTGAATGTTATAGCAATTTATTCATGAACACCAAAAACCGCAAGTAATGAAAATATCCTTTAATAGGTGAATGGATAGTAAAGTGTGCTCTATCCAAAGAATATAATTTTATTTAGCAATTTAAAAAAATGAGCTATCAACCCACAAAAAGACACGGATGAATCTAAAGTGCCTTTTGCTAAGAGAAATCAGTATGAAAAGGCTACATACTGTATGATTCAGACATTCTTGAAAAAGGCAAAACTATAATGATAGTAAAAACAAGTCATTACCTACCCATCAAAACTTAGCCTAAATGGTTGCTTATAAACAAGATAAAATTTGTGTATGCTTTGAAACATAGCATGATGTCCCATTTGTTCTTCAGTGAATTCATTTTACTGCAGAAAGATATTTTTCCAAATAATCTCCAATACTTTTGCCTTTGTAAATGTCGATAACAACATTTAAATGGGAAAAGCAAGCAATATTCACTTCCTTTCAAGCCTTCTCCTAGGATGATACTCATTTAGTTATTTGCCACACACGAGAGTCTGATTTTCAGCTTGATAGGTTTTGCTTTACCCTTCCAGGAAGGAAGTATGCCAACCAGGCGCTCATGTGATTTTATAATACAACTAACTGTATATGAACCTAAACTCTCAGGCTGGCATGACCAAAGCATCCCTCCTCATTCACAGAGCAACATGGGGGTCTTCATCAAGTCAGAAGCTCCCTAAATTCCTCCCTGAAAATGAGGTAATTGCAGGATTGCTATGAGCATCAGCAATAGTGACTATTCAGTGCTTGACACAGTTCGTTCCAAGCAGGGCTTACTCAATACACGGTACCTATTATAAAACAGATCATGATCTGAAATTTATCTAAGAATGCGAAATTAGAGCAAAGTGAGTTAGTTGAATGATTCTTATGCTAAGCAGAGCCTGTTGCATTGGCTTGTCAGGGCCAGAGTCCTGTTTCCAATCTGTTGCTACATGCGTTTGAGCCCAAGAACAAGGGAAACTTTTCCTATGGGAAGAGGTTAGATAGGTCATATTGACCCTGGCTGCTCTTTTCCCTTCCTAGGTTAAAGGGAGTTTATTCCAAGCACATTTCTTTAAAAATAGCATGTATTAAATCCATTTGCTAAATAACAATCATATTCAACCTACTATCCTGAATATTTTTCCCTGAGATCTGGGACTTGAGGTGATCTCTTGGTTTGTTCTTGTATGTATTCAATGATATTCATCATGTTAATTCTATTACTATAAATTGTACCTGTTATTTCTCATATTTTTGGTGGGGGGCACATCTCATTGTTATCACCATATATCTACAAATAAATGTGAGTTTCCCTAAAGATCATGGAAAGTGAAAGCTGTAAGGAAGTTGAATTTTATTTTTGTTTGAATTTCTCAGTAATAAGGGAGATGGTCTGGACTTGTAAGTTCCTTAAGTTAATAACATGTGGCAACACAAGTGGCCAAGTTTAAAAATTCAATCAGTGGCTACCATCAGTTACTCAGTCTTCAATCATTAAGTCAGTAAATGTTTACCGGGAATTCCAGGGATGTCCCGGTAATGTCAGTGTGCCAGACTCTGTGCGGGAAGCTAGATCGCGTCTGTGATTTTTGTTCTCATGGAACTCCATCAAACGCATAGAGGTTCTCTGTAAGACTTACAGCAGAAATTTCAGTCCTTCTCCTTCATCTTCTACAAATCTTAATGTCATATGCTATACTCATAATAATTGCAAGGTATTTTCAACCTCAGTGAGTCAGAAGTCAGAATAAATGACTGCATAACTTTCCTTAGAACTTATCTAAGCATAATTACTGTTTACATACTTTTAGGTGTAAATAATCCTAGAAACATTGTAGGTATTTTACTGATTCTTTGTGGAAGAATGTATTGACTATAACTTCTTCTAGATTATTCAATGACCATAGGTATTATGTATTATGTATATACTACATAAGACAGGTATAGTTCATTGAATTGGAGGAGAATTTGACACTATAGAAAAAGAAATAGAATTCTGCGCTTTGTTTTTGTGGTCACTTTTTTAAAGCTTTATTGATATATAATTTACATACTATAATATTCACCCTTTAAACTGTACAACTCAGTGGTTTTTAGCATAGTCACAGAACTGGGCAACTGTCATGACTAAGTTCAAAACACGTTCATGACTCTCAAAGGAAACTTCACAGTCATTAGTGATCACTTCTCAGTCACCCCGCCCATATCCGCTGGCAATCACTAATCTACTTTCTCTCTTTATGGACTTTTCTATTCCAGACATAACAATTGAATTATAACAGTATATGGCATTTATCTCTGGCTTTTTTTACTTCACATGTTTTCAGGGTTTATCTAGGTTGTACCATCCCTATTCTTTATTCCTTTTTTAAGACTGAATAATATTTCACTGTATTGAAATAGATTTGTTTATCCATCCGTCAGTTGATAAGCATTTTGGTTATTTCTATTCTAGGCTATTATGAATAATAACACTGTAGTGAACATTTGTTTACATATTTTTGTATAAATACATGTTTTCAATTCTCTTGGATATATACTTAGGAGTAGGAATATTAGGAGTAGTCATTTTAGGTCATATGATAACTCTATGGATACCATTTTGAAAAATTGTTAAATTATTTTGCCAAGTGGGTGCTCCATTTCACAATATTCTGGCGATGTGTAAGGGTTCCAGTTTCTCTACACCCTCTCGAACACTCATTATTTGTTTGTCTTTTTGATTATAGCATCCTACTTGGTATGAAGTAGTGTCTGATTGTGTTTTTTATTTGAATTTTCCTAATAACTAATGTTGAGAATCTTTTCATGTGCTTATTAGTCATTGTATGTTTTTTTGGATAAAGGTCTATCAAGAATTTTACCCATTTTTAAATTGAGTTGTCTTTTTGTTGTTAAATTGTAATATATGTGTGTGTATATATTTATTTATTTACAAGTTCTTTATCTGTAAAGGATATATTATTTATAAATATTTTCTCATATTTCATGAGTTGTCTTATGACTTTCTTCATGAGTCCTTTGAACCACAAAGGTTTTCAATTTTGATAACATCCAGATTGTCTATTTCTTCTTTTATTGCCTATGCTTTTGGCATTATTTTATGAAACTATTGCCTAATCTAAGGTTTTGAAAATTTATACTTGTTTTCTTCTAAGAGTTTTACACTTTTAGTTCTACATTTAACTCTTTGATTCATTTTGAGTTAATTTTTCTGTAAGGTATGGTAAGGGTCCAACTTCATGCCTTTCCATGTGGGTATCCAGTTGTCCCAGCAGTATTTCTTGGAAATATCTTTTCCCCCCATGAATTATGCTGGCACATTGTCAAAATGAATTCACCATTAAAGTGAAAGTTCACATCTGGACTTTTAATTCTATCCCATTGAGATACACACACACACACACACACACACACTTATGTAGGGATGCCATGTCTTGATTAATATAACTTGTAATAAGTTATGAAATCCTACTCCAACTTGGGGTATGTTGAGCTTTTTGGACATGTACATTTCTTTCATCAAATTTGGGGAAATTTTTCCATTATTTATTCAGATATTTTTTCTGCCCCCTTCTCCCTCTCTCTTCTCTTTTTGGGACTCCCATTATGTGCATGTTGGAACAATTGCTGATGTCCCAGTTTTCTGAATCTTTGTTCAGATTTCTTCATTCTATTTTTCCTGTTCTTTAGACCAGATAATCCTCATTCACCTACATTTGAATTTGTTGATTCTTTCTTCTGCCAGCCCGCATCTGTTGTTGAGCCCTTCTAGTGAAAATCTTTTTAATTATTACACTTTTTAACTTCAGACTTTCTGTTTATTTCTTATATTCTGTCTCTTCATTGATATTCAGTATTTGGTGATATGTTATTCTCTTATTTTTCTCTTTAGACCTGGTTTCCAGAAGTTCTTTGACCCTACTTATAATAGCTATTTTAACATAATTTCCCAGAAAGTCCAAAGCCTGGGCTTCCTCAGGGACAGTCCCTACTGACTGCTTATTTCCTGTATATGGGCCATATTCCTTTGTCTTTATATGTCATAATTTCTTATTGAAATCCACATATTTTTAATAACATATAATATAACATGGCAACTCTGGAAGTTACCTTCTGCCTTTGCCCTAGAGTTTGCTGTTGATGTTTCTGCTGTTTGTTTGTTGAGTAACTTTCCTGAATAATTCTCTAAAGTTAGTATACTTCATGGTATGCTGACACTGAAGCCTCTACTCATCCAGCTTTGTGGTTTCCCTGAATCAATAAATCTCTCTGCCTTTTGCCGAGGGACTCTGTGTGCCTGTTGGGGAATGCCTTTAATACTCTAGAAGCTTACATCTCTGCCTTAGCCTTCACTTCCTGCTTGTGCAGGGTTTCAAGGTCAGCCAGAGGTAAGAGAAGGGATTAGGGATGTCTCAAGTGTCCCTGGGTATCGTGTATACATGGTTTTATTTTAGATCCTTGGAATGAATAAGTCAAAAATTTTCAAAGCCCCCAGAGGATTTATTCTCCAGCTTTTCCATTTAAAGGTTGTTGGTTTGCCTCTTGCTTGCCACACTCTCATCTCTGCCTCAAGTATCTGGAAGTTTAAACAATTGCTGCATGTCATTTCTGGAAAATTCCCCAGAGGAACCAGCTAATTCCACTGAGAAAACTCTGAGTCAGATCAAATAAAGATAAATCTTTTGATGGGTTTTCTGGAGAGAATGGCCTTAAGCTGAAATAATGCCATTTTCTATGAACAGGGCTTCTCGGAAAGTTCAGATTCTTCCCTCTTTATTGCCTGCTACATGGCCAGTTTTCCTGGCTACTCTGATTATGGGTCTGTTGGATTTCAAAGCTACTATAGAGCTGAAGAAAATGGAATTGGAATAAGGCAAGTTAAAAATGCCATAAAACTCACCAAGATTCTGCCATTTTTCTTGAATTAAATACTTTTTGGATTCCCCAAGCCTTTGGTTAATTTCCACAGTTATGAAAAAATTGATTTTGAGAATTTTTGTAGTGTTCTCCTTAATTTTATAAAAGTGAAGTGTTAGAGGTTCTTACTGCTGTTCTGGAAGTGCTTTTCTCCAGGGTTACTTTTTCAAGCTTGTTTTTTATCTTATTAAACTTTAGATGATCCCTTGATTGATATAAAACCATCTCTTTATCACACTGATCTCGTCAACTAAAATTCGCCACTTTTAATCTGAAATTTTTTTAAAACATGGTATAATTATAGATAATGCATGTAAAAAAATTACCATTAACAAATGCTACAGGGACTATGTGATATCTCTGTTTTGTGCAAATGTTATTTTAAAATGATGTCAGGGTCTGGTCTAGATCAGGACTCAGAAAATTATAGCCTGAAGGCCAATCCGGCCCACCGCTTGTGAGTGTACTGGCTGCAATGGCAAAGCCATATGTTTGGTTGACAATGACAGAATAGCTGTGCTGAAAGAATGCAGTGTCCACTGACATTATCAGATTAGTCACTTATCCTAGCTCACAGTAAAGCACTGGTTTAAAACTTACAAAGTCTATTTTATCACAGCAGAATTTGCAACGAAAGTTTGCTTAAAAGTGGTTTATTTGGTAGCCAAGAAAGGAAACTCATTTATTAACAGTGAGTTAATTAAATTTTATTTCATTGCAACAGCCAAGAAGTGTGTTTAGAAAAACTAAAATTGTTGTATATCATTAACCTTTCAGTAAGAACAGTTGTTTGAAGAATTGACATTGGGAGCAATATCAATAGTCAATTAAAAGATAGGACAAATGACTCTGTGTAGTTTCTCTTTGCTCTTCAGGGGACAACAAATGTAACTGAAACTGTCTAGTTGTTTACTAAAGAGCCAATACCAGGTTTGAAGCAATGAAAACTACCCTCCTGAATTGTCTACATGACACAACTACCTGTGAAAATATATTCAAAAAAGTGAAGGAACACTAATTCAGCATAATATGAAGTGGAATCTGCTAAGATGTATTACAACTGATAGTGGTAAAAATACAGGTGGAGCAAAAAAAATCCTACTTAGACAAATGTATAAGAGTTGTGAAACACAACATGTGTGAAGACTGGTTATTCATTGTATTATACATTAGCAGTTATTTTGTAGAAAGTAACTGAATTTATCATGAGTTATTCAGCAAGTAGTGTCAATGGTGCACTTCATTTGCTCTCATGGACTTCATCATTGTTAGTTCTGTGAGTTTTTGTCAGGCATAGAAGCTGCGTATTCTGACTTGCCCTAACACAAACAGTTTGAGACCTGAACAGTGGTTAAGGTTTATTGTGATTTCTTTGAGCTCTGGATTAAGACTGAAATTTTTGTGAATGAAAACTTCCATCAGTCACTATTATTGAACACTAAAAACCTTTGAAAATTAGTATTTGCTGCATGTTTGATAGTTTTTTTAATGAAATCAACATAAAATTAAAAGACAAAATGAAGCTTATAATGTGAAACATTCTATGATAAAATCATCACAATGACAATTACTGTTCTTTCAATCACAAGTAATGTCAAGCTTTTTAATACACTTCCCATGATGTCAAAAGTTAAAACAAAGTGAGATAATTATTTTCACACAAATTTATAATGGATATATGTTCTAATTTAAGTTCCAGTAGTGTTTTTTACCTTGATATAAGTGCAAAGGACATTTCTATATTTTTAAGTTCATTTAACTACAGTTGATGGATCCATGTAATCTTACATTGCAGGTGACTAATCTTCTATATAATGATATGCTAAAAGCAGATATGGAGAGAAAAGTCTAACAGAATTCTATAAATGCCTTCGGAATGATGAATATGCTCAATTACACTCATATTCTCATGGGGTACTACCAATATTTGGAAGTACCTATCTGTGTAAAAAGACATTTTCAAAGATGATATATGTTAAATTTCATCAGGGTCATCATTAACATATGAACCTTTGCAATTGATTTTGATGATAAAGAACACTAAATTTAAATTCTAATTAATTCAGAGACTTTCAGCCAAGATGGAGACATAGGTAAACACACTTTGCCTCCTCACACAACCAAAAGAAGGACAACAACAAATTTAAAAACAAAAAACAACCAGAACTGCCAGAAACTCAAACTTCATGGAAGTCAGACAACCAGGGAGTTAAAGAAGAAACACTCATTCAGACTGGTAGGAGAGGCAGAGATAGGCAGCTGGGGTGGAGAAGACACGTGGCAAGGTGGTGGTTGGTGGACTGGGCAGTCGTACATTTGCATGTAGAGAAACCAGGAGGAACAACTGGGGAGTAAGACAGACCACACAACCCAGGGTTCCAGTGCAGGGAAATAAAGCCTCAAAACCTCTGACTGTAAATACCTGGCAGCAGGAGAAACTCCTGCCTCAAAGGAGAGTTTGTTGGAGAGACAACAGGGTCCTAGAATGTACACAAACCCACTCACCTGGGAATTAGCACCAGAAGGGTCCAATTTGCTTATGGGTAGTGAGAAAAGATACTGAAAGCTGGCCAAAAGCTGAGCAAGTGGCATTGTTCCCTCTTAGACCCCCTCCCCCACATACAGTACCATAACACAGCAACATGGGTTACCCTGCCCTAGTAAATACCTAAGGCTCCACTCCTTACAACATAACAGCTGCCTGTGAACAAAAAACATGGCCCTGATGAAAGAACAGATCAAAACTCCAAAAATAGAAATAAGTGATGAAGAGATAGCCAACCTATCAGATGCAGATTTCAAAACACTGGTAATTAAGATGTTCACAGAAATGGTTGAGTACAGATGTGAAGTAAGGAAGAAGTGAAGCCTATGCAAAGTGAAATAAAGAGAAATATACAGGGAACCAACAGTGAAGGGAAGGACACCAGGACTCAAATCAAAGATTTGGAGCAGAAGGAAGAAATAAACATTCAACCAGAACAGAATGAAGAAACAAGAATTCAAAAAAAGGAGGAGAGGCTTAGGAACCTCTGGGACAACTTTAAACGTTCCAACATCCAAATTATATGGGTGTCAGAAAGAGAAGAGGAAGAGGAAGAAATGGAAAACTTATATAAGAAAAAATATTGAAGAAGAACTTCCCCAATCTGGCAAAGGAAATAGATTCCAGGATGTCCAGGAAGCTCAGAGAGTCCCAAAGAAGTTGCACTTAAGGAAGCACACACCAAGGCACATCATAATTACATTACCTAATATTAAAGGGAAAGAGAGAATCTTAAAAGCAGCAAGAGGAAAGGAGACAGTTACCTGCAAAGGAGTTCCCATAAGACTATCAGCTGATTTTTCAAAAGAAACCATGCAGGGAAGAAGGGGCTGGAAAGAAGTGTTCAAAGTCATGAAAAGCAAGGACCTACATCCAAGATTACTCTATCCAGCAAAGCTTTCATTTAGAATGGAAGGGCAGATAAAGTGCTTCCCAGATAAGGTCAAGTTAAAGGAGTTCATCATCACCAAGCCCTTATTTTATGAAATGTTAAAGGGACTTATCTAAGAAAAAGAAGATCTTTATATGAACAATAAAATGATAACAAACTCACAACTATCAACAACTGAACCTAAAAAAATAAACACAAACTAAGCAAACAACTAAAACAGGAACAGAATCACAGAAATGGAGATCACTTGGGGGGTTTTCAGTGGGGAGGTGGAGGGCGGAGAATGGAGGAAAGGGTACAGGAAATAAGTACTATAAATAGTAGGTAGGAAATAGACAGGGGGAGGTTAAGAATAGTATAGGAAATGGAGAAGCCAAAGAACTTAAAGGTATGACCCATGGACATGAACTAAGAGGGGAGGAATGTGAGTGGGTGGGAGAGTGCAGCACAGAGGGGAATAAAGAGAGGAAAATGGAATAACTGTAATAGCATAATCAATAAAATATATTTTTAAATAATAAATAAATACACAGCCCAGCAGAAGTAATGCCTGCGTGAGTGTAGTTGGTAGGGGTAATAATATGGGTGTAATAATTTATAGTCTCAATTTGAACATTGCACCTAAAGTGTCATTGTGCTTGAGTGTGATATGCTTATGTTATAAAATTATATGCTTATGATGTAATAAAAGAATTTGTAATAAACAATGGGAGTTTGTGCCAGACCCTGGATAATGAGTTCTGCCCTAGTTTAAAAAAATGCCAATAAAGCAAAATCCCTTTTAAAATTTCTTCCTTTTCATTAGTAGATCTGTATTGCAAAAGTTATTGTTAGATTTGAATATCCTCAATGAAAAATCCTGAAAATTTACTCTCTCTTTTGTTATATATACAATGAGACTTACACAATAGCAGTTGTGCCTTTTGGCCTGAAAAGCTTAACACATTTTTACAATCTGACCCTTCACAGAAAAAAAATTTGTCAGTTCTGTTTTAGATAGTTAAGTTGACCCATATCATATCAAATATCTGGAAATAATGGATAAAAATAGGTAAAGATTATTTTTAGGATAATTTTATAAAAGCGATAACCCTCATTTCAAACGATTACTAAATGTTTTGAGTTCAGATTGAAAGCGTGTTGAGGAACTTGGAGAAGTTGAGCTGAGCAAAGAGCATCCACATAAAGAACAACTGACTCTTCAATTACATAATCTCGATTTTCCAGTGAAACCCAAAAGTATACGTGATAAAGGGATCCACAGGCAGAATGAATAGTCCTTAGAACTCCTGAAATTTGGTGTGGTTACGGTTAGACTTGGCCCTGGAATTCTGAGTGAAAGAGGATGGTCAGATGCAGGAGGCTGGGAGAAGACTCCCCAGAACACGTCGTTTCTTTACTCTTTCACAGCGCAACCAGCGCTCGACATAACTTGGAGTTCATCTGCATGGAGATTTTGATATGGAAGAGGAAGAGATGATAGGAAAGCATTTGTATTCTTGCAAAATAAGAAATGACTCACCAGAAAGGCAAATAGTATTTATATTTGTATTAAGTATCTGTATAATTCTATACAGATGCCAGTGTATTCTGATCTATAAAAGCCAGAGGTTCTTATCTGAAAACCTTGACAAGGCTCTGTCTTCCATCTGGTCGACCAGGGCAGTAAAGAGGTGGAGGCATGTGCTTTTACCTTCTGGATGGCAGTGGTGGACCACGGGTTGATATTGTCCCTGCTGTGAGACACAGCAAGAAAGGTCCAACTCAAAACCCACCTATCAGCCTGCACAGTGGTTCCGTGGTACAAGAGACATTTAGATGAGAAGAATTTTATTGCCAAAAGGGGTGTGTGCATGTGCACGTGTTTGGTGGCGATTTTTAAATAATAGGAAAGTTCCCAGGAAGTTTTGGAGAAACATATTCACATTCTCTCTCTCTCTCTCTCTCTCTCTCTCTCTCTCTCTCTCTCTCTCTCTCTCTCTCTCTCTCTCTCTCCCCTCTTCCCTTCCCCCACCCCCACCCCCTGCTGCCCGTTCCTCTTCTCCCTCTCCCCCTCCCTCTTATATAAATGGCTACAACCTAAGTAAACAATATTGCAAAGGTAACAAATGCCTTCCCAAAGTTCCTTCTGGAGCTAAAGTAGTAGGGGTAAGAGGTGAGGCATTCAGATAATGTCTGGATGTGAAAAACCTCAGCCTCAAGAAATTCAGATGTTAATGTCACCTGTATCGTCCCACGTAAGACAAGTCAAGGACTTGATGCGCTCCAGAAAGTTAATTTCAAATTGGAGGTGAACCGAACAGTATGCACATTCTACTTCTTTTCTTTTGTTCTGATTCCTCTTTAATTTAAAGAGCTAACACACAGGGAACATCTAAGTAAGAGCGCCCATGACCTTCCTGCCTTATTAAGGCTGTCTCACCCTGGGACTCCCATCTCCCACTAAAAAGCCCGACGCGTACCTTTCATCCCTAATAACAGCGCTACTTTAATCACTCCTTCTTGTTAAAGAATGCTAACCGCAACCTTTTCCCTCCCACCAGAGACCCCTAATTCTAACTTTTCACCTTTAATTAAGGCGCACCACTTTTTAAAAATAGCCATCATGTAACACACAGAGCAGAAGGAGGGCTCCGTGTGGTGAGTGATCCCAAGGGGCCTCCTTCTCCATTATCTCCGCTGCTTCCTGACAGGTCACTGGTGCTAAGTAAAATGTTATAATACTCAGGATGCCTTTACTCAACAGGCTTCCTTCCACTGATCGCTTCCAGATGTGAGGAAATTTTAAAAGTCTGTGGCCCTCAGCACATCATTAGGTCCTTCCAACGTTTCCAAAGATTTGTAATCACCAGTGCACTAATAATTTGTCTCTATTTTGACATTCAGCCACAGGTATTTCAGAGAATTAAGGAATGTGGATAAGAAGGCTTCACAAATAACTTCCTATTTCAAGGCAGAAAAGAAACCTAAGAGTGTTCACGTACCCTAGAATTATCTTTATTTTATACCTTTTCCATTTGACACGCTCCCCGCCTTTCACACACACACACACACACGCACACTCACACCAGCAACATATTGATGTGTGCTAGTGTTTCCAGTCCTAATTTTTTAGGGGGCAGTTATTGTTAGTAATTGCCCAGGCCAAGCCTCTCACCCCACTGCATAAGGAACGTATTTTTGTCATGCTAATCTCTGATCCAGGCTTAATCCCATAAAACCTCAGAAAGTGTATCGATGTAATTAAAAATGAGCTAGTTTTCAGATATTTTAAATTTCTACTTCCCACCTCCACATCCCACCAAAAAGGTAAAAGAAGAAAGTCTTTTGCTTGAAATTTGCATTTGTTTCAGTACTGTGTTTCAGGGAAAAAGTATCAGAGTAACTAATTTGATTGTTGAGTTCCTAGTTCGTGGAACAGAGAAGACTGTATCCCAAACTGTCAATGGAAGGAGAATATTTTTCATTTAGGTCAACCTCTATGTTTACTCTATTACATGACAGTTAGAAAGTGTTGGGTGCTGTGGAAAAGAGCATCTAAAAATACAACCTCACTCTGTAAAGACTGGCTGGGGAAATTGTCCCCAATTAGATGTGAAGCTTGCCTAAGCCCCAAGCGCCTCCGCCCTGGGCACTAACTCCAGCCTTTATTAAAGGTACCCGCTGCTCGAGGTCATGCCTCATTTGTCTTCACGTTGTAGGAAATCCCAGATGCAAAATCCATAAAATATAAAGGGGTTTCACTGA
>CM052548.1:65721068-65784293 GCA_028533065.1 Trachops cirrhosus | reverse complement strand
GCTCACAAATTTTTCAGTTCCTTCCCATGTCCCTTATCCCCCTTAGAGTTAGCGAGAGCCATGTGACTAGTTCTGGCCAGCAATACATGTACCACAAAGTGGTACAATTAAGTACCACTTTGGCCCAAGGTACTTAAAGCCCGGGCTCGATTCCCCGGGTTCTTTCCCTCCCCTTGCCTTAATGACTGAGGAGGATAATAGGTCCTTTTGAACCCTAAACTTTCTGTGATTTTAAGAGTTGCCTTTATTTGCTAACAAGCACATGTGCATTCCTTAGGATATGTGTGAGGTTTTTCAAAAGATTGTCTGAGCCCTTTTTTGGTGATTGAATACATTACATGATAAACAACCGTGCCTAGCTGCAGTGCAGTGTGATCACGTGGAGGGCTTTGCCAAGATTTAGATCAAGATGAAAGCAGAGTCTAGTCAAATGCAGGTCAGTTGTGGAAGCTTTGAAGAATGCAGAATGCATTTAATCAGTGAGGATGCTTCAACAGAGACCCATAGGAAACACATCGAAAGGAGAAGGGAGGAAAACAGGCTAAAGAGAGATGCTACCCATGACCTATCTCACAGCCTTTAAAATTTCGTATTCAGGTACGCAAAACAACTCTCACGATTTCCCCCAAACAATAATATCATCATGATGGTACTGAAACCAGGAGGAGAAATAACTACCTTCAAAGCACACATAATCAAAGGTAAAAGGTCTGGTGTGTCTGTTAAACACACGCACAGGCCTGTGCACACACATAATCCTTGTGGCTTTTGCCCGGATATAGTGTATCTTCAGCTATGACATAGTCTGGACAATCAGCTCCTGGTGTTCTTCAGACGCAGATCTTTGATCTGGAGTCTCAGAGACCTGAGGTCCCTCTCCTTGAGTCATTCTTCACTTCAACCTCAAGGCTTGAATGAATTTCACGTCCCGGCTGTGTTGCACCGGAGCCCCAAAGGTGCTCAGGCTAACTCTCCATTCTCCCCGTTCAGGACTTTCCTCTACGAGGACTCTGACTGTCTCGACAGCAGCGGCATGTTTCACTGGTGCAAAGCGACCCATTTGGAGAAGGTGATTCTGGTAGGTGATCATGCACCAGATCTTGAATCAAGTCACGCTTCTCTTCGTCATAAGTACCTGCCATTTCTCTTTGTAAACTATGAATTTTGAAGGAAAAACCCACATCTAACCAGCCAGATGAATGGTTTACAGGGTAACAGATGTGGCATTGGACAAAGACTATGTGGATAAAACACTGGGATTTAAAACAATTAGATCAGATGCTTCAACTACTTCTTCCCTCCCTTAACAGTTTAGCTGAGTCAGTTATTCAGAATAATGTTCTCCTGAAACTTCGCTGCTTTGCTAGTAAATCTAACTTAAATACACCAGGGAAACCTACCATTTACAAGAACTCTGCAGTCTTTCCTTTTAAAAAAGTATCCATAATAAACATTTTCTTAATCTATTGTTTTTAAGTTTTGAATTTTCTATTGCAGTTTTTCTTAAAGCTGACTATATTTATACTTAACACATTAGTCAAGAATGTATCCTAGATGCTTGCCCCCTACAACTTGGATGAATCCTTATAGATATTAGAATCCTGACCCTGTCTCTGTGCTCTCAAGATAATAAACTCAGCTCAATGAAATGCCAGTGACTAAAATGTTGAGAACCCTGTATATTAATCCAGGCTCTGAAGCCTGTTTTCTGGATCCCCATCAATTCTCATTTTCCAGAGTGAGGAACTCATCTACCATCTCAGTGGTTTGCCTTGCAAGCAGTAGTTAGTAAATTTAACTAATAAAAGTGATTGCTTGCATATTGTATGAACCCTATATAATTTTTTCATCTATGACTAATTCACAATTACGTATTTGTTCTTGCTTTCCAAAATTAGTTCACTTTTTTGTTACACACATACAAAATCCATGTGCCCGTGTCCTGACAGAATACATTTCAATTTTTGTAAAAGCGTGATCAATCATTTGACGAGAAGCACAAAATTGTCAGAGCTGTCACATCAACTAGACTATTAGGGTTGCTAAAACTCACCAATTTAGCAATTGTATCTTATTCTAAACTCCACTGAGCAGGCAGTCGAACCTGTTTTCAGTGGGACGGAAATCTTCAGAAATGTTGGGAAGCTGGCTGCAGATGGAGGCATCAGAGAGACCAAGAAATGGAAATAGACGCTGTTTTATTAGACCATATTTATTAAGCACACAGACAGGTTTCTGTGGCTGCTATCTTCCTTGTGGCACCTGATGTGGAATATAGGTCAGAACACCAGCTGAGTCTTTTGATAAGTGCAGAAAGGTTTCTAGTTTAAGAAATTCTAAGAGTTTTGAAACTTGTGACCCTGGAAGAGAAATGTCCAGATTGCATTTGAAATAGGTTTAGTTTACTGAAGGGTCAAGTGGAAGCGGTCACTTTAAGTTACTTTGAACAATTAGTGCAACCTTCCCTTCCCCCCAAAGCCACCATCTTTCTCAGTTGGGAGATAGCTTTGTGCCACAGTTTCTTGGAAAAATTGCCTCTCTAGTTGTGCCCATTAACGCACTCTGCCATGTATCTTGTTTCTAATTGTTTTCCTCGGAAGAGCAATTGTTGGACTTTAGGCACATTGTATTAAATACTGTTAGAGGCTTCGTTATTCAAGTTAAAATAATTGGATTAGCTAGAGATGATTATTTACTAGATGTGGTTAAGATTCATATCACTCTCTGGGAAGGCTTTCCAGACAAGTAGCTTAATTTCCCCTCACAGGGCGATTCCCCTCGGAGAGCATTTCCCCGTATATGCTAATTTGACAGACTGGCATTGTTGAGACGTCAGATGTTGCTATTCATCCTGTTAGATTTCATCAGCCCATTTCCACAGAAGCTTGTCGTTTCACCCAGCTAAGGACTGGCACGAGGGAGGAGGGTGTATTTCTCTGAAACATTCTGAGTCTTCATGTGCTCGGGAATGTAAAACACACAAAATGGGTGGCATGCTTTTAAATACTTTAATTTGCTGCCTACCGTCTTCCAAGAGTTCTCCTCTGAAAATCTAGGAATTCTGTAAGAATCCGATTTGATTAATAGTCAATGAGTTGAACACTGTATTTTCAATATATTATTTAGTTTTCACAACAGAATTAACTTCTATGTATTTTTAACCCATTTAAACTTAAAGTCAGGGGGATTAACTACCTTGTCTGTACTCATATGACTGATAGCGAAACCAGAGTACAAAGCCCGGTTCAGGACTTGCTCAGCTCCATCCCAGCTCCACAGAGGAAACCGTGACTCGCTTCTTTAAAGAACTCATACAAAGATTCGAAATAAGTTTCCTTCGGGAACACTATTACTTTTTTTTAAAGTTACATTTATTATTTTAAAGAGTCTCTATGAATGTGGGGAAAACCTAATCTAAATCTTTATCATGTGTATTATTTTGTTCAAATTAGAGCTGTAAGGGAGATGTTAACAGTTGACAATGCTGATAATAGTATGAGACATATTCAAATATTTGGGATCAAATGGAATTTTGAATTTCTTTCGTGCACTTCCCATGAAGAATGATTTTTCAACTCTAGAGAGTCTATTGAATCAGCTCAGTTTTTGTAAAAGCGTGATGGATCATTTGATGAGAAGCACAAAATTGTCAGAGCTGTCACATCAACTAGAAGACTATTAGGGTAGCTGCAACTCACCGTGTTAGCAATTTTGTCTTATTCTAAACTAAGAAAAATAGTTATTAAATATAAGTTTTAGTTTGGACCATGTGAACTTGCCAATATGCAACCATTTCAGACCCATAAAAATATAATTTTATATGGTTCAAACTAATATGTATTTTCATACATATGAAAATCTGCTGAAAACTGTAAGCTGTTTGCAACTGGATGCAATTTTCAGGGCTCTTAGAAGACGTAAAGTTAGCAATGGACTTGGAATGTTTGTCATTGAATGTCACTATAGCATATACAAGGCTAAACACATACAATGAAACTGAGAGATATTCTCCCCATTTGGTTCATTGGGTTCCCACTGAACTGAGGAATGATGCTGATTTAAGTTTTAATTGATGCACTCCAGGCTAATAGAAAACTTAAAAAGTGAAATAAGAAGGAACTCCACAAAAAGATCAGAAGTCTAATTGCCCTACTCTGAATAAGTCCATTTTATGAGCAGTTGGCCGAGCTCTGTTCTCCTTGTGGAAGTGCCCCTGCGGGGGGCCTAGAAAAGCTGGGGGAGGGGAAGGAGCCCTCTCCGAGGGGCCCTTAGCTTGTTCCCGAAGATGACCAGATTCTGGCGTGCTTATGCCTAGAGACGGACTGACAAGTCGAAACATGAGTTTCGGAACCACATCGTCGCGTGTATCTTTGGAGACGCCCACTCCACCCTGATGGGGCTTCGGAATTTCGTGATGCCCTTGAGAGCCAGCAACTACACCCAGCAGGAGCTGAAGGACATCGTGTTTATCGGGTCTCTGGATTATCTGCAGAGAGAATGGCGATTTCTCCGGAATTTTCCCCAGCTTTATATTCTGCCTGTGAGTATGACATCAGGGATAGTAAGTATTTATAATAATAACACAGACAATACTAGCATTACTACTACTGCTGCTGCTAATAGCTTGCAGTCATATAGTGGTACCAGAAACTGCTCTATGCATTTTTACATATATTATTTCATTTAAGCTTCAAAATGCCGCTGTGAGGTAGATGTTAAAGCTGTTGAACTTTAGGCATGGAGAAAGTAAGTAATCTGTCCAAGTTTACACAGCAGGTAAATAGCAGGGCTGGGGTTTATATCCAGACAGTGTGCTCAGGAGCCACTATGTTTAATCTTTAAAACCGTGTTTCCTGGTCTTTATACAAATGAGAGTTTCTCTGCATTTCTGATTCAATCAGATTCTGACTGAATGGCTAAACCTAAGCTGACACTGGCCAGCTTTTATGCTCTAACTTTCTCATCTTTTCTGGAGACACATCTTTCCTGGAGCACATGATGCCATATGGTCCTTGACAGATGTATGAAAAGAAGGAATTAAGTTTACATTTCTGAGAAATGGGTCCATTATGCATATATGGTATTAGAGGTGTGATTGTATTTGTTCTGAACCCTCATAGATCTATATCCCATTATTGCCACCATTACTCTGAAATTAAAAAAAACTATTATGTGTAGTGTGAAATGCCCAAAGCATTGATTTTTTATGAGAGAATGATGGTAATATGTAGGGAATATTTTTCAAACTTCAAATATTATTCTCTCAAGAATTTCATTTGCTTTTCTAAAAAGCTACCATAATTTCCTAACTACTCCCTTAGTTTAGTTCAAAGAAAGGATGAAAAAGTAAATGACCAGAATTCTCCTGATCCAGCTAATGTGAGAAATTACCTAGCTTCTGGTCAAGATGGCAGCGAAGGCAGACATGGCTCACTTCTTTGCACAATCACATCCAGTTGCAACTAAAATAGAGAACAACCATCACTCAGAACTGTCAGAAGTCGAATTGAATGGAAGTCTGACAACTATGGAATTAAAGAAACCACGTCCATCTGGACTGGTAGGAGGGGTGCAGACACAGAACAGGCTGGTTCCATACCTGCATGTGGTGGATAAAAATTCAGGAAGGATATCCCAAGAGTGAGGAGTCCCAGACCCACATCAGGCTCCCCAGCCCAGGGTTCTAGTGCCAGAAAGATAAGACCCCACAACATCTGGCTGCATAAACCATCAGGGATTGAGTTGGTGGAAGAAACTTCTGGAGCCCCAAGCAGTTCCTCTTAAAGAACCCACACACGGACTCACCTACTCAGACTCTCTCCCTCTGAGCTCCAGCACCAGGGTGGCAGCTTGAAAGGCACCAGTGGCATACTGGTAGAAACTGAAGTGTCTGGCATGAAGTCAAGGAGAAGCATTGTCCTTTTTCTAGAACTTTCCCCCACAGAGTCAGCAAGCTAGCACCATAACTGAGACTCTATCAACCTGGCTAACACTGTTTGAGCTGCCTTGTAGATCCCCAGAGACACAGCCCCACCCAACATATGGGCCCATCCATGCTATTTTTTCCATATGGATAGCTGGTCTTTTCTCATGCTTCACAACTTCCTAAATCCTCTCAAACTAGCAACAACTGGCCTCAGTGAGCCCCAGGCCTGGCACTAGCAGCAGACAGCCTAGATTCATAGCTTGGCTTCACCTGGGAATCTCCAAGCCCAACACAAGTAAGAGCCATCTCAGATTGCTTTATAACTTAGTCAGGGTGGCCCCTGGCAAAACACAGGCGGGGGCTGACCTTGGCCTTCACCACCTAGGAAACCCCAGTGCCAGCATACCCAGAGGACAGCTACAGACCATGTTGGAGCACTACCACCCTGTCCCTACACAGCTGATCCTCCACAAAGGCTGGAGGTTGGTGGTCAGTGGTGATAGCCAAACCTTGCAGCTGACTGGCCCTGATAAATCCCTCCCATTGATCTGCCAATAGCAACCAAGTTTCAACAAGAGCAGAGTGTACTCAGCCCACACAAAGGGTGCACCTCCAGTACCCAGCTTGGGTGAAAAAGGAGGCTGTGCCACTGGACCTTATAGGACACCTACCAAATCAAGTCAAATACCAAGACATGGAGTCAAAGCAGCTCTACCTAATACATAAAAACAAACACAGGGAGGCTGCCAAAATGAGGAGATGAAGAAACATGGCCCAAATGAAAGAACAGATTAAAACTCCAGAAAAAGAGCCAAACAAAATGGAGATAAGCAATCTATCAGATGCAGAGTTCAAAACACTCGTTATGAGGATGCCCAAGAAACTTAATGAGGACCTCAGCATCATAAAAAAGATGCAGTCAGAAATGAAGGATACACTAATTGTAATAAAGAACAATTTACAGGGAAATAAGAGTTGAATGGGTGATAAAAGAATCAAATCAAGAATTCGAAACATAAGGAAGCAAAAAACAACCACATAGAACAACAAGAAGAAAAAAGAATCCAAAAATTGAGGATAGTATAAGCGGCCTCTGGGACAACTTCAAGAGGCCCAACATTTGCATCATAGGGGTGTCAGAAGGAGAAGAGGAAGAGTAAGAAAATGGAAATCTGTTTGAGAAAATAATGAAAAAAAACTTTCCAGATTTAAAAATAGACATGCAAATCCAGGAAGCACAGAGGGTCCCAATTATGATGGATAAAAAGAGGCCCACTCCAAGATACATCATAATTAAAATGCCAAAGATTAAAAATAAAGAGAGAATTTTAAAAGCAACAGGAGAAAAGAAGTTAGTTACCTCCAGGATAGTTCCCATAAGGCTATCACCTAATTTCTCAAAAGAAACTTTACAGGCTAGAAGGGATGGGCAAGACATATCCAAAGTCATGAAATGCAGAGAACTACAGTCAAGATTGCTCTACCTAGCAAAGCTATCATTTAGAATTGAAGGGCAGATAAAGAACTTCCCAGACAAGAAAAAAACTAAAGGAGTTCATCTTCACCACATCATTATTATATGAAACGTTAAAGGGACTTATTTAAGAAAAAGAAGATCAAAACTATGAACAATAAAATGGCAAAAGTACATATCTATCAACAATTGGATCTAAAACTAAACTAAGCAAACAAGAAGATCAGAGACAGAATCATGGATATGGAGAATGTTTTGATGGTTGCCAGATGGGAGAGGGTGTGGGTGAATGGGTGAAGAGGTGAGGGGATTAGGAGTACGAACAGACCCTGGCTAGTGTTGCTCAGTGGATTGAGTGTGGCCTGCAAACCAAAATGTCACTGGTTTGATTCCCAGTCAGGGCACATGCCTGGGTTGCAGGCCAGGCCCTTAATTAGGGGCATGTGAGAGGCAACTGATTGATGTATCTCTTGCACATCCATTTTCTCTCCCCCTCTTTCTTCCTCTCTTCCCCCTCTCTGAAAATAAATAAATAAAATCTTAAAAAAGAAGAAGGAGTACAAACAGGTAGTTACACAATAGCCATGGGTATGTAAAGTATAGTCTAGGAAATGGAGTAGCCAAAGAACTTATACGCATGACTCATGGACAGGAACAATGGTGGAAGGGTTGCTTGAGGGAGTGGTGGGGTCCAGGTGGAGGGGGGCACAGGGAGAAAAATTGGGACAACTGTGTTAGCATAATCAATCAAATATAATTGAAAAAAGAAATTACCAGTATTCGAATCTAAGATACCTGAGGGCAGGGCCAGATCTCTCCCTATTTTCCTACCGAAGGAAAGAATCAACCACCACTTTGCTGGTTAATCTTGAGGGTACAAAGGGGATCAGCTGCAAGTGAAACTGTGAGGTTACAAAATTTGCCTTTAGATCCATAACTTCTCCTTTCTCTGACTTTTTTTCCCTCACCACTGTTTCCCTCCCTTATTTCTCTTCTCCCACTTTAGTTATTTAAATGGGCCAAGACTTCCCACTCTCTAACCTCCTTTGTCTCATCCAGATTTGTTCTCAAGAACGGGTCTGTGAAATGTAGCCCCACTAAGGTATTAATGATTGATCGATAAGGCTAAATGTGGCAGAGCTCAGATAACAAAATCTTAAAACCAAGTCAGTGGAGGCTAAAGAGGCTTTGGCTCAAAAATAGTTATCACCCACAAAGATCCACCACCATGAGCCATGGCATAAAATCTGTTCATCTGAGAAATCCCTCCTCCACCCGGCTTTCTCTCATTAGGGCTCTGCACTCTTTGCTGGAGACCTCCATGCAGTCAACATAGAGGAATGTGCTATGTGTGCGGTCTTATCCTCCCCATCCACGTCATCAGGCAGCCAGACTCTGATAGACACAGAGACCATCATGGCTACCCTCAACATAGGATCACTGCGGATAAGCAGCTGTGCCCCGTCGCCCTCGGACCCAGGTAAGAACAACAGTCTGACAGGAAGAGCCTAGGGAGAATGGACCAAGGAAAGAGAATTAACTTCTCTCTGAAGTACTTGAATCATTGGGAGGAGTAGTGGACAATTTAGTCCTTGGGAATCCTGGAAAAGTCAACTGAACAATGATTTCCGTCTTCTAAACAGAATGTATGTAACACTTTTTCCTGTTAGAATTGCAAGTACTAATGTTGTTACTAATCAAATATCAGTGAAGATAGCACTTGTAATATTATTATAATTAATAGCAGGTATTATTATCAATGAAATTCTCATTAGATTTTATAAATGTTCAAGTTATTATTCTTAGTTTCATGGTTGAGATAATGAAATATAATTCTCTTTTATTCTTTAAGATGCTTTCGATATGTGAATTTTACAATATTATCTCTAAAGTCTCTTCCAACTTCCATAGACTAAAAATATCATAATTCAACTTCAGATTGGAAAGAGGTGTGAGAAGTGGAGCTCTCTCCAGGATGGGGATCATGTCGTTTCCTCCTGTGTATCCTCTCAGTGCCTAGCAGTTATGGATCACTCATTCCATGCTTACCACATTTACTGAATTGAAGCAAACGAGCCAGTGAGCTGGACTCATGAGTAGTTTTTACACATGTCCTGTGCCCAGAATGCGCTTGACCTAAATTCCCACTACAAAATTGTGGTTTCTCTTCTCCACTCCCTAAATAGGAAAAGCCTTATATATAAGTCTATTTCTAAAAATTGACTACTGGCCACTGAACCTAATATGAAAACACTTTTACTGAAGAATTTTCTGTATCTGAAGCAGATTTTCCATTCCAGTAAATCATGATTGGAGTTCCCTGGATCCAGCATTTCCTTTGGGGATGTTGATTCTCTGGGTCAAGATCAGGTACTCAGTCCTCTGGCCACATAGCCGCTGACTGCAGCTATTCTACTTTGCATGGAGCTTGGAGAGGTCAGATGTTGAAGGCTTTTTGCAAGGCTTTCATGATTATAGATGTGGATAAAAATGTTCATGAGTCAAACTGGGAAACCAAAAGAACTCTCTCTGACCCCTAAGCACTGTTGCTAGGTGGAAAAATATAATATTCTTGGGACAAAGGGATAAACAAGTAATCTAGTCTAATCTTCAGTATGTGAACTAAGCCAGCTATGTGACATACCCTCACCAAGCAACCAAACACCACTCAGTACCCAGGGTTTCAGGGTGTTTTGCAAAGCAGAACTAGAAGCAAAGCATATCATGTATGTCAAAGTACGCTGAAAATCCATACTAAGGGAGTGTGAACCATATCTCTGCTGAGCACATCTAAAGATCCATAAAAATGTTGCTGTGTTCTGCCCATTAAATCCTTAGGTCAGCAATTAGGGTTACTTAGATTTACCCAGGATTTGTGGGTATTGCGTATGTGACTATGGTGTGGGGAGGAGGGTGGGGGTGAGGGTGTGGTGTGTGTGTCAGTATATGTATGTGTGGGTGCCTGTGTGCATCATGCTTGCAACTTCTGTAACTGGGCAGAGAAGAAGTATTCACTTTGAAGGCATTATCATCAATATGCAAATGAAAATGCCCACTCAATAAAAGTCTGGATAAACTGACAACATCATAAGCCACCTACTAATCATCTGGGTGATTGGTCCTTCCTATAATTAGTTTTTAATCTTACATCCCATATAAACTAAAAAGATATAAACCTACGATTTCAATTCTGGTTTCCTTTATATGTAGTGATTTTCATCCTTCCACTTATTCATTCACAAAAATGTATTGATTCTGTATGATGTCTCATGTGCTCTGTTACAGGCTAGAAGGTTGCCCTTAACAGAGGAGCTGACTGGACTGGTAGAAGGAGGTAGAGGAGAGAGGAGGAAAGGACTGGAAAGGAGGAAGAGAAAATAAAGGAATGTCAAATACATGGGTGGGCATAAGTAGGCTTACAGTTGTGAGTGCGCACAGTTTATCCTTGTATTATTATTTACTAGTCATTGTATTATTTATTTGCATAACACATGTAAACCTAATTTTGCCCTTCTCTGTATTTGGATCATTATGAAGCATGTATAGGCTCTTCCCCAAAGATAAAAGGGAAAGTTTAGAGAAAAATCATTGTGTAGGCCTGGCACCATTTTTTTATGGATGCTGTGCCCACTTGGGTGGTGGGCAAATGTAAGTCCAGGTGGGCTCTGCTGAGCAACCTAATAACAAAGGTCACCCAGTCTGCTTATCTGGTGCCATAGCATCAGTAAAGTCACCTTCTGGGCACATGTGAATAGCAAAGGACCATTACTCAGAAACCTCACCAGTTACTCTAGCATTATAGGACTCTACCTAAAGTTTATGTATAGAAATCCCCAATCTGCAGAGAAGCCTGTTTGGTTCTCTTAGCCACTCATCCCTTTTCATGGTAATACCCTCTTGCACCACACGAAGTGGAAATGGGAACGCCCATCTACAAGAGTTGACAGTGTAAAGGACTGTGAAATTCTGCCTCGGAGGTAGAAACTGTCTCTCACGCTGAGCACCGGTGTAAGATGAGCTGACAGGCAGTTTCCTTCCCCTTTCTCTAGGACAGTGGCTCTCTACAAGGGGCAGTTTTGTCCCCAGCAGTCATCTGACAGTATCTGGAGAAAGTTTTGGTTGTCACAGCTTGGGGGGATGCTACTGACATCTAGTGGGTTAAGGTCAGAGATGTTGCTAAGCATCCTACAATGCACAGGACAGCCCTACATGATAAAAAAAAAAAAAAACTTTTGTACTGAAATCAGAAATCTTATCTGATGAGCCTTTTCGGGAATCAGTGGGCTTTTCTACATCTTCACAGCCATGATAAACTTACACACGAAGCCCACGTGGTACTACCAGGCTATTTAACACAGTGATTCCCCAAGAGATGGTGGGAGTGTGGAGATAGCACAGGGAGGAATCACCAAAGGATCCTAAGAAAGCCAGTCCCCTGGACATCTCCATGGAAAACTTTAGGGTTTTCAGTGATGTTCTAATTGCTGCCCTGTCACATCACAAGGAGAACTGGTTGGCAAACCTAGGAACTGAACTAAATAATCTACAGCATAATCTAAACATATAACGGTAATTAAGTCTGACAACTTAATATGCTACTGAAATTTAAATGTACAGTTGTAATCTACAATTAAGCACTCTTTTGTAATAGCACCCTGCCAGCCTGGAAGATTTCAGGTATAATACTGTGTACTATTAGCTAACAAAAATATTGACATTAGTAAAATGTACCCAGGCTATGATCTGAACATATTCAAATTAACTATCGCTCCCCAAGAATGGATGGAGTTCAGGCAGAAATTCAGTTACTGTCCTTCAACCGCTGTTATAAGCAGATACTTAAGCAGTCTTTTCAGCCAGTGTGGACATGTGTGTATCCAATAAGAACAGTTAACTTCAAAACTCAGGATAATCCAAGCCTTTTCTAGAGGGAACTGGAATCAGAAAGTGGGGTTCAAAGGAGGATTACCCCTTTGTGGGGATCTGAACTAAATATTTCACTGAAAATGCCAGCCAAACCTTGTGTATTTTAATAGGGGCTATAAAGGGCCCTAAAAAGGGCATGGGCTTTGAAGCTGGTGCTGATCAAGGGTTTGAAAATCCATCCATCATTTACAAGCCATTTAATTTTGGGCAAGGTATGTAAACTGAGTTGGTTTCTTCAAAGGTGACTCAATTATATTGATTCACAGATTCATTGTGACCAGGGTGTAATTCTCATCTCCCTACAGCTTCTACTGCTCACAGGAGCCAGAGGGATCTTTTACAAATGTTTATCAGATCATGTCAGTTCCAGCAGGGAGTCTGAATTTTCTCCCACCTCATCCTGTTTATACTGGCTCTTTCCTGCCTTGGGTCCCATATCCCGTTTCTTTACCGGGATGGCTTTTTCTCGCCTCCTAGGACTCTGTTCCAAGGCAGAGAGGCCTCTCTTCAAACCCTAACTAAAGGCATCTCCCCGACTCAATCACAGTACTCATCACTGTCTGAAAATATTTTGTAATTTTGTACTTGCAACATGTTGCATGTAGTTGGAGCAGAGACTTCCACAGTCCTAGTGTGGAGCAGATACTCTCTTAAAATTTGTAGAAGGAAGAAAGGAAAGAAGAAAGGAAAGGGACATGCAGCAGGCGAAGCATCTTGCACAGTTCTGAGAATAAAGCAGAATCTTAGTTCCCCCCGGACTTCCTACATTATGGAAATCCCACAGTTTAAGGTATTCAGGTTCGTCATGACTATGGTTCACCAGTGAATTAGGGCGTCTGAGCGCCAGCTAGTGATGTTCACCTTCCTTTTTTTCTTTTATTGAGGTAACTGGTTTGTAACATAGGTTTCAGGTGTACCACCTAATCCAATATCTGTATGCAGTATAGCGTGCTCAACGCCAAAATCAGTTTCTATTTCTCACCACACATTTGACCCTCTTTACCCATTTTGCACCCCCACCCGCCTTCCCCTGTGGTGACCACCAATCTGTTGTCTGTGTCTGTGAGTTTGTTTTTTGTTTTGTTTGTTCATTTGCTTCTTTTTGTTATTGTTTTTGGACTTTCTGTTTTGTATTCTACATATGGGTGGATTCCTATGAGTTTTGTCCTTTTCCACCTGACTTATGTCACTTAGCGTAATTCTATCAAGGTCCAACCTTCCTCCTAAACAGCTGTGTGAACGAAGTTCGCCCTCGGCTTCCACCTCCTCACCCAGATTCCTACGGGCTGGCCAGCTCCGACTGTAAACCACACGTGCTGGGCTCTTCCTGCGCATTTTTAGTTTTGGCCCTGAATCCTCCCTGAAGCCTGACTCAGCATTTTAGTGACTATCAGAAATATATTCACCTCTTCTCTGCGTAACAAGAACTGGCTGCTTTACTGAGTATGTCTTGGTGAGACGGAAGAGGCGGTAAATATGGCAGCACACAGCATTCTGTCCACGACAACCTCCCTTTGGATTTGCTCTGTTCTCCTGCCCCTGTCTCCGCGGCCAGAGCTCCCACAGCCCTCCTTCTGTCCGTCTCTCAGGCCGTCTTACCTGCCTACTCCCTCCATTCATTTTGCCCCTCGCTCTCCCACCGCACCACTTACCTGGCTCAGTAAACAGAGGGCTCTCCAAATACTCACCCTCTTTCCAAGGCAGCATGGCATTTTAATTAAAAGCAGAATTTTAACTTTCACAGAATTTTTGCCCTGTTACATAGTATTCTCAGAAAACTTACGAAAGGTAACCAGCAATTTCAAAGCACGACTTCTGATGAGATAAAACTGAGTGTGGGGGTGTTTGTTTGTTTTTTAACTGGACTCCAACTTCCCTTTTCCTTCTTTACACTTTTTTTAGTTTAACTTGGGGACCAAAACTCTGGGGTCATGCTTGTTTCTGAAACTCCATAGTTCACTACCGGATAAGGCGGTTTCAGGCCAGTGCTGTGCGCCGGCTCTCTTTTGGAGTCAAGGCTCATGGAGGTAAATGAAGGGCCTCCCCTCCCACGGGGGAAATCCGTCTGTAAACTGAACTCAGAGGGCGAGGGCGCCGGATGACAACACATCTTGGTGTTTAAGGAACTCTCAAGGCATTCTGGGCTGGAGCAGGCCAACCAGAGATGGGAGGCAGCCAGTTCTGCTGAAGAAGAAAGGTGCGAGTAGCGTCTCAGCCCAGATAAGAAACCAAAGAGGCAGGTGGCACCATCAGCCAGAAACCGGTTGCGATGTTTCCAAACACATGAATGGAACAGCGCCGCTTATTTATTCATAGTTCCCTAAAGTTCTACAAGCAAATACATGCGGTTAGAGGCACTGCCTGCCTGAGCCATGACCCAGCACCACCACACCATGGAGAACAATCATTTTACTTGTGATGTCAATAAGCAAGTACTGGGGCAGCTTTACCTTTTATTAGACTTCATTTGAGGTGCCATTTAGAAAAAAACACATGCACCCATGTGTGCGCACACACACACTTACACACATAAACTATGTCTCCAAATGGGATGCTGAGGATGCTCATGTATTTGTTTCTCTAAATATAGAAAAGGATTTAGGATTTGGCCATGAGAGGAACTTTACAAAGACAAAGCGCCAAGTTACAAGGTGTACTTCTACATCCTTATCATGTTTGCAAGCCACTTTGTTTGCATTTATCAGTCTCTTCTGTTCTTTGTCGTTGTCTGTCTACAGAGTTGTTGTCACAGAGTTTCGAGGGAGCTGGGAGATCAAAATACGAAAGAGTCCCCATCCTCACTGAACTGAGTAAGTTCTGTTTCAAGGACAAAACTCAAGGGAGAAATCTGTATGATCTATTATTGATGTCTCAGGTTTCCTTCTAAAATCTGCCGTCCAAACCCTGGAGAAACAAAATGGAACCCAGAGAGCATTAGTGCTCGATGGGGTGTTACACTGGGCTTTTACCCGATTGGCCACATCATCTGGCAGAGCCTGTTGTGTATGGGTCAGGGGTGCGGGAATACCATCCACCTTCTCTACTCTTCCAGTTACCAGCAGAGAGAGACCAGCAGCTGGCTCAGTCTTATTCAGAGGGACTCTCCCATGGGAGGGGACATGAACTTGAAGACTGCCAAAAGAGAACTTCCTATACCAACTTATCTACCCATCCTGGGACTTTAGGTCAGGCACCTTCCTTTCCTATAGTGATACCAGGGCTGGCACCAGGATGAGGCAAGTGGGGCACCAAGGAAGGTACAGACTGGAAGGAGATGCCTACTCTTAGGGTTCTTCAATTTTGTGTCCAGGTGTCCCTTGTGTCAGTCATCTTAATTCCAGTCCTGAGTGGTGGTCTTCTAAAATGCAAATACTAGGTGCAGAAATATCAGAATAAGCTGTTACCTTTTACCAACACCTTGTGGAAAATGTGCATTATGCAGTGTGTCTGGATGTGAGGAGCTCTGGTAGCAGAAAAAAGGGTAGGGAAGGTACCTGTGTGCTTTGGGACGTGGAGGTGATTGTGAGGCACTAGGGGATTTAATACTGGTGATAACTAATGCAGAAAGGTATCAAAGAGGGGAATGGTACCTTTAACACAGATTAGACCACCTCAAAGACGATGTGTAAAGCTGGTCCAGGGTACACGATTTGACTGGAGTCTATAGAATAGCAATATTTTCAATGGGCATTTTATGACTTTGAGTATCTGAGTGGAGTGAGACTTATACCAAACAAGATGAACAGACCTCTCAGTCCCAAAAAGGAAGCAGGGGGACCTAGAGAGGAACCAATAGGTGACACCACTGCCGTGTGATCTGGGAGTGACAGTGCCGCAGACAGGAAATAGTCTATTCACAATGGATCTGGAGCAGCAGCTCTTCAGATTCAGCTTTGAAGTTCTCAGCTCTCTTGATCCTGACTGGTAGCAGTCAGCTATTTGTAACTACCTTTAAGCTATCAGCTGCAGTTTTTATTTATAGTTTAATTTGATTTTTTTCACCCTTTCGAACCGTCTCTAGCCCTAAGGTGTAGCTACACTAAGGACACTGATCAGAAGACTGTAATGTAGGTTAGAGTGGCTGGGAGGGAAACGGTCATGTTCTCGCTGGCTCAGAAGTACATGTGGTCACTCTCGAGGGACTTACAGCTTTGTGCAGCTGAAGACTTCCTGGCACCAGGTGGCCCTTGTCAGATTAGCCTGACAAATCACCTGCCAGCTCACTGTTTTCTGTTCTTTGGCCGACTGGAAAGGGTCACAGTGACCTGGGAGCTGCAGATCTGACTGCCAGCTCTTGGGTACAGAATGTACAGTGGCCTCCAGGAAAATGCCTGGGAGAGCTGAGGCCACTGGGTTGGGACAACACAGCAATGCAAGAAGAGGAAATCATGTGTGCAAAGGAAATGTGGGTTGCTATTACTCAGACCTTGCTCCTCTTTTATAAAAATATATAATTCTCGGGAGAAAATGATTCACTAATGCTAGCAGTATATCACTTATCCCAGCCTTACTAAGGAATCATTTAAAGAATTAGGGGAGAATCCAGTCTTAGTTAGGAATGGATTTTGAGTTGGATGCCCAGGAGACTTGTTTTGATCTGTATGTGACTGACAAAAGCTGTGAAGGTCTAAGAATTTAAGCTACTTGCAAACTAACCTGTCACAGTTTCACGGAGGCTGACAGAAGACACAAAATCCCTGGGTCAGAGACAAAGAAGAGTTCATTACTCACAGCAATGGCAGTAGCCAGAGTATCATCATTCTGTGCTTGTTGCCCAAGCCCTTGCTCCCCCCACTGACATGAAAAGGGCCAAGTGATACCTGTACCCCCCATGGATTGCTTTATAAGAGAGGAACTAGAATCTTTCATAATGGGCAGTAAGCATGCCTTCCCTTTGCTCTGGTGGGAGACATCATCTCTGTGCAAACATTTTTAAAGCAATAGTCTTAGAACAGAGGCAGTTAGTGCCTTGGCTGTCACTTCCAACAAGGACCAGTTCCATTCACTTCAGAGGCTGCTTACTGGGGCCTGAGTTGCAGCCCTGGACCAGTATAGATATGTGAATGGGTAACATGGCCACTGCTACACTGGCCTTAATTAGGATGATTTTTGAGCCCTTGCTACTCAAAGTGTAATCCATGAACCAGCAGCATCAGCAGCATTTGGAAGCTTGTTGGACAGGTAGAATCTCAGACCCCACGCTAGACCCCGTGAATTAGAATCTTACTGTAAAAAGATCTTATTGCAACAGGTGACTCATGCATGCGTTAAATGTTGACAGGTACTGTTTTAACTTATTCAGGACCAGTGATATAGGAGAAATACCAAGCTATCTGTGGCGCAGTATTATGAAAAAGACTGTCATGGGGGTGATCACATGTTCCTATCTGTGCCTGTTGTCTCAGTGCAGTTATTGAGACTGCCCCCTTTTGCTTCGAAAAGGTCCTGGTTTGAAAGATAAATTATATAAGGGAGACAATCAGGACACTTGCATAGAGAAACTGAGTCTGAGGTATGAGGATATCCCCTTGATGATGAAGGTGCCCAAGAGGGATCATGTCCTTAAGAATGAAGAAGAAACTTGGAAAGAAAGCAAAATGTCCCATAGTAGGGGCAGGTTCCGCACTGACCCCAAAGTAAGCCTCAAACCCTTTGATCTAGTGGTCACCCCTTGGTCTGTCTCTGTTCTTGAGGCAGATGCAATATTCTTAAGCTTGCCTACCTGCCTCTTCCTGTTTGCCCCTTTTGCCTTGCAGAAAACCCTTCCAACATCCACTTCATTGAACAGATTGGTAGGATGGAAGGGCGCCTCCCAGGAACAAGCCTGCATCTCAGCACTTCCTTTTCCACGGGCTCTGTCTTTTCCGGCAGCTTCTTGGATTCCCTCCTGGCCACAGTAAGTGCCGCCAAGCTGAGGAGCCCCCAAAACCAAGCCCCTAGGAGAGGGGAGCCCACTGCCTTACGGCATGGGTAGATGATGATAATGTCTCACAATTCTAAATTCTCTTCCATTTTTCAAAAAAACACTTGTTCATACACAGTATTTCAGCTTTTCTTACAACTATGTGGCAAGGAGAGCAAACTCTACATTTTCTTTTCTTTTTTTAAATATATTTTATTGATTATGCTATTACAGTTGTCCCATTTCCCCCTCTTCATTCCCCTCCACCCTCACACCCTCTCCCACCCACATTCTCCCCTTTTAGTTCATGTCCATGTGTCATAAGTTCTTTAGCTTCTACATTTCCCCTACTATTCTTGCCCTCCCCCTGTCTATTTTCTACCTACCATCTATGCTACTTATTCTCTGTACCTTTTCCCCCTTCTCCTCCTCCCACTCCCCTGTTGCTAACCCTCCTTGTGATCTCCATTTCTGTGGTTCTGTTCCTGTTCTAGTTGTTTGCTTAGTTTGTTTTTGTTTTAGGTGTGGTTGTTAATAATTTTCAAGATTAAGAACTTAAGAGCTGGTGCACTTGATACCAGGGAGAATGAGCACTAATTGTCTGCCTTTTACTTCAAGTGCATCAGGCCCTTTGGTGCCAGAGCTTAGGAGATACTGCTTTCTCTTCTCTCTAAAACATCCCCCAACGCTTACACAGAAACCAGCCATAAAGGGACGTGGATTTCCAGCACAAAGCTTTGGCCTTTGGTGGTGTGAGTTTTGTCCAGAGCTAAGTCACGTGTCCCTCCATGCTGCCCCTCCCTTGGGGTGGGTTTTCGACTGCATTGTTGTTCTTCAGCTCTCAGCACCTCTTAGCATTGATTCCAAAATTCCCATAGTAGAATTAATTCATTGTGCAAATACCTATTTAACAGGCAGTCAGTGCGGGCCTTTGCTCTAGGTGCTGGGGACACAGACCAAAGCCTCTGTCCATGTGGGACTCTGTGCTAATGGAGGAGACTGACGCAAACATGACAAGTAAGGGACAGATAGGGTATGTCAGCGGGATACAAGGACCAAGGCGATGTGAGATAGGAACTGTCAGTTTGAGGAAGGGGGTGCAGATTCCAATAACGTGGCCAGGGAAGGCGGCATGTGTGTCAAGTCTGGAGGAGAGGAGAGCGCCCACCGTGGTGATCTCTGAGGGAGACACCCGCGGGGCAGGAGGGAGCAGGGCAAAGGCAGGGAGGCGGGAGCCCTCCTGGTGTGTTCTGGGAACTTGACTAAAATTCCCAAGATCTGTGCATAGCCATTTGTGAGTGGCTGTGCAAAGTCCTCCAAAGGAATTCTTGTAACCCACTGTCTCACAGATCCCTCCGACCTGAATTTTCAAAGGGAAGGACAGCAAAATGGCTGAATGTCTATACACAGATGCTTAAATGCACGAGGCTAAGGGCACACTGTGATGAACGTGCTGCCCTCTGGAATTCCACGTAGAAAAGGAATCATTCCTTAATTGTACGGCGCCTCAGAAGTGCAGCTTTCACTTTGGAGGGAGCATGGCAGGTGCACATGTGTCCCCCCCACAGGGTCAGTGCCCTTTGGTACAACGGGAATTACGTTGCTCTGGGCTCAGCCTCCCCAAGCCTTGGGGAACTGGGGGATCTCCTAAATCCCATCGAGCTTCAAAGAGAGAGAAACTTCTGGGCCTGTCATCACTCACCACATGAGTGTGACCTTGTGACCTCCTGAGTCCTGCTTCTGAGGCTACCTTCAGAAGCTGTATCAACGGGCACCTCCATGGGAGAGGATGATGCTGGAAAATGAAGTGAGCTATGTAAAAGCTCAATTGTTTTCTGAGGCCCCGTGATGAATTCTGTGGGGGAGAGAAAAAGCCACATGCTGTGGCTGATATATGGGATAGTCACTTGAGGTCACAAGCCACGTTGCCCTGAAGCACTTCTGATAAGTGCTCAGTTTAGGGGTGGCATGTGGTCACTGATAATGGGATGAGGATGGACATCCTTTATGTTTAGGAGCCAGCTTGGATCTTGACCCTCTAAACCTCTGCCTAGTGGCCTCTGCCTCAGCCCTTGACTCTTTAGTGATATATGGCACAGCAAAATGAACACCTTAATGCTATGTAGAGCTCCAGCCCCCAGTCTCTGGCCATGATGAGCCGAACCAGACCTTTGGAAAGATTCGGGGAACCCTGCCCATTCTTGTTCTCCTTCCCCCTGGGCCTGGTGCTGCTCAGCCTCCTGAAGGTGGCGTGGCTTCCTGTCATCCAGCCACACAGAAGGAAAAGCCCGAAGGTCAGGCCCGTGCCTCCAAGTCTATCATCTTCTTCCCTCTTCTGAGGCCCATTGGATCTTGGTCGGCCCCCTGACTTTACCCCTGCTCAGGAGCCTCAGAGGGGAAGAGAAAATGTGTCCTCTTGCACTACAAACATTTGGGGCCACTGGGGTGGCTCCAGAATACAGTCTCCAGTATCCCATTTTATTCTCCAGACATATCAGAGCATCTCCTTGGGGAGGAATGTGGGAGCAAGGCAGAGATCTGGATCTCCCCGTGAGTGAGGATGGCAGTTAAGGGCCGAGGTCTGTCGCTTCCCCTCGCACACTCCCGTGGCAGACACCATTAACGGTCGTGGTTTTCTGCCTCCAGGTCACGCCTGCATCTTTCCCACCTCAGACCTCAGGTCACCTTCTTCTGCTAAGATTGTTAAGATGATCTTAATAATCAGATGTGCAATATCACAAATAAGCAATATTTGTGATAGGAACAGTAATAAACATCTTAAGCACTCCCTTTGAGCTAAGATCTTTGCTAAGTGCATTACCTACATTGCCTGGTTCAATTCTCTAGTCAACCCAATTAGGAGAATACAATTCTGAGCCTCATTCTACAGAGGAAGAATCTGAGGCTTAGAGAGGTAAGTAATGTGCCAAAGGTCACAGCACTCACAATTGACAAGTTGGTTTTCAGACCCAAATTTGTAATGATAATAGAGTCAGACCACAAACAGATTCCGGGAATCTCTTTCTGTGATAATGACTATTTTTCCAATACATTGACACTGAAGTTTTGCTTAGAGTAGCCAATCTCCTGGAGTGCTCTGGAGTTCCTGAGGAGACAGGCAGGGAAGATGAGACCCAGATGCGCCCACAGCGCCACACCCACCCACACCTTCCCTCCAGTCCGAACAACTCTGCTTTCATCTGGGTCATGTAGGAGGCTCCTACATAAGATCTGATTTGAAGAAGGATTTCTGCTGTTAAGAAGACTTTGAAAACCACTCCTTAGAAGTTAGACCATGTGACCAACAGGAAGACATAAAATAAAAGGACCAGAATGCTGCTCTCCTCTATTCTGAGACAGTTTCCGATTTCCAATCGGGAGTCCTATGTGGGAGACAGGAGTCCGCCACTCTGCCCCATTTTGCATGTCCCTTCTGTCCCGTAATATTCCCTCCCCAAAGAACATCCTCTGGGTTTGGCTCTTCCAACCTGCTGCCTGAGCTTACTGCACCAGGAAATGTGTTTGGCCACACAGGAGAGACTATAGTTAGAACCAAAGTGTTTGTTTCTCTGATGCCCATACTACCCAGAAGGGCAAATGGATTCAGAACAGACTCCCTCAGGAAAAGGGCAGCTTATACCTCAGCAGTTTCTGAAACAAGATGAGATCATCGGTCTTGACTCCAATTTAGGGAACTATATTTCCAACCTAATATTTAAGGGCCCTCTTCCTTCTCATGAGTACGCAGAAGGTGTAAGTCCCAAGGACAGAACAGATCCTGAATAATGTGGTGAAAACTTGTCACTGAAGTTTTGCTTTAGATTTTCAAATAGGTATTTCCTATTTCCCTTGATATACCTGTGATTTTTCTTTTCAACGTAAGTAACGTGGTTTCCCTTCAAATGCCTCGATTCAGTTTGACTCCGTGGCTTCAGCGACCCCCAGGTATGCTACTGTACACTTCCGCCCCCAGCAGAGAAACATGCCTATGAGGTGTAACTCAGATTCACCTCTAATCCTCTGTCAGTTCAATGTATGAAAATGAAATGCGCAGAGGCGCTCAGAACCACAGGCAGAATTCCACTATGGCTTTACCACAATAGAACTTCAGAACTGGGCGTGAATTAGGCAGGATTTCCCTTTACATGTATAAGAAAAGTGAGGCCCTCGGAAGTGACAAGACTTTATCAAGGTCATTCATCTGGTCAGTTGCAGTTGCCTTGCCATGTAAGTTCATTCTCAATTCGAAGTATTTCTCAAAGAATGTTGGCTCTTAAGGCCTTTGGAGATTCTCAGAATAAAAGGCAGCAAGTGGCTGAGATGTTAGTCACTATGCTATTAAGTAATATTCTAGGTTATGAGAGACCTCAAACTTAATTGTAGCTAAAAGTTAAAACACTTTGGGCTGCAACATTTTCTTACACCGGGAGCCCAAACTGTAGTCAATAGGTTTGTATTAGAAACACTATTCAAGTTGAGAAGTCGTAAAATATTTCAAGCACTTTTCAACTTTCATATTTTCTTCAGAAATAAGAAAAGAGAGAGAGAGTGGGAGAGAGGAATGAAAAAAAAAGAGACCAGTAAAGCCAGCACCACAGACCCCAAAGGATGAAAATGCAAGATGAGGCTACAGAGTAAGGGCGACTTGCAAGTCCCATTATTTCCCCCAATATAGAATTGCAGTCCTTGTGACATCGAAACTGAAGAGATGATATATTCAAAAGCTAAGCCCGTCTCAGCTAAATATGTAATGTACATGTTTCCCTAGAGCCTCCAACACCAGGATAACCCTGGAATTTACTCTTTTTCTTTACTCAGTAGAGAATTATTCTAACAGCATCATGTTCGATCACGCTATACTACAGCCCCTCATTCTTAAACGGATTGTGGCTCAGCCTGTATTTACATCCTCTATTCCCTCCAGGAGTTCAGGGAGCCGCCATCAGCAGGCCTCTGGGTGTAGCTGGACGGGACAAAGGAGAAATGGCAGGTTGTCAGTGCCCAGAGGGGAGAGGGGAGGGAATTTCAGGGGAATTTCAGGGGAGAAGGGAAGGGTTTACAGGAACAAATATAGAGGACACATGGACAAAACTAAGGGTGTTGGAAATGGGAGGGATGGTTGGGTGGGCTGGAATGGGAATAAAGGATAGAAACTGTACTGAATAAACTAAAATAAAAAAATACAATAAAAAAGAAATGGGAGGAGGAGAACAACCATCACTCCGGGACGGACACCTTTAGTCTGGATGTTAGTCTGGGGGGGGCATTGAAAGTCATCCTCTGAAAAATATTATGAAAGTTTTTAAGCTTTTTTTCCTATACAAGTTATATAGATTGTATTATTTCCTAGGTCATCTTGTCCCAATAGTCCCTACATTTTACTACAATATTTATTTGTTAAAAAATCAGCGGCCGGTTGCAGTCAATATGCCTACAGCTGTCGGACGGGGCCTTGTTCAGGGCACTCCTGAGGGTGTGAGTGTTAGGGAGGCAGAGTCCGTGCTTGGAAAGAGCACAGGATTTAAGGAAGTACTGCTCGGAGTGTGGTGAGAACCACCAGCATCAGAACCACCGGGAGTGTCCTTTACATTCTGATTCCCACTTCTGTCCATGAATGCTGATCCATTAGGGCTGGGATCCCAGAAATCTGCGCTCACAATTATCACTCCAGGTGAGCCAGATACAGGAGAACCAATGTTGAAGAGAACAGAATTTAGTAAGGTGTGCTGCATTTCTCATTTAGTCCCACAAATAGTGCTCAAAGGTGGGTATCATCCTGTCGTCTCTAATGACTATAAAACTCTTGCTGAGGAAGAACACGTGAATTGTCCAAAAGTATTCAGCTAGGACATGTCAGGCCTAGATTCAAACTCAGGCGTGTTTCAGACAAGCCATTAATGTAAAATACAGAAGACTGAAATAGCATAATAGCCAGTGGCCATGGGACCACCAAGAAGGGACAACTTTATTCTGATAGGGAGGCCAGCACACCATTTGCCAAACTGACAAGAGATGAACGAGCTGTTCCGAGCAGGAGCGTAGGGAGTAAATGTAGATAGAGTGCGAGCAACTGCAGACAGACCGCTATGCGCTGGAGGGTCCGCCACGGAGGAGCTGGGTTTGGTTTTACGGCAGGGGCCCGACCATGAAGGTTTGAGGGGGTGGATAACATGATCTGATTTTTTTCTAGAAAACCTCTCTGGAGGCATTTTACACAGATTTCAAGGGAGAAGAAAACCAGCAAACAGGCCCATACTGTAACCCAGGCTTTCGGGGATAAGTCCCTGAATTTGGGAGTAGAGAAAATGAATGGCAAAATTTCTAGACTAATAACAATTGAAGTCATTCCTATTTATAATAAAATCAAAATTATTGACTTTTATATAGGTAACATACAAACAAACAAACTCTCATTTCTATTGGAGTAAAAATCTAACAGATAAAACAGCGGGTAGAAAATTTAAAACTCCGTATCCAATAGATTTGAGAAAACCTAATGGGTAATATATTTACACTGCTATTTGTATGTATGGCAATGCCTAGTCTACACTGACAGGTAAGAATCCTTTGAAAAAGAAGTTTCAGAAAATGTCTAGGGTCAGTCATCCAGATGCACAGCACTTTCAAAATAAGAAATTTGCCTATATATGTCCTCCTTTGTTTTCATTTTGTTGCCAAAGATTTTAAAATTTCATTCATTTACTCAATAGTTACAATCTGTAAGGTTTATAATAAGAGCTATGGGAGACCTAAATATTAATAAGACCTAAGTCAATACCTGTCCTCTAGTAGGTCACAATCAAAAGGAATATAAAGACTTTCACATCCAGAGGATTCAAGTATAGATGACAGCATCTGTAGTCCCCTAAGGAAAAACCTATTGCAGTCTCATTGAATACATATATTTAAAAATATGTTCATGATTACTAGGATATCTGTTGCCTGACATACTCCTCTGGTCATTTTTGGTAGAGGGGACATACTGGGTGTCACTATAATTACCCGTTTTCATCTTTGTTATAGTGTAACCCCCAAGGGAGCAGGAACTGGGTCAGTGTTATTTTCTCTGCACTTCGGCTAACTCAGCACCCCATCCAATCTGCCAGCTGTTCAGTGATTTTAATAATAATAATGAGAGACACTGCTCTGCACCATTGGATCCACTTCAAAATCCCCAAGACTATAGCAAATCCACCATTTAGGAGCTGGCTCTTCTGACTTAACCCATGGCCCACCCTTGCTTTCCAGGCCTTCTACAATTATCACGTCCTGGAGTTACTTCAGATGCTGGTGAGAGGAGGGATCAGCTCTCAGATGGAGCAGCATTTGGATAAGGATAAGTTCTATGGGCTGACTGACAGCTGCACCACACTTTTCTCCGGACGAAGGCGCTGTAAGCTGGGGCTTCTGTCCTTAAACCAAACCATGTTGTTGGACATTGAAGTGAGTCTCCTCTCAACAGAGTTGCCCGCTTTGCTTCCTTACACCTCTGAGTTTCTGAAAATGGTCCAGGCTATCTGCGTTCCTAGATGGCCTGTAGCACAGAAATAATAACAATACTAATAACAACAAATTAATACAACTCATATTCATAGAGTGTTTTACAATTTGCAGTGCATTTTCACATGTGTTATAACTGTTTCAACAATGCCGGGAGGTAGATAAAGCAGTTGTTATTACCCCTGTCTTCTACATAATAAAAATCCAAGTATGCGGGAAGCATCAGAGGGTCCCGATAACTTATACTTTGACAAGGGTATTAATCATTGTAATAGCTCATTTTTACTGAGTATTTCCCCTGTGCCTGTCTGCTTTTTTTTTCACTGAATCTGTCTGAGGATTTACATGGTAGGCATCGTTATTAACCCCCCTAAACAGATCAGGAAGCTAAGGCCCAGAGAAACAAGTACTTGCCTAAAACCACATTGTCTACTAATGACAAAGCAGGGGTGCCTCTAAAGCAGCCTGACCCAGGTCTTCACACTCTCCCTATTCCTGAACCACTAAACAAATCTGATTGGGTCAGCTGAAATCAGGCAGAAGGATTCTGTGTCTGGGTCTAAGAAACTGACTGGGCTAGCCAGCGGGAAAGACTTGAGTTTCCTTAACCCATGAGCTAGTGAACAGTAGGTTACAGCAAGGGAGAAGTTAACCATTCTGGAAGATTCCAGTGAAGTATCTGGGCATCTGAAGATCAAAGTAGAGTCCAGACTGGAAATGAGTAACCCTTTTATCAGTGTGGTGCCTTTGGGTTGAGTTTGCCTTGGCATTGCACTCAGCTCTCCAGTGGGATTGTAGGCACAAGCCTTTAGAAGGAAATTTCTCTGGTTGGTTCAGAGCATATCACCAGAACCCTCTTCACAAGAAGCAGGCTCTCCCAACCCTCTGTGCCTGGCATGTCTCAACGGATACTGTACTTTTGTGGTCCTGGGTCCCTCACCTAACGTTGACTTGTTAGTGATTATAAGCCGGAACAACCTGCAATTTCCTGTCCGTATCAGAGGTGACAGTGGACTGGTCAGCACACTTCTCCTTTCTCTCTCCAGTTAGGCCTTGTCCTCTCACCTCATTCTTTACCCTGAGGAGTCGCCCACAGAGCTGAACCCGTGAGCTGCTGTGTCTGAACCTTTCCCTTGCAGCACCTCTGTCGGCTATAGCCTGGTATCCATGTCAAGCGGAGCACTTGGGGCCATAATCCTCTGCAGAGTGGGATAAGATCAGTCTCCGGAGGTCACTTAACACCCCAACTATTTATATACCCTGAAAATGGAATGTTCCCACCTGTTCATTGTCGCTTCTTAATGGTCACCAGAAAGGCAGTCACCCGAAACACAGGGTAATGACCTGACCTGCCACACCTCCTTACAAGCCACCTGACACTGCCACCAGAAAGATAATAGGAAATAATTTTAAGGTCTTCCAAACTTTTATTACAAGTAAAAGCAAACGACACTCTAATTAGTGCTTGTTATTTCCTGGTTAAAGTACCAACAGATATATGTTTTTCTCTTCTCTCCCCAGCCAAAAAATACCTTTGGGCAAGTTTTCTGTGGTTTGTTAGATAATTTTGGAATCCTCTGCTTTGGCTTATACCGCCTGATACACAACGAGAAGCACAACCCGGAGCACAAAAGGGGAGTATGCTGGTCTGGAAAGGGCTAGCCGCCCACCCAAGCATAAACGCCAACGCTGCCTCATTGTCTGTGAAGGAGAGGTTCAGAACTCAGATCCACAGTTGCAAGGAAGGGTGCAAGGAAGTAGATTATAATGTAAAAATAAGGAAGAGTACATATAATGACATGAATAAACCCTGGTAATTATGATCCAATGTAAGCCATGTAACAATGGTGTCTCTGTCCCCAGTGAAAACTGAAATGCAGACTCAGATTTTGAATCTAGATTTTTCTTTTTTTTTTTGAACTTAACCCATCCTTGTCTGTGTAACTTTTTAAAGTTAAATGCCACTGTTCACATTGGAAAGGTTTACTTATTTTATGCTGGATTCACTGGATAAATATTTACTGAGTGCCTATTTTCTAGGACTGTGCTTTGTACTTATAAATTATAAATTATGGGAGTTAATTCAAATTTAGGCTTAAGAAAACATCGATTTGAGAGTAGTGGGGAAGATCCAAGAAATGTATGTAGAGAGCAGGAGGACAGAAGACATACAGTAATGCAGGTCTGATCTAAGATCTGCACAGTCAGAGTGAACGGGATTCAGTAGAGGAGGAGAAACTAAAAATAATAGAGTAGAAATAGATTGGTAGAACCTGGTCCTGGAGGAAGGAGGAAGAAGCCAAATTACTCAAAATGGAGTAGTCTCGAATAGAAAGAAAGATAATCTCTCTGCTCACAGGAGAAAAGAAGAAAACGAATGGAGGCCAAGGCAAATATAGCTATCAGTTAGGGGTGTGCTTAAGGGAACTCTTAAGTAACACCAGGATTTCTCAATGAAGTACAGGCATAGTCATTGCTGAGAGGAAAGAGGAAGGAAGTATTCCAGGGAGCTGAGAAAGAGGTAAGAGTTTGGATCCGAGGAATGGGAGAAGAGGTTTACCATGGATTTGTAGGAGCCATTCTAGACTGTAATGTGAAAGGACAAAGGATTGGAGGTCCTGATGAAGTTACGGAGTCATTGTAATCAAGAGTACGGGACTGAGAGAGAGAGAATGATAGGAGGCTGTGGTCAGACTGTGATACATTAGCACAAGATCTTAGAGGTGAGACACGTCAAGAAACTAGGATATGTAGTGTATGATCAGGAAAGTGTACTTCGGAGATAAAGATCCCTGCGTAGTGGACATCAAAGCAATGTGTCTGGATGTTGAATTGTGAGCATCATTGACACTGCAGGTACATAAGATGATGGGGCACCAGAACTTGAAAAAAGAGGTGTCCCAGGTGCCAAAGGTCTAATAAACATGGAGGGCTATAATGATGCCACTGAATCAGGAGGGAGGGCGATAGGGCTGGAGAGCACTAACCACAAAGGTGGTTGGGAAGAGTGAATGATGCTAATGTCTCTCTGTCTCTGTCTGTCTCTACCTGAACTCCTCCCCCGACACCTCCAGAAAACTTGTGGAACATGGTAATTGGGAGCATGTGCAGCCCATACTTTAGAGGGCCTCAGGGAAGCAAATAAGTTTTCTGTTTTAAAGGGAGTGTGTGATTATAGTAGGCCTTGTATAGGATATTACAGAGGTTGTAGGGGACTCCATGGGAAAGATAAAAATGGGAAGGTTAATAAGTAAAAGAACGTCAACTTGCATTGAGATTGGCATTTAGGAAAGGAGAACTGACCAGTTATTTGGGGGCAGCAATGAAGAAATGTAGGATCAAAAGCATGAAATGTTATCCTGTCTTAGTGTTCCAACAGGAGCACTGGTGTATTAATTAATGTAACTCACATTTATTGGGGCTTTGCTGTGTGCCTGATACAGTGCAAAGCACCCTGCCTCTCTACATTTTTTCCGTGCAGGTCCACACTCTGTGTTTTTTTCAAGATTCATCAACAGTCAGTATTTACTTACCAGTCAAGGTTTCAAATACAACTTTAATTTTTGTTTCTTTTCCTCATTGACCAAACGACATTCTCTGTGAAAGTTGGTGGCATAAGCATCAGCATGGGCCTAAGCCAGGATGGAAATATCTGGAGTGCACGTCATCCTCCAATTTTGATAAAGCTTGGATACGTGCTCACAGTATCATGCCAACTGAACTCAACAGTGTAGTGGATGTTAAAATCAAAGAAGCCTGGAGTCAGGAAGGTCTCTAGAGACCTATCAGTCCAAACCACAGCCCTGTCCCTCTCCCACTAAAATAAGGAGAAAAGCAATGCTCAGAGAAGGGAGATTCCACTCATGAGGATGGTCAGTGGCAGTGGCAGGAATTAATGCTAGTTTCCCAGTGTCTAGGCTGGGACCTCTCCCGCTGCACCATGCCAGAGACAGGGCCTATTCACAGAATGACCTCGGAAGCAAAGCAAAGCAGGTACATCTCCTCTTTTGGCCCAGCAACGTGGCTGCCTTATTTTGGCCACTGCTCGTAGCCACACTGTGTCAGCTGCGGACGCTCAGTCTCATCTTTGCCTTTTCTTACAGGTTTGTGATCACCCGGCCGCCCAATGAGTTTAAGCTGCTGCCCTCAGATCTTGTGTATTGTGCCATCCCTTCCAACATTTCGTGTAACAAAAAGGATAATTTTCAAGGTTCTTTGGAATTTATAAATTCAGAGCCACAGGCATCAGGGACCCTTGAAGACAAAAATAGTCCTCCCACAGCTGACCCACTTGGCCAGATGACAACATAGCCATTGAATACATCAATCCATTGCTTGGATCCCAAAACTATCCCTGTTAGTGATTGTAAGCGAGCCGTTTTGACTCAGAATGGTAAACTATCTCCCCAGACACATCCAGGTAAAAGCGTGAAGGAAAATGAAAACGTGAAGGAGCCCACTGTATATTCAAACTAGACCTGCTAATATTCTCCACCGGCTCCTAGCTTGCTACCTACAAGGCATCTCCAGAGATGGTGACTTTGAACTAGGAAATACAAATGGAAGCATGCCATTTTCATGCCCATTGCTTAGTGATTGATCAGCAAACCCACACTGTTCGGGAAGAAGCAAAATGCTGTTCCAATCCCACTGGATCTGGTGTGATAAATAAAGATGTGATATTAAAAATGCCTCCACCGGGAAAGCTCATTGCTCTGTGTCCCATGAGAAGAAAGCATGTTAGTTTGAGCTGTGTGAAAGAAGTCCTCTAGCACTTCTGGGTTCCTCCAGTCAGAGAATGTAAGTAATCGAAATAAAATGAGAAGGACTTGGACAAAGGAGACAAGAAATGGAGAGCTGCCCAATAAGAATCTCACATTCTTCTCCTTAAACAGACAAGTAGTAAGCTAGTCTATTATCTCCTCTTTTCTTCTCATGTTTTTACTTTCTTCATCTCTCTCTATAGGAGGCGAGAAAGACCAGATGGGGACATGCCGTTTGAACTGGAAACAAATTTATGTGAAACTAAGACCTAAGTATTTGCCCAGTATGAGAATGAATATGAAAGTATCTTGGGATGGGGTGCCTGGGTGAGGTCAAGTATATTGAAATAAATAACCTTCCAAATTCTCTAATTCAAGAATAAAGACATATAACAGAAAAGGTATAAAATAATTCCCCATATTCCACAAGGAACCAATCCACTGCTCTATGAATCTCATCTTTAATTAAGTCACTTCATCTAGATATTACTTTGTCAACATGGGAAACAAAAGCTCAGCACACCCAGGAAGTGTTTATTACCAACTGGCGATCTCATAATGATGAGCTTCATAAGCAATGTCTTCTTTTTGTTATAGACACCACAGAGGAGAAGGGAAAAGAAAAACCATATTTCTCACACTTTTTTTATATAATGTTTATTGTGTCCTTGTCATTTTTAACATCATTGCTGATTTGGTATTACTGCCCTATTTTACAAAAGAAAAAACTATGGCACAAATAGGGTTGCCAGATAAAGAATATCCAGTTAAATTTGAATTTCATATAAACAACAAATTTTTAGTATGAATGTGTCTATAAATTATTGCATTTAACTAGTAAGTGATCGAACCAACATGTAAACCTGGCTTGTTTTACTCCAGCACTTACACCCATTATGACTCCAAGCACACAAATAAAATAAAACTGAAAAGCAAAAAAAAATCCATTCACAGGAAATAAAATTTTGTATTAGTTAAGCCTAGGTTGTAATGAAATCAGATTAATGTATGTGGAAAAAAGAGTAAATGTAAGGAAAGTTGTCAGAGACCAAGGAAATAATTTTTTTAAAGCTTGCCTCTTTTCATCTTTCTCTCTTTACTTATAAATGGTAAAATTCCTGCAATTCCAAATTTGTAGGTAGATTAGAGGTGCATGAAAGATTTAATGGGCCAGTCTTTGAATCTCAAATCCTAATTTCTAAGAGGAAGCATATAGTGGGCTCAACTTCGGCCACTCTGTCCCACTGTCAATGGCTGAGGAGCAGGTTCTTCTGAACAGAAGGAAGAAGGAAGGTTCGGGGAAGGAGGGAAGAAGGGCGCATGGCCTGGGAAGACATGCTACCAACATTACTGCAAAGATATCATTCTTTCTCTCCACCTCCTGGGCCATTTTATATACATGGCAGGTTTAGCATAAACAGAATATTTCTGAGAAAGTATGGATGAGCCCTGTGTATATTCAAATCCAAAAATCCACCTTTGTACACGTATTGACCGATCTGTTTAGCATCTCAGCCTCAGTTCTCCACAGTAAAACCTTATCCCACAAGTGGCCTTATTTCCAACAGAGCAGAGAAATCAGAATGAGAAATTCTGTATTCTTCAGTATTTTATTGGACTAGGTACCACAAATATGCCTAAAAAAACACTGAGGTACATGCAACTATAGCCAATGTGTTAGCTCTCATAGTGCCAATACGGATAAATAAAATTGGCAAGTACCCCTAGATTATGTGCCAAGTGAGTCTATAACCTCAGAATCAAACCATTTACCTATAGATGGCAACATTTTAATACAAGTCATAACACTAGATCTTTTGGCAATATAGTGGATAATTAACTCATAATGATTGTTCAATTCTTATTAATGGAAGAACTGATAAGAAGACAATAAAAAAACATGCAAGCAACTTATAGTTCATAAACAATATGTGGGCCAGTAGTTTTTAAGGGTGTTTTTTTTTATGCTTTGACCCTTTCAAAAAATGTATAAAAGCTATAGCCTTCCTCCCCAGAAATATTAGTATATGCATATATTCCACAAAATTCATCATTGAAGTGTGAGGGGGGTCATGGATCCTTCTATAGTGTATCCATAGTCTTCCCAAATTGCTAATACAGGTCTTCTATAACCAGTGGAGAGGTCACCAAAAAGAAGATGGATCTGCAGAGGCAGGAGACCTGAGTACTTGTTTTAGATATCTCATTAAACATCTGTGATCTGGGGCGAGTGCTTAAAACTCTCTCGGCTACTTTACCAGCTCATTTTACGTTTTGTAAAATCAGGAAGCTGAACTAGAAGATTTTAACATTACTTCCGTCTTCATTATTGAACCATACACGTATTTATTCACTACATACTGTATATCAGGCACGGTGTTAGATGCTGAAGATAGAGTACTTACCAAGACAGGATTGCTTCCTTCGTGGAGCGTAAATAATGAGATTATTACAGATTGTGTCAAATGCTGTCAAAAAAATAAACACATTGATGTGATAGAGAATGTGGTGGTCAGGAACCATTGCTGGGTGGGATCCTGTGGACAAACTGTTTTAGGAAAGGGAACTTGAAGTGTTCGAGAAAGCAAGCCAATGTGCTTAGAGCATAGTGAATAGGCCAGAGGAAGAATTACATGAGATAATATTGGAAAACTAGGTATGACCTGATTAAGAAAGATTCTATAGACCATGAGAAAGAGATTATATATATGATTCCAAGTGCAATGAGAAACTCTTTAATAATCTTAAATAATGGAATTTTGTGTTGTCTAATATTGTCTAAGATCACTGTGGTTCTTATGGTTTCAGCCATATGTTTAAGTGAATTCAACTGGATTTGAAATGAAACCTTCCAACCAAAGGCAAGAAGGAGGTCATATTCAGAAAGGATATTTGTGAGAGAGATAGGACTCATATAAAGAAGTGGTTGGTCATTGGCTGAGATTATAATGCCATGTGGAGACAAGAGATGTACATGAAAATTGAGACCCAACTTAACCATCACCTGGGAAGGATCAGCTCATCTGAGTAAGAGACAATAAACAGTCTAAGAAAAGAACAACAAAATTTATCTTTGCTTAGGGATGTGGGTATAAAAACAAAAACAAAAATAAAAACAAAAAACATCTATCATGAGAAATTAAAGCTCCAAGCTCGTATCATGTGCAACCGTAGTACCCAAATTTACATCCTGCGTGGCAGGAATTGAAAACTGAAAATGTAATGGGAAAAAAAAATCTGGTTCTGGACCAATAAGTACCTTGAGGTAACTGGTAGAATGAAAATTAATAATGCTTGGCAGGGAAGAATTCCACACTCAGGGCAACTAGGACTCCATGGGGTGGGTGGGGGGGCAGTGAATTTAATACTTTTTAAAAACTGACAATAAACCCATAAAAACTTACAAATGAAAGGAGGAAATTATCTTCTTAAGTGAGAGTCAGCAGACAAGTAAGACAAGAGGGTTAGCATGACCCCAGATTTTGGATAGTAAAACAATCTTTAAAAGATCATAAAACTGATACATTTAAAATGATGAAAGTTTTAAAAATATGATTAGAAGTCATAAGGAAAAAAAGGATGAGCAGGCAGAGTTAAAAAAGAATAAAAACTTATAGAAAATGTTGATTAAATTTAAGAATTAATATAGAATTTGAGCAATAAATTGGATACAAATAAATCTGAAGAATTTACTTAAAATGTAAAGTGGGAAGGAAGATAAGCACATGACAAATGAGAGAGTTGTTAAGAGACATGGGGGAAAGAATAAAAAATTCCAGTATAAATAACTCAATTTTCAGATGGGGAGATAATGAAGAAGATGCCTCCCAAAAAGTCTTAAAATTTTCAGAACTGATAAAATACAAGAATACTGAGATACAAGAAGTCCAATGAGCCCTAAGCAGGAAAATTAAAATTAATCTATATCCAGACAAATTCATACTTAGAAAAGTAGATTTCCAACAAAGGGATTGCCATTGAGACACAGAAAAAAAGAGATAATGGACCGATAACATCAAAATGCTGAGGGGAAAATAACAGAAGTTGTAAAAATATGCATACTATACTGTCTAAATCATTCAAAACCATTTAGAGACCTAAGCCTAAGAATGCTTAGAGACCTGTATGGAAAGAATGAGAAAAAGTATACTTGAATGAGATGAGAATGAATCCCAAAAGATGGAGAAATATATAAGGCACAATTGTAAAAAATAATAATTGGAAATTGTTGAGGTAAATATAAATAGATATTACTAATATCTACTATACTATAAATAGATAATTATTATCTATAATAATAATTTTAGAAGGGTTAAGAACAAGTTGGAACTGACAGGCAGAAAAATGGGAACTATGAAATAGGTATGATTAAATAAAACTATTGTAAGATCATAGCATTGTCCAGGAGGAAAGCAGAGATAACTGTAGCATGTAAAATTTTTTGAAGAATAAAGTCTAAAGATAAAAGGAAAAATACATGACTTCCAAATCAGTTGAAAGAAACTAAGTAGCAAGGGGACAAATAAAAGTCAAGAATATTGACTCAATTTATAAAATGCCAGCATTTTTGTAGAAAAGCAAATTAAAAGAATTGCATATAAAAAAAGTAAAGGGTAATAACAGGTACAAGGTATATAAGACATTAAATAAATGTAGATGGGTCAATCTTGTTAAAGGATAAAGATTTTGAGAATAGATTTAAAAAGTTATATGCTATTCATATCATAAACTGTAATGATTTAGAAAATATGAATTTGAAAGAAAATAAAAGAGGTATACTTGAAAAATATAGACCAAAAGTAGTGACTTACTATTAGCAGATAAAGTATACCTCAGAGCAGAAATCATCACGGAGGAAAATAATTTCATTTTATAACCATAACACTAATCTTCAGCTAGCAAACAATATAAGAGTTCTGAAATTTTGTGCATATAGCAAGGCCTTAAAATATATAAAACTAAAACTGACAAAAATTATAAAAAGAAATTGAGAAATTCACAATCATAGGGAAGAATTCTAACATACTTTTCTCAGAAACTGAAAATCATGCAGAAAAAGTTAGTATTTACATAGACTAATATGAACTACATAGTCCTCTCTCTCTCTCTGTCTCTCTCTCACACACACACACACGCGCACATGCACACGCACACATACAATCTCTAAAGGTATGGCTTGTGCTCACCGTCTAACCAGGTAACTGGCGCTCCAGCCATCTCAGCCAAGGTTCAGGCAGCCACAGAAGAAGAAGAGTGAACACAAAACGCTTTCTTCATCAGGACACACGCTGCGGAAGTACGACACGATGCTCTCACTCACAAGCACTGAGTCCTCTGACCAAGTTCACTGCAAAGGATCCTGGGGAATGTCCTCTGCTAACTGGACTACAATGCACCAACCAAAAATTGGGGATCTGTTACTAAAGAAGCAGGGGAGATGAGACAGGGGGAGGAGATGTGTATTCCCTGCCACTGCCTTAACATAAATAATATCATGATCATTTAAAGATGCTATATCTCTTTTCATAGTACTTTGAATTCTGTTAAAAGGCAAAGCACATAAAAATGGATTTAATGAGTACAGTACTTAGAATGTAAATAGGTCCATGGTGTCAGCAATGCATGGATGGGCTGCGTTTGAACAGAGGTTGTTTGGAGGGATGGAGGTGCTCGGGGAGCATCACTGTCCCACCCCCATCTGAATGATTGCCCTTATTGTAATCTGAAACGTGCATACCATCTCTGTGAGTCTGACTGCAGAACCCAGTGCTGGGAGATAGAAGAAAGCAGAAGGTTAGGTTGCTGTCCCAAAGTCATTTCCATTTGGACCAGGAAATAAGTTAAATAAATCTCTCAACTCTTCATGTATTCTCTATACACAAGATCTTGACACAATGATAGAAGACAATTCACAAGTCAGTATGTGGTATTTTTTGCAACTATATAGTTTTAACTAGCTTGATCTAATAGAGATTACATGAAGAGATAACTAACAAGTAGCAAATGGATGCTTTTTTAATCAGCACACACACAATTTTCTATGAATTCATCATCAAGGCCGTTCTCTATCAGCCAATGCTACTCTACCAACCACAGTGCAATGCAATTCAAAACTGGTAACAATCAACCAGACCTCAACAATTAAAATTCACCAACATATTTGGAAATAAACTTCAAACATAGGTCAAATTTAAAACTTCATACTAGGTATTAACAAAATTTTGGGATGTAAATGGTAGTGAAAAGACTGTATATTAAAATTTGTGGCATTCTTCTTCAACAAATGTTGGCGAAAAAATTGGATATACACGTGCAAAAAATAAAATGGGACCCTTACATCATATCATACACAAAAACTAACTAAAAATAGATTCAAGACTTAAATGTAAGTCTTGAAACTATGAAACTCCTAGGAAAAAAAGTAGGGGGAAAAACATCAAGACTTTGGATTTGGCAATGATTTCCTAGATATGGCACAAAAGCACAGACCACAAAAGCAAAAATATATAAGTGGGACTACATCAAACTTAAAAACTTCACAGCAAAGGAACTAATCAACAGAATGAAAAGGCAATCTACTTAGTGGGATAAAATATGTAAAGAACTTCTATAACTCAACAATAAAGAAACCCAAACAATCCAATTAGAAAATCATAAAGAACTTGAATAGACACATTTGCAAATGGCTCAGAAGCATGAGAGTTATCACCAATCATTAAGGAAATGCAAATCAAAATCAAAATACATACATATAATGAAACATTATTCAGGCTTTATGTTTTTTTTCTGTGTTTTCTTTTTTATTTTATTTATTTATTTTTTTAGTTTATTCAGTACAGTTTCTATCCTTTATTCCCATTCCAGCCCACCCACCCATCCCTCCCATTTCCACCCCCCCTAGTTTTGTCCATGTGTCCTCTATATTTGTTCCTGTAAACCCTTCCCTTCTCCCCTGAAATTCCCTCCACTCTCCCCTCTGGGCCCTGACATCCTGTCCTCTATTTCAGTGTCTTTGTTATATTTTACTTGTTTGTTTGTTTTGTTGTTTAGTTTCCTGTTAAAGGTGAGATCATATGGTATTTGTCTTTCACTGCCTGGCTTATTTCCCTTAGCATAATGCTTTCCAGTTCCATCCATGCTGTTGCAAAGGGTATGAGCTCCTTCTTTCTTTCGGCTACATAGTATTTTATCCAGCCTTTAAAAAGAAGGAAATCCTTTTATATGCTACAACATGGATGAAACTTGAGGACATTATGTTAAGTGATTTTCAACTTTTTCACCACATGGCACACATAATTACTAAAATTCTGTGTCATACCAAAAATATATTTTTTGTTGATCTGACAAAAGAACAGGCGTTATTTTGATTCATTCACACCAAATGGGTATTTTTGTATTGGCCATTGTCATTTTTTTTGTTTGACCATCTAAGGGATAAGAGGTGAGTGCTCCTGACTAAATAGTCAGGTATTGCATGTTTTAGAAATTCTTGCAGCACACTGGCTGAAAGTCACCGTGCTAACGGAAACAAGCCAGGCACAAAAGACAAATACTGAAGATTCCACTTATATGAGGTTTCTACAGAAATCAAACTCTTACACACAAAAAGGAGAATGCTGATTATCAGAGACCTGGGGAGACAGAAAAGGGAGTTGTTCAATGGATACAGAGTTTCAGTTTTACAAGATAAAAAAGTTTTAGAGATCTGAGATCTGTTGTACAATAATGTGCCTATACTTAATCACAACTATAACATACACTTAAAAATGGTTAAGATGGGTCCTGGCTGGTGTGGCTCAGTGGATTGAGCACCAGACTGTGAAGCAAAGGGTCACCAGTTTGATTCCCAGTCAGGGCACATGCCTGAGTTGTGGGCCAGGTCCCCAGTAGGGGGTGTGTGAGAGGCAACCACACACTGATGTTTCTCTCCCTCTCTTTCTCCCTCCCTTCACCTCTCTCAACAAATAAATAGATAAAATATTTTTAAAAATAGTTAAAATGGTAAATTTTGTTATGTTTTGACCACAATAAAAAAATAAGCTATACATATAAATCAGTACAAAGAAATGAATTTGTAACCTTATATGCATGTGTGGAAATAGATTAAAATTTAATTTAAAATGAATGAGGTAATTGTTCAATTTAACAAATTAAAGAAATAGTAGTAAGTGAGTAAACTAACATAAGTCTAAAGAGATTTCACATCACCCTTGGTATTTCCCAGTGTACTTGTCTGGAACAGAAAACCAGAACACAAATGCAGAGTGTTCTTCACAAAATAGCTAACCATTTGTTATTTTTAGAAATAGCAAAAATGCCCTCTATCGGACAGATTGTTCAGGTATACATAAAATATGTAATATATAACTATTATATTACACATTTACATATATACCATATATACATACCTAAATATGCATACATATATAAGTACACACAGATATAGTGGCTTCTGGAAAACTAAAATATCTGGAGGCTTGGTTTTAATGAAAACGACCTCCTCCAACATTTAACTATTCAGCATGTTAACTTCTACGTAAGACCTACAATACATTCCGAACAACTCTAATTAACTATTAAATCCTCAGTCTAAGTACCTTCAAACCGTAAAGAAGTTGAGGGAGGTTGGAGTTCAGTGAAGGGAGTGCATGGTTTGCCGGAGAAACAGTAACTCATGGTTCAAAGCCAGGAGTCGATTCTTCCAGAAAACAAAGAGCTCGAGCTCTAAAAGCCATCTGACTGTGGTGTGGATCCTGGACTGATGTGCTTAGGCAGAGCTGGAGAGGATGCAGGGAGAGGAATGATGGCTGCTGGAGATGGAAGAGAGGGAAAAAGGCCCTAACACTAACTGGGTTTGAAAGAATACGGAATGAGTCCAGCCCCTGTGTGCAGAGAAGAAAAGACCCTGGACAGCTGATGCTAAATTCAGATTAAACTAACTGCGGGTCCCCTGGGGACGTCACAAGGTAAACCTGATTGTCTCTGTCATTTACAATCATTATCAGCCAGACGGCCTCTGTAATTTTACTGGGGAGCCAATTAACAGACCCTGAAGCTAGCGGGGAATGCCCCAGCCCTCCTCTTGTTTTTGAAGAGGAAAAATAAGGCAGAATTTGTGCTGCTGTCTCTGACGGTCGGATAACTTCAGACAACGCAGTGACCCCTCAGCTCGTATGATTGGCTGAAGTCAGCCCTCTCTCTGCTTTCTTTTACTCTTTTTCTCTCGCTATTCAAATTAGCTACAGATAGCCCAACAAGACTTGCTACTTTCTTTTTGGAGATATGGAAATGCTAGTCATCTTTCACTCCTTCTTGTCTTCAAGAAAATATCTGTGCAGCATTTCATCTTGCGAGTAGGTGGGGAAAGGCCAGCGGAGGCACCAAGAAGGCAGTACCTTAAATTCATCACTCAGCCCCACCATGTGCCCTGACACCATTTTTTCTCATGACTTTCTGTCACAGCCAGGCTTTTTAACTAGTTGCCTACATTCACTACTTATTTCCACATCTCTGATTCACTACTCAAGCCCTCCCAACCTGCCTGTAACCCCCATTATTCTGCTAAAAATACTCTTTCTCAGGTCACGAGTACTGAAGTCAGTCTGTGGAGTAGAATATTTAGTGCCGGCCCGAACTGACATCTCAGCAGGACTCAGCACGGCTGGTCTCCATCCTAAAACATCGTCGTACCTTGACTTCTGTGAAACAAAACTCCTCTCATCGTCCTTTTGCTTTTCTGACGTTGCACTCTCCGTGACCTTCAGCTCTGCTTTGATACAGCACAATTGTGTATCAGCATTACTCAAAGCTTGATTTTGGACCCTTTTTTTTGTCTCAGGAATCCCTAAATGATCCAGATAATTAAAAAACAGTGGAGAGTATATACCTGCCATTAAAAGGATAAGGACATGTACAAAAAGCCATTATTTTCATGCAAGAATATGGGCCCACTGTTGCTGGGTTTTAAAAAAAGGTTCAGAGAAATTGAGAACTCTAATCTTTATATAAAAATATCATGCTTTTAAATTTTTGTTCAGAACTATGATGGAGTTGTTGTAGCAGACCAACCCTAACGCCAAGAAGAAACATTTTCTTAACTGTATAAAAACTTTTCAAAATACCGGTTTGAAGTAACTATAGAACAACATAGAAAGAACTAAAAGGCTAAGATCCAAGAGAAAAGAAAAACAGGGAGGTGAGCTCACCATTCGACACTCTTTTTCCCTCAAGGCATTTGCCAATTATTGTAGTAAGTGGTGCTAAACAAGAGATCAAGTTGAATTTTAAGGCTAAGAGCTTTCAGCAGTCCCGTGAGGCTGGGAGGAAAAAAAATTGAAATTGAAGGTTATCAAGGCAGCTTGGAGTTGAGGGGACTCAGTTTTAAAGGAAAGAGGATTGGAAAACAGTGAGCATGACTTTATGCTGTTTTTTACCCAGAGGGAACTGTTTATTCCTAATACTTTCAACATGAGAGGTGGAGAAGCTAAGAAGAAAGGATCAGCTATGAAGCTAGAAAGCTAAGGAGAGCTTTCGCCAGCCTCCAAGAGGGAGGTGAAAATTGGCATCCAAGGCCTGGCAAGGGGGACAGACACAGGTAAACAACCTTTGCTTTCAGTGAGAGTCTTGAAAGGTCCTACTTTAGGATTGCTTGAAACTAGAAATAGAACAGTTCTCACGAAGCCTGAACGCAGCTTGAATGCCTCCCATTTTCTGATTGAATCAAGATGATCCATCCCTGCTATGATTACTTATAAGTAAGAAATTAATTCTATCTGCTGCAAGTTAGCATTATTCAGAGTTTCCACACTTTCTCTACACAGTGTCCAGCATTCACTAAAGTGGTTGGAGTCAGTTTTATCTCTGCCTCAATTTATGTTTTTCTCTAGTAACCTGAATTAACCTCCAGATAGGCCAGCAAGCCTTTTTCACTTTTCTGAGATATTGTAATGTTAATACTTTTTACTCCATTTTTTCTTTAAGAAATAAATAAGTAAATAATTACCATGAATGACAGTGGACCCAAATGACAAAAACTAAGAGAAAAGAAATAGAAAATGGAGAAAGCTCACAGATGATCTTGATATAATAACAGAAAGACTTTAAACTGTGATTAGCATGTTCAAGAACTGGGAGACACTTCCAGGCAGGTGCGGAGTGTCAGTGTGGAGGAGTCACCCTAGTATGACAGGTGTGGGCATTCTGCCTGCTTTTTCACCATGAAGGAAACAGGCCGGGAGGCTCTTGCTACAGTGGCCAAAGGTTTGGTGGGATGCTTCAGGGCCTGCAACAGCAGAACAAAGTGGAGTAGTAAAACAGAAGAGAGGCCAGACTGAAGGCCCCTATCTAGTTGTATGGGGTGTGCATGGGCCTGAGCAAGCCCCACAATGCACAGAATGATGTCAAAGATATCCACTGTCACCAACAAAGACTGGAGTCAGGGCATCAACACCATCAGGAGCCTCAAGCTCGTGAAGGATGCTTTGTTTGTGCAGCTCAGCCAGCTTGCTGAGACTGCGGGGAACCTCAAGCACATCTCAGTGCCCCGGGCTGTGAGGAGACCCAGGACCTTATTAAACAAGGGCTCTTCTGCAGGCTCACCAAAAGCTAATAGACCTGGAGTGCTCCCAAGATGGGCAAATGTACGAGCAGCCCTTCATGGAGAGTGGGAACATGCACAACTTGATCCTCATCCATGGCTGTTCAGAAGCACGGGGGGACTCTCTGATGAGCAGGCCAAGAAGTTATGGATGATGCTGCAGAGGTCACTGGTCACCATCCCCCATGACTCCAGTTTGCTAGCCTTGGTTGTCAGGGTCACTGAAAGGGGGGAAAAATGACAGGTACACACCTGACCAAAAAAAACAAACTGGTTTGTTCCTTCCAGGAGGTCCAAGAATTGGAAGGAGAAAATGTCTGACATCGGACAGAAATCTGAGAATTGAGGGCACACAGGCAGACACTGGGGAGTCTGACAAGAGATGGTTTGTCTGCTGCCTGGAAATCATAAGTGAGTGCATCCTGGATGACCTCATCTTTGCCTAAAACCTGATGGTTACGTGTTTTCTGCCCTACTGTGAGGTTTTTAGAAATCTCCTGAACACAAACCACAAGGCCCCGAGTACATGGATACAAGAGCTCGAGCTTGGAGACCTAGAAGCAAATGAGATCGTGAGCCTGTTGTTGTGGGCCTTAAATACCTACCCTGGCATAGGGATGATGGGGAACGTGGGGCTGGCCCCGGGAGTGGACTTCAACGGCCTGGAGGCTTCAGCTTCTCCAGACATGGTCTCTGAGCTGTTCCCTGAGTACACATCAACTCTCTCTTCAAACATCATTGCCTGGCTGCAGAAAGGCCCAGAAAAAGACAAGAAAGACTGCATTAAAAAAACACTGAGCCTGAAGCTGACCGATGTGGGTATTACCACCCAACAATCCCTGTCATCATCTTCCAGATGTTCAAACGGATTCTTCAAGTTGCTGCTCAGACACATACATGAAGACTTGAAAATAAAGGTACTAGTTTGTGTCTTCAGTTAAATAGATACAAAGATGAAGGAGGGTTGTACAAAGAAATATATATGGGAAACTACCAGTATATACAATAATAGCAATTATCAGTTACTGCCAGAACCATAGTTTAAAAAGGAAGCACTTAAGAAATGAAATAGAAGAGGGTTTATTTCTGAGCCAACCACACATGGATGGGATTGGAGACACCATTGCCCCGGAGAGCTGCTGCAGCCTGCCAGAGGGGGTCTTCCTGGATCTGGAGCAACATCTCAATGAGCTGATGCCACAGAAGTGGCTCGGGCTCAAATGCTATAGACATCATCTGTGCCACCATGGAAGAATAGCTCAATGATTTTTGCCAAAATTGAAAGGCCATTTAAGTGAAATCATATGGTACTTAGTGAAATCATATGGTATTTGTTTTTCTCTGACTGGTTTATTTCACTTAGCATAATGTTCTTACTGAACTAACGAGCAAAATATAAACAGGCTCATAGACAGAGCAGACTGACATCTCTTGGTGGCAGTGGGGATAGAGGGTTGAGGGATTGAGAAAAAAGGCAAAGGACTCATGGACATGGACAAGAGTGTGGCGATTGTGGGGGGCGGATATAAGGGGGACAAATGACAATGGGAAAAATACAATAAAATAAATTAAAAAATTAAAAGCCATGTAAAAACAGGATGATCGTGAGTGGTGGTGGAATAGCCATGGATCCTCATGCAGAAGCATATCTCATTCTAGAGTCCAAAGGGGCACAAGCAGGGTGCTGAGAGGAGGCTTAGGGAGGCTGAGCATCTCCTTCCAGTTCCAGAAGCTAGCTTCTGGATTTGGCAAAGATATGGATGGGCATGGTGACACGATTGTCACCATTGCAGAGGTTATTAAGCAAATAGACCCTTCTCTGCGCTACCCTGGAAGTCTCGACTCTGGTCGGCAAATACCCAAACATCAGGGATGAGCACATCAGCATGCTGCTGGCCGTGCCAGGGGACACCAGCTGGGACATGAAGAACAGACCCTCACTGAGACTCTGGAACAGGGCCCGATGCAGGCAAATCAAAATGATGTGTCCATCTTCAAGGAAATCAGTTCTGAGTCTGACCGTGGCAGAGCTTCTCAAGTAGCCAGTCAGTTTCCAACTTTGTGGACATTTTCTGCACTGGTCGTTCCCACCTTCAGAAAGGTATTTAAGCAGGAGTGACTCTCAAGGACCCCCATTAGGTGTTTTAGTTCCTAGTGTCTGTCCCTTTAGGAGCCAAGCATGTTGTTTGTGAGGTGCCCGAGCACATGGCTTCTTGACTAACAAGTCCTCTGCCAGATGTGATTCTCCAGGCTTTCTCATTTTTATTGTCACCATCCTTTGTGAGGCAGGACGCCGATGTCCAATGCCTTATGGTTGGTTGTTTGTCACGGTGGTTAAAAGGACTGCGGAGGGGACAGAGGCTCTGTCTTCAGTCATGTCTTGGTCCGCACTCACTTCTGCATGCTGTAAGGCTTCTGAAATCCCAGTGCTTAATAAAAGAGCCTAAAGTCTCACAGAGAAATGAAAATTAGAGAAAGAAAAACTGGATGACAAGATGGATACATTTACTGAATTTGTTTATCAACTCTAATTGTTCTTAGTGGAGTCTTTACAGACTTCCACATACAAGATTGTCATCTGCATACACGGACAATTTTACTTCTTCCTTTTCCATTTGAATGCATTTTACTTTTCTCACTTATCTAATTTCTCTGACTTTCAGTACTACGTTGAATAAGAGTGAAAAGTGGGCACTGCTGTCTTGATCTGATCTTAGAGGAAAAGCTTTCAACCTTTTACATTGTTTTATAATTTTCAGCCTTCAAGTCTTTCATCTCTTTGGTTAGATTTATTCTTGAGTATTTTAATGTTTTTGATGCGATTGTAAATGGGACTGTTTTCTTAGTTTTTTTTCTGGATGGTTCATTGTTTGTATATGGAAATGCAACTGAATTTTCCGTGTTGATTTTATATCCTGTAACTTTATTGATTTTATCTGTTAGTTTTAACAAGTTTTTCTATGTATAAGCTCATGTCATTTGCAAAGATAACTGTATTCTTCCTTCCTAATTTGAATGCCTTTCCTTTCTTTTACCTGCCTAACTGCTCAGGCTACAACTTCCGATACTATGTTGACTAGAATTGGTGAGAGTGGGCATCTTTTTGAATGGGCACATTTGTGTTTGTATCCTTTAATTTTTGTTAGCATTTTATAAATAAAATCCCTGGCAATTCCAATATTTCTATTCTTAGAAATGTAAATGTTTGTGTTTCGTTTCTGCTGACTTTCTGCTTTACTTGCATTCTGTTGGCTTGCTGAAATTTTATTTTAAGAATATGGTTGATCTTGGTCTGTGGAATCATTTATTAAATGGTTTCTGCTTCCCAGTAATAACTTTATAATAGTCATCAGCTTCCAGGTCGACTGCATCCCTGCAGGCTGTCCTCTTTTGGGGGCTGCCAACCTGCTGCATCTCTGGCTACAGTAGACGGATTTTGTTTGCTGCTCTGTTTTGAAGTGCAGTCCATACACAGTTCCTCTCATTTTTGTGTAGCCAACAATGCCTCAAAACACATTTCCTATGCAGGTTGTGTATTTTCTTCGGTGAAAGGGCCCTCTCAGAACACCTGTCAACTATAGTGGCAGAAACAAAAGTTCTAGCTTATTTTGGCTAGAGAGCAAATGAGGTGTTTTCACGACCAGCTTTGATAAAATTTGGCCAAAAGCAATGCTATGCAGGGGTCAGGTGGAAGCCTGACACAGAGATGGTGGAGGGAGATGCCAATGAACTCAATTATTCTTCAATTTCAAACCATCTGGCATTTTGAGGAGTGACAGTTTGGGGGAATTAGGAAGAGAAAGCACTCTTGGCACGTACACGGGCCTTCTTATGGAGGGCCTTGGCAGAGGTAGTGGCATGCGGGCGTAACAAATCAGATTGGATGCTATTATTGTATAGAGGGAGCACGTACAGTTTATACCATGAAGCTGTTTGTTGGCTTCCAGAAATCTGTATGTATATAATTCTCACATTGTTGAACCCTTTCTTTTACCTTTCTTAAAGGTGACTTAAGATAATCTATCACAGAACCAAAGAAATTAGACTTCCTGTCCCTGCGACGTAGAGCTCCTCGCGGACCTCCCAGGTTGCAGGTCCCTCCAGAGTGGCCTGAGCTGGGTTGGAAGAGCAAACTAGAGCCTGTGCAACTAGTAAAAGGTTAAGCTCATGTGTCAACAAATGTCTGGCTGTCTTCCATCACAGCAGGAACTGTTCTATTATTTTGAACAGCAAAGGCCAATCACCTCAATAGTTCAACAATTCTTTTGAGTGGTCAGTTGATTTTACACATGGATTTTACCTGTGTTTTTGAGGTCAAATCTGCTGTAAGAGCCTCCAAACAAGCTGATTCTGTGTTGGATGATGGGATATGAAATCCAACCAGCACAGTGGTGCAAAGAGTGACGGTCAACTGCTTCCACCAGACAAATGGGAGTAAAACATGCAGATATTTGAGATGGAAGTACTTGCTTTGGGGTGCCTGAAAGTCACCTTTATTTTCCATAAAATACAAAGCAGATAGCTACAATCTCAGCTGACTGAATTTCTGTTGTCCTGGCTCCTAGAAATAGTCTCAAAATAAGTTTTACTTTGATAGTAAAGCTAGAAAACACAGACTTCAGTAAGCCCTGGGCTTTTGTTGAGGGGACCAGGGGCTTAATCAGAGACAGGAGAAGTAACTCTGACCCTTATGGAACTTGTGTAGTTAAGAATTTGATTTAGATGACTCCTTTAATGGATGTCCACAAATTAACATGCACTAAAATGGATTTGTCTCTTTATAAGATTATCAGTACTCGGCTGACTGCTACTGGCATTTGAATCATGGATCTAAGTGGCAGTGCTATCTAAAATATGTGTAGATTATGAAAAATCAGATTGGCAGTTGTCTATGTAGAGGGAGCAGTACCCTTGATTGGCAACCCCTCCCAGATGTTGTTAGTGGGGACATAATTGTTGAATTCTGAACAGGGCTAGAAGGCTGGGTCTCTTGGTATGGTGGAAGGGGACCTTACTGTTTGCCAATCACCATAGAAGTATTTTAATGCTATATTGACCAATATTGTCATGTCAGTGAATACTGGCCCCATATCAGTCTCAAGAGACTTTTCTAGACGTCCTACTACTTTCCAGAAGAAACATGTAATATTCATTTGATCATGTGGCTGAGATTATTTTAAGAGTCCTTATATTATTTTTTTTCCAATCAAAGTGGTTGTTAGCTGCTTGACTTATTTTCTTAGCCCTTATTCTTTCTTCAACCCACTGCAGTTGGTCTTTCTATTAGACATACCACAGAAACAATTCTTGTCAAGGTCACCAGACACCTGCATGTGATTCCACACAGGGGCTAACTTTGTGTTCTTATTTCACGTGAACTCTCAGCATTGTACATAGATTACCATTTCTTCTTCTGAGAACCTTCAGTTTATTTTACTTTCATGATACCTCCTTTCCCATTAGTTGCTCCTTCCCAGGCATATTGACTAGACCCCATTATTAGAGTGTTCCAGAGCTCAGCCCTGGCTGGTGAGGCTCAATAGATTGAATGCCAGACTGCAAACCAAAGGATGACTGGTTCAATTCCCAGTCAGGGCACATGCCCGGGTTGTGGGCCAGGTCCCCAGTTGGGGGCACACAAGAGGCAATCACACATTAATATTTCTCCCCATCTCTGTCTTTCTTCCTTCCCCTCTCTAAAAATAAATAAAATAGTCAAGGAAAAAAAGACTGTTCCAGAGCTCAGACCTAGACTGCCTCATCTTTTCTATGTTTATTATCTTCCTTGGTGACTTCGTTCAAGTCCATAACTTCAAATATCTTCTATATGTTGATGACTTTAAAATTGATCCCTTCAGCCTTTATATCTCCCCTAGTTTCATGAGTTCACTAATTTCAACACCAGGATTTCTGATAGTACGTGAAATTTAATATGGCCAAGACAGAATACTGATTTCACCATCTCTTGGCCCCAATCCTCTTCTCCATCATTACACTGCATCTCCGTTAACTCCACGCATATGTACCCAGTTGCCCGGGCCAACAGAGGAAGGAAGGCCCTATCCTTTCTTTCCTGGAGCCCATAGCCAAACAATAGGAAGTTCTGTCACTTCTTCCTCTAAAACACAACTTGGTTCCATGTACTCATTGACCACTGAGTTCACCCTAGTCCATCACTTTAAAACTGGACTATTTTCCTGGCCTCCTAAGGCATTTCATTTTAAATTACAAGTAAATTCATTTTCAGGTGTTTTTTTAAAAAACTCATTGCCCCCATTCACTACTGTATTCTTGTTCTTAGAAGAGTGCTTCACACGTATTAGGTTCTGTGAATAGATAAATGAATTAATAATAAACGTGAGTTTTTATACCAAAGGGATACTTTTTGTAGTTTTACAAAATCTTACTTAATTGACAAATAAATGTATAATTCATCAAAACATGTGTCCTGAAGTTTCCTACCACTAAAGACAGGAACAAAAGCAGTTCAGAATAATGGCAGCTCATTATTTTACTGCAATCAAAGATATTCTGTGTTCAGGCGTTTTTACACACGGGGTTCTGATCTGAGACTCAGAGGAAATCTTCCTCAGAGAAATTGCTGCTGAAGAGTTAGCACTCCAAGAAGTCTGGGAGAATTGTTCTTTTGAAAATATTCTTCAGAAAGTGTGTGTTTTTTAAATTCATGTGTTTAAAGTAGACTATTAAGCTTCACACTTAATAGAACCTCCTACTTTCTTAAGTCACTCCAACATTTCCCAAACACATTTCTCACTGCATTCTCATTTTATTCTTGCCTTTTAATAATCTTCAAACCAAATAACCTAAGAAACCCTCATTAGGCAAACATTGTCTTCCTATTGGGGTAAGGGAAGCTGAGCATTGGTCACGTGTAGAATGCAGAATAAAGCTGCCTTTAAGGCTGAGAGACACAGGCTTCAGTTCTGGCTCTGCTGATTTGTTGGACATGAATTTGGGGGAGTGACCTAACTTTTCTGAATATCATTTTCTGACCCAAGAATGGTTGCTAACAATGCCTCCCTTATAAGGTGCTTGTGAGTACAGGAAAACTCTACCTGGGTCAGTGCATGCAGTTAAAGTGCAGACCCCACGCCTGGAGCTAGCTGATTTTGGAAAGCTGCTTTGTTCGGGACTTTCCCACCAAGGGCGTCATTTTGATCTCCGTCCATCAAACATTACTGATTACTTTTACTAGAGCCAGCGGCAGGGCCTCCCTCTTCCCAAGATCCAGATAACTTGAGGACAATGAGAAATAGGGGAATCCTGAGACAGTTGTAATGTCTCACTCATTACATTAAACATGGCTACTTGAGTTGACTACAGTCATTCTGGAGATAATCAATAAACATTTCAGAATGAATTAATAGATGAAGATGGATGATTTTTCCTTGGTCATTTAGCTACTAGATAAATCTGACCACATTTTTCATTAGTTTGCTGTACTTTACAGGTAAGAGACTCTTGGATTTGCAAGATGATACACACAGGAGAGCGGCAGGGCTGAATGAGACTAGAAAGGCAGAGGGAATGGGAGCCGAAGGGGAGGAGTTGTGAGTTCCAGAGAGCAGAGATTCCATTCCGAAGAGAAAATCCTTTACTGGATCAAGGCTGCTTTTGCATGATTCTATTATCACCAGGAAGAGGAGAAATAATCATATTAGGTGTCTGCTGTACTGTTCAGCGTGGCTTGGCTTACATTACTTTTGAAGTCAGACAGGTTTAAATGCTTTGCATGAGCGAGTTATTCAGAAGACACCCGATCAATAAGGCAGGTGCTGCCAGAGCCAAACAGGGAAGTTTTTTGATGTTGACAATGGCATATATTCTTGTGCGGAAAGGAGTAACCCATTCAGTCACAGTTAAGAAAAAGTTATATGTGTGTTGCTTTTGGGATCAGAGGCAGTGCCATTTGGGAGTGTGGCCTCCAGGCAGGCCACGCAGGGTATCAGCATGGCGGATGGTCCTTCATGAGCAAGAGCAGCGCTTTGTTGAGCGTCCCTGGCCTCTGAGTGGAAAGGGGATATTCGCACACACAGCCCCATAGGGTTGCTATCACCATGAGCTCCACCTCTTGTTTGCAGATCCCAAGTATCTTATCAGTTTGTATTCAGGTGACCCCTTCCATCGCCTCTCCCTGAAGTCCAGCACAGTCTACAGCAAGGCCCATGCTCATTCGGGGCTCTGCTGATTTCAGGTCAGGCTTGTTAGAAGCTGACAATGGACCACAGGTGGCCAGGGAAACAGCTTGTCACCTGTCCCTCACCATAGAGTCGGCCAGTATAAAGAAATAGAATAAGAGCTATGGTCTTGTGAGAGTTGACTATGAATATTTTTTCCAAACTCCAGTGATGTTATTAGCTTGGAATTGGCTATAGGGGGAATATTTGTACCATGGATACTAGCAAGCTCTACAATAATGTTTTTTGTTTTAAGTTTTGAGAGCTCTTCGTTGAACATTTACCAGTATAACACTGGGCAAGGTGCAGGGTCAGAAGAAGGAAATCTACAATTCAAAGTCCTTAATTACTCTTGCTACCCTCTCTCCTGGTGGCTGCTTAAATGGCTCAGATGAACCTGTTATGTATAGTTTGACAACCATAGCCAGCCACAGAAGGTTTTGAGTGGGCTTTCTTAAAAAAATCAGATTTGTGTTTCAGAAAGGTAACCCTGGCTGGCCAAAATGAGTTGGGTAGACTGAAAGGGTATAAAATCAGGCATGATATCAGAGGCAAAGAAATCAGATGGTAATCTGATTGCCCTTGTCCAAATAAAGGATTATGAGGCCTGAACTAAGGCAAGAGCAGTGGAAATGGAGAAGAGAAAACAGATATAATACATGTTAGAGAAATAGAGATCACAGGACTTATTAATTGATTGGGTGTCAGGGTGAGAAAAAGAAAAGACTGCGTGACAACATTCAAGTTTCATATGGCACTGCCGTTCACCAAGACAGAAAGATTAGCAGACTTTGGCGGAATGACATGTATTCAGAGCAAGTTGAAATGCCCGAGAGACAGGTGGATGGGGCCGGAGGAGCAGAGTTGACCAGTATGCATTTGAAAGTCAGCAGGTGATAAGAAGGGAACGCTAGGCATGGTATGAAGTAAGAAGTGGACTAGGGAAAAAACGTGCAAAGAGTTAGAGAATTGGTTAGCCATTAATATAAAATATTGGGTCAAGACCAAGAAACAGGAAGTAAACAGAGAATGCATGCAGTTTAGCAGCAGATTGTTAGAGCTTTTGCCAGGTCAGGTTCTGGGAGTTCAGGAAAAGAAGGAGCCAGACTGCAGGTGTCTGAAGAACAGTGAGCAGAAGGTGGAAATAACAGAAAGCAAGTAAGAAACACAAATTCAAAGCTTGGAAGGTAGGAAAAGCTGCAAGGAGAAACAGAGTCAAGAGAGGACTTTATTTTTAAAACGGAGAACAGATTTGATGAAACTTTATGCTATGCAGAAGGGACCAATAAAAACGAAGTTGCCAATTTGAGAAAGAGAAAGGGAATCACAGATACAGTAAAGTCTTAGATGGGACAGGGGGCTCAGTCAAGAGCACAAGTGAAGGGAATGACCTTAAGAACAGCAGTAACAGTTCTTCTGCAAGACCAGAGGGATGGGGGTGAGAATAACTGCAAATGTGGATAGATTTTTAATTGCTGGAAATTGAGGGAGCTTAAACCTCAAGTTCTCAGATATTTTTCTTGAAGTTCTAAAAAGTTTAAAGAGAGTAGTAGAAGTTTGAAATAACAATCATCGGGAATGGGAGAGGGCATAACACTCCATTTTAAGCCAATATTATATTTAATGTACAGACATAATTTTATTGTTCTCTTTGTGTATATTTTATGACCTTCCCTTTTAGCATCTGTACTGTCACAAATATAATAGCGCATCTCACTGTATTACTACTGCTCACTTGATTACCTAGCAATAAACCCGGATAAGGTAGGAACAGTGCTTCAGTCCTAGCAGAGTGCTTAAAGTAGAATGGGTGATTAACAAATATTTGTTGAGTGGAAGAATGAGTAAATGAGGAGATGTCTGAATTCATGCAGTCTTCTCAGCTAAACTGTAAACTCCACTGTGTCTTAAATTTGGTTGGATTACTCAGCATTTTCAGTACATAGAAGCTGCACAATCAGACTAGAATGAAATGAATGGGGCTACTTCAAGACCAAAGTGTTGACATAAAAATCAAGAAATAGATGCCAAGGAAGATGCCTGAAGTAAGATAATGGAGAAATGGAATGCAAACTGGCTAAACCTGTATAAGAAAATGCCCCTATCTTCCCCCTCCCAATGGCTTCCAGTTATCCATTGTCCCCCAGTTTTAGGGAAAGTGTCTTTTGATTGTCCCAGTGCCTAATATTTTCCAGTTAATGATGGAATCAACAAGTCATGCATGAGAATTAGCAGCATCCCTCATCCAGCCTATTCTCTGGCTTCTTGGACTGTAACCCCCATGGACTGAAGACTGAGCTCCAGGGGGGCAACCAGTTATTGTCAGATGTCTTCCTGCATTGTCTTTGCTCTAGTTCTAAAACTGTGCCCCCAATTGCCAGCCCTCTGTACTAATAGACAGAGAGAAACCCTTCAGGCAGGCAATGAAAGGCAGCTCCTGCCTGCACTGCTCTGAGGTGTCCCATAGCAAATGATCGTGGCAGGGAAATGTCTTAATACAGCATGTTGTTTAGCATAATTGATGTTCAGATGCAGCATTGGTAGAAACAAGCCCAGTTAATTGGTCTCTCAACCTACATTAGCTCTTGCATTGCAGCCAATTAGGCAAGGGCCAGAGGGCCCTTTGCTTGGCCATTAGAACCCCCCACACTGGGACCAGAAAGGTGCTGGCAGTCAGACAGCAGGCCTGGTATGAGTGACTGCAATGAGCAGTGTGCGCAGCTGCACTGCAGCCAGAGCCATCTGTCCATTTAGGAACACGAGACCTTACACAACCAATCTTAAAGGCGACAAAAGGAAGGTAATGTTCAGGGGAAGGAAATCTGGGCTCTTTTAAGGGGTAGAGCACTGAAGGAATCTTTGAAGATTATAGACTTGAAAGACATACACCTAATACTAAACCTACAGCAATATTTCTAATGAACTAAGAGCCTGTCTCTGCTCTCCGAGACACAGTGTTTTCAGAATGCCCTGGACTTAGAAAGTAAGGACAAATTTCAAGGGGACAATGTAAGGTTGATGCTCAAAGTGAGATCCTCGGGCCAGCAGCACCACCGCCATCCATTAGGGTGTTAGGAATGCAGATCGCAGGCCCAGCTCTGACTCACCGACGCAGAATCAGCATTTGGACCAGATCCCCAGGTGTTCCACTTGCCCATTAAAGACTGGGAAGCAGCCCTCTACGCCAGGGATCCGCAAACACATTTTATGAGAACACAGCATGACCACTCATTAGCCTCTTGATTATTCCGCTTTCACACTAGGACAGCAGGGTTGACTATTTGCAATGGAGATCTTGTGGCCCACAAGCCTAAATTATTACCCTCAGGCTCTTCGCAGAGAGAGCTGGCCAACTTCTGCTCTAGGCAGAAATCTCAGTAACCAGCCCGAGTTTATCCTCAGAGGGGAGGTTAGTACCAGATATTTTATTTGCTGTTTAAATGTTGTCATGGACTTTGTGAACAGATGGAGCAATATCCAGTGTCCGGCAGAAGTAGGGCCTGTTTGGGTGTGGTTGGTAGGGTAATAATATGAGTGCAATAACATAGTTTTAATTTGAACATTTCACCTAAAATGTCACATGGTATGTTGAGTGTGATATTGTTAAGTTACAGAGTTACATGCTTATTTTGTAATAAAAAGGGGCGTTATTTGTACTGGACCTTGGTTGTCTGATGACAATGATCCCAATTCTAGGGACTTTGGACTATCTGGGTTTATACAGCAAAAGCTGGCCAAAACTGTACTTTCTGCCACCTTGCCTGAGTCAAATGGCTTGAAGTATCCCTTCCCTCTCTCAGTCACCTGGAGAATAAAAAAAGCAATGATAACCTGGCACTCGCAATAAAGCAATCACCACATTTCTGCGTTGCATCCTTGATAGCATATTTGTTGTGACTGGAAGTAGCGACTTTTTTTCCAAATATACTGAGAGGTTTGACTTTATGCCAGTGTTTGGGGATAATTCCATACCCAATGAATCACCTAAAGAGACTGCATTCCCTTCCTCCTGATTTTCACCAGGGTGGAATGGTAAAACAGGTGTGACTATGCTGCTTTACATATGGTGAAAGGATTGTTGAAAATGTGCATTCCTTCCTGCATGCCATAAAGAGAGCTTCAGCAGAGTCCACAAAGGACTGCAGTGACGAATGGTGAGGAGGAGACCCGCTAAACCAACACTTCTGAAATTGCCGAGATATTCTGATAGGAGATCCTGGCCTGGAGCTCATAAGCTTGCACATGCAAGAATATTAAAAAAGCACCACATTGTGTTTTGGAAACCCTTGGTGTTTTTCCCAGTGTGTGCTTCCCAAGCCTCTCTCTCTCTCCCACACACACATGCGTGCATGTGCACACACACCAACGAAAGCCAGTCTGCAGCCTCAGACTCCAGACGCACGCATCAATCATGGTTGCAGCACTGCCAGCAGTCATGTAACTGCTTAAAGACCTCAACAGCCTTCTGGCACTTAAAGGGGAAAAAATCATCTAATTAATCACAGGTGAAACAGCTTGGACTGTCTCTAAAAGCCCCTGCATTTACTGCCAAGCTTTGATGCTAATTTTCTTTCTAAGTAACCCCCTAAAGAAATTTACGATTAGGTAATTAAAGTAATGAATAAAGAGATACTTAGGTGGAGGGAAAGGAGGAGAGGGGAAAAGTCTCTATTTCCACCCTGCAGTAAAGGCATTTTGGCATGCATCATTTGTGAACCCCAACTTACAGTTCCTCAAAGTGGCTTTCTCCCAAAGAATATTTTAAAAACCCGTGTTTGAAAGACCAAAACAAGGCATATAAATGAAGTTGGGAACAGGTCACTGCTAGAGCCTGTAAAACAGGAAAGGAAATCCACTTTCTGCTGGATCCTCTGGACTTTGTTTTGAATGTGTCCTGTGGGAAGATTGGTGGTGGTTCCTTCCTGGGAGCTGATTGGCTAGCATCACTAGGTTTGATTTGGAGATCTCACCTTCCTCATGTTCTCCATATCCCTGCTGGGGATCGATCCTACATTTCGGGTTTAATTGGCTGGAAAGAAATTGCTCTCATCTTTTATTCAGGAAGTGTTCAGGGAAAGGACTTTGGATTTTATCATCCCAGCCCCGATCCTTTCCTCTGTCAAACACTCAATACTGGAACACTCCGGGAAGGGGAGCTTTAGTTAATGGGCTGCTCTAGGTTTTAGAATTAAATGGGAACATTTCTCATTTCCACGATGCATCAGACAAGTTCTTGCTACACTCCAAAGTGCCCAGAGCTCCAACCATTACTGAAAAACCTTTCTAGGGACAGTTTTCTGTCTTAATATAGGGTTGTAAGCAGAATGCTTTTTAAAAATAATTCAGAATCTTGAATTTTTTGATTGAAAAGGTCTTTACTCTGATTTATATCTGCCTTCAAGATGGTTTATGAGCTTTTTGAAAGCAAAGAATAGAGCAGAACCCCAGTTTGTCTCTTTACCCAGTCTAGCAGAATACGAGTACTAATAATTTATTATTGCCTGATTGTATCATTGGTTTACATAAAGGAGGTGGAAGTGATTGTACTCAGTACGTACTGGCTCAAAGATGTCCCCTGGAAATTCAGTTTTTGTTTTTTAACTAAGTTACCATAGGAACTCATGTGTTTACTTTTTTCCCCTCCTGAGAGGGGAAGGATGAAACATATAGAATCAGAATGTTGACTTTGAAGTGAGGTTAGAGATTTTATAGCCTTAAGCTTCATTTCAGAGCTGAGGGGAGGGACTGAGGCTCAGAAAGGTAAAATGATCTGGCAAAGACGCACAGCCACCTAATGGGGAGTTAAGACATAGTGGCAAGACATATTTCATTTGTGAACTGCTGTGCTACTTACCAGCCATGTATTGCGGTAAACTACTTGCCTTCTGAGCTTCTTTTTCTCACTTATAAGAGGGACACAATAATATTCATCAGTTGCAGTAAATATTAAATGCACCAGTATAGGTAAGATGCTCAGCACCATACAAAAGCACTAAAAAGTACTGAGCTCTATTATTTATTTTTAATCACTATGTATTTAATTATAATTTTGTTTTTATTGAATAGGCCATTTTTTATTATTTACAGTTCCTTACTGCCCACCCAGAAAGGTGGTCAGAAGCGGTCCTCAGGTTGCTCAGCGCCAAACAGCTGCAGGTGTCCCTGTTTGGGGAACTGGACCAGAGCTCCATTGCTCTGTCTAAGGAAAAGCCAGTGTTTGGGAAGTCTCCCTGTCAGACCTTTACCTTCTCCCTAGACAACACAGAATGATTCAAATTTTGAACCTCATTCCTAACAGAAGAGTGAAAGATCTTCCCCCCAGAGAAAATAATCGCAGGACATAACTGAACCCAAGAAGAGAGGTGGAGGGAGGGAGCAAGGGTCATTGAGGGATTTAGTTTCCTTCCTGGTATGTCCTGCATCAGCCAGCGCTGAAGGTCACCGTCTACTCAGCCCCCATCTCCTTGATCTGCTCCCCAGTCCTAAGAGCCTCAGTGCCTCATTCTCCTCTGAGCCTTTATCTAAAAGGCCAGGGAAGTTGGAGAGGCCTGCCAAGAAGGAATTAAAAATGACAAAACAACTGATTAGATCTGAGGTGACAAGAATGAGAAATAAAAGCCATTAGAGCCCATTTGCAACGTACCTTCAATGAGTCAAGTTTCAAGGTGTTCCTCCACAGATTATTAATGGCATGACAGTGTTTTCCGTGCAGGAATCTGGTACGTGAAATAACACCAGTGTACACGCACTGCATTCTAGATGGTAAGAGGGGCATGTCCTCATTCATTTAGTTTCACTGATTTGAAGAGACTCCCTAATTTGGCTGGCAGGGTGAGTGCTTGTAGAAACACCCAGTGCTTGGAGGAACAGATCCCCGCAGTAAATACTTTTCTTCTATAGCAGGGGTTGGCCAACTATGGCCAGTGGGCTATGCCTGGTCAGCTGCCTAATCGTTTGTATGGCCAAGGAGCAAAGAATGGTTTTTCTATTTTAAAACGGTTTTAAAAAAATCAAAAGAAGAATATGTTATGACATGTGGAAATTTTATGAAGTTCCACTGCCAGTGTCCATAAATAAACCTTTACACACGCATTTGTTTGCATATAATCTGTGGTTGCTTTTGTGCTACAACAGCAGCGTTGAGTAGTTATGACAGAGACTAAGTGGCCCATAAGCCTAAGTTATTTATAATCTAGACATTTACAGAAAAAAGTTTGCCAGCCCCTTTTAAGAGGATTTCTCAGCCAAACTAATTTCCTTTGCAAAAAGAAAAGTAGTCACAACTTAGCCAAATACTGTCATGGTTGTCTATAGAAGAATATCGCTTCATTTTAGAGTCACGGCATGGGAGTCAATTTATCCACTGTTCCCTGGGACAGCCACCCAACCCTGAGAGCAGCAGGTTTTGTACAAGTCACTGAAGTTGAGGTCCATGTGGCCATTCAAACACTAGAGGAGGTGGCTGTTCTGAAGGCGATATAAACATCTTTTCAGAAGTCACCTCAGACTATTGATCAGCAATCCCTTAGAGTTGGTGCCCTCACATTTTACCTTCATCTGTAGAGATAAGTGAGAGCTCAGAGAAGTCCTTATTATTATTGTATCCACCTCTGAGTTATCACACATTCCTGTCTCATTCCTCTGCTTGGACTTTTTTTGCACAGTTTCCTTCCCCCTCCAAATTTGGCTGTGACCCTCAACTGGCACAACCAGTGGTGTCCAAGATACTCATTCTCCTGAGTCACAGGTTGCTTACAAAGTCCTTTCCCAACCAGTTTTTATGAGGGAGAGCCACAGGGGTGATGTCTCAATGGGGAAGGACGTTGCTGTCGTTTGGCGGACAGAATGAACAAAGGCTGACAATGAGCTGCAGTGACCCTGGCCTGGGAGCTCAGACTGCACCTTCATAGGGTTAGCCAGGAAGTCTTCCACCCACAGTCCGGCTCAGAAGAGCTGTAAGGTCCCAGGGACCAATGTCTCATCATCCAGCTGGACGGATGCACAGACACGTTCGTAAATAACACCTGGGAAAGACAGGACACACCGGAGAGGAGGGACAAACAAATCAAAAGGGCATTGGAGGACATGCCCCCTGAACTACTTTATGGAAAAGGTGGAATGGGAATTGAGTCATAAACACGGTTGGATTGCACTAGTCAGAGAAAGGAATTAATGGAATTTTTGCGATAAGAAAATTCTTTTCTTTTTAGATTTATTTATTTATTTTTAGACAGAGGGGGAGGAAGAGAGGGAGAGAAACATCAATATGTGGTTGCCTCTCACATGCCCCCTACTGGGGACCTGGCTCGCAACCCAGGCATGTGCCCCGACTGGGAATCGAACTGGCGACCCTTTGGTTTGCAGGCCTGCACTTGATCCACTGAGCCACACCAGTAAGGGCTGTGGTGAGAAAATTCTTAAAAACAGAGTTATTTAATACCTCCATGATGGTTGGTGGCACAGTGAGTCTCTCGAATGCCTAACTGAATGTTCTTCAGAAAAATAAAGATTAAACAAAGAACCTTTAGCCAATGTCTCCAAAGCCTGAGGAATGAAGTTTCAGAGTTTACAGTTTTTAAAACCTAAAATCCTTCTTGGGTAGCCTGCTCTTGGGTGAGGTGAATGGAAGAAAATGAGAGGGACTTTTAACCCTGCTCTTTTATCGGAAGAGATAACATTTGGGAAAGCAATCTTTTCCCCGGACTAAAGCAGCCACGGCAGCCTCGGTTTGCAGGGCCCCTCCGCAGGGCAATCTCTACAGTGAACCAGGGAGTGCGGGTCAAGGGCCACCCAAGGAAACCCTGCGCCAAATGCAGCAGCTGCATCACCGAGATGACTTTTTTCCTCTTTAGTTTTTAGAGGTTCTTTCTTATAGATCTTCACAGTGTATTTTTTCTCCTTTTCATATTGCAGGATCTCTCATCTATGGATGTTGAGATTTCTTTACAACAAATTTGGGAGAAAAAAACCCTCGTTTTTGATGGTAACCTCGTGAAGTGGATGGGAGGAAATGTGTAGACTTAATGGAAATGACTTCACAGGGGTTTTTTTGTTTTCTCTAAATTTCATTCTTTTAAAAATGCATCCCTGAGTTATAAGCAGGTGCCGTCACATGCAACTGGATAGAAATTGTGAGACACTCAAGTTAATGGTCTTGCAAAAGAGCAGGTCGTATTGGAACCTGACAGAAATGGTGTTTGAAAGCAGGAACCATGACATAATACCCGACTGACTCACGAACAGTATCAGGATCCCTCCAGAGCATCACAGGGAAACAGAGGCCCTGTGAGCAAAAGCCTCTCTGTAAGCAAAGGCCCCTGTGCCTCCCTCTGGGAGTTGCCAATAGGTAAACACTTGGGGGCTGAAATTTCACCTGAATAGGTCTCTGCCTCAGGTGTCCTCCTCAGCTCTGCATACGCCATCAAGCGCCTGTCCTTTGAGAAATGCAGAGGCTGGTTGATGTCAGTGGCTTACGTTCAGTGCTTCAGGGTAAATTTCCTGATCATTGAGACCCCTGCCTGCCACCCCACCTGGTCATCAGCTAAGAGAAGAGCAGCTTCACCAAAGGCTTCGCAGGAAGCATGTTCTTCTACTTATTACCTTCCAAAGAGCCAAAATGAATCTTCCAAGAGGCACAAAAAAAACACCTTTAGTCCAGAAAATATCAACAGAGAAAGGAAGGTAAGAACAATTGCTCTATTCAGGCATAAATGTATACTTCTATATATAGAAAGCAGATACCCTTCCTCCATCACGTAGCCAGGAATGTATAGTGTTGTACAGCGTAACTACCCTTCAGGAAGAAACCCCACTAATTGACAATGTGCAATTGCTGAAATGAAAAGCCTCTTTAACTAGAACCAAGTTTACTCCTGTCGAAACTCAGAAGAGCTCCGAAGAGGAAAAGGCGGCTGCGAGTTTCACCGGAAAGCCTTCAGGTTTGAACTCGCCTTTCTCCTCTCCTCTATTCTGCCAGTCACAGGAAGCCTGAAACTCCTTTGACACTGCAGTGATGACAGATCCTCCCTGAGGACTCCACAGCCGCAAACAAATGCATTGTTCTCCTTGTCAACCCAGCATTGAGAGATGATCCGCAATTGGCCTCATTTGTTAGTGTTAGCAAGTGCGATGCTGAAGCTCATTATCTCAAGGAAAGCAAAAGCCTAGAACAGGTTCCTGAAATCAGCTCCCTGTGGAATCCGAGACCTGTCAGCAAACCTGGGTGTGAATGCACCACCTCCAGCTGGTCACTGAGGGCTGCTTGTCCCTCTTCACGAGTCTGCCTGTTCTCACCTTTAACGGTCCATCTCTGGAAGAGTAATCATAGAGGTGTTTTGACCTAGGTCATGGATATTTGGTTGTCTAGTCCAATTTTCTTTCTGTCACTACATATTGCCTCCCTATGGACCAAGAGAACCCAGTGGCTGTGACTTTCAGGAGCACTTTGGACATGTGGCCTTCTCAGACAGAAGTGGTTACTCCATTGTCCTAGTCCCCATGTAGGAAGGCACTACCCACGTCAGCATTGCACACGAGACTGCATTTCGCATAAGCACTAGTGGTACACTAACATCAGCCATCCCTTATTAGACTGTGATCTCTTAAAAGACAGGGGCTTTTTTTCTTTCCTGAGAGGGGAAGGGAGGGAGAAAGAGAGGGAGAGAAATATCCTGGTGAGAGAGAAACATCAACTGGATCCCTCCAGGGACTGATCCTGCAACCTAGACATGTGCCCTGACCGGTAACCCAACCCACAGCCTCTTGGTTTGTGGGCCGATGCCCAACCAGCTGAGCCACACTGGCCAGGGCCAGAGACAGGGGCTTTGAGGACAGGTATGGGCCTGAGGGGTCATGGGCTTTGGCCTGGGTTCAAAAGCTGACTTTTCCATATTTTCTACATCAATTCTTAAACCTTTCCAGGACTCAGTTTACTCCCCTACACAATGAAAAAAATAAAGAATTTTATAGACTGAATTGTGTCTCCCACCTCCCCACAAAGTCATATGTAGAAGTCCTAATCCCCAGTACCTCAGAATGGGACTGCATTTGGACGTAGACTCTTTAGCAAGGTAATTAAGGTTAAATGGGGCCATTAGGTGGGGCCTCATACAATATGGCTGGTGTCCATATAAGAAGGGACTAGGACACAGACAGACACAGAGAGATCATGTGAAAATCCAGGGAGGAGAAGACGGCTGTCTACAAGCCAAAGACAGAGGCTCAGAAGAAACAACCCTGCCAACACCTGACTCAGCCTGTTTGGGCTGCTGTAACAAAAATGCCGTAAACTGGTGGACTATAAACAATAAACATTTATTTCGCATAGTACGAGAGGCTGGACATTCAAGATCAGGGTGCCAGCATAGTTGGGCGAGGGCCCTCTTTTGGGCAGCAGACTTCTCCTTGTGTCCTCGTGTGGTGGAAGACGCTGGGGAGCTCTCTGGAGTCTTTTACAAGGGCCCCATTCCCACTGGTGAAGGCTCTGTCCTCATTGGTCTAATCACCTCTCAAAGGGCCCCCCATCTGAATACCATCCCCTTGGAGCTTAATTAAGATTTGAGGGTGGGGGCACAAACATTCAGACCATAGTACATCTTGATTCTGGAATTCTAACCTCCAAAACTGTACTAATATAAAGTTCTGTTGTTTAAGCCACCAGGCTGTGGCACTTTGTTATGGCAGCTGCAATGTTGTGATTTATAAGAAATATATGTTTGGTCATTCAGACAAGCAAAATATATAACTCATATATATTTGGTCTTTGTCCATGGTTCCCGGCTCACAGCCCCCAAACCCTTGAAATTTCCTGAGTGACAAGAACAATGGGGGCATTTTTGTCATGATATTTAGTCTCCTGTCCTCAGTTCCTGAAATCTTTAGAGCCATAAGGTTAAAATGGGTGTCTTGTTATTTATAGCAAGCCCTTTCCACCACAAGTGGGTTTACGTCCGTGAGGTGACTTTTGGAAAGCATCTAAGGCTGAGGGGTGGTTGCCAGGGAAACCAACCATGAATAGAGGGGTGTAATTTTAAGTCCCATCCCTGATTTCCAGAGAGGGAAGATGAGATGAGCCAAAGGTTGAATCAATCACCACTGGCTAATGACTTAATAATCATGACTATAAAATAAAGCCTCCATTAAAAAAACAGGGTTCAGAATACTTTTGGGTTGGTGAACACGCAGAGCTTCAGAAAGAGTGGAAAGCTCAGAAAGGTCATGAAAGCCCCACACTCCTTCCCGTTTACCTCGCCCTGTATGTCTCTTTATCTGATTGTTGAGTTGTAGGTTTTAAATATCCGTTGTAATAATCTGTAATCTAGTGAGTGAATGGGTTTCCTGAGTTCTGTGAGCCACTCTAGCAAATTGATGGAGCACAAAGAGGGGGTCAAAGGAACTTCTGATTTATAGCCAGCCATTCAGAAGCACAGGTAAGAACCTGGGCTTTCGGTTCGCATCTGAAGAGGAAGGGGGTCTTGTGGGACTCACCTTTGACCTGTGGGATCTGATGCCATCTCCAGGTAGATAGTGTCAGAACCAAAGGGAGTTGTAGGACACCCAGTTGGTACCCTGAGCATTGCTTGGTGATGTGGAGGGGAACCCTTCTTCCACACTTTGGAACTGGGTCCAAAACCCAAAATAGCAGCCCTAGCAAATTAATACAGGCAGGTCTGATCTAGAGCTCTTTTTGCTCTAACAATCTAGGCTCATGGTTTATATCTGTGAAGATCACATATCCCTTTGAGAAGGTGTTGGAATCTAGGCACTCTCTGGGAAAATGAATAAACACACAAGAGTTTGCAAACCATTCAGAGCCTCAGTGACCTACCTACGGGTAATTAATGTCCTAAGGCTTTCTGGAAGCTTGGCTGATGACTTGATCTTTCATGAGGCAGGAAGAGAAAGGGAATAAAATCCTTAGAGAGTAAGAAGACATTTTTGT
>CM052548.1:65577664-65720568 GCA_028533065.1 Trachops cirrhosus | reverse complement strand
GGTTAAGATCTAGCTTTGCACTTGGCACTTAAAGAGACCTGTCACCAACGCTCTTTAAGGCACACTCCCCCTAACCTTAAAACAGTGCAGACATTTTGTAATTGTAGTAACAATTACAGGGTGAGCTGGGGTTGGAAATAGTAATAACAATAATAATAATAATATAATTTTCTTTCAAAATAAAAAGAAAGCATTAACGAGAAACTTCAGCTTTATTCTTGACCCCGAAGGATTTTCTCCTTGACATTGTCTCTCCATGGAGTCTGTTGGGTCAATAATGTTCTGGTCATGATACATGCAAATGAAACTTTTAACCAAACCCGACTGCAGCCTTTAAAACTGTCCAGTGAGGAATCCCTCTCCCTGGGCCACCGAGGAGTGATTTGCCTTTCTTTAATGTCTCCAGAGGGCATCAGCAAGTTGGTAAAGCAAACTGGTTAGTCTTTATGTGGCTGTCACAAAATAATCCCAGCTGTGGCATAGGTGTAAATATTATATTTGTAAATGTTATGGCCATATATAAATACATGTTGCAGAGACACTGTGGGTGCCTCAGGTGATGAAATTACAGAATTCTATACATTTTTTAAATTTTCTGTTTTTCTTACTGGACATATATTTTTCTTTTGAATCATAAAAAATGATTAAAATTATTCCAAAAAGTTGTTGAATTAGTCCAGCTTCTTGTCCAAGTATAGTTTCATCTTTCAATTGTAATTATGTCCCTTTTGTTTTACAGATAGACTCCAGTGGCCCTTTAAATCCCAGGAGGGTCTTTTCCTGAGGTGTCCATTTCTTTAGAGATGCCTGGAAGAAGCCAATTAAGAAGATCACTCACTTCTTCCCAAACCTTTAATAGCTTTGTACTTCCCCTTCTTTACCAGAGAATACGAGGCCTATTTCATGTCAAAAACAAAACCAAAAACAAACAAAAAACAGCACCAACAAAATCAGAAGTGCTTGGCATAGGGGTTGGCTCAGGATCGGGGTTTTGCCAGGTTAATATTTTGAAGGGAGAAGGCAAGGGTATTCAACGTGTGTACAAAAAGTAGTTGTAATGATGCAGCATGGAATGTAAGCTGGGTAAAGAATAGGTTGGGGTTATTGTGGATGGTGTAAAGGATAGTGAAAAGTACAAGGACTGATAAATTGGCAATCCTTGTTATCCCCAAGATTTATTGGAGTTAAGTTGCTTAGAAGAAATGAGCAGAAAGGTTAGGAAGTGGTGATCAGGTGTGAAATGCTAGAAATCAAGATTTGGGGGCCAGTACTATTACTAGTAATGATAAAGACTATGCTGTGACCAAGGGGATGTGTGGCTAAAATGAAGGTGCATTCTGAATTTAGAAGGAGACTAAGAAACTGAGAGACCAGGGTATTAGCAGGATTTTCACACCTTCATGTTGAAGTCACCAAGAAGGAAAACAAAAAAGCAGGGAAAGGGAGGGCTGTCACAGTGCGGGAGGGGAAGGGAGGAAACAGTGTTCAGTCTTCAGTGAGTGGAACTGGGAATCCCAGAAGCCCGGTCTGGAACTGGCTGGAGGATGATGGCGTGTGCTTCAAAGAGCAGGCAGCTGGACGCTGCCCAGATGGAGGAGGTGGGCAGTTCCCTACCTCAGCGCTCTGCTGAGAGAAAACCCAGCCCCCACTGGGGAGCACAGCAGGGGGGTCAGTGGCCTCTGGGCAGCCAGGCTTCAGCTAGAATAGGAAAACGGAGAAATCAGAGGGTCTGAACACAGGCTACTTTGGGGAAGACAGACAGCACTAAGGAAGGATTTGAAGGGATTGAGAAAGGTGCAATCTTGAGGTGTATTAAAAGATAAACTGAGCATAATAAAATTTTTAGCTTATTTGGGCAAAATCAATTTGAATTGAGCAATGCCAAACCGGAAGTGGTTAGGAGTCCTCTGAAGACAGGTGCTATAGGGGAAAGATGCCAGAGAGAAGATGTGGAAGCAAAAAGCAAGGAAGTTACTTGATTGACTGCAGCTTAAGCATTTGCCTTATTCCAAAAAAGCCTGGTTGGCTGTTTGTGATTGGTTGTCCTTAGGTTTTGATTTCTTAACCTTAAGACATTTCAGTCTTACCTTTGGGCACTGCCAAAGTATTGGAAGCACCTCAGTCTAATGGGCTCCTTGTTTAATTAAACAGCTGAGTTAGTTAATGTACACAGCTCTGTGGGATGAGAGCCTTGGAGTCAAGAAAACCCATGAAGGCTTAGAAGTTTTGTGGAGAGTGAAGAACAGAGGAGTGTTGAACATAATTGATGGTCCCTTTCGGTGAACTGAGTAAGCCTTTCTTGGGACTGATTTCTCTAGAGGACAAAGCAAAGAGATGAGACCATGACAAGGGGTGAGAGGATAAACAAAGCGCTCTTTGTCATTGCTATGGATAGTTTCAAGGTCTGGGCAGAGGTGATGAGGAAGCCTGGTGTTCTTCGGAAGGGACCTGCAATCATGTAAGGGCAAAGCACCTACATCTTCCCCATTAAGAGAAACATTAAGAAGACTCAGGAACAAGAAGCTCACCTGTGCACACACATTCACACACATGCACACATATTCAAAAGCGTACATCTGATTCAGGAAGCTTGCTTCAGGTGCTTAATTTCTTAACCTCCTCACAGCAAGTGGGGGGAACTAAAAGCCCCACATCCCAGGCAGCTAATGGCTTTTTCTTTTATTGCACATTTTTCTAGTGATTTTATTTATTCTTTGGGTTAAGAAAAGAGAAAGCCATAGAAAAAGGAAAAGGTCCACAGCAATGCCCAGGCCTGCTCCAAGGGGAAGCGGGACCCCTGACTGTCAGCAGAGGAGGTGCACGTGTGTCCAATTCCTCCTGAAAGCCAGCCCAGCCTGTTTTCTGTTGCCTCGCGCAGACACATGAGTGATTTATTGCTTCTAACGTCTCTTAGTTTGTAATAAACTTTTCAGCAGCTCTTTTTAGCTGCTGCAACCTCTGCCCTTGTAAACACACACACACACACTGACTTCACTTTGTTCTTTTTTCATATAATGTCAACTCATAAAACTTTCATCAAGTCAACCAGGTGGAAAAATCCCCTTGCTGAAAAGAAGCATTCATTCAGGGTGGTGGAGGCAACCCGTTGGACAGGAGAGGGGAGTGGTAGACAAGGGGGAAGAGAAGAAAGTGTGCTGATGGGAAAAGGTTTACGTGTGGGGAAGGGAGCGTAAACTTCCCAGGGGTGTGCCCTCCTGATGAAAGGTCTCTTCACCTTACATTCCCCACCTGCCAACATCCACAGTGCCTGACAAATCCGTCATTACAGGAATGGGGAATGGAATTCATAATATACATATTCCAAGAAGGAGAGCTTTGGGCCTAACACCCAAGGATGATGAGAAGGCTTAAGCAAAGTCAGGTAGTGCTCCCAGTGTTACAGCCCTGCACCTTGTAAGGAGTTGGTTTCTGCTTCCTTTCTCCCAGGATCCCTCTCCCCGCCTGGTCCCCGGTTCCAGCTCTGCTATGTATTGCCATTGTTGTCCCAACCACCAGACCCCATCCAGCCCTTCAGAGCCCTCTCAGCCCACTCGCTTATTATTAGTCATTACACACCCTACTGCCATGTAGGCAGCACAGGGGCCGCTGGAAGAACACTGGAGAAGGAGAGACATGAAGGGATCAAAAATACAAGACATGGTAGAGTAAGAAGATCTGTGATGTCCTTTATTTCTCAAGGACTAGTATCACTACATAGGAGTTTAAGATTTGGCAAAGAGTCGAGTATGGCCAGGGCCCATATATCCCGGTTTTCCTCAAAAGAGGTTAATTTGGTGAACATTCCCTAAATTCCTAGAATCTAAATGAAAGCCTCATGATAAATTTAAGATTTTCAGGGATCCTGTGGAACAAGTGGATATTAACCTTGTCTTTCTGAGATTAGATGGGAAAAGAACGCAAAAGAGGTGAAATGGCCCACTTCTCACATCATACTGAGGGGTACATGATTGTCCACCTGACGTCACTGGTGGCACTAACCTTCATCACTTGGTTAAGGTCATGTTTGCCAGGTTCCTCACTGTGAACTTACTATTTTCCCCTTTCTCTACTTTATTCTCTGAAAGTGATGCCTAAGTCTAGCCCCCTGAACTTTGGGAACATGAGGAGGGCTAAGCTTCACCTCTTGAAGGGGAGATTTATCTATATACATTATTAAGGCTTCTCTTATAAGGAAGATTTGCCTCTTCCCCCATGATTTATTTGTTCAGTCATTCATTTCTATCAACATGGGCTCATAGATATTTATCTTATATTTCAAGTGATAATTCAATACCACTTTACTTATTTTGTTGCTCAAATTGTTCCTACTTTGGCCATAAGGAGCTCTTTTGGTTGACTCCTGCATCCCTTTGCATATCTCCATCCTTTCTGTGGTACAACAGGATGCTCCAGGCTCATCCCGTATCTTCCCTATTCTAGCCCTAGACTATAGAATCAGCCATTTTCCCAAGGAACCTGGATTTCTTTCTTTCTTTGTAAATGATATTTAGAAATCAAGATTTGGGTGCTACATATGCCTATTGGTATCTGGTTGATTTTTTATTTCAGATATTTATTTGTGGGGGGCTCTGCCAGCAAGGCCCACCCTGGCTGCTCTGGATGAGAATAAGTCTACCAAGACATAATCTGCTTGGGGAGGAAAGGTGGCCAATCTCTCAAAGGAAAAGGACCAAGAGCCTTTTCCTCAATGGGCTTTTATTGGGTTCAATTTGCACAGGAATACAGGTAAAGCTCATCAATCATTGTCAGGCAGTAAGGATCAAACAATAGATAACATACAAAGAACTACAAGGGCTTATTGTGAGTCTGGATCTGTTAGCTAAAGGGCTACAAAACTTTGGGAAACAAACTCATATCCTGCTTGGACCCTTATCAGAAAATTGAGAGCATTCTTAGCAAAGCAGGTTTCACAGGATTTTCTCTATATTCTTTCTTAGGCCTGATTGCCCCAGGGAACCCACCCTTTCCAGCACAGGGCTGCACTGCCCTCTGTCATTGTTTCAGGCTGAAGTCAGACAGGGGAAGTAAGGCAGCCAAGAGATTAGGAGACTTCTTGCAGACAGAATGAGAACTCAGGCTATGTCAAAGCCGAGGGGCAAGGGTCCATCACCCCCTTTTGCTATAGCCCTGCAAGTCCTTCCCTGGGAGCCCCCTGTGATCATGCCTGTCTTAGGTTGTCCCTCCCTTGAGGAATCTTACCCATCATTGGTTAACCAGTCATGCACTGGGGGCCAGGCAGGGTGAAGTAAAAGGGGCAGAGGTGGCACCCCTACCAGGGAGATAAGCTTTGTCTCCTTAGTGGCTTGTGGTCCCAAGGTCGCTCACTCAGCCTTAGCTATGTGTGTGTGGGGAGGTGTGAGGGGTTATAGCTTCTGAAACCAGGCAGGGCAATTCCCAACATTTATTTTTTTAATTTTAGAATTTATTTGTTTCTTTTTGTGGTTTCTATTTCTGTGCTGATGTTTTCTATTTGTCCATTTATTACAAGACCTTTTGTAACTTTCCTGAACATAGCTACATTAAAATCTTTTTTGGTAGTTTCAAAATCTGATTATGTGGTGGTTGGCCTCCACTGATTGCTTTTTCTTCTAAATATATGTCAAGTCTTAGCTTAACATGTTTAGTAATTTGGGCTTGTATCCTGGACATTGTGAATCTTCGTGTGAATCACATAGATCATGTTTTATTCCTCCAAAATATCTTGATCTCTGTGTGTGGAACTCAGGGGCTGTCAGCTGGACTCAAACCCTAAACCCTGTTTCTCTGTAATGCAGTGGAAAGTAGTTGATCGCTCCATTCAACTCTTTTAGATTTAGTTGTATTTTTGTACTCTGCCCTGCACATGTGTGGTTCAACCAGACATTTAGGCCATTTATGTAACATATTTGGAGTTCTTGCTCTCTGGATATATTCTTTAAAAAATATATCCTCACATCTTCCTGGTTCTGTGGTCTCCCTTCTTGTTCTTCAATTGGCAAAACTGCAACTTTCTGCCAGAGTTTAGCCATTCCACATTAGTCCAAACTAAAGCCAAAGAGACTTAAAAAAATAGGAAATTCCCCCAATGCCTTTCCCTTCTGCCAAGTGTATATATCCACTTTAGTTTTTGTTTTGGGTCATTTGTAAGTGTGTTTGGGTAGTCGTTTTTATTGTTTTGTTTTGTTTTTTGTATTGTGCTCTCAATTGATCATTGCTATCAGTGGAATAGTTGGCCCAATAGGAGTTACGCATAATTACTAGAAGCAGGAGCTTGCTACTGCTTTTAATAGTAGGGAAAATGCCCATCGACTATACCATTGTCACATTTTCAGTTGTCTAGAAAACATTTTTAAAAAAACTTTAAAACAAAATTTCATGCAATATTCATTTAATAAAACATGAAACTTTATCAAGAACTTATTGTCAACATCTATAAATTTTACTGAGAGCATAGTGTTCTTATGGCCCTGTAACTCTATCTGCCTTCAGGGAGGATACAGTCCACTCAGGGAAATAAGACTTAACCATAACTAATAAGCAGCATTATGTAACAGCAAAAATAAATACTGACCCAGTGATGTGATCATAAATACTGGGCAGGAAGAGCTTTTAATGGATTGAAATAATTCAGCAAGTCTTCTGGGACTAAAAATTGAGCTGATCTTGGAAGAGGGAACATGATAGTAAATGGATTAAAAAATTAGAAAATTTTGTAGGAGAAGAATAAATATGTGAATAAAAATCTCAGTTTGATTTAGGGACAATAAACAGACCAGTTAGGCTAAATCATAGGGTTTAAGTAGAGATATTATGAGATATAATGTTGGACCAGGTGGTAGAAGAGCAACACTTTAAAGCAAAGTTATTTGGATTCCACCCTGTTATGAGTGATGGAACTGAAATTTATTATACTGGTTTTGCAGTGCGCTCAGGACAAGATATAATAGAAATAACCTGTGGTTCTACTTTTGACTATGTTCTGACATGAACTATAAAATATGGGCAGTAGCCCAGAACCTTTTGGTTCAGAGAGGGTTCTCTCCCTGAAGTGGATAGACTTTCTTAATGCCAATTATCTGTGAAAGAAGTAGGTTTCAGAAAACTCAAACCAGTCTGAAACTACCTAGAAAGGAGATTTCTTTTCCTTAGCCTTCATTCTCTTAATTTCTACTTCTATTTTGTTTCTAGAAAGCAGGAGAAAGATGATCCCTCCCACAAAGGACAACTTTGAAATGAGTTGAGGAGATATGCAGACTAAGCTCCATAAAAATCAAAGATGTACATACCCATGTCATTCAACAGCCAAAGGGCTTACATTGTCTGGCAACTAGTGGCCACTGAAAAGTATGGGCATTTGCATTCAGGTGAATGAGCTCAACCATACAAGTTAATTGCATGTTACACTTTATGCTTCTTTTCCCCACTTTTGTTATTTAAAAATATTTCAGCCTATGAGTTTAGGCTTAAGCATTAATTAAAAGCGGTAGTGGGAGTATAAATTAGTGACAAATCCTCAAGAAGATTCCTCATGGGATCTCTGGGTTGGCTTGCATTAAGGAAACTGAAAAATTCCCGAATGGGTAATTTGAAATATGTTTTTCATTTTGTATTTCCACCAACCTGGTGAATGTAGTATCATTATTTGCACGTTAAAGATGAGGAGAATGAGATCTAAGGAGGCTAAATACCTCACCCAGAAACACACAGCTAGAGGTTAGCAAAGCTAGAATTTAAAACTAGATGACTCTCAACTGGACTATCAGTTCAAACTAAAAACAGGCTCACAAGCTTGGCAAGGTGTCATGTCACAGATGGAGTCAACGGACAAAGGGAAATTCACCTTCAAGAGGGACGGTGGTAGGAGTAAGCTAATGACAGAGCTAGACATCAATATGCTTCTCCTTGACATGATCCACAATGATCAGTCAAAGAGTAGTCTGGACAAATAAAATTTAGAGCAAAATTTTAAGGTATTTTTATTGATTATGCTATTACAGTTGTCCCAGTTTGTCCCCATTTGTGCTCCTCCACCCATTACACCCCTTCCCCCAGCAATCCCCCCTTCGTTCATGCCAATTGGTCATGCATGTAAGTTCTTTGGCTTCTCCATTTCCTATACTTTTCTAAACATCTCCTTGACTATTTTGTACCTACAATTATTCTTCTTCATCCCTGTACCTTTTCCCCCATTCTCTCCCTTCCCACTCCCCCCTGATAACCTTCCAAATCATCTCCATATGTAGGATTCTGTTCCTGTTCTAGTTGTTTGCTTAGTTTGTTTTTGTTTTATAGATTCAGTTGTTGGTAGTTGTGAGTTTGTCATTTTAATGTTCATAGTTTTGATTATCTTCTTTTTCTTAAATAACTCCCTTTAACATTTCATATAATAAGGGCTTGATGATGATGAACTCCTTTAGTTTTACCTTGTCTGGGAAGAACCTTGTCTGCTGGATAGAGTAATTTTGGTTGTAGGTCCTTGCTTTTCATCACTTTGAATACTTTTTGCCAGTCCCTTCTTTCCTACAAAGGTTCTTTTGAGAAATCAGCTGACAGTCTTATGGGAGATCCTTTGTAGGTAACTCTGCTTTTCTCTTGCTGCTTTTAAGATTCTCTCTTTATCTTTAACCTTTGGCACTTTAATTATGATGTGTCTTGGTGTGGTCCTGTTTGGGTGCAGCTTGTTTGGGATTCTCTGTGCTTCCTGGACTTGTATCTCTATTTCTTTTGCCAAATTAGGGACGTTTTATTATTTTTTCAAATAAGTTTCAATTTCTTGCTCTTCCTCTTCTCCTTCTGGCATCCCTATGATTCGAATGTTAGCACTTTTGGACATGTCCCAGATTCTTGTTATTTTCTCCTCGTTTTTTGAATTCTTATTTCTTCATTCTGTTCTGATTGACTGTTTATTTCATCTTATGTTCCAAATCATTGATTTGAACCCCAGCTTTCTCCCCTTCACTGTTTGTTCCCTGTGTTTTTTTATTTCACTTAGCATAGCCTTCATTTCTTCCCTTATGCTTGTGCTATTACGATGAGTTCTCTGAGCATCCTTATCACTAGTGTTTTGCACTCTGCATCTCATAGGTTGGCTATCACCATTTCACTTAGTTATTTTTCTAGAGTTTTGTTCTGTTCTTTCATTTGGGCCATATTTCTTTGTCTCCTCAATTTGGCAGCCTCCCTGTGTTTGTTTCTGTGTATTAGGTAGAGCTTCTTTGACTCCCTGTCTTAGCATACCTATTAAGATATATGGGGCAAAGCCTTAAGTATTTGTCAGGGTGGGGCAACCAACTTCACTGCTTTGTGGCTCTGTATGTGAGAGAGGGGTTGGAGAGGGGACAATGATAGTGAGGCTTGCTCAGTGCTCACCCCATTTCCAGTCACTAGACCCTTTTCCCACATGCTACTGGTGCCTCTCTAGCTGCTGCCTCAGTGGTGGTTCTCAGAGTGGGTGGGTTTGTGTTCATTCTAGGACCATATGGGCCCTTTAATGGCCTCTCCTGAGAGACTGGCAGTTTCCTCCATCACCCCAACCCCCACTGGCTATTACAGCCAGAAGTTATGAGGCTTTATTTCTCGGCACTGGAACCCTGGGCTGCCCAGTATGGCCTGGTGCTGGGATTGCTCATTCCCAAGGTATCCCTCCCAATTTTATCCACCACGTGTGAGATGGCTTCCTCTCTGCTGCCACCTCACCACTGCCTTGCTGCTGCCACACTGCATCCTCTCCACCCCAGCTCCAGGTCTCCACCCCTCCTACCCGTCTGGATGAATATGGCTTCTTTAAATCTTTGGTGGTCAGACTTCCATACGGTTCAATTTCCTGGCACTCCTGGGTGTTTTTGTTTTGAGGTTAGTTGTGATCCTTCTTATGGTTGTTGAGGGTGGTGAAGCATGTCTACTTATACCTCCTTCTTGACTAGAAGTCCTAAAGCAAATTTTCTTGAATCACGTCAACAGAGTTTACTACAGGCAAAAGTAAAAGTGTGAAGAGATCTTTAATTGTCATAATGAGAAAATTACTGTGTCTTCTTGGAAATTCTACATTCCCTATTATTTCTTTCTCCCCTTCCTTAGTACTCCAAATTAGAATTAAATTAAGGCTAAAACTCATTACAGAAAATCACTGAAAATCATCACCACTTGATTTATCTCACTAAAATAGACCAATCCATTGAAGGACTACACAGCTGAATTTAGTCTTAGTTCTCTCTCATTTAATTAACTCATTCAACAAAACTTACTGAAGACTTATTATGTTTCAAGCATTTTTTGTAGGCATATGACACAATCCCTACCCTCAAGGAGCTTACAGTACACTTACATGCTAAAGAAAATGACTTCATTGTCCTCAAGCTCAAACAGATAGAACAATTCTCATCTTTTTCTGAGACTAAATAGTCTCACAATATCAAAGCAGTCTGTGCTGCATTGCAGAATAAAAAGTAACCTATGAGAAAATTATTTTCACCTTTTATATACTGCTTCATTTAGCAGTCAATAAGCTAAACCTAAACTATGTGGATGAATTAAACAATTTTCTGCCCAGTGCTCTGAATTTCTATGAAATGACTAACAGAGTAATATGAAATCACCTCCTCTTCTTAAAGATTTGGGATATAAAAGTATAAGAATGGGAATTGTTTTATGGATTCACTAAATATGACATTATTAAAGATTTAGTTTGTCAGTAACAGGAGCCCAGAAAAGAGTAATTCAAACAGGCAGAAGTTTATTTCTCTCTCACATAAGAGAAGTTGGAGGTAGGTAAGTCCAAGACTCATAATGGAGTTCCAAAGTTTTTTGGATGAAATCAAACTTGATATAGTCTTTGTCTACTTGGTCGAAGCGAGTTGCTATGATTCTAGCCATCACATTTATTTCCCAGTTGCAGGATGGACAAAGAGAGTTGGGAAAACATACCCTCTTCCACATGACCAATTCAACTTGAAGTCCATCGGTCAAAACTAAGATACATGGCCACCTTTTCCCACGAGAGAAGTCAGGAAATATAGTTATTGGTCAGGGGACAATGTGCCTAGCTAAAAGTATAATGAGAACAAATATTTGTAAGGTAACTAGCTGTCTCCACCACAGGAAACACTAGAAAGACTACTGGTAAGTATTCATTGACCTCTCCTGTATACTTCCTTCCTTTCTGAGAGCTACCATCTGCTACTGTCTAGGACAACTCCAGCTCTAGGCAGTGGTTTTCAAACTTTAGCAGACATCAGAACCACCCGGAGGACTTCTTAAAACACAGATTGTTGAGACCCAGCCCCAGCATTTCTTATTCAGTAGATCTGAAGTGGGATGAGATAATTTGCATTTTAATTAGTTCCCAGGTGATGCTGTTGCTGCTGATCTGGGAACCATATTTGAGAGTTACTGCTCTAAGCAAATGCACAAAACAGAAATGAAAGGAAAAGGGGGTAAAGCAAGAGATTATGAGTATTAAAGATGGAGTAGGCAATGGAGAGTAGAATTGGCAAATAATAATGCCATCAAGCCATGAAACTGGGAACATTGTAAGTCAGCACCTCTAACCCACTTACTAAGCCTCAGAAGAGTTGTTCTAGTGTTCCAGGACATTTCAGCACGTAACGTAAACCAGATGCTCTTATTCAAGAGATCCTGGGTGTAATTGTGCCCTGACCTGCTTGACCTGCCTTTTTGGAATTAGCAGAGAACATACTTCATTGCTCCAAATTGCTGAAATGTCATTTGTTCCTTACTTCTAACACATCATCTACACACTCATTGGAATTGCTGGCCTGTGACCTGCCTGGGATATTGGACTCAAGTTTCCCCTGGAAGGGTAGAGTGCCGACCCTGAAATACCCACAATCAGCTTCCCCCTTCTCGCAGACTTGTGAAGTCAGTAACCTGGGAGCTCCCACTTTCCTTGTCATCTCTCCAGAGCCTCTAATTATGACCTCTTTCATTTATGGGATGGCAAGGAAGGCCAAGGCAGAAACTTCTAGCCACTGATCAAGAGGAATAGTCACATTCTCTGGTTAGGCGAGGTACCTTACTTTATTGCTGGGGCTTGTTTTTCTATTTACTCCACATGCTTTCCCTCCAGAACATATGTTTGCCATTGGCTACATACACGGGATGAGACAAAAGTAGGTTTACAGTTGTGAGTACATGAAATGGAGTTTTTTCTTGTTGTATTATTTATTAATTATTGTATTATTTGCCATATGAACAACTGTAAGCCTATTTTGTCCACCCTCTCTTCTCTCCTCCAGCTCATGTGAGCACCTAAAGCATCCAGCATTGGGCCCCACATCTGAGGCAATTTTTAAGGGTTGAATGGTTGATTGAACCTGGGATTTGTCCACCCCCATTCTGTCTATAAAGCTTGGCGATTCTCTGCTGACTGCCCTGTCAAAAGCTCCGGGCTTTACCTTCACCTGTGAGCACCACCAGTTTGTAGTCTCATTCTTTTTCCTTCCCTCCCTCGTCTGAAAAAAAGATTGCACTCAGAACACATGAATCTTTCTTTTGAAAGAGTGCCAGGCCCTAATGTGGGCCTTTGGCAGGGATGCACACAGATAAAAGTGGCAGAATATAGATTCCTAAAGATGTTCTGTGCAGGAGGAATAGCAAGTGCCTGAATGCTACTACAAGGACCCCCAAAGGCAGCAAGCGGTGGCAGTCTCAAGGATTGGTCCTGACCCACTGGGTCAGTGAATGTTCAATGAGAGGCCAGTCTACACTGGTGTTTCTCTCTCTCTCGTGTGTGCATTGAAGACCTCTTGGAAATTACTTACTGAGAGATCTTTGAGTAATGTGTAGAAAATAAGTAAACCATTAATACTAAAAAACTTGCATCTTCCTTATTCTTCCCTGTTTGTTTGGCAATAGAAACCTAAAGCTCAACCAAAAAGCAAGAACAAAGATTTTAAAGTCACCTGTACCTCAGGTGCCAGGCAGTCTATAGAAAATGAAACTGATCTGTTTTAAAGACTTAATTGGGCTTAGGAAGATAGTTCCCTGAGCTCTGTTCATCTGCCCTAATCAGCTGCATTTGGGGGCGGGGGGTTCATTTAACTTTTCTTGCCACAGGGATAAAAATAAGTGAGAACAATAAAAAGCAAAGGAGTGATGGAGGAAGAAAAGGAATTAAAGGGCTCCTGAGTGAATAAGTAATTTGATTCACTGTTTACATTGCTGGTAGAGATATTTAAACAGTTGACCTACTGATGACCCTTTATATTGAGATTTCAGAGAAGTTTTTAAAACCAAATAAACTTTAGAGAAATGAAGACTATTTTGGAAACTCTAGACTAATCCAAGTGGTCAGACTAGGAAGGGGTTGGACAGGGGTCATTACTGGGGGGGTCTGAAAAGACAGGGTTTTTTTCCTGCATAAAACTATTTGTTATAAACCATTGAGAATTCATGGCAACACATTATGTGCAAAGCATTATGTTGAGAAATTAAAATACAGCTGGGGAGAAAATTGTATAAAGCACATAGAAAAATATTATATCTTTGTATGTTATGGGTATAAAATGGTATAAACAACAGCAATAACGAAGACGTTAAATGTTGGAGAGAGATTACCACACGATGTGATATTTAAGAAAGTTTTCACATAGTTGGTTAAGACTCTATTAGGGTCTTGTGTGATAGGTAAACCTCAAACAGGAGGTGGTTGTAATTCTAGGAAAAGAAAAAGGCATGAGATTAGACAAGGGAACAGAGACTAGAGATCAGTGCTTGTCAAAGTAATAGCAGGACCCCATGAAGAATTGTGGGGAAGGATGGTAAGGTTAAGTGAAAGTTTACAAACTTTCCTTCCTATACACTGCCCAAAAGAACCAGACAGAAGACAAGTAGAAAAAATATTTTCACCAAACCGAGGGAATGATCCTTGCTTTATTCATTAAACCCTGAGAAAAATGTGTCAGATACAACCTGGTCCAAACAGGAATGAGTCATCAAATGCTGAAAAACTAGTCCAGCTTCTCAAGAAATCTATGCAGTGTTGTGAGAAGATGAAAAAAATTCTCTACAATAGTTTTTAAAGACTCTAATCCCCAATTTATTAAAGTGAAGATTGAGTATATGAACTGGTCATAGGGGAAAAAAGCAAATACCCTATTGTAATTTTCTTTCCTGACTTAGACCAAACGTAACCTGTGAACCCAACAGTTGTGGCAGAAGATTGCATGGTCATGCCACATTTTTCCCCTCTTGAACATGGCTTCCTAGGCTGACTCTGCAACAAAGAGAAGCCCTCATAATATGGAGAAACATGGTTGGAAGTAGAACCGGCCCTGGTAGAGTTATTTCCACTACTATAGAGAGAATGTATTTGCACACCAAGTTCTTTAGCTACTCAGGGCTTGAGTTCCTCACCCACTGACTACTGAACAACTGAACTAATTATCTAAATTCATTGTCCAGGCCTCCTAGTAAAATTTAAAGGGAACATTAAAATGGTATACAAGTAAACTGAAAATAGAAACAGGAATAATGCAACTCAATCAGGCAAATAGCAAGCCCAGGAAGAGTTTCTTGCATTAAAAAGATGGTGAATAGAAAAACAAACAAACCAATCAAACATAAGACCCATGTAAAAATTCTGCAATGATAAATGGATACCAAAAAAATTAAAATGAATATACATAATAAATTATCAATGAAATTCATCCTCTGAAATTAAATTTAATAAGAAAATATAAGAAAAATTTAGGTTGCATCACAGTCTCAAGAAAAATAGTCTCTATAAACAAATTGGAAGCAAAGATAATTAGTAGACTGTTTTTTATTAAACTATTAAAAAAATCACAAAATACCAAAACCAGCAATACTTATGGAGAATTGGCATAATACAGTGGGACTGAAGAATAAAAGAGAACAAATGTGACAGAAACAGTATTCGAAGACATGACAGAAGAAAATGTTCCTAAAGTTAATGAAGATTATTAATGCACAGACTGGAAAAATTTGCCGAAATTTATCAAATTTATCAATTAACTTCAAGATATATTCTAAAGAATCTTCCAAATTTCAAAAATAAAGAAAAGAAGTACTACAAGCAACCAGACAAAAGTTAACTTACAACGGAAAAAAATCAGACTGACTTCAAAGCAACAGAAAGACAGGCTGAAGATTGAGGCATAGCACCTCCTGCAAACTCTACTTGAGGGTAGAGTCTAACTAACTAAGAAATTAACAAAATTAAAAAGTCATAGTAAAGATTATTTGGGAAAAGCCAATGTTGAACATTTATTGTACGTAAATATAGAGTTAGGCTCAACTAATTTTGCTAATTATATTGAAGGGAAAGATTGTAGATACCTAATTCTTCAAGGACAAGGTATATAATGTAGAAAATAATAACTAAAATATAAAAATAATTTAATAAAATAACAATTTTACTGAGAGAACTATACAAGAATATAACAACAAAACCCAGAAAGCAAAGTCTAAGTGACCTAATTTCTGTATCTTAAATATAAAAAAATAAATTAATATTAATTTCTCAGCTTAATTCAGCAATAAGTATAAGTTTTGACACATTAAACACATCAAGTATTCACAGTCAGAAGACGGAGCGTGCAGTTCTCAAAAAACTGACCCACAAGGAACATAAACTTATATAACAAAAGATACTTTAGTAAACTCATATCATAAGGCAACAGAAAATTTATTTTTAAAGTAAAAATTAATTAATTAATTAACTGAAGAAAGAAAAGGTATACAAAGCAAAAAGAGTAAGATAACAGAATAATATCAAACAAGCTTTGTAAGCATAAATATAAATTGATAACTTACATATTCAAAGAAAAACTCTCAGACTGGACTTAAAAAAAGACATATTTTCAGTCTTCAAAAAAATTCTTATAAAGTGAGCTGAAACTTAAACGATATGCAAATATATAGCAGATAATTAAAAAATAAAATAAAACCACATACAACTAAATCAGAAGGGACCAGGCTTTCAAAAACTATGTCTTGCAAAGTTAAATTTTAAATTAAAGGATTAAATAAGACAAAGGGAGTCTTATTTTAATGATGAAGAAATAACATTCAATGAATGTGTATTTAACCTCTACCTGTATATGTCAAGTAGAATAAAATTAAACTATATAAAATAAAAATCTGTTTAAAATGCAATAAAAATTTTACTGAAACACACTAGGAGTGGGAAACTTAAACACATTTCAAAATCAAATATAAAAAGACTTTAATGTTTTAAATAAAACATACCTGTTCTGAAAAATATAATATTCAAATTATAATACACAACATTTTATTTCAGATTCTATGTATAAAACTTCATATCTAATAAATAAAAATATACCTACTTTTTATGTTCAAATGCTACATTTTTTAAGAGATGTATCATATAAAATGTGAATAAAATTTAATAAATTCCAAAGATAACAACACCTTTTTTGACTGCAATGCTGCAAAATGCAAAACAAATGCCAGAAGGACAAATAATTCACAAACTGAAATATTTTAAACTATAATGAAATGTGTGTTGTGTTAAGTCACTTGACTCAGGTCAAAGAGAATGTCAAAATCATAATTAAAACAATAAATAACAATAAAGGAAACTTTTGCATTCAAACGTACTAAATGCAAACAAAATTGTGCTCAGAACATGATTAATAACCTTAAATGCCATCATTATTTAATAGAAACTGGTATAAATTATTAGTTTGAATTCAGAAAGTTGGAAGAATAGGTAAAAAAATTAAGGAAAACATATGAAATACATCTACATGGATAAAACCAAAACTCAATGAATTCAGGTTTTATAAACTCTAAACTGCAAAACACGTGAATCCATTAACTTGTCTATTAAGAAATTTTAAATATATATATAATAATGGATAAGATAAAGGGGTGTATACTCACAGATTTAATAAAAATTAGAAGATTTTTTTACAAAAATTTTTATCTGATATTACACCAGTGAAATTTTAAAATAGATGAAAATAAAGATTTTATTGAAAAATATAAATTATGCAAATTACCTCAAAACCAATAAAAATCTTTAAATCGATTACTAACCACTGGGAATTAAAATCAAGAGTACTGCAAAAACAAAAATATTGGGTTGACCAAAAAGGTTTGTTACTTTTTCCCATAAGATGGCTCTAGTAACGCTTAGTTGTCTGTAACTTCATTTGAAACAATTTTGTTAGATTGTATTGTGACAGCTGTCATATCAGCGTGCATTTAAAAAATAAAAAAAAAAAATCAAAATTGGTGAATTTTCATGTAGCCATTTTAATAATATTGAAGATGGGAGAAAAATATGTAACTTTTCAGCATATTATGATTTATTATTTCAAGAAAAGTAAAAATGCAACTGAAATGCAAACAAAGATTTGTGCAGTGAATGGAGAAGCTGCTGTGACTGATCGAATGTGTCAAAAGTGGTTTGTGAAGTTTCGGGCTGGAGATTCATTTCTCGGTGGACGGTGCTCCACAGTCGGTTGGGCAGACCAGTTGATGTTGATAGAGATCAAATGGAGACCTGAATTGAGAACAATCAACATTCTACCACACAGGAGAAGGTCAGCATACTCAAAATATCCAAATCACTGAAGTTACTGGTGAAAATTTAAAATGTGCTTTTTTAATTTTACAGAAAAAAAGCACACAGACTTTTTGGTCAACTCAATACATCCCCCCTAAAAAGAGTAAAGACAGAGCTGAGATGGTTTCAAATGTGATTCATAGGGGCACAGTAGTTTTTGAATGAAATACCGAATTCTCAAAAAAAAAAAATGAAGATTTTTCTAATGTTTTCCTGAGGTTGTAGCCCTGGGAATAGCCTGGACTCGTGGCCAGCTAAATCAGAAATAAATTTTAAGCCTTATTTTTCTAGGCAGCATCAGGAGCCAGGAGAAGGGGGACAGTTAAATAAAACATCAGTTCACACCTATTAAAAGCAGTAGAGGCAAGGTTCCGTGCCAAATTGGCTTGAAGAAATAGTGTGGCAGGTATGCTTTTAATGAAGATCATTTCTCCACCTTCCTGTTTTAATTTGATTTCCCTGGCAGAGCTGTGCTTCTTTGGCTTGGAGGAAATCTGCTTAACTACCACCATTTCAACTGGGAGCCAGACAGGACTGGATTTCTTCACCACTTCTGCAGCTTGGCTTTTGACTTGCACAGGGTGAAGTCAAAAGCCCTGGAGAGGATCCAGCGGGAAAGGAGAGGCTGCTCTGCTTGGCCGGGACAGGCCACACGATGTCAGTGGCAGAGGCTGTGCCCACTTTACACTACATTGTGAACTATATCCTCTTCCCACTCTCACTGCAGCTACAGAGGCTCCCTTTGTAAACTGCTCCGAACTGCAAAGCACCTCCTCCAGCTGGGAGCACAGCTGAGGCCTAAAGCTCCTGTTCCGTTTGAGAGCAGCCGGGGCTGCATTCATGCATTCATACCTTGCCTCTAGGGCTCTCCATATATAACCACACTTTCCTTATAGATTACATAAAAATTTCATGGCCATTTCATTGTTTTTCAAATAGGTTCAAAATTCTATCTGCCTGCAGAATGTCCCCACAAGGCCTTAATCCAGACAGACAAGTGTTTGCTGAGCATGTCTGTATTTGTTTCCTATCGCTGCTCTAGCAAATTGCCACATACTTAATGGCTTAAAACAACACACATTTTTTAAATCTTACACTTCGGGAGGTTAGAAGTACAAAATGGGTCTTATAGCTCAAAACGAAGTGTCAGCAGAACCTCCTTATGGAGGTTCTAGAAAACCCATTCCCTTGCCTTTCCCAGCTCCTAGAGGCCACCTGTATTCCTCCAATCTTTTTATGGGCTTTAAAGCTCATCACTCCCTCTATTTCCACTGTCAGGTTATTCTCTCCTGACTTTACCCTCTTGCCTCTCTCTTAGAAAGACACTTTTGATTACATTGGGCCCACACAGATAAGCCAGGATAATCTCACCATCTCAAGATCTTGAACAAAATCAGGTCCACAAAGACCCTTTCACTGTGTAAAGTAACATATCCACAGGCTCCAGGAACCAGGACCTGGACATCAACTTTTCTATCTACTATAATGTCCTCAATGGATAGCCCAGCCTGGCTAATATAATTCAACCAGGCAAGAGCTGTCACAAAGTCATAAGTGATTAAGATCCAGTGAAAGAACAAGAGGTGTAACAAATGCCAAGTTGTCAAAGGAGAGAGAGGACAGCTTGATTGGGAGTAGTCACATGAGCCATCTTGGAAGGAGAGCCAAGAAGCTGAACTGGATCTTGAGGGGTGAGGGAGAAGTTGCTTCCCTGAGTCCCAGAAGGAGCCTTGACGAGCAGTAAGTAGTCAGTTAAGGATATGAAATGCCAGCACTTTCATCGCACTTCTTGTAAAGGCATCGCCAGATATACAAACACCAAATAAATAGCTCTTAAGAGGGGAGGAAATCAGAATTTATCTTCAGAGCCACCCCCTTCACTCCCATGTATATTCTCCCTAAACCCCCAGGGAAGCAAGTCAGTATTCCTCAGAATACACTGGACGTGACTGGGTCAAGGTTGTGCCTAAATGGAGTCTTTATTCCTCTTGGAAGAAGCCTTGTCAATTCCTCTATTCACCGGGAGGGAATGTGTCCTAAATTCCTCAGTTGGAACTCAAAACCCCTTTCTCCCTGAAACAACGTTCATAACAAATGTCAGATGGAGTCGGAAAGGACTTCAGAGAGCACCTAAACAGCCTTCCTTCAGCAGCAAGCTGGTGATACTGGTCTAAGTTCTCCCAACCACATTAAGACATATGGAATCTCTGTTCTGCCCTTATCTTCCTGTGTTTTTTAACATAATTATTTTTAGTTTAGTTCAAAGCTATCTGAACTCTACCATTCCTTAAACAAATAGTTACTGAATAGTTATTGTGAATAAGGCACACTCTTATTCACAAATCTAGAGGACATGGCCAGAAGACACGTGTTCCCACCACTAATAAATCAGGCAAACTAAACAGGTCCCTTAACAAGCTGCCCCAACACAGGCTCACTGATGTACAATTACATCACTCCTCCTAATTTCTGACGGAGGGGGTCAATACCCTCCTAGATCATCATCTGATATATTAGTTCCGTGTCTCATGAAATCTTTTCTCCAGATTTGCCTACCAACACCTACAACCATTCGCTATTCAATCCCAGCTCACCACTTCTAAGTCTTTGTATCCATCCTCAGAGTTCAGAACGTGGGTGGACAAAGAAGAACCATGTACACCTGGACCACAGCATTCTTGCTATCAAGGGCTAGTGTGCTCTGAGACCGAGGAAGATGCTACCAGGCTAGCCACTGTATATACAGAAAAGAAAAACTCAAGTGTGGTCTGATGATTAGAGCATGCTTCCATGATCTCATGAAGCTTATAGTCCAGTGCAGGAGATTAAAAAAATAAACAATCACCCCAATGAACACATACAGTAATTCTGTGTTTTCATAAGCACTGTGAATAAAATACGTGCTATGCTCTTTGATTATACTTTAAGGCTTTCTGTGATGATGGAAACATTTCACATCTGTACTGTCAAACATGGGAGCAACCACTAGCCACATGTAGCAATTAACTGAACACTTGAAATATGACTATTGTGACTTAGAAAATAAATTTGAGATTTCATTTCATTTCAAGTGATTTAAATGTAAATGCAAATAGCCACCTATGGCGAGTGGCCAGCACTTTGCACGGCACAGGGGTAGATATTCAGGCTGTGTAGGAACCACAGCCACGACTTAGCCGTCCCTCCAGTCCCAGAGCTATCAGAGTGCCTGATACATATTTGCACTAAATAAATATATCCTGTCTCACTGAATGAAGAGAGGAAATAGGATTAAATGTTCCTATTGTGCTAACATGGAAAGGGGCCAACAATGTCTTGCTTAAATTCTGTCTCTACTTCTTATTAGTTGTATGAGTTTTGACAAACTATACTTTTTAAATGACATAATAATATTAATAATAATTGCTGACATGTATCAACTGCTCAGTTCATGAAATCCTTTACGAGAATTTGTTTGATGCATGAGACAACTAAACCAAGTAAACCTTTTCAGTTGAGTAAATAAACCAAGACTAGTAAGAGGTTAAGTTAGTGATTTCAAACTGAAGGTCATGACCTATTACTAGGTATAATCAATTAGGTTGACTCCACCAGTCTACATGTATATATACTTATTTGTGTACATGTATTATGTATTGTGTGTGTGTATGGTATGTGCCTATATTATGCACATACCATATGTGTATGATATATATGCATTTTCGTAAGTGTTTGAAAACCACTAGTTTAAGTAGCTTTGTCAAGGTTATTCAGGTAGCTAATGGTGAGCTGAGATTTGCACCCAGGCTGTCCGACTCCAAGTCTCATATGTTAACTGGTACACTCTACAGCTTCTTCTGGTTTTGTAAGGAATGTACTTAAATTGTAAGCTACTGACACATAACTGCGAAAAACCTCACCCGTCCGTTAGCTATGGAGCGCGCACATGTATGCAGGCACAGACAAACACACGTACACTGTCTTTGAGTGAGGCCCGGTATCTTTTAGATTGAGTCCATTGTCTCCAGCTATGGACCAAAGAAAATTAATCCTAATTTAAATGTCTCTAAATCAACCAAAAGGACCCCACTTTGGCAGAGATTGCTAGGGCTCACCAATATACATATTTCTCTCTTTCATACGGGCACACCACTGGGCTGCATTTCCCACTTGCCTTAAAGTTAGACGAGGCCGTGTGGTTGAGTGCTGGTCACTAGAGTGCAGGTGAAAGTGATGGGTGCCGTTTCTAGGACCGGCCTCTAAAACCTCCCACATAGTCCTCCAGACTCCTTTGCTCCTCACAGGCTGAATACACAGAATGAAGTGGAAGATTCTAAAGCCTAAGGGGATGGCCGGATGAAAGGAGCCTTGGCCCTGAATGACTGTGGAGGGCTGAGCCCCTGACCTCTCCCCTCACCCTGCTTTGGACTATGACGTGAGTCAGAAGCAGTCCTCAGTTGTATTATGACAACTGCAATTTGTTGTTTGTTGCAGCAATCGTCCCATCTGACTAACACATTACTGTAGTTGATGAGATGCACAAAAGGAAACAAGTCGGAGATGTATCCTGCTCCGATTTCATCCACTGTCATGCTGAGCGAAGGAGGGCTACAGAACCGCCCTGGAGTTCCTGGAGTCGGGTTGGGTGAGAGGTCTACACCCAATTGTCTGGGCCTCAGAAGACAAAGACAACGGGCATTCGGTCATCTTAATAACACAAATTTCAACTTGTAAAGTGCTTTGCAATTGCAAAAAGAGCTTTCTCAATACCTGATTTCATGTGATTAAACTGAATATAGACAAGAATCCCCATTTTACTGATGAAGAAGCTGAGGTTCAAGTATAGTAATATTTACCTGCAATCTCCTATACACACTAAGAGTAAAGATATGATTCATACCCAAGTCTGCAGACTCTAAATCTACTGAATTACTGGAAAGAAGGTGGAGTGAGAGGCAGCAAGCATCCCAAAGCCAAGGTGATGGTTGGTCTATATAGGTCTTGCTTCATAAGCTCAAGCTCCTGCCTGCTTGCTAGGAGAAAGGCATACGTTATATGTGAAGTTTTAAGCTCTCTAAAGTATTTTTACAACTGTCATCACATTTGAGCCTCATAACAACCCTGTAAGGCAAGCAAGGCTAATGCTATTAACTCCATTTTATAGATGAGTCACCTAAAGTCCAGAAAGATAAACTTTCCCAGGTATATAGTTTGTTACTTAGAGAATTAAGATTAGAATCCAGGTCTCATGGCTCCCAGATCTAAATTATTGTTGCTTTTTCTTTATCCCTGACCTAAGAGAATTTCTTTGTAGAATGGTAATTCTTCATCGACCAGAGGTTTGTTGTTTTTTTTTTCTAGGACTTGATAGCTTTGCATGAAATAGACATTTTTTTCTCACATTTTTTCTAATGCATTTTAGTTCAGGGGAAATCAATAGTTTTAAGGAAGATGAAAGTGTTCCTTAATTTACTAGGTGCTTTTTTCCCTCAATCTTTCTTAGTGCTCCTCATCTGGGACCAAGGAACAGTTGGCTTAGTATCTGATGCTGCCTGCCTGGTGCTGCTGTGGGGGGCTGCCCTTGCTCTGGCAGGGAAACAATGGATGGGGCAGGGAAGGGAGACACAGTACATCCTGGGCCCTTGGATGAGAGAACACAGGCTCCAATTTTCCACCTTGGAATCCAAAAGCTGATTGACAAGAAATTTTAAAAACAAAATAACAAAGTCAGCGAAGGGTGGTCGTCACTGTCGGCACACATGCACTTCATTGCACCTGGTGTCGGAGAGTTGGAAGATAATTCTTGGGACAGAAGGTCATAAATCATTTCGGTGATGTGGCTCAACAGAGAACATTCATTCTGCACTCTGAGGACGGATGGCAGGAGGTGGAAATGATGTAAGAAGCAAAGACAGTACAGTGGGCTGAGCAGTGCCCCCCTGTGCGGGGGTGGACTGTAAATGCAGTTGTGTGTATCCTTCTAGGTGAGAGGCAGAGGAAGTTTTGAGACAGATGCACAGAAGAGACGGTGATGTCAAGATGCCACACAAGCCGAGGACTGCTGACAACCTCAGAGGTTGGAAGAGACCAGGAAGAGGTTCTGCCCCAGAGCCTCCAGACTGTGGCCCTGTTGACACTTTGAACTCAGACTCTGGCCTCCAGAACTGGGCAATAATAAATATGTGTAGTTTCCAGCCCCCAAGGCTATAGTAGTTTGTACAGCAGCTCCAGGAAATTGATATGAATGTGTTTATATTAGCAGAGAGGAGATTCTGAAGGATCTAACCCTCTTTCAGGGAGCAAGAGCATCCCATATGCAAGACCAGTTGGACATCAGACCTCAGCTAGTTGGCTCAGAAAATAATTCCAAATTGAGTTCTACTGTGAAACCCCAATGGAGAGCAGAAAGTGAAAACTAAAGTTCTAGGTTACTTTGGAGACTAGACAGTTAACAGACCAGTAAGTAATCAGCAATAAACAAGATGATTCTGATCTCTACATCCCCTCTAGGACACACCCCTTTGATATCCTCTGCTGCAGTCAGGGGAGAAATCCAGAAGTTGGGAAGAAGTTAGATAAACAGAAAATAATTTTGAAATATAACTCAACGTGTATGTGTGTGAGTGTGTGTATGTGTACAGGTGTATGCATTCCTTTTTCAGGGCGGTGGCCAAGGCGGCGTCTGGAGCAGGGAGAGCTAATGTTAACCTCTCCATGGCCTATGTATGGGGCAGAGGCGGGTGGAGGGGTACTACCCGAATGGACAATCCATAGGAAGAGATCACAGGTTGATCCTTCCAATCTCTCTCCCCAGAAAACAACATAAAAAGAGCAGGTACACAGATTACCTAAAAACTTAAAGTATTTCTTAAACCTCATCACATTTTCCCATGTCTTTTGGGAGGTATACCGAAAAGGACACAGTCACTGCAATCGGATAAGTTTAGTCCCAGCTCCAGTACTTAGCTGTGTGTCTTCAGGCAAATTACTAAGCCTCTCTGAGCGTCACATTCCTCTTCAATAAGAATGGCCAGTGTCTATTTCACACAATTTGAGAACTGAATAAATGAAATACATAATTAATTTAATATATACATGCAATGCACATTAGATCCCCTTGAATGCAATATTCACTTCACCATCCCTCGGAACCCAGCTGATATCTGAAATACCCTCTTTAAATTCGGAACGCAGACTTGACCCTGCTCTTCTTAATCAGCACCAATCACCTCCCTCAAACTTCTTGCTCCTGATGCAAATTTAAACTGATCCATTTACTTCCTAACCAGACCTCATGGAACATATTTTCTTACTGACAAAACTCAGATTTAAAACTGGACTTCCTATCCTTTTATTTGATGTCTTCATTAAGTTTTATGTTCACAGAGGTCCTGCTAATCATTTATAGCCATTTATTTATTTTTTAATCTCAAGGAGTTGCCATAGAGTGGTGAAAACTTCCTGTTCAGGGGCAATCAGCAAATTAGGGACAGAAAAAGTAAGACCTCAGAGCCCAGAATTCACTCTGTGTGTGCTCAGGCCCCTCCCTCTAAGCTTTCCTGTCACCAAGGGAACAGGCAAAGGCCTCAGACCTCAGCTCTCTACCGCAAAGAGAAAAACAACAAAATCGCCAGGCTTTGCCTACTGTCCCTTTCCGTTTCATTAGGTCAGTGAAAAGCAGAACCAGCAAAAAAAATAAAATTTTTTTTACTTTTGATTTCAGTATTGTCAATTGCAATAAATTCAGCTAAGTTTCACTAGCAAACTGCTTTCTGTTTGTTCAGGGGAATTAAGCTATAGTCTTCAAATCCTGCCTTAACTAGATATTTGGTTTTGGAATAAAACCGCAGTCTCTCACTGTGCTAATGAATTCTGTGGGCTGCTAAAGATCAGCAGCCGATGCTGGACTTGGTGGGCCATTTGATTCATTTATCTCTAGTGACTCACTTAATACAATATATAAACAAAAGAGGAAATGCCTTCTGAGGCATTGGAGGCATTTAATGGCATCAGACAAGACAGTCATAGCAAGTTTGTTGATTCTCCCCACAACTTAAACAGCAGCCCAATTATCTTTGCATAAACATGCAGTTGAGATTGAAGTGTTACAAAAACAGTTGAGATGAATAAAACTTTATTAATTGGGGCTGAGTATTGGGGGACTGCGGATAAGCGAGTGTCAGGTGAAGGCAGGCAAATGCCGAAGAAGGGGTTTCTGGTCCCCAAGGAGCCCCTGGTTTCTTTCCAGGAGCTTTCGATCTGAGAGTGCTCTCTGGCTGGCAGCCTCCCGGGACTGGCAGCCGGTAGTGGGTGTCCTGCTCATGTCTGGATGAGAACGGCAGCAGAATCACAGTCAGCACTCTGAACGTTAGTCATTTCCAGCTTGGGAGAAACAAGGAAGTCCAGAAGAATCTGAACTCAAACCACAAAGCCACAAGCTTATACATATCTTAAACCAGAGAAGGAACAGTCGGAACATGTTGACCAGTAGGAGGAAGTCACAATTCTTCTCTGAAGTGAATTTCTGATCATGCTTCTAGGTGAGAGTTTCAATGGTGTCATCTGAGCCAGAGATGTTGATAAACTCCTTAATACAGCTGTCAGGTTCTGATTAGATTCCTGCCTGTGTCTCCACTCTTGCTCTTACTAATTCCAGTTCTATTTCAAAACTCACTGGCGGTCTGGCAGCCACCCTCTTCCCTCAAGTTTCCTCTTCTGAAGGATCTTGAATAGCTATCTTCTCTGCCAGAGAATTCTTCTCCTGAGTAGCAGCTCCTATTCATTCTGGCTTCAGGGCTTCCTTTATCTGCCCCCTCTGCCCTGCCTGAAGTGTCTGAGCGAAGTGTCGTTCCATCTGCATTATGTTAATATCCTCAGTTCTCTGAGTACTTGTCGATATGGCCCCCTCCTCCAATCTGAGCTTGATGAAGGGGATCATGTCTACCATCAACTGCTAGAGCCCTGGTACCTTGCAAGATTTATGGCACATGCTTATTAAATATTTGCAACTTGGGTGGATAACACAGAAGCTGTGTGTCTATACATATGTATGTGTTTGAGCCCAGTGATGAAGGGTACAGAAGAAAATAAAAACTCCAAATCAAACTGCTGATGGTTTTATTTCTTGGTCACAGACCATCTCTCCCCTTAACAGTAGGCATTTGAACTGTTGATATAGAAACCAAAGTAGCTCTATGGTTGTTTTAACCGACCTTAAACGAAATGAGACCCAGGTCAGTATACCTTCAATTCCTACAACTTCTAAAATACTTAGGTGTTCCCAGTCTATCTGTCTGGGCTAATGGTACCCTTTGCAACCCTTAAGCCCTCTGTCTACGCTTGGGTAGTTTCCTCTGTCCAGCTAGCTCAATTCACTCATTAGGCTCGGTTCCGGAGTCTTGGACCTGAGCTCTACTCTTGGCTGGAGCTGAACATGCAAGATTTTCCCTTCATCAGGCTAATGAAGTAAGAGTCTTATGTCATCATTAGTGCTGGTGTTAATCCAAGCAGAACTAATGTTGGTGTTGTTCCAAGTAGAATTAACCAAGCCCAGCCCCCATCAAGCCAGATGTTAGGCATCCCTTACTGATGTTAATGAATAATTCCCTTGGGTTTCACAAACAGCTGAGTCCACCAAATTAACTTCAGGGACCCAGAAGCAAGCCGCATGCCTAATAGAGATTTGTCCTAGGAGGATACCGAGGGCTTAGAACTTCCGGACTGAAAGCAAGCAGGAGTGTTCTTTTCTGGGTAGCACATAGCCATACCACTCCTAGCTGTCCAAAGAGTGAAGAGGGCCACCTGAGGGCAGCTATCAAGCCCCTGAGGGTTCCTAGGAACTTTTGCCTTTGCAGATCCCTCCCTCCTTCTGTGCCAGTCTCCATAGGGGCTAAGTGTATGTGTGTTTATCTCCTCCACTGGACTTTGAGTGCAAGGACTGTGTATTTTCATCTCTATGTCTCTGGCCTCAGGTAGAGAAATCACCTAACTGTTGTAGGGAAATAAACAATGGTAGAATGTCTTCCTGAGATGCTTTGCTTTACTTTCCAATTCCACATGGCTCTTTTCTCCCTCTCCACTAAGGAAAACATATCCACTCTAGACTTTCCATTTGTACTTGATCACTACTGTCATAGGAATTTGATAATGAGAATAAAAACCATCTATAAGAAGGGTCAGACACTGTGTTTAAAAAAATTGCATGCATTTTTCTTTTTTTAATTTTAATTGTTGTTCAAGTACAGTTTTCTGCCTTTTTTACTCCCATCCCAGAAACAAATTGCATGCATTTTTCAACAACCTATGAAAGCAGTATATCAGGGTGAGGGAGGGGTTAGTTCAATGATTTGCTGATTTGCTTAAGGTCATTGGACTAGTCCAGAGAAGAATGGCTGGTGAGACATCTACCCATTCCACTAGCAGTTGGGTGAAATTACCCCACCTGGAAATTATGGAACAGATGTCTATAATATTTCCTCCCCAAGACATAAAATCTCTATAGTGGGAGACTTTGTAAATGAGAGGCTTAAAATATTAGGAGAAAAAAATAGAAGGGACAAGGAGGATAAATGGGAGCCTTTAAGAATATTCTTTGGATACACTAGAGAGACTATCAAAAACAATTTACAGAGCCTGGCTGGGTAACTAAATTGGTTAGAGCATCATCATAATATGCCAAGGTTGTGGGTTTGATCCCTCATTGGGACACAAATAAGAATCAACCAATAAATGCATAAATAATGGGACCACAAAAATCTCTCTCTCCCTCTCCCTCTCAAATCAATAAATAAAAAATTTAAAAAAATTGCAGATATTTTATATATTACTACTGGCTATTCTACAGCTGATTTCCATTTACCCTATCACTCCCCTCATGCTAGAATGTTTTCAGGCTCTCAATTTCAGTGAGATGTGTATAAATGTCTTTTAATTGTAATAGGTAATACGAAAACCGAGAAGATTTTTCCCTCTGTGGTTGTTCCTCCAACCAGATGTTCAGAGTCCTGTCTATCATGACTCAGCCATTAACTCCCTCTGCCTGGATCCCACTGAGACCTAGAGATGCAGAGGCACTTGGACTCCTGCACGGGAAAAAGTAAGGCTGTATCAACCAACCTCCCCACTAAGTTGTAGCTTGGTTCCAACCTTGCTGACTCCACACAAGAGCACAGCAGAACACCCTGACCTAACTCTGCCCATCCTCTCACTCAAGGCTCAACTCCCATCTTAGTATAAAGACACATATGTGTCCCCAAGGCCCAGTGTAATCTGTCTCCATTTTTTTTCTTCTCTTAAAGTGGTGTGGAAGAAATCTCTAAGCGTATTCTTTTTATTGCCTCTCCCATGTTATGCCTTTTCTCTCTGCCCAAACTACAGCTTTCTTTTTCTTCTAATTATCTTTGTCAAGAGTGGCTAAAACTTTCACTATACACAGACTAAAATATATAGTTGGAGGAAAAGTATATAGAAGGAAATTAATTTATAGTAGATTTTTCTTAGAGAACCCTCATGGTTGGGGACTACTACTGACTATAGATTCTTTTTATGAATCAATGTCTAGTCATTTGTGCAAATCTGAGCCAGACTATATGACAGTAATATTAGACCCGTTTATTGAACATCCAACCTTGTGCTTTAAGCACTGCATTGGGCTAGGTACTTCCCATGCAATATCTGTAGTTTAATGACCCTCCAAAGAAAACATGATCATTTTCATGTTACCAATGAAGAATCTAAAGCCCATTATCAACATGAATTGATTTGCCTTAAAGTTGCATCACTGGAGATGAATTCACTTCTCTTTCTCCTGTTGAGGAAACAGCTGTTCATACCAAAGAGGGGCAGTCATGCTGGTGTACCCAGAACAGCCAGCTCCAAATTTCTGCAGGTCATCTCTTAGGACAGTTTCTCCCCGGGAGAGGTATGACTTCAGAGCTCCTAGAGCAGTTGAGAAACATACCCCACAGGCTGCCACTCCGTGCCCTCCAACGCCAACCTCGCTCTGTGTGATCCAAAGTATAAGATGATCTGTTCTTTCCCTCCAGATAAAATGCCATATTTTGAAAGCCTCCCTTTTGTGTTTGGTTTTAATACTCACCACCAGATCTACCTCTTTTCTCAGCCCTTTCAAATACTTAAATTTATAGTTTATAATTGAGATATAGTTCATAACATTATATGACATTTTATAATGATAGATTAAAAATCAAAGTATGCTTTCAAGAAAACAGTTTCCCAGTTGGGCACAAGGAACTTAAGACATCAGATCTAAGCCCTTCCTTTAAAACTAAATCTAATCCCCACTTGAAAGAGTCCACTTCGAAGCATCTTTTTCCCTCTCTTTCCATGCCATCTGTATATTCCCAGGGGCTTTAGATAACCCTCTAACCTCCCCAAGACCCTTCAGGGTCAAGGCCTAGAGGTGACAACACCTAGGGAGGTTCTGGCAAAAGCAGAGCTGATGAGAAGGATCCCCGTCAGCCTCCTTCCAGGAAATGAGGAAGGTGCAGGAGTGGGAGGAACAGCTGATGACTGGGCTGCAGGCTGGGCCAGGCTTCGTGCTCTCCACGGCTCATGAGCAAGGGGCTAGGCTTTGCTGTCTTGCCAGGGAATGTCGTCAGTGCTGCAGCTGCCCAAGGTGCAGAACCCTCAGGGAGAAGATATAAGGTGCCAACATGGCAGAAATAGAAAAAAAGAACAAGTCGAGGACTGGAAGTTAATTGAAAGCAAATGATGCATTTTGACTGGTAGATTCAAAAGCAGATGTCTATGGAAATAACCCAGTATAACGCATTCAAGAGCATAGAGTTAAAAGTGAAGGTTATAAATATGCATTGCTCTGATTATAGTTAACAATACAGTATTATATTCTTGAAAGTTGCTAAGACAGTTGATCTTAAATGTTCTCACCATAAAAGAGAAATGGTAATTATGTGACTTGGTGGAGGTGTTAGCTACCCCTATGATGGTAATTATTTTGCAATATGTAACTGTATAAAATAATCATGTTGTATATGTTAAATTTATATACAGTTATATGTCAACTATATCTCAAAGCTGGAAAAAATAACTAATTGTGAAATAATGAATTAATATGCAGTGCTGTAATCTCTTAGTTGTATCTTTCATTCCTCTCCTTCCCGTGTCCTAGGTCATAGGGATGCCACATAGATTGTGAGAAATTTGTGCAACAGCATTGCTTAGTCTCAGCCCACTTCTGTGTCTTTCTCATACTCACACTCATGCACATGCACAGGCACAACAACGTATCCATGAAGTTCCAATGTCAGGCAATGCTCTAGTTTTGGAAAGAATCATTCAAAGTTCCTCCACACATATGTGCAAAAACACACTTCCAAGCACGCAAGTATATTTTTCATTTGCATCTTTTCATAACAAAGGCCCAAACATTCATCATAATAAAATGACAAGCACATGCTGAATGCACGTTCAAAGCCCCAGAGTTCCGTAGTCCTCCCAGACACACGAGAGCCACGCTGACACACACCTACGTGCACACACCCCACACTGTCCCCTGCCCACCTCTGTCCAGAGAGTCGCTGGACTCAAATGCCCTCAGCTCGCTCTCTCGACTTTGAGGACTGTCAATTTGCCAGCAGCCTCTGATCCCTGCCCTCCTTTTCCTCCAAATTAAATTTCAACTTTTTGTAAACCTCTGTGAAAATGACAAGCCAGTGCCAGAGCTGTCTTTTAATACACAAAAGCATAAATAATGCCATCCATCAGGTCTGTCACTCAGAAAGATGGATTGCTCGTTGTCCAGACCCCCGAATGACACCAAAGCCAAAGTTAGAAAGTGTCTCTTTTCTTTTCCGTAGTGGCTTTCTCACTCCTATGCTTGCTTGCTCGCTCTCTTTTTTATTTGCCGGACTGCTTGATTCTGATTAATGGTCCTGTCAGGGTGGGATTCCACTTGCTCGGATAATGAGTCAAGAATGTATTCCCTGTCACAGGCGCAGCAGATGTCAGGGGCAGAAGGGCTCAGGGATGCCAGAAACAATATACAGTTTCTTCCTAGTCCCCTGACAGGCCAATATGCTGCACAAGGTCTAATTTATGTAGACAAAATGCAGGCGGGGCTGCAGCAACCAGAAACCTGCCCCAGAAAGTCCGGCCACGGCGCAGCTCACAAGCAGTGCCCGTGTGTTGGCCGGACCGGCAGCAGTGAACTGGTAATGAACATCAACCATGGACTCAATAGTGCTGCCTCTCAAGGCCTGAACACACCGAGAGGCCCAGGACCCTTTGACTTCATTAAACTGCACTTTATATCATTATGAGAAGAAATCAAACAGGGCAGAGGGCTTCTGTTTCCTTTAATGGCTTGATTAGGTTATTCACTGTTAGGCATGGGTGTTATCATACTGGAGGCTGCTGAAGGGTGCTAAGAAGTGTCAGCCACAGAGCCGCTCCAGCCAGACACTCTTTGCGCTCTGACAGGACTAATTTGATCTTCGGAGTTTGTGCACCAACTAGACCTGAGTCAGGGCCCCCCGTCACTCCGCTGGCACTTCAGGAAACAGAGCTGCTCTTTGGCCAAAACATAGATGCCTGTGCTCGGTCTCAGCCCAAAGGCAGACACGCTTGCACACAATCAACCTGTCCGTACAGATCTCGTGCATATGCGTGTACTTTTTTTTTTTTAGAAAATTCTCTCGAGCTGTTTCTTGAGTTATAACATTAAATCAATATACATTTCCCTTAGAAATGAAAACAGGGCCACATTCCTTTTACAAAGAGCTCGAGCAGTTAAACATTTAAGGCACACTGAAATGAAATAAATCAAAACCAAGCAGGGGACAGTCACATCACCAAGACTGCAAAGGTAAAACTCGGATTTACCAACCTCCATTTTAATCTTAACCGTGTCACAAACATCTTCCATTAAAAAAGAAAACTTCAAAGAGATGGTAAAACTCCACGCATTGAGTGTTAGGATTAAATAAGTTCTGCATGGCTTCTAGACTTCATTTCTGTGGTTTCAGTGGAATCTTTTGAAAGGGTCTCTGGCTGCAGGTGCAAGGTTAAAAGGCAGCAGGCAGCATGATTGAGCTTGCAAGCCAAGTCAAAATGTTATCAGCTCAGCTGACATTTCTTTCTTTCTAATGGTAGCTTTTCCCCCTATTTCATTAACATGATTTTCTCCCTCACAGACACTTTTAAAACTTAAATGGGATGCTGCCATTATGGGAGCCTGTGTGATGTGGTAGAAAGAGTGTGGATTCCAGAGGCAGGAAGGTTGGCGTTTGGGCAGATCTGCCTCGTGCAGGTTCAAGGCTACTGGCGAATCGCCTAAGCTCTCTGAACCTTGTTCCTTTTAACTGTAAAATGTGAGTAAAGCCATCTACTTCATGTCATCTGAGATCATGCATACACAGTGCAGAATAGCATTAGGCCTTGTGTAAGCATTTTCCGAAAACCAGGTGGCCAATAACTGGTAGCAATTACTATTATACATTTTGTTCCACTGTCTAACATTATACTATGCAAAAGCTACTGCTGTGAAGATATGATACCTTCCCCGCTATGTAATGGGAGAAAAGAAATTAAAATGGGCCCCCCGTAGTCATCACCCACTTCACCTGAGTCTGGATACACCGATCACATGTGTATCAGTACCAGTGTCATCCTTACTCATACCGCCAAAGCTCATCCCGGTTCCACAAACATGCCCAGCCTACTCTTGGCCTACAAATCTAACCCGGTTCCTTCCAAATCCTGCGTGCTGATTGGGTCTCTCCTACTCCCGTCCATATATGTTTCACACTAGTGGCCGCCACCTGAGATTGTTACAAGACACAGCAGTGGGGAAAGGAAGCAGGAACGAAGTCCTCCAGTAGTTTGTCTCCACCAGGATGAAAGATGTGCTGTTACATTGGGGAAAAAGTAAGTTGCAGATGGGTTATGTATAATGGAATCTAATTTATATGACATGTCTGTTTATTTAAATTTATTTAAATTCTGGAAGGGTACATAAGAGACTTAACAGTAGCTCTGGCCAGTATGGCTCAGTTGGTTGGAACATTGTCCTGTAACCAAAAGGTTGAGGGTTTGATTCCCGGTCAGGGCACATACGTGGGTTGTGGATTCAATCCCCAGGCCAGGCATGTATAATCCCTCTTCTGAGCACATACAGAAGGAAACCAATCGATTCTTCTCTCTTACACCCATGTTTTCTCCCTCACCCTTCCTCACTCTAAAAAACAATGAAAATATGTCCTCAGGTGAAGATTTAAAAAAAAATTTAAAGATTGAACAGTAGTTACATCAGAGTAGTAGGTGGGAGATCAAATCTTTTATCATGAATCTACATTACTTTGATATTAAGAACCAATCTTAAAATAAAGAAAAAAGAAGTGGGAAGACCAAATTAAGCAAAGCTACTTTTTAAACTGCCCCTTACTTAAAACACTGACCCCTCTCTAATGGTCTCGAATTCATTAGAGAGCCATTAGGCTAAAACAAATATCACAATCTCAACGAGCCCTCCTTTGTGAAAATTCAGCGTGGAAAATCCAAACAGCAGTGCTCCAACAAGAAGAAGCTGCAGCAGAGAGCCCGGCCGTGATGTAGCACCCAGGGACGGTCAGATGGCCGGAATGGAGTTGGCCGTGGACAGGGCAGCCATGTGCAATGGGGCTACGCGCTAAGGACCTGCTGAGGAAACAGTGCAAAACGGAGGGGGTGGGGGATGCTTTACAATTATTAGAAGATTTTCATGTTACAAATAATTCTTCCAACGGTAAGCTCCTGCGCGATGTTTATGCATTTTTATACCTATCTCACCAAGGGACTCAGGGCAGGGAAATTAACATCTGCAAGGTTTAAAGACCATATTACCAACTCTGAACAATCAGATAGGTAGGCTGGCAGAGAATGGCTGCCTCCTCCAAAAAAGAAACCAAGAGAAGCAATTTGCAGGCACCTTGTGGGAACACTTATTGTGTAAAATGAGCTGCTTTGCACCAGCTTGACCTTCAAACACGCCTATTTTGATTTATCTGAGTGGAGGTCATTCATCACAGACTAAAAAAATCCCAGAGCTGAGGCACTGAGCAAGGTCACCAGAAAGATGTCAGGGTGAGCACACTGGAACAAAAACTGAGAGGAACGCTGGAATGGAAAATTAATTTTAAATCCCAGTTACTGAACTGTTTCCAAGGCCTGTCTTTTCCAGGGCACGGGGAAGTGCGGTGTGGAAACTGGCCCCGGCTGATTTTATGCGCCTGTCTAGGGCCTTGCTAAAGTGTGCTGGGACCAGAGGGTCAGCCCGCCGACATCGCATCATCAGTGCAGACAAGCATGGAAACAGCGGCGTCACTGGCGGGGAGGGGCTGAGAGTTACGGAGATGAAGCGCGTTTCTGTTAGGAAGCCGTTTTCCTCCGGGCGAGCCCTGAATGCCCCTCACAGTCCGAATGAGAGGAAGAGCTGGAGTCCATAGCTGGTTCATCTCCGGCCTCGCACGTGGTGTTTCCTGCCTCAGTGTCCACAGGCGGGGGGTCTCCCCACTTCCCCGAGGTCCTCAGTTTCCCTTTCCACCTTAGTCATCACTCACGCTGCCTTCACAGCCAGCTCAGGTCCGCCGTGCTCGGCCTTTCCTGTTGTCAGATACCCCAACTCATTTTTTTGAAAGCTGACTTTCAGGTGTGAACTGTAAAGCTCAGTCAACAGCCCTCCTATGCTATCCCTGGGAATGTGCTCTCTAGCGACACTGTGTGGACGGGAAGTTGGAGGGACAGACCTTACTCTCTCTAGTCAGAGAAGCATAGGTGGTCTTTGGCAGGTCCCATAGTGCCTGGACCGGCTGCTGCCCGCGGATGACACTGCTATTCCATGGGGGGGACGGGGATAGTAATTAACCCAAATGTGGAAGTTACTCTCACAATTATCTCCCTTACAACAAAAGCACGGCATGCCCTGATGACAGCTTAAGTGAGTCTTCTTTGGAGAGGTTAGCAACCATTCCAGCTCACTTATCATCTCTCAGCGAGGCCTCTCTCATTGGAGTAGTTCTCTCCCAATTCCCAGTCACTGTACTGCTTTTCCCGGTGATGTCCTTCATCAAGCCTACCTTAAAGTCTGGGTTTCCTCAAAAGCAGGACCTGAGGCGAGAACTTGGGTGTAGGTTATTGATTGGGCAGGTGATCCCAGGGAGCAGAAAAGTGAGGAAGAGGAAAAGCCAGTCTACACGTGCATTGTCATGGGCCCTGGCAAAGATGAGAAGAGGCAGAAACAGCCCAGCTGTCCACCTCAAGGGCTGGGAGACTAGAGCATTTGCCCACCAATTTCTGGTGTCCCCTGTGAATTGAGGATCCTCTCTAGAAACAGAAATTGCCCCTCACTGGTCTGCTGCTGACCAAGGAGCTCCTGAGAGATATCTGAGAAAACCCCGGGCAAAAGGCAGGAGACACAGGATGCAGGCGGGCAGTGGGCAGTCCCAGCAAAACCTGAGCTCACAGAAAATTGTCCACCAGGGGTATGGGTTGAAATCAGAGGTGGGCCAAAGGGCCATGGCGTGGGCACCAGCTGCATCTCCTACAGCATTTATTATGAAGTCCTCTTACATATACGACATCTATCTACTTAATGGCTTTTACACTCCACTTGACTGCCTCATGAGATTGGAAACCGCCTGTATGATCTATACACCTTTGTGAGGTTTAGAAAAAGGCGCTGGCCGTCACTCTCACTCAGGTGGTGGCAGCTTCTCAGACACAGGGCATGGCCGTGGGAGCTCGCCCACGGTAACTGCTCGCTCTGCTCCTCGGTGGCTTGCCCTCGTGCAAGGCAAGCCCAGCACATCCTCAGAGGAGCCCTGAATATCGCATCTGTCTTGCTGACTGGTTCTCCATTGCACCTGGGATAGTAACAGCCTCATGGTAGGTGCTCAACGAGTTCTGTTGGATAAAATAATTCAAGTCACCTTGGCCACTTCCTTTATGCGCATTGTAAGCTTTATAACTTTTTGCCTCCTGTGACCATCAGAAGTAGTTTTCTTCTCCGGATGTCTGGTGGTTACGTGGAACAGAGCCATGTTTTCAGGCCGTAGAGTCCACCAGCACTTCCAGGGCTCAGGGGAAGGATGAGGTCTGCCCCAAGTGGTCCTGGGGTCCATTGTCCTCCACGGCAGGCTGCAGTGGGTTTCTGCCTACATAATCTGAATTGGAACACACTTCCATATCCCCAGTCCAACACACACACACTTCTGATTCTATTTCAGAAGTATGCACCTCCACCACATTTACTTAACTTTGATCATATTTCTTATAAAATCCTAGCTCTGGCTTTGTGATTTAGGTATCACACATTACTCATCCTGTTCTGAGTTATTTTATAACAATAACTCACATTAACTAACAATGAATCATACACACCCAACTCAGCTGCTTAAAAAAAAATCAGACCATTTTCCTGATCTTAGGGCAGAGACGAAGAGGATGGTTTTATGATAAGGATACATGTTGGACTTCTTCCACCACAAAAACAAACAAAAAGCCCTGCATTTTCTGTCCTTATTGGGGGCTTTTTCCGTGAGTTGTCTTAAACCTACAAAGTAGACAAGAGGAGCAGATACTGTCCTAGTGCCGCTGAGGAATGTGGGATATCGTTACTAAAGCACAGGGCACCACCAGGGTTCTCAGAGGCCCACAGGTGTCGTTAGCACACATGTGCGTATGCGCACACACAATCTCACAAATACATCGCCGGGAGGCAGAGCGTTTGATTATATTTTATGACCTGAATCTAGTCACAATCACAGGCAGAACTCTGGACCCTCCATCTGATCCCAACGGGTCATATGAGAACTAGAACCAAACCTTACAGATAAATTTATTGCAGCAGATGTGCAAGACTATTTTCAGTTTTGTAAAAGACTTTGAGTCTTCAATTACCCCCACCTCTCCACCTCAGTCAAGTGCTAGAAGATACTCACTTATGGAAAGAGAGTAGCTAAGTTTATAGTGGCTTGTTGAAATCTGAATTCTGAGCTTCTCAGAGAAAGTAAAAAGGGAGCTAGGGAGTGTTATAGCTTGAATTATGTCCCAAAAAAGGTATGTTGAGGTCCTTTCCCACAGTATATCAGAAAGACACAGAGACGCACAAGGAGAAGATGGTCATGTGGCAACAGAGGCAAAGACTGGGGTGATACATCTACAAGCCAAGGATTGCCAAGAACTGCCAGAAACAAAGAAGAGGCAAGAAGGACTCTTCCGAAAGCCACCAGAGAGAGTGTGGTCCTGCCACTACCTTGATTTCAGACTCTGGGCTCCAGAACTGCGAGACAATAAATTTCTGTTGCCTTAAGCTGCCCAGTTTGTGGTTCTTGTTAAAGCCCCAGGAAACCAATACGAGGGGCAAACTGGGACGACAGCACAGGAAGTAGATCCCATTGGACCTTTGAAAGTATAAACATCACCACCCCCTACTGCCCACAGAGTGTACACTAGGGCTCTGGACATGCTGGACATGCTGCAGGGAGCAAACCCACAGGGAAATTTTGCTCAGTGGCCAGAACATTTTAGCTACAGCACCAAGCTGCATGCAGATGAGGAATATGGTTCTTTGGATATAAAGTAGGGTTCCTGCGGAAGTGGGAAATTCAGCCCTCCCCACCTGAGGGTTTTCAGAGCTCTGAGGAAAATGAGATGCGTATTAGATGTTATTGGAGTTTAGATAAGGTGGGAAAAGTATGTTTCTTCAAGAAAATAGCTCACTTTCTCACGGAAACTTGGGGAATTACTGTCGAAGAACAACAGGGAGAAGAAAAAAGGAGGAGGAGAAGGAGGTTAGGGAAGGGGAGAAGGTACAGGAGGAGGGAGCAGGAGAGAAATGAGAAAAAAGACAAGGAGAAAGAGGAGAGGCAGAAGGGGAGGAAGAAGAGAAGTACAAGGCAAGATTTCAAAAAGAAAGGAATAAGGCTCCCACCTTAACTCCTTTCCATCCTCTACAATCCTATTTATGCCCAGATATGTAGTTTTGAACCCATCAACTTCCTCCCTTCCCTCTGACATGCCCTCACTCAAAACTTCACACCCTCCCACCTTGATCACTGTTAAAACTTTTTACCAGGCCCTAGAATCCACCTCTACACAGTTGCCAGGCTGAGCATGTACCTCCCTGCTCACAGCCCTGACACAGAACACGAGGACCTCCAAAACCATACTTCAATCCCACTTCCTGTGTTATCTCGTTCTCCTCGCTGCATAGCAGCCTAAACTCAATTCAGTTATATACCTGGCTTTTTTCCTAAGTGTCTGCTTGAAATGTTCTTCCTCTTCTTTACCTTATGAACCTCTACTCATTCTTTTTGATGGAGCACAAATATCGCCTCCTTTGTAAAGACTTCCATTGCCTCACGTCTACTCTGGCCATGGCAGAATGAACTTTTCCCTCTCCTGTACTGCCATAGAACTTCAAAAATGATACCTACCACACTGAGTTGTGGTTATCTGACTATAGGACAGTTTGCCCCAACAGACTGTATGTTCTATGGGCACCGTATTTGACCACAGTATCCCAAGTCCTGGCGTCATGTCTGACATGTGGAAGGTTCTCAATAAGTGTTGAAAACATGAAGAACTTGAATGAGAATAATATACACCAGGCACAACAGTTTACCCCCATGGCCCCCCCAAGCTAGTGTCCTTTCTCAAACCCATAAGGAACATTCACCTGATTCCCGAATACCACTGCCATCTCCTTCTCTGCACTCTGCACAGGGCTCTCATCAAGTTCAGCACTGGCTTCAGTCTAGGAAAATAAATAGGCCTCCCGTTAGACACATAGAACTGGCTAATTTATATGACAGGCGATTCCAGGCCCCCTGCTTCCTGGACGGCGCAGAGAGAACAAGATGAAGCGTTGTAACATGAGTTACTGTGTCCAGCTTGGCCTCCCTCTACCACTGGGGCCTTCTGCTCCTTTCGCAAAGGTTTATGCTAGAAGTCATTAAGGTTTTCTGCCAAAACACAACATGTTTCTTTTTAAAGGCCCTTATTCCCGCTCAGAAGTTTCTTAATCAGAAACAGTGACTAACTGTTAAACTCCAAATAAAGGAAATAAAATTAAATGTCCCAATTGCTTTTGCTGATTTGGACTTTGGTTTAATTTTATTATTATTTTTTTTTACAAGCCTTAGGCTTATGGGGAGCTCCCCAATGCCCTGTTCACTGCTTGGCTGTGGAGGGAGAGAGATGTAATATTCCACGTGACGCTGGACTTGGAGTCCTTAAAGCACATGACAGTGGTGACTGGAAATTTAAAGCTAGCGTACCTGGCCCGTGGTTGGGAGACTGCTGTGGACCCCAGCCTGCTAAAGGGCTGGGGTGTTTCCAGAGCCAAAGACACGTGGCTCAGGAGACAAGACGAGGGTTCTGCCAACTTATATGGGGTTGGCCGAAAAGTTCGTTTAGTTTTTTCCAGATGACAACTCCAGTAGAGCTTAGTTATCTTTAACTTCATTCAAAATAATTTTGTTAGATTGTATTGTGACAGCTGTCATAACAGTGTGTGTGTTTAAAAAAACTTATCAAAATTGATAAATGTTTGTGCAGCCATTTTAATATGGAAGATGGAAGAAGATATGCAACATTTTCGGTATATTATGCTTCATTATTTTGAGAAAGGTAAAAATGCAACTGAAATGCAAAAAAAGTTTTGTAAAGTGTATGGAGAAGGTGTTATGACTGATCGAACATGTCAAAAGTGGTTTGCGAAGTTTCTTGGTACTATTGACACTTGGCCAAATAATTCTTTGCTGTGGGGCTGTCTTGTGCATGGAAAAATGTTTAGCAGCATCCCTGGTCTCCACTCACTAGACGCCAATAGTGGGAGATAGCTGACATACTCAAAATATCCATATCAACAAAGTTATTGGTGAAAGTGAAAAATGTGTGTTTTATTTTATGGAAAAAAATAAATGGACTGTTTGGCCAACTCAGTACCTGCTTGAATGGATTCCAGCTGCCTTTCCTAGTTATGAAAGGTGATTGCAGTTGGCCTCCTTGATTCAACCATAGAAACACCTGGAATATGTCCATTTGGGGACAGTCTAGAGAAGAAAGAAATGATGAGAAAGAGAGAAACCTGGTAGAGAAGCTTAGAATCATCCATGTTAGACCAGAAAACATCAATTTCATTGTCCACATTGTACAAGTAAGGAGAGTGGGGCCCAGAGAGATCCAGACTCCCAAAAGCAGATAAAAAATTGTTCATGCCATCTCCACTTTACTGGATGAAATAAAGTGTGAAGGAATAAGGCAGGTCAGCCTCTAGAATTCAGCACAATTTCTGGCACAAAGTAGTCATTAAATACCTGATAAAATAATATTAAATAATAGCTCACATAGGGGAGAAAATAAACCAATATGTGTACTGTCCCCTGGGCAAGACCTCACAAAAAAGTCTGGAGTTAACTTTATTTGGAAATTATTTCAAACATAAAAATTGCAAGAACAGTACACAGGATCTCCGTACACTCTGCTCGGACTCATCAGCTTCCTGATGCTGGCCACATTTGCTCTCTCTCTGTGCCTACCTATACACACACCCCTATTATTTATTCTGAATCATTTATGAGTTGGTTTCTTTGGACCTGTTCCCCTTTATTACTTCAATGGGCATTTCCTGAGAACAAGGACAGTCTCTTACAGTTTTCAAACCCAGAAAATTTAACATTTACAAGACGTTTGTCTAAACCACAGCTCATTTTCAAATTTCATCATTGTCTTACTAAGGTCCTTTGTGGTATTTTCCCCACACAAGACCCATTCCAGGGTCACATCATACAACTAATTTCACGACTCTTTAGTCTACCTAGATCCACACAGATCCTCAGCCTATCTTTGTCAGTTACGAAATTGACACTGTTGACAAGTGCGGCCCAGGTCTTTTATAGAAAGCCACTCATTTTGGATCGGCCTGATGTTTCCACAGGATTAGATTCAGGCCACGCCCCTTTGCCTGGAGCCCTACATGAGTGCTGTGCTCCTCGGAGTATCACGTGCGGAGGCGCGCTAAGTCTGTTTGCCCCTTACCCACGGTGTTAATTTTGATCAGTGACTTCTCTGCTGCACAGTTACAACTATTCCTTTTGTAATTAGTAAGTAATTTGAAGGAGTTCTTTTAGACCATGTAAATATTCTGTTCTCCTTCAATCCTCACAATGAATTTAACAACCAGTGCATGTTTTGCTTTCTACTCCTAGGGTTATAATCCGTTGCTGCTGACCTTATTTGTTCTGGTGCTCAAGCTATCCCAGTTCTGACTAGAGGAACCCCTTTGAGCTCTCTTTTGTCCTTTGTTATGTGCCCATTTTTTAAAGCTCTTTTTTCGCTTTTTGGCAATGCAAGGTGTTCTGAGAAACTGTGTCTTCCCTACCCTACCCCTGAAATCAGCCTTTCTCCAAGGGCTCCACCTCCCTCTAAGTGAGAGACGGTCTTTGGCAACCCGGACCTCCCTGCCAGGTGCGCTCCTCGCCCTTGGGGTATCAGTGCCTTTAGGTCCCATCCGCAGACAGAGCTGGTAGATGCACATTTTGTTAATTACTTACTTATACCAGCACCTCCGATCCAAACCAATTCTTTGGGGCCATTTCTTGGTTTTTGCTATACCCTATTTGTATCTCATTACTTCAGAGTGAGAATCCTGGCTTGCGAAGCAAACAAACTTAACAAACAAAAACAAAAGCCTCACCAAATAGCCCAGATTTGTCCATGGGTCATGGGGAACATGACCACTCCTATCTTCCATGCCATGGGCTGCGACACCCCCATCTCTGGGAAGGACTAAACTGAACTTGCCAATACCATCAAACCAGTCACTGTAACAACATCCAGAGTCTCTTGGGCCCTCTGAGTTACTAGACTCAGTGACCAAGGTGTTAGTGGTAGAACTGAAGAAGCTATATGGATATAAATGAAGCTATTCTCCTTCCATCCTCTCCACCTACTTTCACCTTGTTAGGGCTCCCTATCCTTACTAGGAAGGTATGATACATAAAGAAGAATAAAATGTGAAATTCACAATTTAAAGTGGAAATTCTACTTACCAAGTGGTGTGTTAGGTATTCCATGTTTATAATGTCATGTAATTTTCAAAACAGATAAAGTCCACATTTTATTTCCATGTTATAGATGAAGGGCTCAAGTGAAGTGTCTGGTTTGAATGGATGCAGGTCTTCAAATCAGATAGTATATGTTCTTTTAATGGTACCAGGCTGTCTGCAGGCAACCTGGGGTTGCCTCTTATTGTCATTATTCTTTTGAAAACCTAACACAAACTCAGCAGGTTTTATTGAAAGCCTGTTTTCTAGCCCAGGTACCATTAGATCCACGTGAGATTTCCTGAAGCCCTTAGCTTGAATGCCGGTGTTCATCTCTACTACCAAAGATGCATGGGAATGCATCTGAGAATGGTGGAGAAATTAGCTTGGGCTCATCCAAGTCCAAGCTCCCAGAGCACCATACCCGTGTGCATGAGCGTGGGTGAGCACCTAGGAAGAGCACACAACTAACGAGAGCAGAAATAGTATGTTGTAAAAATCAGCCCACCTCTGCTTGTGTGCAGATCAGAAGTGCCAGAGAATGTTTCTCTCGGTCTTCTATAGTATTCATTACAAAAGAGTCCCCAGATGGCAGATGGCTATTAGCTCACTGTGACCTATATAAATGTCAAATGTAAAACTATTGCCCCAGCAAAAATCTCAAAATAAATAACAACAGAAGGGATGAGATTCTGTTGTCATCAGTATTTACAGTTTATGCATTTGGGCTCTTCCCCTCTCAAGCCAGCCCAGAAACGCTTTCACGCCACTAGGGAATTCAATTAGCCAGAGCAATCCAGGGAGTGGAATCCACAAGAATAACTGGCACAGATGAAGAATGGCTACCCCGAAGAGAGAAGCCAGTGGCTGGGGAGAGTGGCTGTAGGGCACTGCTTAGCCCACATTTTATAGATTTATCTCCAGATCTTTATCCTCACGGCCAGGCATCACCCCTAGCAAGGACGTGCTTTATCATCAAAGGGAAGATTCCAGATCTTAAGAAATATAGAATAAGTTATTTTTGTAAAGGGGTTAGAAGATCAACTTCTTCCTTATTTGAAATTCACAGGGTTTCTTTCTGCCAATGGCCAAACCTAGAAAGAATTGCTTTCCACCAGGATGTGTCTATATATGTAGGTGTGTACACAATTTATATATATGTATATGTTTTATGTATATCTATCTTTATATATATTATAACATATCAATGTTTCTAACGCAACACAATTTAAATCTGGTTCTCCAGATGAACAACTAAATACTTTTTTTTTAGTCAATCTGCTCAGTAAACTAAAATCAGCTTGCATTGCCTTGTTGGACTTGTGGTATAATGATTCTATTTAGATTATATTTTCTCCGCATGTCTGAATATCTAAATTGTTCTAGGAGCTAAGCAGTTAAGCTGAAAAAAACAAAAACAAAACCAAAAACTACCCCTTCATCTTGGGCAAAGGATTCACCAGGAAACAAATGAGTAAGCAGTGTGATCTCCAAGTTCAAAGAGAGGTGACCATGTAATTTGTAATTTGCCGTCCAGACTGGGACAATTTTGAGAGTGAACAGCAATGTTATTAATAACTTCACCAAGGCAACAGGCATAAACCAGGGGTGTCCAGGACAAACAAAGACGTAAGGTCACCTTTTTCAAAGATGATCTATAAACACCACAGAACGTTTATTTAAACAGTCATGTATCTGTGGAATAAAGTTTTCATTGTGAGAAATAACCAAGGCAGAAAGGCAGCAGGGTAGAGTAGGAAGAGCTTTGTAATTTGACAGCATTTTATTTTTAAACTGGCTCTCTTTCCTAACTAGCTATGTGACCTTATGCCTCTAATTTCTCATTTGGAAAGTGAGAATAAAATACCTTGAAAAACTGTTGTCAGAATTACATGAGATGAAAAATGTGAAGTGTCTAACACATAATAATTTTTATTTCTCTTCTGAGGAACATGCAGATCCTACTTCAAATCTGTTTCATTCTATTATTCCTTGGTTTTAAATCAACAACTACTAAAAAGGCACTTGAAAATTAATTTTCAAAAGTTTTTTTCTCACCACTGACAGCTGGAAGATTGCAAAATGATTGTACGCATATTTTCATGAGTCCTATTGTGGAATAAGAGTCTTAAATCCCAGTGTTTTCCTTTTTTACCTTTGAGAAAAACTGTGATTACACAAATAAAACCTCAAGCCATGGTGTTAAGCCAAAACTTAGACTGGAAGCAGAAAGGTCCATTTCTAAAAGAACCTCCCAGTTCGGAGGAAGGTCTGGTGTGCTAATCGGGTACCACGAGCCTCATCATGCATCTTGTAACGCCTGATGACTCTGGCATGCAGGGGCTGGGGTGGATCCCACATACTAACTTCATATGTTGCAGAAAGTAAAGGTTTTATAGCAAAAAGTCAATTTGTATTATTTTGTTCACTTCAAAAAGGCTCTCCAAATGGCCAACGCGTCCCAGACAGTAATGGCCCATTTTTCATGTCAGGGCAGTGCTTACCTGCAGTTCCCGTCAGCTCAACCCAAGGAACTTACCGGTGGAGACTTTATGTGCAAATCTCTCAAAAAAACAAACCTGCGATTGTTCCACTGGAGTCACATTCCAAAACCCTACTCACAGCATGGAAAAATCTCGGGAAGAAAATTGTCCCTGAGGCTCTTATTACTAAAGTTGGACTCACACTCTGAACACCACGCACAGTCTGAAATGAGTTTTGAAGTTTATTATTCAATAAATGTTTATAAAATTCCCATGACATGATGGCATCAGAGTAGGTTCCGAGGAGATCAGATGAAAGGACTTAGTCTAGACATTCAGGGCTTCACAACTTCCGGGAGAAAGCAGCAGTTAATTACAGTACACCAAGTGGTTGCTTTACGAAGGTCACAAACAAAGTAAATTGGAGCATAGAAAAAGAAGCACTTGGTGCTTCTTAGGGACTAAGGGAAGGTTTCAAAGAAGAAGTGGTATTTCAGCTGGGATTTAAAGGTTAAATTTGCAAAGCTGTCAAGGTGGAAGAAGAGGAAACAGCGCATGCGCGAGTGTGAGGCTGGAGAGAGGGTGGTGGGGCGGGACAAGTCAGCAGCGGTGCAACACCCGCAGTGTGGGGATGGTGAAAGCCAGCGAGGCTGGGCATGCAGCAGTGCCGGCCAGGAGAAACTCCCTAGGCTTTGAGAGGCATGTGAGAGCTTCTCTCCCAGACTGGCAGCTGCCTGAGGGTACTCCGAATCTGTAATGCACCTGCATTAGAATCCGCTGTCAGCTTTACCGTCAGAATCACCTGACCTCCTCTCACCCCTTCTCTTCCTGGTCAAGTTACCACCATCTCTCACCTGATGTTTGAGAATCGCCTTCTAAATGGCCTCCTTTTCCATCTTTGCCTCCTCGCATGTGACTGTCATTTCATTGTGTTGGATCTTCTGCTCAAAACTCTCAGGGTCCCCAGCTTCACTCAGAGGACAGGTTGACCCACGGGGCCTTCCATGCCCAGTAAGGTCCGACACACTGCCCCTAACTTCTCTGATTGTATGCCCTGTCCTGTCCCCGCACCTACTCATTTGCAGCCACACTGACATCCTTGCTTTGAGACCTCAGAGCTTTGGCACTTCATTCCTTAGGCCTGGAGGACTTTTTTCAATTCAACCATGACTCTGGGTCTCTGACCCAGCTATTAGAGAAACTGTTCTTGCCCACCATATTTTAAGTGACAAACCCACCCTCACTTCACCTTTGCTAATCTCTTCCCATGCTTAATTTTTATCACTATTTGACATTTATACATTTACTGCCTGCTTTATCACTCACCTCTTCATATATGTCTACCATATCTACAATGTAAGCCCTACAGAGGCGGGGACTTAAATTAATCTTTGCTCATTGTTCCCAGTGCTTAGGGTGGTGTTGGCACATAGTTGGCACTCAGGAAATACACAGGGATGAATGAGTGAGTGAAACCCATTAAGGACAAAAGGGGAAGGCTGAACAGATAAGATTCAGTGCCTTCTACTTTTATCTGTGATGTTTATCAGGGTTTCCCATAAGTTTTAATTTTTTAATGGTGTTTTTTTCAATCACCATTTAGTCCCTGCTTTTTAAAATTGTCTCACAGAGTAACTGAAATTTAAATGGAAGAGGTAGAAGACAATGTATAGTACCTAGAACACAGAAATCTTTTAATAAATGTTGTTATCAATATTATTATTTATTATATAATATTAGGTAAAATGAAGCCAAAGAGGTCAATACTTTACAGCAAGAGAAGAGCCACCACAATTATGGGAGAAAAGAGTTTCAGGAAGGGAGTGAAGGGTCAACAGTGTGAAATATTGCTGGCAAGACAAGCAAAATGTTTTAAATTGCCACAAATGTGGCAACTGGGGCTGTTGGTGACCCCACCAAAAGCCATGCAGAGGGAGTGGTGAGGATAAAAGCCAGAGGAGGAGTTGAGCGAAATGACTGAAAGAAGGAAGGAAGGCAGACCCAGTTTTAGGTCAGGCTCAACTTTTCTCCAGCTGCGTGATCATGGAGAAATTACTTAATTTTGTACCTCAGTGATGTCATCTATAAAGCAGAAATAATCAAGTTCTTATGATAGTGTCTGGCCAGTGATAGGTGGTCAATTAAATGTGAGCTTTCTTCCGTTCCCTTCTCTTTTCTCTGATAGTGGAAATGCAGAAAGGACCCCGACTTCATGTGTGATGCCGCCTCAAACTCTTCAGCATAAAAATCCATTGGGAGTGTAAAAAGTAGGTGCGCTAGAACAGTGTGAGAGTAATATGTGGTAGGAACATCAAATAACTTAATTATAATTCGCATTCAGTATCTAGAAAATTATGTAAATCATCATATCAGTCAATGTTTTGTTTTTCTCTTTCCTTAGCCCAAGTTTCCTTACCCAACAATTACTCTCACATTAATTAAACGTAATTACACAGTGACTGGATAAACCCTCCACATGTATTTTCTCAACACCAGTCACGAGTGAAATTGACTAGTACACTCACAGCCTTTCCCCAGATTTAACTCCCTTGGATTTCAAGGGACCTTGTTCTGAGCTGGGCTATAAAATGCTGTTGCCCTAATGAGGAAATACTTACAAGGTTTCTATGCCCTTCTCTTAAACGGCCAGTCTGCTATTTTTCTGTTCAAATGACCTCATTTTCATAACGTCAAAAGGGGCTCAGTGCCCACCCCCCTTTCCTTCTTACACATCCTGCTCCAGGGAACTGAACGCTGAAGAGCAAGAAGCTACATTTCCCCGACTCCAGAGCAAAATCACAGAGTATTCATTTCCTGCCCAACCTCCCTTTGGGAAAAGATTCCCTTGTTCTCCTTTGGTGAGGACAGAGTTAACATGGCCCTGAAGCCACAGAATAAAGGCTTTCCTCTCTCCTTATTCTGGTGTGCCAACGTTTCTCTTCGATGTCTATTTGCACGATCATAAATTCTGAACTCAGGAGAATAATCTCAGCCAAAGCCTACATGTGCCGGATACCATAATGTAAACTGCATATGTTGCGAGAAGCTGTTAAATGGAACCAATGAATGAAAACGTGGCCAGCTTGATGTCTGGGCCCCTGGATTTCCTCTTCTCTCTAAACCAAGGCCTCTCCCCTCAATTCTAACTTTCCAACATGCCCATAAATAAAAATATTTTTGGCTACCAGATCCCCTTGAAATGTTCAGGAATAGCCTCAATTTCAGCGTGAAAGTTCAGGCTCTTCTCCAGAGTGCAAATGGCCAGGCCTGCAACTCCTCTCCGTCCTGCCTGTGAGCAGACTGTGATGATGTACAACAAAAAGTATAGCAAAAAGGCTGCATTTCTGTTCTTCCCGGGCCCATCCCCGCTGCCTTCTGTCCTCCAGCTCCGCCCTCAATCCAACTGGAAGGTGACCCAGCTCACAGGCAGACTGGTTCAGCACATGCATCCAGTCCTCAAAACCAGTTTCATAACAATTTGAGCCCCCATTCAGCTAGAAAGGTAGCATCTCATCTGAGTCATTTCAGCCCTCGTGCCCTCACCTTTCTGGGGCTACACTGAAGTTCAAGGCCATATTACACAATGCCAAGGCATTTGGGAAAGAAATCTGGATCTTGATGTCCTCTACTAGTGGAGCATCCACTGAAGTGCACATCTCCCCTCCTGGACCTTGGTTGCTGGTCTGTGCATAGTGCTGCTCAGACGTCTCCATTTACCTGTGGCCACTTTGGCACCAGCTCCGTTCTCTCGGCTTCCTTTGCACTATGATATTTGTGATTTCTTCTCCTATATCCAGGCCTTGCTGGGTTCTTAGAGTTTCTGCAAAAATTACCTTTCTAAACTTGTATTGCTTCCTCAGGCTTCTGTTCAGGAAGCAGGGGGCCAGCACTTCTTGACCTGCTGGCTCCCATACTCTCATTTCTTCCCCCTAGAGCCCAGCATTTGGTTCTGCAAAATGCCACTCCATAGTTCAGCACCAGTTCTGCTCCAGACAGAACGAAAAATTACACTCCTGAAGGCCAACTAGGGATCTGTCTTAGAGCTGTAGTCTATGTTTCTGTGACACGTGATCCCCAGGAACCATCATATCTCATGTCATGTTCTCTTCTGCAACACGGGCTCTGAAACCGATGCAGTTGTTTGTGCCTCCGCGGAGTGACCTGAGACATGCCTAATGCTCCACGTGCAGCGATTTATTTTCCATGGTTTCAGGACAGGCACCCCTGAGAGACTGAGCTCACAGAGCAGTCCAGAAAATTAGAAAATATAAACACAAATGTAACCATAATGCTAACTTAAAATATCTCATTCAATATGAAGTATAAATCTTAATTTATTATTTTATTGGAGAGGGGAGTTATTGCAGGTCAGGCAGCCAGTGAACATAAACCTACACACAGGGAGAGGAGAGTTGAAAGCATCTGGGTTCTCAGTACTGGTGCTCCCTGGGAACAAGTGCCAGACCATACCTCGCCGGGCCACAGAGATGATGTGGCTCCTCTCAGCTCCACCATGCATGGCTCCAGAGATGCTTGTGTCTGCACCTGAAGTCCCAGCCTATCACCATGACTGCAGAGTCCATCTCCAAGTCATATCTGGATGTCCTATTATCACTTCAGTAGCTTTCACGGGTTCTCCTCTCTTAAGACTGCCCACTCAGCTCATTCCCCTTTGGTCAAGTGCCTGAGTGGTTGATTGAGTAAGACCTCAGGGATATATAACAGGGTCACAGAATTAAAAGACAGTAAAGCAGGTTTGCTGCAAAAAATATATGGGAAGATTAAAATATATAAAAAATAAAATAAAAATCACTAAGAGTCTTAACCCCAGAGATATCTACTCTTAATATTATTCTTCCAGTTTCATGTGTGAGTGTGTACATTTATTGTTTCCACAGATATTTAACAACAGTGGGATCATTCAGTTTGATTCCCTGCTTTGCATGTTAGCATTTTGTCGTGTGCATTTTGCATATACTTCAAAAGTGATTTTTAATGTATGCTTGGCATACTGTCTTTATAAAAATCTGAACGTGCAGGTTATTTACAATGTTTAATTGTTATAAATCATACTGTTATAATATTGAGATGGTCATCTTTGTGCCCAGCTTGTATTAACTCCACTTGAAAAATTATCAAAAAAGTGAAAAAACTTGAACACTTTTAAACAGCTTGATGTATATATTGCTAAGTGGTCCTCTAAAAATAATTTCCAATATTCTATCAGCCGGCCCCTTACAAACACTGGTTTTATCATTTTTGCCTGTAAATAAATATAAATAATGCCCAATAGCTCTAAATTGAATTGATTGCCAGTAATCTGTATAATGAGCCCCCAAAATATCAGGTCCTAATCCCTGGAACGTGTAAATGTTATCTTATTTGGAAAATGGATCTTTGTAGACATGAGGAAATCAAGGATTTTGAAGTAGAGAGATTCCCCTGAATTATTGGTTGCTTTTAGGTTTCTTACTATCTGATTTTTGCATATTAAACAATTTTATTCCAGTCACTTCTCGTCACAAGTTACCCTCACGTCCCAGCACGATTCCCGAGACGCAACGCTCAGTGTCAATTCCCAACCATTCCTCTGGCTCAGTAGCCTGGTTAGAATGTTCTCCCCAATGCCCGGCGAGACACCCGGAAGTAGGGGTCATTTCTATTTATCCTTACAGCCCCTAGGACCTAGCACAGTGCCTGGGCCATAGTAATAAGCCCATGCCTACTGAGTCATACTGATCATCTTTTATATCTTTTCTCACCCAGCATAGTACCATCATCAGTGACATTTGTTACAAATACTCAAGGCTTATTCATTGATCCAAGTTCCTGCTTTCTACAATTATTTTTTAAAGTTTTTCTTTGGGACATAATGTAGATCAATATTTCATAAATGTTTTATTGATGATGAAAATAAAGAATATTCCCTGCAGGGTATGAAAATCAATATATACACATTTACACATATAACCTTATTAATTATATTATTCAGGACTTGCAAAATCTGGGTTTTTTTTTTCTATTTGATATATAGAAGATGTAGAGCTGTGTGTTACAATCTTCCACTACCATCGTAATTCTGTCAATTTCTTCTTTACACTCTCTTTTTTTGTTTATTCTAATGATACCTCTGTCAATCAGCTTTCAGTCAGATAAGCAGAATAGCTATGAGTTATGAGATAAGGGATTTGTGCTTGCAATTAGATATTAAACAATTATGAGAAGAGCTCAAGAGTGCACTCTGAAATGGGATTTGGAGGATCAAAGAAGTCAATAACAGGCTACTTTGAGAAGCCTAGTACGTCCAGCCATTAAGGTCAGGCCACAGAGGGGCTGAATCTGTGGAAGAACTCTGTAGGTCACCGCCAAATGCCTGGCTATGGGCCACTTGACAAGAAGATGCACGTGGAAGTGGCAGTTGGGAAGGAAAGCTGGTCATGGAGTTAAAGGATCCAAAAACAGGCTGGAGCGCTCTGGCCCCAAGTCTGTTACCACAACTCAGTCACCATAACCTTCTGCCTCTGAAAACTCCTGCAAGTGCCTCTTTTGAACATCTCTAACTTGGAAGGAGGTTCTAGAAACTTCAACCAAGTTGATGATATAAGAATTTAGTAGAGTTCAACTCTTGTTGATATAGCATTTATACATACATCTTTTAACTGTATTTAACTTCTAAGTAAAGACAATAAAAAAATCGTTGTCCACCTAACATGAGACAAATATAACCCTCATACAACCTAAAGAAATTCCTCTTCCCAAATGATAACACAAAAATCCCATGTCATTTCATTCATATATACAGGGTAGGGCAAAGTAGGTTTGCAACTGTGAGTATGCAAAACAGAATTTATTCTTTCTTTCTTTATTAATTATTGTATTATTTTCCATATGAACAACTATAAGCCTACTTTTTCCCACCATGTATATAAAGAACATAAGGAAGAAATGATCTAAGTAAGAAAGACATTATCCTCTTTTGTGTAACTGGTTATGTCATCATTGAAAATGTTTATACCTTCTTTCTTCCTCTATTCATTCCACATTCCCTTTTCCTCAGCTAGTTATGGTTCCTTGCTTCATTTCTGAAGCATGTGTGCATTAGCAGCCCTCTTATATTAGGTATTTGCCACTGGCTATCTGTCAGTATCAAAGTTTGGTAGTGGTATGAACATTTACAAAATCTTGTTCTATACCTTAGTATTTTAGTAAGAAGTATTTTCATAAGGGGCTACACAAAGAGACTTAAATCAAATGCCATTTTGAATCAGACATGATATTTCCTGATGGTGAAAAACATTTAAACCCAAAACATTTATTTACTAGTAACTGTCTTCTGAGAACTCTGCTTGGCTTGGGAAACAATGAAATGTTCCCCTAAGGATCTTTGATTCAGTAGAAGGCATATGCAATATAAAGCAGGAATTGCAATAGAGTGGAATCTATTGTAATCTGTGAAAGCATGAGGCTAAAATAATTGGCTTTGCTGAAATGTTGTTGAGTGAAAACATCACAAAGGGACAGGCATTTTAGCTGCATCTTAAAGAATGAGCAGGAGATTTCCATAAAGACATGTTGGGGAAAAGCAATCAAGGACAAAGAGCAGCAAATGCATAGGTAAGAAGTAAAATGTCAGGTTGAAAAACCTGCCTTAATGGTGGAAAAGTATACCAGATACCAGTTAAGAGGTAGAAGATGTTGTAGAATTTGGTTAATATCATTACAAAAATGGGGAGTCAAGGGAACTGTCCTTTGTAGAATATGGTATGGCAGTTTGAGTAAGGTGTTTGAGGTTGTAAATGCAAAAAAAAAGAACAACTTATAATCCTTTACTACACTGAGAGAAGGTGCAGAAAGGCAGAGGAGGTATGAGCTATGCCACTGTAAAAAAGGCTGGAGTCAGTGGACTTCAAACAAAAATAAAAAAGAAAATAAAGATATGATCACAGCATTTAGATACTTGGCAATAACCAAAAAAAAAAGGGGGGCAAGAAATGCTTAAAATTAGGTTTATGAAAAATGTATTTCCCAAACCAAGCCATTTTGAATTTAAAGCAGATGTTATTAATAATTTACCGTGGCTGATGTGGCTCAGTGAATTGAGTGCTGGCCTGTGAACCAAAGGGTCGCCAGTTCGATTCCCAGTCAGGGAATGTGCCTGGGTTGTAGGCCAGGTCCCCAGTGGGAGGTGCATGAGAGGCAACAACACATTGATGTTTCTCTCTCTCTTTTTCTCCCTCCTCTTTCTCTTTTTCCTCTCTCTAAAAATAAATAAAACAAAATCTTTAAAAAAATAATTTTGCTGAGCAAATAGGCACAAACCTGGACTGAATAGGGCAAACTGAGAAGTATAATCACCATCTTGGGAAAGGATCAGATAGCCCTTCAGAACTATTTGATTTGTTTTCTGTGTGCATACCTTTGACTGAAAAAAAATCATCACCCTGTCTTTTTATTTTTTGTATGTCCAAATGATAGGACTCTCTCCTCTGTCTGCACGATGTAGTTGTGAACTCCTGAAGAACAAGAGTCATGTCCAACTCACCTTTCTGTAATAGTAGGGCTTCCAATAGAAGCTGGCACACTTGTTGAATTAGTGGATATTTCTTCTCTTTCTGAATGTATTTGACTTTCACACTTTATTACATATACTTTTTCAATTAATCCAAATGTATCTAATAGGTATGAGTCCTGGATATGGAAAACAAACAATCTTTACAGCAATTATAAGGATCACATGAAAGAAACTGCTTTCTCGTTTCCCAACACAGGAGGACATAGGTTATTTCACTTGACCTTCACGAGAACTTTACTTGGAGAGATTATACTACGTCTCTCCTGCAGACAAGAAGATGAAGTTCGGAGAAGTCAAGCGGCTTGTCAGGAGTCACACAGACTTTTAACGGGTTAAGCCCAGATCTCAAGAATTTTAATTGCCATCCCAGTTCTCAGCCCATTACCAAAACCGCATTTCTAATGAGTCACTTTCCTATCTGCACTGAAATGTACTGGCAAGAGTTGGATTTCCGACTGTAGACAACAAACTCCGCACGCTCCCCTTTCATTGTCTCCCCTGCACTGGCTCCTTCTCATTCCATGCTGCCAGTTTCCTATGATTGAAATTTGAAAGCATGTAACTGTTAATCTAGGAGTGATTAAAGAGTTTCATTTCTCGGAAGAGTCAGTACTCATCATTGGCTATGATGAATGAGCCCCTAACATCCCCTGATCCCATTATATTGTGATTAATTGTGCCAGTTTAAGTCAATAATTCATTTGTTAAAAATAGGCCTGCAAAGTATCATTTGTCTCATGGGAGATATCAGAATAAAAAAAATTCATTTGATACTTCTCATTAAATTAGTGTTGGAAGTTATATTGAAGAGCCCTGTTCATCAAATACTTATTGCAGGCTTATTTGATAAGAAGTTGTATTTGTCTAAAATTATGTCTGCTAACTGTCATAATGGTCTGCATTTTCCCTGTGTTAATGAAGGAATATAAAGTCTACATATGCGCATGACTGGAGAAAAGGATGGGGCTTGCAACTGGGATTAGAATAATTCTTAAATGGTCTGGTTTTCATTGCATTAAAATTAAGAAAAAAGAAAGTGAGAGCGAAATTGAGTAGGGCATCTTCTTCGTGAGCTTAGAGACTGTCCCTGGAGGTGCCAGGCTGGTATCCTAAGAGATGGATCTTCCCCATTGTCTCTTATCTAGAAATGATTATAAATGTTGCATTCAGTCTCATTGGGCCATTAAGACATTTTCAGCTGTAAGTGATTCTAAAGGAAGATAGAAGTGAAGAGCAGCTCCGCTGCAAATGATAATGGTCACCATCAAATGAGACACAGGATTAATATCTTAATATTTCCAAGGCAACATCACAGTCGCTTTGGAAAGACTCCCTAAGCACTCCTGAAACACTTGGTTACAAGAGGGGAAATGATAGCTTTTGCACAGCTTGGATAGATGCGGTCGAAGACTGAATTCCTGTACTTCTTTGCCATCTGGGGTCCCTGGGGGTAGGGAAGAGCAAAGGAGGACTAAAGTGGGTGACTCTGACCCAGTGGGGCAGGGCAATAGTATGTGAGGCCAAGTCCCAGGCACACATTCGGGACTTAATATCTGCAGATGGAAAAGGGAAAGAAGGAAAAAAGCAGAGAGAGAAGCAGGCAAGGTATAGGTGAGAAAGGAACCAGATGAAGGGACAGACAAAATTAGACTGACTAGCGGGAGAACGTGCTTTACGGCAACAACTCATAATGGCCAGCCCCGAGACTGGCTACCTAAGCATAACATGTGAAAAGTTCAAATTTTAGAATTCTGGGCTGTGACCTCAATCTACCCCACCCCAAATCCCGTTTAGGCTTGAGATGATACCCAAGAGGATGCATTTTTAAGTTTCTCGGGTGACACTGGTGTACACAGTCAAGCTTGGGGAGGCAAGGTGAATGCTCAGGTAACTGACCAAACGCTCAGAGGCGCGTGGGTGGGAGGTGCTGGCCAGCAGGTGGTCACGTATGAACCATACCACTTCAAAGTAGAGAAAATGAAGTCATCGTGAAGACAATAAAATGTTGTACCGATGTCAAAGGTCAAGCGAGAGGAAAACGCAATTTTAGAAAATAAATTATTGAGGCTCATTCTTATGTAGAAGAGGTGCTAGTTACACTTGACCTCTCTGGACTCTCCTGGCTGTGCAAACACAGTAGTCTAACTATTATGTCCAATCAAAAGCAGGTTTGCTGGTGTTCCCTCTGACGCTTCATGTGAGAATGGGGGTCCCGAAACGGAGAACAAGAGCGGAAACTGGAGACAGCTCCAGAGCACCGGCGAGAGTGGCCTCTGCGTTTGAAACACCAAGCAGCCGAGTGACCAAGATATTTCCTGAAAACTTTCCTATGGCAAGAAGGCTGAAACAAGGCTTCAAGTTCGATGCTGTTTTGTGCCATACTGTGGTGCTCTTCATTTCATCCCAACATCACAGAGTCTACGACACGCACTGACACTGGGCTAGTGTCGCTGGATAAATAAAGAAGGAAGGTATGTCCCCAGATGGGTGAAAATACAATGGAGAAGGGATAGAGGCTGGAGGAGCTTAAAGAGCAAGCAGAAGCCAGGGATTTATTCCAGAGCTGGAACTGGACACAGAAGCTGACGAGACAAATCAGGCCTTATCCTCCACTTCCCCGTTAGTCCTGGAAACTTCTGCATTCTTTAAGATATACTTGGGAGGGTGTCAGAATTCCCACAGCTAACCCATATGTAGGCTTCTGTTACCTTCAAACAAGGGGTTTATGGAAAAAAAAAAAAGGAAAGCTTCTTTTACCAAAAATTCTTTCAAGTGGTGTCAGCGGTGGGACTGAGGTACCATCTGAGAGACCTTGGATCTAGTTTTCCTACGTTTCACCTCTTTTTGAAGCATTTCATTAATAACCTCGTCTCTCTTTAAAGTTTGCTCAAAATCTCTTCTCGGCCTTAAGATGGCAAGTAAAGAAAAAGTAATCCACTAACCCAATGTTTCTGTTTAATGAGCACCATCCGTACCTGTCTTGACCGCATTTTGCCCATTTTTATTATTTGACAGAGATGGGGAGCATGGCCTCTATCATCCTTCCCTCTCTCCAGTATAAACGCACGAATTAGTAGTAGTGAGGTCTGCACCAGCCACCTCAGAGAGAGATGTTATCATTCTTAATGGGCCTTAGAGATGCCGTTGACTTCTTCTAAATATTTTTTGAGTGAGCCTATAACTTCAGCTTTATTTTTTCCCTTGTAACATCATTAGACTTGGGTAAAACCAAACCCCAGACATCACAAAATTAGAAAAAATATCTCAAAATATTAGCACTCAGCAGAACTTCAAAAATCACCTTGTGAAAGCCTTCTTTTTTTCGAGACATGGAACTAGAAGCTTATAGATATGACTTAACTTGGCTAAGGTTACATATTTCTTTGGTGTCATGTCTAAAATTGGAGTACATGAATCTCATTCATTCACTGATAAATATTTGTTAAAAAATTCCTTGTGCTGAGCCCTTTCTAAACACAGATTTAAAAATTTTTGAAGATATAATCCCTTCACTCATGTTGGTTATAGAGAAGAGACAAATATGCACAAAATTACATTTTCAGAAACATAATTTTTAAAAAAATATGAATTTCATTAATTTAATCTGCCAGGGGATGAGTGGGGACAGGAACAGGGAGAGGAACATGGTATTTGCTTCACAGTGTTCATGCCTCTTGACCCCTAAATCACAATAATAATGGTATGTTTCTGAAACCAGCAGTTGCAATGGTGGCTTACCCACATTCCAAACATTTTGGTGGGGCTTGTGTTAGTAATTTAGAAATATTGTATATACTTCTGCCTGTTCTAAATACCACGCTTCAGAAGACTATTCTGATGAAATGAACCTCTGTAGGTTCATAAAGATGCACTGAAAAGGTAGGAAGTTAGAAAGAAAAACACAACTTTGGATTGGAAAGGCTGTGTGAGTTGTTAAGACTACACTGAAAACACCGTCAAGCTACTAAAGAATATATGCTCTAAAACAGGGAGAGAAATGAGAAACACAGCCATACTCCTACAAAGGAAGTCAGGGGCTTAAAACTCTCTCTTAATCCTGGATCCCTGTGGCGTGCAGTTGGCATGACAATGCTCTGTGGTCCTGGCAGGTATCACACGCCTCCTAAATCCAGCTACCTGGGACCTGCCCAGGCAGGCAGCACAGGGCCTTCATTGTCCAGAGAGGGCCTGCCTATTTATTGACAGAAGGTTCTGAAAACATGTCTTCTCCTTCCCAAACCCCACCAAGAAATCTTAATGCTACAAACCTCAGGCCAAAAATGTATTAGCACCCAAGAGAGGCTACAGGAAAGAGCCTTCTGATGGAAAGACAGGTTTCATGTGTCAGGAGTGGGGCAATGCAAGTGCATTGGTCCAAAGCCATGGGAAGGCAGGCATGGTCACCTACCCACAGCAGAAGACAAGGGCCTTGATTGTAGCTATCTGGTCAACTTTGTGCAGGGATTCAGCCAAATGGCTCTAGCTCCTGGGTTCTGTGCCAGAGCAGAAATGGTCTGAGAGTTCCAGATATTTCTTGAGATTACAGATCACGTTAGCCCACAGATCATATTGAACAAACCTCATGTGCCAAGTAATGTTGAAATAATTGTCCTGTTTAGAGCAAAAAAACAGGTGAGGAGATGAAATAACCAGGTTTTTCCCTACTTTAAAAACAATCTTTCCATGAATGACACAGATTTGGAGAAGCAATAGTAAATGTATGTTACAGGATGTGTATTTTGTTATGTGTAAAACCAGTTATGCATTGCCCTTTTTAAATCAGTAACAGAAGAGTTTACAACTATGTTTTGAAAATGATTAAAGGTTAAATTTGCATATTTCAAATGAATGCCTCCTAGGACCTCAGTCTATCTCTGGGACTGAGGAATGTTCCCTCAAATAGCTATTATGTCTACTTTCATTAGAGAAAAGTCCACACATCTCTGAAAGTCATCGAAGGGATCCTGCATGTTCACAGCCTTAAACTAGGATACCTGACGTCTTGTTTCTCAGATACCATCTATCTCCGCTCTGCCATTTCACAAACAAGGAAAATGAAGCTAGAGGAGTGATCTGACTTCAAATGTGGCAGAAGCAGGGCTACAGCACAGATCCAGGCCTCGAGACTCCCAGTCCAGAGCTTCTCATTCATGACAGTGATTCATTTACGGGCATGATTGGATCAATAGCCAGCTCCGCATTCAATAGCATTGGTGAAAAGCTTAACTAAGGGGGAGATGAACAATATAGAAACATGCTGATAAATAGTATTCTACCATAGTTTAATTCAGAACAAGTGTATTGTGGTCTTTGGGAACATCACTGAATCAGCCTGATACATGGAAAGGACAGGGACTGGGGCAGTATGGTTATGTATGCATGTGTACCGAACACCTGTCAAGGTGAGCCTGGGGGGAATGAGCAGAATTGGAGACAGATCAAAATCACGAGAGGGGCCTTTCCCCGTAGATTCTGATTTTCTCAGCTTCCCACAGTGCCTAACAGGCAAAGAGAAAGCTTCTGACTTTTCTGTGTGTTTACTTTCCAATGGGCTATTTTATTGCTTCCTGTTTTCCTCCTCCTCTATTTATTCAGGTTGGGTCCATGCTTGGGAGATGAGGGTGGGAGGAAATTCAGAGCCATGTAGTGGGGCTTCCGTGCATCCCCTGAGACTTTCAGGGCTGAGTTGGACATCTTCCTGTTTGCCAAACTTTCCATCAATGCTGTTAAGCAGGGAGTTAGTTACTGTCCCACATTATGTCCCTGAATATGCTCTCGGCAAGCTCTCACGCCTATTTATTTGTCTTGAGACAAGGAGTGCATGGTGGCTTTAACAAAGGTGTTTGAAAGTACTTAATATAAAAGGGACATTGGTTGGAATTAGACTAAGGACCATTGATGTAAAGAATCAAGGGGTTCATGAAAGCCTGGCCATAGAAGATTTCATGGGATCCATCTGTATTCATATTGAGACAAAGTTAGTTTTCAATTCCATTATATGACTGGCAAAATATAACTTATATAGCATGCATATGTTTCTGATACACTCACATCTATTAAAACAATAACAAAAGCCCTTCTAATAATTTATATTTGATTATTATTTTATGGTGCACTAAATATTTGCACTAACGACACCTCATCTGGTCCTCAAAAGCATCCCATGATGACCAGATTCCACTAGGTGCCAGTCACCGTTGTCATGCTTCCTCATCATTTGCGGAGGAAATTGACATAAATAGAGATAAAATGGCTGCTTTAGGTCACTTGTTGGTACACAGTGATGTGGGAACCTCTCGATCCCACTCTGTTGTGTTACTCACACTGGAAAATGCCATTTTATTGGTATAGAATGAACAAACATGGATTTAGCATTGATTCTGAGACTTAGTGGGGTTAATGTCTTATAGAATTTCTGTGACAATAAAATAAAATAATCTATGGAAAGTGTAAAGGACAGAACTTGGCATATGAAAGGTACTCAGTATTGATGATTCCTTTCCAAACTCCATAGCTACGAGGAGGTACACTGGTTATGCTCTGGAAGCAGACAAGACTGGGTGTTCTGGAGTGCCATGGAGAGCTGGCAGTGTCTTGTGTACAAGTAGAAAATATAAGGGCAGGCTTTTCTAGAGATCATTCTGTTTTGTCAGTGTTCAAGACATATCAAGACACATTCTTCCCATGCTAGATTTCTCTCTTTACCTAACTTTTTTGCTCTAGCCTAGCAAACTACTTTGCTTCCAATGCAGAGCTCTAAGGATGTTCCTGAAGGAGTTGGCAATGTGTAGAACTAGTTCTTAGAACTAGAAAGTAATGTGGAAGTTATTAAGTTCAACTCTTATTTGATAAATTATCAGTGTAAAGCTTAAATATGTACAGTGACTTGCCTAACATTTCACAATGGTAGGTTTGGGATAAGAACCTGAGTCTCTCTCACTATCCCTATACCATGCTTGGTCTTGACCAATTAACCAATAAACCAAGCAACAAAGACATATTAAGTTCACATACAAGGCATTTTCTAGGAATGCCTTACACTTCCCAAGTGTAAGGTATGACTGGGGAGCCAAGAAATGGCTGTGAAAAACAAGGATTCAAGTGAACAATGCACACGTCTTGTATTACAGTTTTGTTCAAGGCATTGTGCTGCACATAGCCAGAGATAATGAAGAGCTGCAGCAGCTTCACCGGACACTTCCGCTTCCTCTGGAAGTGTCCAGTGGTCTGGAATTGACACAAGACCTCACTGTAACGCAGGCAGAATGGGAAATGTGCCACACTTTGAGGCGTGAATGTTTCACACAAGGGGAAGGGAGTCAGGGAGCCTTTCATGGTTGCCTTTGAATGGGTCTGGAAGGAACAGTAGGACTTTGTTAGGGGAAATAGCGATGGCAAAGAAGAAAACAAGAGGAAATAAAAGCAAGAGCTATGCTTTAGAAACAAGCAGTTCCATTTGGAATACAAGGGACTTTCAGAGGAGTTAAACTGGGCAAGGTCTCTTGGGGCTAAACTTAGGAACTCCTTGAAAGTCAAGCTCAAAGCCTACACTTCAGTCATTGGGAAATGGGTACATTATGTTTTATTTCTTTATTTTGTTTTTATTTTTTATTTCAGTATCTATAAAAACAAAACAAAAAGAGACTCATAGAAACAGAGATCAAACTGATGGCCACATTATGTTTTGTCACTGTGACCATCCTTCCCAAGCCCCGAATGCTCTCAGTGTCAGGGCTTGGGCTCAGCTGTGTCCCGTTTTTCCCTCTTCTTTCGGCTCACAGCACCGGGCTGCATTTCCCAGTGCTGTCCAGTTCTGTCAATGAAATGTGGGAGAGGTGATGGCACCACTTCAGACCTGGCCTCAGGCCTTCTCCTGCATTCCTTCTTGTGCTCCCTCTTCTGCTGACTGAATGCAGGAGATCCAGAGAAGGTCTCCAGCGCTCTGGAAGATGAGGCAGCTACCCGAGGAAAGGACGGGGCATCAAAAACCTATGTGAAACAGAGCATGCCCTCCCCACTGCCTCAAATCTGCACTGAACTCCGACTCCACCGTGTTGGGCCACTGAACTGTTGGAGTTGTACCTCATAGCAATTAGCTAATACCTCTTTGCAAACACTACTGTGTCCTGTTTTACTTGACTTTCCATAGGACCTTGTACAAAGTAGCAACTCATATATTTTAAAAAGGAATGAATTATATTGGATAAATGAATGAATGCAGTCATGAACACAGTTGACTTTAGAAAGTAACATACAAATGACAGCATAAAGGTTGATTATAAAAAACGAAGATAATCTGGAAGTAAAGAGATTACTTAAGCAGCTATTGTAATAGTTCAAGAAGATGAAGCCCTGAATCAATTTAGAAGCAGTGGAAGTACAAAGCAGACAGACGAAAGACATCTTGGAGACAGATTCTAAGGAAAATGGCAGCTGATGGATACAATGATTATGGTAACAAATTTCAACAGTGACTCCAGAGTCTTAAGTCTATGGAAAGGAAGAAGAGTGGTACCATTTGAGGAAATATAGAAGATAAAAAGAAGGATATTAGAGGAGTAATGGAGGGCCGGTGGATGGTATATTCCAACTTATCACAGATGATAGCTCAACTCTGATGATAACTGAACACACGACATTTGTGCCCAGCAGGGAACTGGAGGTGTGCTGAACCTTCAGCATGTAATTGTGGTTAGATATGGGTATAGAAGACTTGGATATGGGAGTAAACTAAACCACTCAGACAAAGAGTGTTGAATGGAATATAAAGTCAAAAGGTACAGCCTGATGAATAGATTACAATTAGGGGGTGGAAAGGAAAAGAGAAGATAACAAATGAAACCTTCAAAGGGCAGGTGGTGGAGACGTGTCAGTTAATGGAGGGACCAGAATCATGCAGATCGCTGGAAGCCACGGGAGAAATTGTCAACAAGGGCTGGTTTACCAAGTGGGTGAGAAGTGTGACAACTGGGTTGGACATACTCGCAGGGTCACAGTCTCAGAGGAAGTAGGAAAGGGTGGAATTGAGAGCACAGGTTAGAAAGACTCACTGGGATAAGGGAAAGCACAGGCCTCTCTGTAAGAAGAATAAGAAAGATGGGAGAAAAAACAACACACAGAGAAAAAGCAGAGGTGCTCAGTAGAGGCACAACGCCCTAAGGATCTCCAGTAAGAGAGCTTGTCTTAAGGAAGTGAGAGAAAAGGCGAACCACGGAGAGTGAAGCAGGGAGTGGAGTCCTGGGGGGCGGGGCGGGGAGGTTGTGACAGGCAGGCTCAGGGTGTAATAGGAAGCCAGTGAAAGTGTGTGATGGACAGGATCTCCATGAGAACTAAAAGTTGTTTTAATGAAATGAGGAAATTAAAAAGGCAAAGCAAGGAGGAAGGTTATGGTCTCAGAAAAATTAACAGTCGAGATCTGAGTAGCAGAGGAATTCTCAGTGATGATGACGATGATAATTACAGCCAACATTCATTGTGGTATTGAAGGGACAAATAGCATGTTAAGCAGTTTCTTTGTCTTATTAAATCTTTACAACACTCCAGTGAGCAGGCTATTATTATTATCCCATTTTATAGATGAATACCTTAAGGAAGAAGATGGCTAAGCCCTTTGCTCAGAGACTCAGAGTGGCAGGTCTAGAATGCAAACCGAATGCCATTAGCTCCAGAGAATTTAGGGTCCATTCCAGAGAATTAGCCTCAGAGAATTCAGATGCCATTACTACCAGCCAGTGAGCAGCTCCATGGAGACAGGACAGAACTCCCTGAGGATACGAAACTTGAACTGTGTCTGACACAGAGTTGGCAGGATGACCAATTATTATTTTGGAGGCCCTCAAACTGGAGCAAGGAAAGGAAGTCTGCGAGCCAGATGCTGGGATCACTAAGGAAAGCAAAATAGTGTTATAAACAGTGGTATGTGAATGTCAGCTTGGCGAGATCGTTGGATCAAGGTCACCCGCTGATGGTGGGGAGCCATGGTGTGGAGAACAGACATGCCAATCCCACCTTCTGTTCTATTCAGAGAAAGGAATAAGAGATGGATAGGTTGGAGAGGATTGCAAGAGAAATGATGTCTTCAGAAAAAGGTTGCCTAATGCCAGGAGATGGAAGGTTGTGCAAAGAGTTACTTGGAGAGATCTATAGGCTTTTGCTGTTGTTGTTGTTGTTGTTGTTGTTGTTGTTGTTGTTGTTTAAATATAAAGACTCCCAAGGTATAGGGTGCACAGTTTTGAGTTAAACAAATATAAGTCAAGAGTTTAAGGCTCTCTGGTCAGAGATGAAAATATGGCTACCAATAAGCGTTAAACTGGAAGGAAGATGAAATTGGGGGTTTGAGACTATAACTGTAATGGCCAGGACTTGGGAAGAAGAGGTTGAGGGGGTGACTTGTGAGTCATAATGGAAGAGGAGTGGCAAGGAGGCAGAAATCAGTTGAGTGTGGGAATTGTTGGTTTTACATGGTGACCACTGGGGGGAGCTCCAGCCTATTCCTCAGCTAACAGTTCAGAGGTTAAGAGCACAGGGTCAAATTCTGAATCCACCTACCAGATGTCTGACTGGGATGAAGCCACTTACCTTTTTGTTCAATGGAGATAATGACAGTTGTTCCTAGAATCGTGATGAGAATTATGATATACTGTGTACAACACGTTTTACATAATAAGCCCTAGAGATAGGTCATCAGCACGGCCCTGAGTGGAAGAAATTCCACCTGGCATCAGAAACGACACCTGAGGACACTGGGCAACGGCGCCAAGGGCTTTAGGATTCACTGTGACAAGGAGAACTGTTAACTCTTGTTGACGCTTCCATGTTCTTTAGAGATTGTCTTTCTCTCCAGTATGGCTACGGAACTCATGTGGCAAAAACAGGGTAAAACTGCCTCAAGTGTAAGAGGCAGTGGTCTCCATTGACAAGGAGACCAGGATGGGGAGTTCTAAGCCTTTCTAGGTCTTCAAAGGAAACCTTCTATCTTTCAGGCATGTTTTGCTCTTCCTTGGCTCTGCTACGCAGTTGAGTTGGGAGATGGTGGGATTGGGGTGAGGGTCTTGGGGGAGGGCCAAGAGGCTCATCACCCTGCTCTGGACCTGGCTTGGGAGGTCTCATGGCTCAGGCAACACCCTGCTCAGCCATCCAAGACCACAGCAGGTGTACACAGCTGGAGAGTGGTGAGCTATGATTGCAATGAAGCAATGAGGAGAAGAGCCACTTCCACTCTCCGTTACCGTTTCTAGGGCCTGTCCCTCAGCACGCCTTTCTCTCAGCTGGGGAGAGCGCTGCCTCCACATGCATCAGCTTGGAACAGAATAAGGTCCGCCGGGCTCTACCAACGGGACTAGAGAAGCAGCAGGAAGCTTCCTGGAAGTAACTACTTCAGCAACAGTGCTTTGGTGAGGGTCCTAAGCGTCCTCATTATCATTTTATTACATTTCTCTCCTCTGTGCCCTGAGGACTTTCTGTAGAATAAACATAAGACCGGTTACTTTAAAATAAAATGTGGTTTTCATTAAAATCCTATTCTGGCCCTTCCAGTCCCAACAAACATTTTCCTCCTAGTCTAACTGGGTTTCATGTTTTCAGCGATACTGTTTCCCGATACAAGAAGGCAGAATAAGGTAGGACATCCCCGTGTCCTACTGGTAGCCCACCTACTGCTGGTATGAAATGAAATTTCCCTTTGGGAAGGTACAGGGAAGTGTGCAGAGGGTTACTCAGGCATTGAAGAGAAAGTCTCTGATCCATGCAGAACTTTTGGTACACATTTCTTTCTCGTCCAAGCCATTCTCCCTTCCCACCTAGGTACCCTCTCCAATCCTGTTAGTCCATACATATCCAGGACTATGAAAAACATGGCCTATTAGCCAGCCTGTATTGGACATACTGAGAATGTATTCTAAGAGCAAACTCACTGGAATTCTCAACAGAGAAAACCCAAGTAGATCTATACCAAAGCAAACCAGTCTCCATCTGTACTCTTGTTCCACACAAAGGGAGCCATGGTGAACACCAGCACCTATCACAACAAAATCCCTGCCTATCCCTGAGCAGTGGTGCTCAACCCTGGCTGGCCGCACATTACAAATACCCAGAGAACACTTACAACATCAGATGCCAGGGTCCCACGCCAGAAACCCAGGTTTAAATGCTGTGGTGTGGGGTCAGGTTATCAATATTTTTTAAATCTCTTCAGTGGATTCAAATGTGCGGCCTGAGTTGAGAACCACTGTTCTAGAACTGTGCAGCCACTAACCACATGGCCTCCTGTGACTATTTAAAATTCAATTCATTAAAATCAAATAAAATAAAAAATCAGTTCCCAAGCTGTACCAGCCACATTCAAGTACCAGTGGCTAGTGGCTTCCCTGAAAGACAGTGCAAATATAGAACATTTCCATCATCACGGGGCGTTCTATTGGCTAGAACTGTCCCAGAGCATCAAAATGTCATAGGTCACCCTGGCTGGTGTGGCTCAGTGAATTGAACTCCGGCCTTCAAACCGAAAGGTCATCGGTTCGGTTCCCAGCCGGGGCACTTGCCTAGATTAGGGGCCAGGTACACAGCTGGGGGCATGCGAGGCAACCTATCAATGTGTCTCTCACGCATCGATGTTTCTCTCCCTCTCTTTCTCCCTTTCTTCCCTTCTCTCTAGAATTGAAGAAATAAAACTTTTTTTAAAAGTGTCATAGGTCAAAACTCTTCCATTCTTCTACTGCCTCCTGAAGTCCAATGGTCTCACCCTCTCCCTGAACTACAGACCTCCTTTGCTCCTGACAGATACAAGTCACCTGCAGGACAGGAGCTCTGCATTCACCACCGCACTGCGAAAGGGACACACAGAGACTCCCTGACTTCACCAAGTCACCTAGCTAGCAAATGACAGTCAAGATCTTAAACCAAGTTGGTGTTTATCAAAATTCAAGCTCTTTTACTCAAGCCAACCGCTCTACTCCTGGGACAACTAGCTGCATGGGAGTTTTCTCCTCCAAAGGGAAAGGACCTAAAATGCTCTCTGCCAACCACAGTGCTTCCTCATACGCCAGTCTCCTTACTTAGCACATTCTCAGCCCTTATACTACTGCCTTTCAGGTCAGTACCTCAAAAATCACATGAATTTATTGCAGAAAGCTTGCTTTGCAGTGGCTGAGAAACAAATGGAAGCGTCATTCTCTGCTTTGTTAAGAGATGTTTCCAAGTGGCTGACAAGTCTTATGGGCAGTGCCATTCTGATCAAAAACATTGTATGAGCCTTAAGAGACTATCCCTTAAAGGAATACAAAAAAAGGAACCAGCTTGTGCAGTGGGAGGAGAGCCCGGTCAGTTTTGAGTTAGGAGCTTCCAGGATAAAGACCACAGGTCTACACTTGAGCCCTGCTGGGCTGCCATTGGCTTGATTTTTAAAAAAAATATATGCATGCATGAGCAGGTCTCTCTCTCTCTCTCTCTCTCTCTCTCTCTCTCTCTCTCTCTCAGGAAGGAAGAAATGAGAGCTAAGAATAATTCTAAACACACCAAATGTTTACATTTTAATTATTTTCAATTATGTCCTCACAAACCATCAGAAAAGATAGAAGAGGCTTAACAGGTAAATGTGTCAATTGATACTCGACTATAGCATGAATAACCCATATAGTGATGAGCTCACGCCACTGACCGATAGGTATAGATTTTGCCTAATATCTTCCATATTGTCATATTTACCTTCTTATCTCAAATGTACCACTATATCTACTCAAAACCACTACCCTCTTTTTCTTTTGTTACCCTTCCTGGTCTGGTAATTGCTCACACTGTGAACGCTGGGCCCATAAATCTGCCAGTAGCCAGAACACAGCATGGAGGGCTTCTGAGTACTCTGGACCTGGGCACCAGGTTGGCCGAGGACACACAAAAACTTTACCCACATACAGAATCTCATGGACCATGGATGATATGTTTATGATTTAATGTCAATACTCCATATTACTATTTTATAATTTAGGGCCTTTTATCCAAATAATGCTGTTATCCAGTGCCTATTTTGATGGTGGTTATTTTATTCTAATGGACTGGTGTGGCCACAATCTTGTTATAAATAGATAAATGCACTTTGTTAATTCCTCGGATCTGCAAAAGACAGGACACTAACAAGAGCAAATTTTTGATGGAAAGACACTATCCACTTAGGCACCAAGCCAGGGTCTTTCTAAAATCATGGATCAGGACCAGAATACCAAGTCCAAGACTCCTTTTGTGATGGTATGAGCAACTGCCTCCCCTTACTGATGCAAGACTTTGATCACGAGGGTCAGCCTGTGGTGAAGCTAGACCCAGGTTTTCTTGGGGCTGAGATTTCTCAGAAGCCATCACCATTTCCTGGGGTCGTCAGTAAAGAAATGGTGAGGCCCACTCTGTATGAGGGACTCACTCATAAATCCCACACCCCATTTCAGGGGATGAGGTAATAGGCAACTAGCAGCTACTTTTCCTCCCCAACAGTTTCTTGCTCCCTGTTCCTTGATTGCTGCTGCCACAGACTGCTCCCCAGTTCTGCCAGACTCTGTCACCCATTGCAAAATGTGAAAATGCCAGGAGTGCCCTGCCATTCCCAGCCCAATGGGGTACCCGGGGTGCTGTTGGATCACGCGTGCAAGTGACCAAATGTGGAGACGTTTCTTGGTGCTTATCACTAGGGAAGGGGCTAACGGGGGCCAGAGCTATAGGAGGCTTTTGGCTTAAACTTATTTGGGGTTGACTCCTGATTGGAGTGCCAGTTGCCCGGGGAACAGGTGACTCACACACAGATGATCTGATCTCATTTTTTTTAAGAAGTGCTTTGATTAGTTAACTTGTTTTAACAACCCAATCAGATTGACTGGGTTGGCAAGGCATCGATTTTACGGCACTGCCTGAATCAATCTGAATAAAACCATTTAGTGCCACATATAAACACAGCTGAATTCAGACATGTGGGATGAAATCTTTCCTTTAAGGTCTTCAGTAATAGAAAATAAAACTACTTAAATTGAGTCTCTACTGAGACTATGTATATCAGCCTGAACCCACCCTGGTTTCATTTCATCCTAACTCCCTAACTCCCTAAACCTCTTTCCTAGTTTCATTCATCAGGACCCCCTTTTTCACATGCACTGAGCTCTGAAACAGGGTATTTGTGACTGCAATAGATACAGACAAGGAACCAAAGGCAAATGAGTAAACTATCACAAAGTTTCTTTTTCATGCCATTATGAAATCCATGACTTCTGACCCAGGGTCAAAGACAGATGGATTATTTTCTGAAATAAAATTGATCCACTAGGATATACGCTCAAAATGGGATTCTAAGAGATTCCGGGCTAGTGCCATTTGACTAGCCTTCCTGGCCTTATTCACAGTCATGCTCCTCTCCAGGTAGACAACGGAGAGCTCCAAGGGGAGGTTTAAGGCGATTTGGGCCTTGCCTTCACCATCCCCCGTGGTAACGTCTAGTTCTATAGTTCACTGCTCCTCAGCACTCCCTGGATGCAACTCAAACCTGAAGACCAGTTGACTATAGCAATCATATGATTCGGGTTTAACAAGGTGTTTCCAGTGATTGTTCTTTTTTGCTGCTCGTGTCCTCCCTGCATCTCACTTTCTCGTCTGTAAAGTGAGATGGTTGAACGGGGTCATCTGTAAGATCTCTTCTGGCTCTGACTTTGTACAACTTCAATAATATCTTATTATTACAATGCTGGTATTTGCATAGCACACTAATATTTTGTAAAGCTATTTTGTATCTATGATCTGTGTTGCTCCTTCTCTGTTGTTCTAAGAAAACATACACTTCAATTTCTTTGCAAGTGTTGCCCTGTTAGATCAGATACCCAGAGTCCATCAGCCACAATATGTTAATTGGGTACGTTAATATGGCTGCCACCGTGCTGAACGTTGGGTCCTCAGCCAGTTCCAGATCCATTATCTGTGCACGACAATGCACTGCGTGAGAGTTAACACCACCTGTCAGCTTTCAGCGTGGGGAAGACTGTGGCATGAGACAATGCGCGTTAGCCACATTGTGTTGAAAGATAGAACTTTTCTTCCTTATAGTTCAGCTTTTATCAAGGCCCCTTAAAATGCAGCCAAGGCATTAAAGAGAAAGGAAAAAAAACTTGGAACGTTTTTGTACTTTTTGTGAAAAAAAAATTCTCTTTCATTTTTTTTCTGCCATTACCAAAATCTCCTCCAAACACACAGACCCTACAGTATCCCTATTAAATTATATAGAGCGAGTCCAGCCCGTGACTGTCAGCGGGGCCCATCAGTCCTAATTTATCGCCCCAGGAAACACAGTACAATTATGGTAATAAATAATAATAGGATTCAGTACATGACAACATGAATGATGGAGCCTCTCAGAATTCATTTACATTGCTTTGTGTTGCAATCATCATGCCTCTAATGTAATGCCAAGCAAATGAGCCCCTTTGAATATTGTGCAATCTATTGCAAGTCAACTGGCACAAAACTCACTCAATAAATCATGTTCAAACACATGCCTGTAATGACAAGTAAATCAACAATGAAGTAATTGCATTTAATGTATTGAAATACTGGACCAAAAAAAAAACAGTGACCTCGAAGTGACTTTTTGTAAAAGGTTTGATATAGTCGCAACAGGGAGTAAGGTCCTTCCTAAGAGGCACTTCTTGCTTAGATGCACATGCCAGGACTGATGATGCTGTTCCCTGCACAGACCTCGGCTGACCACCTTCTCTCTGCAGGAATCCCAGAGCCAGGCTACCAGAGGCTGCAAGGGGCTGTTCACCAGGCTGAACGGAAGAGTCACAGGTGAGGGTAGCAATCAGCCTCTAGCCCAGCAACCACTCCTCTGCCTGAGCTCTCCCCCACTCGAGAGGCAGTCTGATGTGGGAGGAAAGAGCACTGGGTCAGGAGTCAGGAGGGCTGTATCCCTAATGGAGCTCTGGTGTTAACTAAATCACTGTATGACTCTAGCCAAGTCACTTTGCCCCATTGTCTTTTGTCTATAAAATGAAGTAGTTGGACTGTCAGCTCTAAAATTCATTGCAATTCTAATATTCTGTGAAGCTCTGATTCTAATTAGAGATCTTCACTTTTAAGCAGGCAGAAAAATGTCCCCCCGCCGCCCTTGCTCCTGAGTGTTGAAGGCTCTGGTTTGAACCAGCATGCATCTCTTCATCATTCCTGTTGGTTAGGCCAAGTGTATGTGCTTCTAATTTCTGTGAAACTTGGGCCTGCCCCTTTCTGGGCAAGCGGACAAGTCTGAAAATAGGGCCCCAGGGGCCGTGTGGATGGATAACAGGCAACATTGAAATGACAACCTTCCCCACATTCCCCGTGGCATCCACCCCAACTCCCCTCTTCCCAGGGACAACGTCAAAAAGAGATGAAGCAGAGCCTCTGCTAAGCCAAAGGCCACTTAAGGAACTTTCCTGCTCTCATGAAAAACTCATTCTTGGCTGAGCATCTGCAGAACCCTCCCCCACTAACATACGTTCTTCCTTATCCTTAACTCTCAGTCCCTGACTAACGTCAAAGTAGATCTCATAGACCTCAGAGTCTCAGAGATGTAGGGAAGTGGCAAGGTATGGAGGAAGTCGCACCAGATTTGGAGTAAGAAGATCTGGCATTAAGTCCTGGCTCCATAGTTTACTGACATGTGACTTTATGTAAGTCCCTGACTCTCTGAGCGCACCGCTTTGTCTGTAAAGTGATAATAATAGCACTTGTGCCCACAGTGAGGTTGCTGCGAGGACGGTGTGACATATATGTGAAAAGGCTCTGTTAGCTGTAAAGTATGATAAGAAAAAACCTCATTATTATGATTAATGGGGAGAAAAGAAAACTCTAAGACCAGTGCACTCAGACAATGCTTCTTGCCGTTAAAAAAACTTTGTTTATTTATCCCTGTGTTATTGTTGTCTGTCTGACTCTCCTCATGAGGATACAGACTAAAGTGAAAAGGGGCTTTGAGCGTCTTATTCTTATCATTCTTATATTCCCAACACCTAGAACAACGGTAATAGGGATGTACTGAATGAATGTGTGAAAGATACTTCTTTTTTTTCCTTTAGGAGATTATATTTTAACACTGACCTTGTAGGTATTTTTGGTTTTTTAATTGTATTTTATCATTTATGCTGTTAACATTTGTCCCAACCTTTCTCTTTTTTGCCCTCCTCCACCCATCGCCCCTCAGGCAATCCCCTCACCATTGTCCATGTCCATGGGTCGTGTTCTTTGGCTACGCCATTCCCCTTCGTTTGCTTTTCCTGCTGCAACATGGCAGGTCGGGGGGAAAGGACTCCTTTAGCGACAGCCCCTACTGGAAGGATGGCAGTTGAAAAGCCTCTAGAGTCCATCGATGTGCCTTCTGAGGCCAAAGCTGGGCCACAGTTCCACAGGCAACAAAAATTCAGAAAGAGACAGCCCACCTCAAGATAGGAAGGGATCTGGCAGACTGAAAAAATCCACAAGCATTTCCATATTAGAGGGATGTGAGTCGTGGTCAATACAGCCATCACAAGCCCCGGAGTGAAAGCAAACAGGTTTCCATTCTCAATATCCCACGCCCGCAGGCCCTGTCTAGCCTCTCCTGGATGCCATCCCGTCACAGAACCACGAACGCTGACTTAGATTCTGCCTTCCTCCTTCCTAAAGCAGGCCCTTACTCCCTTGATAGCTCCCATATGATATACTCTGATTAGCAAGGCAGCAAGCCCCAGGCAGAACAAAAGACCCATTAACCAGGGCCGGTGGGCGGGCAGGCAAAACTGGGGGCTGTGGAAGGGGAGAGAACGAAGCAGAAAAACTCTAATTTTAGAAAATTGTTACCAGTTGCGGGATGTTAAATGTTTTCCCCAAAGATGGGAACATCAGGAATGGAGGCACCCGGCTTCTCCATCTGACCTGATGATTAATGGGCTGGAAGTTTGGATCCCCGATGATGAATACCTACCGTGTTGATCTTGGGGTTTCTCAGCACTGGGCTGGATTCAGATTGTTCCTGGAAGGGAGACAGGTATTTGGCAGCACCTGGGGAGCAAGAGCTCAAAGACCATGCCTCCCACCTTTGGGATTCAAAGGGTCCTTCACAAAACAAGCATAGCCTGTCTCTAGGCAACCTCAGACTGAAGGACAGTTTCTCTAAGAAATCCCTTTCAGGAATATAGTCAATAATACTATAATAACTATGTATGGTGTCAGATGGGTACTAGACGTATCAGGGTGATCACTTTGTAAGGTATATAATTACTGTGTTGTACACCAGAAACTAATATAACATTATATGTCAACTGAAATTGAAAAACGAATTAATTTTTAAAAGTTCCTTTCACAGAACACATTGTACATTTCTTTATGGAAGGCAACGGATTTCAGTCTGACTTGTCAGACTTGTCAGTAATAATGGTTTATAAATACCCCAAACCATTCACCATTCAAAAGATAACCCTGTCTCCATAATCCAGCTTCGCTCAAGTCCATTTTCTTTTCCCTGATTTCATTCCCAGCCCCTGCCCCAGCCCCCTTCTACCACCATCCCACTCCCCTCAGGAACCCGGGGACAGGAAATGAACCCCTGCCTCCTGTCACTTTATGAGGCGGTTCCCAAGAGCCAATGAGCTACAGCCCTGGCTGTGAAATGGTTCGGTCCACTTGATTAATGACTGGGGGTCAGCCACTACGACCTCCCCCACGGACTCCCCGAAGAGCACACAGCACAGCTGGAAAAGAAGCAGCAAGGGAGGGACACCAGAACCTTCTGGACAAACACAGGGACCAAGGACAAAGTCCGATGAGCAGAGGCAGACTTCCCTGAGAACCCACATGCCCCCCTGACAGGAAGGGCTCTCCTCATCTTCCTTTCAGCGAAGGAGCAGGCAGAGAACAAAGCAGAGGGAGGAAGGTTTCAATCCAGAGCTTTCCAGACAAGGCTAGACAAAGTGGCTGCGTCACAAGACCCACTCTTCGTGAGGAACACCTATATCAAACACGTGAGGGTTGGGAAAGACTCAGCCCTCCATGCTCCCTAGTTTTCACTACCCCGCCGCTGGCACTGGGGAGGACCGGCTCAGAGAGGGCCAGAGCCCTGAGGACTGGGGCAAGGGCCTAAAGAATCTCAGCAGATGCGAGAAAAGCCTGCGAGTTTCAGTGGGAGTTTTCCATAGCCAGGGGCATTCAATTGTTTTCTATAATACTGCTTTCAACCCTACTTGTGGATATCAATCATACGTTCTGCTGAAATGGACGGAGATTCTATTTTCTATTTGTCAATCACCCTCAAGAATTCTGGCCCAAGTGCCAACAGCAGATTAAGACCATAGATCAGGCATTAAGAACAGAGTGAATGAGAGCGGTCAGATGAAACTCTGATGTGAGTTTTGGTCCAGCATTCATTCAGAGTGCCTTTGTTTTCCCAGAATTATAAACACTTAGGACTTACTTTTTTCTTCTCATTTTTTTTTAAATTTTCACCTGAAACTCAGAATTTTGTGATTCTGGGTTATCCAGAATGAAGTCTTCTCATCCTTGAGATAGTTTGTTCTTAGAAAAATTTTGAAAAACAAAAACTCCTAAGGACTAGAGAGCTTGAGACCCACCTCCTGAGTAGGAACTGGGCAAATCTCTTCTCTCCTCTTATTTCCCCAGGGCTCAGGCAGAAAACAACCAAGACCCAAACTCAGAAGGAGTAAAGGAGGGAATGAGAATATAAGGACCACAGAGTCCACACTATTGTTTTACCTTTCACAAAGGAAGCAACTAAGGTCAAGAGAGATTAACAGTTTATTTAGGGAGGTGCAAATAGATGTGGCAGGACTGACGGCCTCACATTCTTAGATCAGTGTTCTTTCCGAAATGGAACGTTTGTCCTAGGAACTGACCATTGAAAAGATCCCATAGGACAAGACAAGTGAAAGCAAGCAATTTGCCAGCCTAACTAGCCACAGAGAGCTGAACTGAATGCTGGGAAATAGTTCCCAAAGTGGGGTCCAGAGAAATGGCAACTTTGGAGATCCTGCACCAGAAAGGGTTGACACAGTATGAGAGAGAAACTCTATAAAAACAAATTGTTTAATTTACTGTAACCCAACATTTTCAAAACTTCTTTCATCAAAGTTCTCTCTCCCTCCTTCTCTCCCCCATCTCTCTGTTTCTCCCTTCCTCCTTTTTCGTAAAATTTATTAACATACGATAGAACTTGTATTCTTCCACAGGCCATACTTTGAGATGTGCTGGCAAAGGGAAAAAAGGAATAAAGAAAATGTATTACATGTAGGTCACAGATTTTAATGACAGTACTAAGTGGCTGCAAACCATGGACAACTCAGGGAACCCCCCTGGGCCTCAGTTTCCTACTCTCTTACCTGGTTGTGGGAAGGAGTGTGACATTAGATGAGATAAACTCGAAAGTCCTGCCAACTCAAAATCTCTATGATTACCTGAAGCCGCTCAGCCTTTCCAGCAAGGCTGGGGGATAGTGCTGATCAGAAAAGGCGGAGGGGCGGCCCTGTCCAGACAGCTGCAGCGGGAGACGGCTACTTGATACTCTCCTGTCCCAGCTTGACATGAGGAAGGAAGACCATAGAACACAGGATTCTCTTGTAAATGAAAACACCAATGGCCTCGGGAGACACTGTTTTGAGCCTGGCCATTGCCAAAGTAAAGCCATTCTCTTGCTGAGCTAAACTTCCTAAATAAGTCTCCTGTTTATTAAAATGGACTTGTTTTTTTTCTTTTAAAGTTATTGCTTTCCATGATGAAGTCAACAAAACATCCACCTCTCTTATTAAACACTCTCCCTCTCCCCTTCCTCCATGCCGCAATAGCCCATAAACGCGCCCACGGGGGAGATGTCACCTGGCTTTATTGCGAGGCTCCAAAGAGCCTCTCCTGTGCACTGACACAAATCCCCGAAGCTTTTCATTTTGTTTCGTCAACAATTGTTACCCTTTCCTTTTAATTTTTTTCCAGGGCTCACTCTGCTGCAGGCCAACTGCCTGGCTCAGTGTCTGGGTCATCCACCAGCCAGTGCTCCGTGAGCTTTTTAAAAACATGCACACATGTTCTGCCTCTTATTTCCTGAGTGGTCCCGACACCTGGAGTGATCCGAGTCCAAAAAAGTCAGGCCAGGAAATTGAGTTCTTCTCGACTCCTGGCTGGGTCGTTTAGATATTGGAGGATGAATGTGCTTTGCAACTAACCCTCCGCAGGAGAAGACCAAGAGCCTGCCAAGGAACCAGGAGACCCAGAGCCGGCAAAGAAGGAGAGAGAAGCTCCATGGATCTACCGGACAAGGAGCCGGACAACTTGTGATTTCACCTCAAAGTTTTCCTCGTCTCCTACCAAGCAAAAGAAAACTAAAAATTACTCTCCCTCCTACATAAAATACACACAAAAGGAATTTTTTTAAGAGGGGAAAAAAAACCTGGAAGCATTTTTGAAGGCAAAAGGCTGTTTATTGCTGCCAAAGTGCTGATTTTTTTTTCTGCCTCTGGCAACTATATGAGAATTGGAGACTTCAGCAGAGAAGAAATCCTTTCACTTGTCATCACATAAAACCTCTGTGTTCCACAGAGGAAATGGCAAAATTTCACCCTTAACTGGATTTGTGAATTCTGACTGGGGGCAGAGAGAGAGAGCACAGAGTTGACAGGGTCAAACTGCTCTACATCCCGGGACATTCTGTGACCTCACTCTGCCAGGGGAGGGAACGGGCCAAGCTCCGAAGAGACCTGTCAGCAGGAGACGAAGGCGGATGGGGCGCCCACCACTGCCAGCCCAGGCCAAGATGGACCGGCTCCATCCGCATCACCTCGGAAGGTTCCATCAAAACGCCTTTTGAACAAGCAGGGCACGGGGGATTTTTTTTCTGCTCCCTGGAGTATATCCTATGGCCTTTTAAATCATGACTGAAACAATTGTGCTTGTTACTGAGCTTAGCGCATTCTATATTCAGTCATTGTGCTAAGCGCGGTGCTCATTTTCCCCTCTTTACCTGTCCTGTTTTTTCTCTGCTTGTCCACCACCTGCTCTACCGGAGGGATCCCCATCCACAGACAGGGCAACAATGGCAGAGGGAAACTGAAGATCCTCCAGCCCAACCGCCGTTCTTATCACACGCCCAGTCTGACCCTGCATGTGACTTCCCACCTCTTTTTTCAGATCTTCTTTGCTCCCCCTCCAGCTTCCATTTTGCTATTCAAGTCAAAGTGTGGCAGTGCACTATCCCCCCAAACCCCTGTATCAATTTCTTTTGAATTTCCAAGTGATGAGGTCAAGATCCAGAAAACTCAAAACCAGAGGAAATTAGGTTGCTAGGATCCTGGGGTTGTTTATTATGCTCTCAGCCTTAATTAGGTGTAAGTAACATCTTGTCAGTGTTCTGCCACATATGCTAAAGCCGTCGGGGCAATTTTACTGAGTCTGACAGTTTAAATCAGAAACAAGAGAGTCGACATGTCAATGATGGGGCTGGACATGATGGATATATTAAGGGGGGTCTGGAAAATTCTGGACTTCATTATATCGACTCCACTTCTCAAAAGTTTCTGTCAAAAGAATCTCAGCCTCATTGGAAAAGCTCCTCTGGGATCTGATTACAGCCAATTAGAGGGCCTCCCACAGCCACCTGGACACAGGAGGCCTTCTGCAAAGGATTCAGCGGAGGGGTGATGGAGGGAAGATGAGAACCGGGAAATTGCTGATTGTGGTAAAATGTCTACAAATAGATCTATTGAGACTTAAAAGGTGCAATAAGTTGACATTTTTGGTAAGTTAAAAATGGCTTAAAAATTGGTTTGCTGGTTGTTGCTTTTTCCATATTGGCCCCAGGCTATTTTCAAAATGAAAAGAATGGGATCAAGGCAGAGTTGAAAGCAATAATAAAATGTTAAAGACAACAAAGAGGAAAGTGATAATCTTTTGAAAGTGTTGGAGGCACACTCGACTTAGAATGGCAAGTTTCTCAGAGGGAAAAAATGAGGGCAAGGGAAAAGGCACTTTTGCCGAAGAGATTGGCACATTAGCAGTTTGGCCTGGACATGGGTCTTTCTTGCCCAGTCCCAAAGGGCTGCTTTCTGGAGGCATCTACTACAGCCAAGACCCCAAGCCCTGACACATTACAAACTGCCATTGGCCTGTCCTTGTAAGTGGAGGAGAAAGTCTGCGTCTTTGGCCAAGGAGAGAGGAGGTACACCTACAAGGGGCGTGCCTGGCCCTGACGACATGGCACCGTGTTCTGGCAAATTAAGGATCCAAATAACAAGGCTGAGCTCAGGCTCAGTCTATCTGGATAATGTGGGGCTCAGATCTGAAATTGCACACAGCCTCAAGAGTGCCTTTATAAAAGAATACATTTTTTCTTCCCCCATTCCCTTTAAGAGGAAGAGTTGTCAATCAGTGATGTGTGCCCACACTGCTAAACTACAAGATTTTAAATCTCAGACTTGCTGTAAAGATTCATGCCTATACAGTCCAGTGAGTGGGATGCTCGCAAGGAGGAAAAATGTCCATGGATTTCGACAGATGAGAACTTCTAGCTTTTCAATGAGACTTTCTGTCTGGCCATTTTGGCTATGGCTCATATGCATTTTTTCCCCTGAAATTAGGTAGAGTCACTGTGGCCTGATAATGGTGACATTGCTTCAGGAGTTTAAACAGATATTGCCCGACTTTTGAAGAAGTGAATAAACTTCAATGAAATGTTTTGGAAACAACATTGGGAAGGGAAAATTACTTGGACATCAGGTAGCAGGAAAATAGTCGTGGCTTTAGTTTTGTGTTTTGGGGTTTGTTGTTGGTTTGTTTTTTTTTTTTTTTTTGGTAAGAAAAAAGCAGCCTCCACTTAGTTGAAAAGCAGTGGGGCATTTTTCTTTTGCTTTTCTCAGTGTGTTAATGTTAATTGTTTTCCCCCATCTCATACTGAATTGGATTGAAAATCTCTTTCCCAAGTCAACTTGGACGAGATGAATCATCAGCCCTGGTGACTGAACTGCTCTTTTATCAACCCAGCAGGTGCATAACAGTCTTTCTCTGAATGGCCTTCCCCCCTGTGCCTCTTCTAATCCCAGTGAAAGAAGTCAGAGATGTATGAGAACTCAGGGTCTCAGTCTTGATTGCCTGTTACCAGTTTTCCCTTTAAAAAAAACATTAGGGTCCCATGACCATAAGGGCCTACATTTCAGGTTCTCTACTATAAGTGCTGTAGACCAAGAGTATGCTTATTAAAATCCCCAATATTTCTTTGGTATGTCCTCCATCACCTGAACAAAGCATAACAATTTCATTCAAGACACTATTTTTTTGTTGTTGTCTAACTCAAACATATCCATTCAGCTCATAATCCTTGTGCCACGGCCCATGCTAGATTCTGGGAACCATGGGAACTAGCACAGTATCCAACACAGATAGAGTATTTCTTTGTCCCCAGCACTGTTATATGTACCTTACATAAAATAAATCGCTGATCCTTAGATCAAAAGGTAGTTACTAAAATGATCATCTCCATTTAATTGAGGTATAAAGAGGTTGAGTAACTTGCTCAAGGTCACACAGCTAGTAGGTGGAGGGGAGAATTCATACCTACGTGATGCGGCTCCAAAGTTCCTCCTCTTAGCCACAATGCTACATTACCCTGCCTCCCAGCAGCAGGACAGTCATCCCTGCCCTCAAGGAAATCACAGTCTGCTGGTTCAACGTTACCTAGCCATAACATTGAGTGGACAACTAAACGTAAATGAATCAGGCTGTAACAGGCATAACACCTCATCAGACACTTGTGGACACTTCGAATCAACCAGATCAGGTCTGTGATAGCTAATCTATGAAACACTAAGCACATGGCAACCCCCACAGCCTCCTTCTCAGGACAGCAGCCACCAGCTGTTCCCTGCTCAGGAGCTGGCATGGTTTGGATTATGCAAACTGCTACCCTGGACACAGACGGCAAGGCCAGGAAGGACACTTGTATTAGAGAGAGTTTCGAGGGCTGCCATAACAAAGGACCACAAACTGGGTGGCTTATAACAAGAGAAATTTATTGCCTCACATTATAGAGGCTAGAAGCCCAAAATCAAGGTGTTGGCAGAGCCATGCTCCCTCTGAAAACTGCAGAAGGATTTTTTCCTGCCTCTCCCAGTTTCTAGTAGCCACAGACATCCCTTGACTCTGAAACGCAATTCTAACCTCTGTCTCTGTTCTCACAGTCCCTCTCCCCGTGTCTCTTCCCACAGTCTTCCCTCTCCGTGCATGTCTGCCTCCACATCCAAATTTAGTCATATTGGATCAAGGCCCACTTAACAATCTCATTTTGACTTGATTACTGCTGTAAAGACCCTGTTTCCAAATAAGGTCACATTCTGAAGTACTAGGGATGAGGACTTGAACATGTCTATTTTGGCAAAACACTACTCTGCCCGTTATAACACCCTCACCAAATGCAAACCAGGATACCCTACAGCCTAAGAGCTGCATTGTACTGGATGGTAATTATTTGACCCAATTAGATTCTGTCTTGGGAGTTTGGGATTCTAGCCAGACACAGGGTAAAAGACAAGTCAATAAGTCCCTGCATAGGGATTGTGACTGCTGCTGTTGGTGGCCTCAGAAGACAGACCCATGGCCAAAATGTTTCTGGAGCCTGAAAGGGAGAGTCAAGTTCAGGTTCTCCACTGGCCCAGGTGGATGCTGAGGCCCCGTCCTGGGCTTGCTTGCTTAATTTTACTAACTGTATCGATTTAACTAACTAGCTAGGCCACTTTTTTTTAATGCAAGCCTAACCAATGCCAACTTTTTTCATCTTATCAAAACAACATTTAAAGTTCACATGCTATGGAAAACCATCCCATGTTCATCTTATCTAGCTTTGGTCTCTAATCACTCCAGCATCTCCTTATCACATAGGTTAATATATTTTCCATATATGTGTGTGTATACTATATGTGATTTATAATATACACATATGTATATATTTATGTATCAATATACAAACACATTTATATGCATATGTATGCATCTTCTACCTGGTTTTCGACAGGATTTGCAGTGATTGCATTTATGAATATAGGTCTGTGCAAGTATAATTACAGATTCATAGCACGTTCCTTTTATATCATGAATAATAATAGCTCTTATTCATTGTTTAATATGTACCAGACACTTGGCTGTGGACTTTACATGCATTATCTAATTGAGTCTTTGCAATAATCTGGAGAGGAGGGAATTAAAATTCCCCTTTTACAGATGAATAAACTGAGGCCCGGGGAGTTCAACTAATTTGACCAAGGTGATGCAGCCATTATGTAGAAGATCTGAGATTTGAACCCATGTGATCTACTGTAGAACTAATACTGTTAATCACTTTATACTCCCTGTGCTTTAACCAATGTCATGTCATAGAAACCTAGCACTAAAGAGGACACTGGGGATTATTTGATCCAGCAGCTTCATTTTACTTATGAGAACGGAGCTACTGAGGGGTGAGTTATGGGGTTCAGTGGCTCAATTGTTGGCAAAGCTGATAATGGAATCCCTCCCAGTCATCAATTTCCAAAGCTCGTGATTTTCTACAGCAGCTCTGGCCCTTCTGGGTTGTATCTAGATGGAATTTCTACAAGCATTTCCCATGTAAATGACTTCCCTCCTGTTTCCTGCAGTGAAACACAGCTTTCCTTATTTTTAGATTATGTTGGTCATTTCAATTAGAATCAGAGAGAGAGGGAGCTAGCACTTGTGTAAGCGTTACCGTCTTTCCAGCAAGTCTGCCCACAATTTTTAAAAGAGTTGAAACAAAAATCATTACAGTTCATAAAAGGTTCACCGGGAGCTCACCTGCAAACCTAATTAATCAGCGCACGCATGCCCCAAGCCTTCAAGCCAACTGAGGCTTTCCTGGACCTCCTTTGTATTTCCATCTCCCAGCTCCAATGCGGCGTACAGCATCAAGTGGGCGCTCCGCTGATGTTTTTGACTGACAAAAGCAATTAAAAATGTAATACTGTGCGAGTTCCCGGCAAACCTTGTTATTATTGTGAAGGTGTTTCACATATGTAAGGCAGTTTTAACAATCCTTTTGATTAGTCATTCATGTAGCTATTTGAATAAACATTTCAAATCAAGTCAAAATAATCACAGACGATAATGGCACTTATGTCGTTGCTTAGAGAAATTGTGATCACAGTGCGTCTTGCTCTCTTCCTTTTTTTCCTTTTTTTTTGAACTAAGTAAATAAATGCAACCCCCTTGCCTACTTTTGGGTTTCAAAATGCTAAATAACTTGATGTTTGTCCTCTCAGTAATGATGCTTTCTAGTTGGCTACAATAGGAAGGTTGAATGCAACCCATTTAACATATATGCCTGCTTGAAAAAAAGGTTGAAATTCTGCAACAACAGAGATAAAAGGCAACCCTCTCCAAAGATCTCTAGTTCTCTTGCCAACACCAGTTCCACACAGCGTGGGTGAGGCAGAGTGGGAACACTCTGGGCGGTCATGTGGGTCGTCAATTCCAGTCACTCCATGTTCTGCAGAATATTTTTATCAGTAATTATCATTAATGATCTCATACTTACAGAATGGTCTCTTATTAATTTACCCATTTAATCTCGCCCTCTTTGAACCTCCTCTCTCGCTTTCCCTGACCTCGGCCCTCCCAGGTCGTCCTCTTCCTCCCTGCTTGGTCCCACCTGTCTTTTCTACCTACACTTCTTCCTCCAGCACGCCTAAGCATTGATGAAACCGAGCCTTCCCTCATTCTTGTTTCCTCATTCCATTCTCACCCTGGAAGAGAGCATTAACTCCTAAACCTTCCACAAACACAGTTGTCAGCAGCCCCCACGCTCCGCTCACCAGCCTGACTCCCGCCCCTGCTGCAGAGTAATGGTCTCCCACAAGCGGTCAGACCTGCGGGCTCCCCGTTCCAGCCAGTTTTCCACACCACCTCCTCCGTAACGGTCCCTCTGTGCTGAAAATAGGGGGCCGCCGGTCCACTTTTTAAGATGCCACAAGTGTCTTCACCATTTCAGAAGAGACCGAAGTCTTCAGAATGCTACGCATGGACCGCCACAGTAGACTGTGAACCTCTGTTCACCTCCCCAACGCCATCCCTCCTCACCACACCAGCACCCCCACCCCATGTCCTGCCACGCACGTCTGCTTCTGCTGCAGCTTCGCGGCTACGCGGGCCCTCCTGCTCTCTGTGACCCTTCCCGTGCTCTTCCATGTGTTTGACACCTGCCTGCCTTCCTTCCCACATCACCTTGCCAAACTCTCCTGGCCCTTCAAGAATCCAGTTCACACATAGCTTGGCGGTCTTTAGCCTCTACAGCTCCTTATGCGTATTTCTGTTTGTTCTGTGCTTCCTATCAGAACACACGGCTAGCGACACGCTTTGTTTATTTATGTGCCACTACATTCACACACCGTTCCTCTACCACAGCACACAGCATATATTTAGGAAATAGCTAATGAATAAATGATGTGCACAATCACACTGCTAGTTGTGAACCTGAAATTCAACCCTAAATAAGTTTAAGCCTATCGTTTTTTTCATTACAATGTGTATCACCAGACAGAAATGGAGATTCAATGTATGTAATGCCAGACAGACCTCAGTAGAACTTTTATATACTTAATAACAGGGACTCAGGAGTTCCCAACCATTAATAATTTTATTGATATTTTCTATGGCTTAATTATAGTAGTCCAGTCTCACAAATAACAAGTTCTTTCAAAATACAAATAATTTAAAAAAAACTTATTTTCACCTGCGTGCCACTGGTTAGAACCAGCACAGTATAAAATTCCCTTTCATGGTCCAGCTGCTTACTTCATTTCAGTGGGTTTATGAGGGTTGAGGTAAGTGTGAAGTTTTGACCCAAAGGCCAATGATTCTAAGACTTCCTTCCACCCACCCTTCCTTATTTGATCTTTCCATCATTCTGCTACAAAATGCTGAGAGATCAAAGCACTCCAGCATTGGCGAGGGGCTAAGGAAACCGTCCAGCCTAGAACCCTGTTTCTAGGCACAGGCAAACAGGTCCAGCGCCAGGCTGGGGAAGTTCAAAAGACTCCGTGAATTGAACTCTCCACAACTTCGTCTGGAAGAACTTTGCAGTGTTTTCTCAGATAACTAAGAAGAACTCTAAACTCTATTTAGTGATCAGGAAGCTTCCAGAGGCATCTTTAGGAAACAGGAACTGTTTAAGAGGTGTTGTAACCGGTTTTCGTACTTGACACCAATCATCCCAACTGATCGACTTCCCAACTGATCGACTTCCAGGTTAAAAGGAAAAAATGTGTTTCTAACTTAGGCTAGTTTTCTTAGCAGTCGTTTTTAGGGCAACAGGAAATAAAAACACAAATACTGGGTGTTTTGACCTATCAGTGGAATTAAGAAAACTATTTATTTCCATGTTTAAATGTTAGTCCAGAATCATTTGGTATGAATATTCGACTCTATAACAATTTCCCTCCAGATGAATGGCTTTTTATCTGCTTTAGATGGATATTATCTAAGCCCAGACTGTATGTTAGGGAAGAACAACATATTTTGGAGTGATCTACCAGCTAAATGGTACCCTATTTTACATTTTCAGCAGCAACAACAAAAACAATAATTGCAAGTGTCCTTATCCCTTTAGCCTCTCTCTTTCTCTTTTTCACTCCCCCCTTTTCCCTTGCTCACCAACAAGCCAGCATAGTATCATATTAAAGAAAATAAATATATCTAAGAAATCTCTTCTTTGAACCTAGAAATAAAGATATGATTTGAGCTTGAAATTAGAATCAAACATAAAAGAGAAATAAAAATATATATTTATTTGGTGCCTATCATAAGCCAGGTCTTTTATAAGAATTTTGTTCACATTTTCTCATTCAATCAGCAAAATAACCCTATGGGGTAGGTGATCTTTCCATGTTTACAAACATGGAAACTGGAACTAATAAAGAAGAATACAGATTTTTAATTTAGCTTTGATTTCCAAAGTCTAAACCACATCTGTACCATGCCACCTTCCAAGGTAAAGGGAAAAATAGTTTTAAGTGATAATCACAAAGGAATAAATACATTTTGATAAATTTAGTTAATTTGGAGAAAAGCTCTAAAATACAGGGTGGGGTAAAAGTGGGTTTACAGTTGTTGGTATGAGAAATAATATAATCAATAAATAATAATACAAGAACAAACTTTGTGTTTCACATACTCACAGCTGTACCCTACTTTTCCCCATTCTGTATAATTGTGTAACACTGGGGACTTATCTATGGGACTCAACCAAGACGAAATAGGGAAATTTGCAGAGCTATCCTTGGTTAGTACCTAAGTACTGACTGTATTTGGACTTACTTCTTTACAAACTGTGACACATTTTCCTGATTTTCCCTCTTCCTCTGTCCTATCCATCCCAGACCCAGGCATGGCGGGGCACACTTTGAAGACAGGAACAAAAAACAGAATCATCTTTTGTAAATTAACCCTTACTTGTCAACTGCTTTCTCTAAACAAGTGGGGTGGCCAAGGAGAGCCATTTAATAGTGGTCTAATATAGTCGTGGTAGGTGCCAGTTAGTATCTGCACTGAAATCTCCCAAAGGGTGAAAAACTGTTTCTGCATGACAGAAGCAGGCTAAGCAGTTAACCAAAGCTTTCCCAGGCTTCCGCCAGACAGCAGAGGGCACTGCATCGCCTGAGAATGAGCCAAAGGAAGAAGGAAACAGCATTTAGGGTTTGCACTCAGTAGATCTGACCTTAGCAACTACTGTTCAGGTTACATTTACTGCTCTTAAAAAGGAGTGATATACTACGGTTTAACTCTCAACATCCCCTCTTTAACAAAAACACTTGCAACATGAACTATGTAATACTCTAGGGCTTGACATAATTAAATATGTAGCCATTTGATCTGAGTAATACGTTTTATTCCCTATAGTCGGAACCATTGTAAAGGAAGAAAAATGCTAAGGCTGTTTCCATGGCCCAGTGGTCTGCACAGCCCCTCACTCTCAGTCCAGTCCAGAAATTCTACGGTGGATCTGTTTGCTCTCTAGGAGAGAAGAAGATAGCACGTGTGCTAAAATTTAGAAAGTAGGAACACTTGATAAGAAAGAAAATGTGAGAGAAAACTGCTTCATAGTTCTGTAGGCTGCTCTCTTCAATTTCTCAGGGGAAAACAGGGCCCTGAGACTGGCTGCGATTCAGTTCAGCTATTTCCGGATACACCTCTGGGTTTAGTTTATGCAATAACACTCCATTTCCCTAGCATGTCTTTTGTTTAAGGACCTCAGAGCATTTTCAATGCATCATCTCCTTCATCCTCCCAACAGTCTCCTCGAAGTCAGCAGTAGGCAGCAGGTGGGCTCATCTGTCACTCATAGATGAGACACCAGGGCCCCAGCTCGGGGCTCCATCCACTGGTCTGTGCAGCCTCTTGTTCGACTCCACAATTTGCCTAGAATGGCGCTTCCTAGTTTTTAAAACCGACTTCACCAGATAAACCTAAATGAAATCCCCAGGAATTCTGACCCTTCCCAAAGAGAAACATCCATGAAAATTCGGTACACAGCAGGGTAAGTTTCCATTAATTCAGAAATATACATTGAGCACCTAGTGTACGCCATACACTAGCCTAGGCACTGGGAAGGGGACAGAAACACACAACCAGAAATCCCTGCGCTTTTAGAGCTAACATTCTCATGGGGAGAAAGACAACATACATAGAAAGTAAGTTAATTATATAGAATGTCAGAAGGTGATAAACGCTGTGGGAAAATACAGAACAAAGTAAAGAGAATTGGAAGCTGGGTGATGTTTAGGGGTTGTGGGCCTCACCAAGAAGGTGCCATTTGAGCAAAAACTTAAAGGAATGAGCTAGAAAGCCATCTGGGGTGGATCACTCCAAGCAGGGAGAGGGCTTGTACTGAGGCAGGACCTTGCCTGGTGTGTCCGAGGAGAAAGGAGGCCAGTGTGGCTGGAATGGAGCAAGCAAGGGGGAGAGAAGTGGGCAGCAAGGTCAGAGGACCTGGGTAGGTCAAGTGGGCCTCAGAGGCCACCACAAGGATGGTAGCTTCTATGCCAGAAAAATGACAGACCTGGGCAGACCTGAGCAGAGGTTGGTTGTCTTCTACTTACATGGACCAGCCTGGAAGGATCGTAGTGCTTTATCTTTCATGCTTGTTTCTTCAAAAATTAGAATAAAATATTAAATACATCTTTTTCCCCCCTCAAATTATGCACATGAACTAGTTTCCCAGGACTGCTTTAACGAAGTACCACAGCTGGGTGACTTAAAACAACAGACCCTCACAGTTTGGGAGGCTAGAAGTCCACAATCAAGGGGACAGCAGGGCCTTGAGCCTTCTAAAGTGTGCGGGGAAGTCCGTCTTTGACGACTCCTGGGTTCAGCGGTGCGCGGGCGGTCATTGGTGTTCCTCTGCTTGCAGTGCAACACACCAATCTGTGCTTCTGTCGTCACATGACACTGTCCCTGTGAGTCTCTCAACCTGTAATGCTGTCTCTCAACAACTCTGATCTGACCTCTGGTTGCACGTCTGTCCACTGAGGATCAATCCTCACTCTCGTCAGTAAAAGGGTAGTTAGTAAGCATCTAGGGTGCAGAGCCGAAGGATTAGGGATGGCACCAGTACCTGATCTCAGGAAGCTTACCCTCATTCTCAAGTCCCAGCCACGCAGCAAATGCTGCAAAGCCTCAGCTGTGCTTCCTCTCTGGGTCTCCACTGTGTGTGTGTGTGTGTGTGTGTGTGTGTGAGTGCACACTTAACATTCGTATACGTGTGAGGGTGTATGTGGGTGTCTGTGAGTGTGACCATGCGCATCTGTGGTAAGTCAGTGTGTGAGTATATGTGACCATGTGTATGTGTCTGAATGCTTGACTATGGGTTGTGTGGATGTGTGGGTGTCTGTCAGTCTTTATAAATGTATTGACAGTAAAGGCACAACATCTCTGTTGAAATTCTAAATGCTACATTGAGCAAAGTGAAACAAAAACAGTTATGGGCTATCTGGACCTGCCAGCCCCAAAGAGCAGCTGCAACTTTCCAGAAACCACTGGTATTCAGATTCTCTTCTCGCTGAGGAGAGACCAACGCACTTACCATGCATGACCCCTACCTGGAACCTGGAGGACAGCAGGACCTCTGCTAAAGACCAGTTCTTCCAAACTCACAGCCCTGATGATCATTTGCAATAATATGGTGGCAGGAAAAATTAATAACTTGGGCATATGTTTCCAGCTTTTCAAAAGAATCCAGAAATCTCCCCATCGAGGCTGGCTAACGGGAAAAAGAAAGAGAAGAATGACTGACTGAGGTGAGTCAAAGTTCTCATGAAGGAAACAGAAAGTGTATGGAAAGTGCTTGAGAAAAGGTAAAGTACTGCATGAAAGCAGGATAGTGCTTTAACGTTGGACACCAAACCCTTGCTGCGGTAGCCGATGGGAGGAGCAAACAGACGGTGCTCCGACACCCACGTGCGAAAGAGGACGAAAGTCCGGGGCTCTCACGTAGCACCGACCAAAGGGCAGGAGGCCAGGGGGCCTGGGGGGCCTGTGCCAGCCCCTTTAGCCTCCTCATTGGTGTCATGGAGACTTCCTCCTATTAGCTTTCAGTCACAGAGCAGGAGCCAGGGTGTTCTCAGCGACCTACACAGCCAACCAGGACTCCATGGGCATGACGGAGAGAGGACAATGGCTTCAACTCCAGAAGAACCAAAGCCAACACTACGGAGGATGTCAGAGCAGACATTGCTCATAAAACTCAATGGATCCTCACACGATCCCACTTCACAAATGAGAAAACCAATACACACAGAAGTTAACTTGCTCAGGTCAACAGAGAGCCAGCAGCCAAGAACCCATTTCCATCCTCCAGAGGTTAGTTTTATAGCAAGTTTTCTTCATTATCTTGAAAACCAGACCAGGTTACCATCCTTCATTCCTGGCAGCTACAGAGCACTAAGCCCTTGCTTTAGAAAATGGTCAGCTCTGGACAGTTTTTGTGTGTTTGAGTTGAGTCGGGTCGGACACAGTACCAAGTCACCCAATGCACCCAACCCCAAACACACCGCCAGTGTCAGAGCTAGAGGATCCTGGGCTGGAAGTGCCTTCTGAGGCAAAGCTGAGAAGATGGGCAGCTGGGCCAGGGAACGCCCCAGGCGTTCTCTTCCTCATCAGCTGTTCGGTGAAATCTGAGGAATCACTGAGCCTTTCTGGCCTAACTTTGCTGATGTGAGACGTTTTGAATAGACTGCCTTATGGCTGATCTCTAGGATTCTGCAGTTACTTCCAAGGAAGATATGTCCTAAAGAAACACCTAGGGTCCCTTGGGGGGGATGCAGTATTCTCACAGAACTTTGTAAATAAAACAAAACAATAGACACTTGCTAGGCATTGTGATTCTTCTATGATTATTATGAAACTAGGCAGGAAGCACTTATGAACTTAAGAGGAACAGAAGCAGCAAAGGCCTGGCCAGGTAAATTTTACAGGAATCTTTGGTAAGAAAGAATTCTATTTCCCGAGGGGATTAAGGAACCCAGGAATGCCGGCTCCCCTGGCCTGACCCAGAGCGTTCGGACTGCAGCCATGTAACAGAACCTACAGGGGCGCGAGTATGAGGCGTTTCCCGTGATATTGGAAGATCCGATCTTCCCCCTGGCTAAGTGGAGTTCTGAGTCTCTCACTTTCTCCTTCCTGCCTGTCTTACTGCCACTCACCCCTACCATCCCTATCAGGTCCAATGTAGGCTCAGGAGAATATGGAGGTGTGGCCCTACCTGAGGATCTGATCCTTGACCAGAAGGTAAGAACAGGCCCCCTTCTGCATCTTCTTCCAAAACTGCCATTTCCTCAGGAATGGTGAACTCTACCCTCCTTCCCCCCACCCCACAAAAAAAAAAAAAAAAGCAAATAAAAAAAGGCAGCTTCATCAAACAGAGGGAGATTGATGGGATTGGCGCCTGCAGAGCGCCCCCTCCTCTTTCCCTGGGACCATCATTATTCCCGGGGCTGCGCCCTGGAACGAACAGAGCAGAACTCTGGGCGCCAGAGGCGGCGCTCCCAGCTCCCATCGCCGGTCTAGCTTTTTGCAGACTCCCTCCCCTGCCCGCTCCTCCCAGACCCCTTCCCTCCTAGTTGCTGTTTACAAGGAGCTACCCCTCTCTGTAAATTAAGCCCTCCACAGCCTCCCACTCTTGGAGGCCATGTGTTGAGCCCCATGAGCCGACTTGTGGCATTTATTAGCGCGAGAGGAAAAATGCTTGCCTCATCAGAGAGCAGCTGGAGACAGAGCGCTTTTCAAAGGCATGTAACTGACCTCTAGCTCAGCTGCTGGATGCCTGGGTATTGCAGACTCAGAGGATTCTCGTGTTCTCTCTCTGCTCTCCCTCCATCCCGCCCTCTCCCAGCCTCCACCCACTCTTTTCCGTTTAGTCCTGACCTTGCACGGCCTGAATCCCCCCATCCATCTCCCTACATTGTGTCTCTCTGGTGAACTCATGCTGGGAGATTAATTGCTGCTATCACCCCTAATCCATCACACTTCCCAAAGATTGTTTTGACATCTAGTTAATTTTTGGCTGATGATTTATCAAATTCTTATTACCGTGCTCTGAAGGGGCTCATTTATTGTGTTGATTCATGGTAATGATAAAGGGGAAGCATTTTGAATTTTAACTACATTTCCCTCATGCTTTTTCTACCCAGTGTAGTTTAAAAAAAAAACACGAAAGAAAGAAAGAAAGAAAGAAAGAAAGAAAGAAAGAAAGAAAGAAAGAAAGAAAGAAAGAAAGAAAGAAAGAAAGAAAGAGAAAAAGAAAAAAAAGGGGAGGACATGGGGACTGTAGCCAGGAAATTCTTAAACAATTGAAAATGTGAACAAAAAGAGAGAGGGGGAAATTCTTCCATTATGTTGAGCAAAAGCCAAAATCTGAAAAAAGTTTCTCATATATACATATATAATATACATATTATATACATATGAAGTATTTTTAGCATCTGGGTCTGAACTACCTTTGGAAAGCTCATACCCTTAAGGCTCTTAAACATTTATTGCCCTGTAATATTACCTAAATGTCTACTACCATTTTATTCAAATAGAACTTAATGGTAAGTGATTTCAGTCCTGTACCAGTGGAAATGTAAAATGAGTGTCTTTTCCAGGCCAGATGGTCATCCACCTTTTAAAAGGGCAAAGAGACTTTCCTTTACCACTCAGGTCACTCCCCAGACCTTCCAAACGTCTCATTTGCCACTCAGCTTTTTTAATAAACCCAGATGGTAGGAAGGAGGCCAACATCCACTCTTTTTTTTTTTGGAATGAAAGGAGCTGGTGTTCCAGGGATTCGGCTGAGAGGTGACAGAAGAGTCCCAAGGGAAAGGCACTTACCAACAGTCACAGGGTGCAGGGGACACAGACAGTCCAGGCAGAAAGACGAGGGAAAGCCCGCGACCAGGCAGACAAACCTGAGGCGGGCAGTTCTGCCAAACAGGAACAAGATTTCTGACCGAAGAAAGGGAAGAAGCCTGAGGGAAGAAAGGACCATAACAACTCTTCACATCAGCATTCTCCAACAATGAAAACTCCAACAAAAAGATTTATGTACAGGCTTTGTGGAGATAGAACAGACCTGTTTTTGTTGCCCTCGGTGCCAAGAATGTATTAGAGAAGTGCTGGTCCCACCCTTTTCTCCGCACACCTCCGAAGACCTGCCCTGAGCTTTCCCACCTGCCTCCCTTCCTTCTGCAAGTCCACAAAACCCAACTCATCACTGGGAGGTCAGGGTGACCCCGAAATCTTTAATACAGCTTTAGATGCTGCTGGCCAGTGTGAAGGTATGCAAGAGATGTAGAGATGGAATGCTTTTATATTTAATTTTAAAATAATGAAAAGAAAATACCCACTGTCCTCCCTCTACCCTTGTGAATAAATTGGACAGTTTTCTCTCATTTTTGATTTCTTAAAAAATTATGCAAAATTATTTGTCTTTTAAAAGTAGTAAAATTCATATATAAAACTATCTAGGCTTAGAAATATATTTACTTACACACCTATTTCATATACATATATGTATGCATACATACCCATAGACTTACAGGGTGCAACAATAGTAGAAATTATTTCAGTTTTTTAATTAGTCATTGATTTTGTCATGTTTTAATGTACATTTTACCAATTTTGATATTCTTTTCCAAATATCTTCCATCTTATCTTAGTTTACTAATATGTTGACTTACTATTGCTAAAAATTTTATTCCAAAATTTTACTCTATTTTACCTGTAGTGTCTCTAGTTTAACTTTATCTTGTTTGTGTTTTCTTCATCAGTCTGGCCAGAGACTGATCTCCTTCATTCATCTTCTCCCATCTCAGCATGGCACCACCATTCAATCAGCTACTCAGGCTGCAGTCCTGAGCACCATCTTGGCCTCATCTCTGACCTCACATCCAATCCATCAACCAATCATTTAGGACCCCACACCACCCTAGACATCCCTCCCCCAGTCCATTGTAATCCCCTCCTACAGGACCCAATCCCCAGCTCCCTCTGTGACCTTACCTGGGACCTCCCTCACTACCTTCTGGCCAACCTGGCCTCTTCACTCTTCCTCCAACAAACCAGAAGATCACCTTCTCACCTTCTCAGGGCTTTGGCCATTGCTACTCTCTCTGCCTGAAATGCTCTTCTCCCAGAGAGGAAAAGTGGCGTCTTAAATCTTCTCAATTCCACATTGTGCTCTATCATCCATCTCGCTCAATAAACTAGTTCAGCTCCTTCTTCACAATGAAAATGGAAGTCAAAAGATACCCCAGATCTAACATGGAATATGAGAGGGGAAACCCTAAATGTTGCCATGCTTGATTGCCATGTTGTAGGGAGGGGTGTGGAAACACACTCAGGATCAGCACCACTGGTAGACAGGAAAGTGGACACACAAAACATTGCCACCTACTGTCTTCTGTAAGAGGCATGGTCTGACAGCCGTGTCAATGGCTGACACCGGCTTTTCTCAGTTGTAAAAACACTTTACCTTTTAAAAAGCACCAACCATGTGGAGAATATTCTCTGGGAAGCAACTGTTCTCCCTGTCCCTTCCCTTCACCAAGGAAGGCTGCTACCCCAACCCCCATCACACCCCCTCCACCCCTGCCACTAGCCTCCTTCATCATGTCTGAGATGAATCATGTTCCAGTGGGACACAGACCTTCTCCACTTCTGCTCTTTGGAGAGCACTTGCCCAGTTATCTCCTCTGTGCTCCCCACTGTCACCCCAACAACACCCTCTCCATAGGCCCTTTCTCTCATGAGCATTAAAACAAGGTCAGGTTAAATGCAGCTTAGAAATAGGAATATCCCTTTGGCCCCTGCAGCTTCCACCATCTGCCTCCACCCCAGGCACAGACGAGACTCTCAAAAGAAGTATCTCACTTCCTGTCTCTATTTCCTCACCTCTATCTCACTAGTCAATCCACCTAGGGCAGCCTTCCACCCTACTGCTCCATCTAACTAGCTCTTGCCCAAATCCCAACTGCCTTCTTAGTGTTGTACTTCTATGGCTTCATTTTCCTGACCTCTTGGCAGCATTTGACACTATTGACCCAAGCCTCTTCCCGGAAATGAATCACCCCCAACCTGGACCCATGTCTTCGGCAGTCAAGGGTGAGACCTTTCAGTATTTGCACTGCTCTCATCCGTGTTAGACCTTGGATATCTTCTCCTCCCTTAGATTCCACAACTCCACTCTCTCAGTTTTCTTTTTAGCTCTCAGGCATATTCATACTGTACAACATCCCTTAAATGTAGATGTTCCTCCAAGTTCTGGACTCAGCCCTCTTCTCTGCAAAAATCTCCCTCCTGGCTCCCTCCAGTGATCCCGTCCTGGCTCCAGTGGTCATCTGGACATTGATGCCTTCCAAGCAGATAGAGGTGACACAGAGAGAGGAGCTCTATCTCACCCAGATCTGCCTTCTGAATTGCAACCTCTTTGGGTCCGAAATGGCCCAGGATTCCACTTTCTAGAGGTAATCATTGTTAACCTGTTGCAATTTTTATACTTTAAAATAAAACTGAGATCATATACTATGCATATTGTTTGATACCGCTCTTTCCACTAAATAATGTTCCATAAAACTTTTCTATGTTAACTATTTTTTAATTTTTCCAATTTCATAGGGAAAATAAACTATGGTTATTTTAATTTGCATTTCTTTGATGACAAGTTAACGAGAACATACTTTCACATGTTTATTTTTTATTTAAATATGTTTTTCTTAATGATCAATTTATAGAACATACATATTGCTTGTGTTGTTTATTTACCATTGACTTCTTTTTATATAAAAGTTGTTATGGACATTATGTATGTCCCAAATATTTTCCAAGAATTGTCATCTTGCTTTTTATTTTATATATTAAATTTTTAAAGAAATTTTTAATTTAATGTAATGATATCTGTCAAGACTTACGCGTACAGTTCTTACTTTGCTTTAATGCCTAGAAAGGCCTTCTCCTTCACAGCAGTTAGAGTCATCTCTATTTTTCCACTCTTACTTATGCTTTTAAATGTTGGCATTCCAGAGGCTTAATACCTCTGGAATCAACTCTGGACTATGGTGTAAAATGGGCTATAGGGTATATATTTTCAAATATTTAATCAGTTATGTACCTATCATCTATTCATTAATATGTTTTTTCACTACTGATTTGAAATGCTATATCTTTCACATATACAAAATCCCTCAAACATACTTCAGTCAATTTTGGACTTTCAGTTTAGTTTCTCTGACCTATATCTCTCTGCCTCTCCCTCTCCATTTTTATAATTTTAGTGTTTTATACTGCAATTTAACATGTGCAGGAACAAGCACCCCTCACATCTTCTCTAGCAAAATATCTTTGGTCTCCAGTTCATGTTCTTCGTACGCACTTTAGTATCACTTTTTAATGTTCCCCAAAATTTCTTGTAAATTTTATTATAATTAAAGTTATAATTTTATATTCCTTTTATCAATTGAGGAACATGTCATATGTTTTTATTAATTAAAGTCATTTTTATATATTTTAGTAGAAGTGTGAAATTTTCTTCATGCTACCACTGCAAATTTTCTATTTGGTTATTTCCCACAAATTAAACATACTTTTGATGCTATATGAATAGAATTTTTATTTGTATATTTTCCAATAGGTTGTCTCAGTGTAGAGTAAATTTATGAGTGCTTGTATATTTATTTTGTACTAGCCACTGTATTAAACACTCTTTGATGCTAATGCTTTTCCAAATCCTTTTTCCAGATTTTTTCAGGCTATCAAGAAGATAATCTATAAATTATTATAATTTTTTGTTCTCCTTTTCAATATTTAAGCTTCATATTTTCTTGTCCTACTTCTGGGGCTGTCAGAAGACTATTAAATGATAATGCTGGTAGTCATGATGTTTCATTTGTCCTAGATTTAAATGAAAATGTCTATAGTGTTTCATTACTTAAATATAAGTATGACTTTTTCTTAAATACACCTGTCATTCATAATGTTAAAGTATTTTTACACTTCAAGTTTAGTAAGAATTATGTTTGTAATTAATCAGGAATAGAAATTAAATTTTACAAAATCCCTTGGGGCATCTATTAAGATAACATTATAATTATGTTTGACTATAGGTATGGTGAATATTATTTAAAATAGATTAATGTAAAATCCATCTTTGCATCTCTGCAATAATTCTTTCTTGGTGATCCATCATCATCCTTCAGTATTCTGTTGGATACAATTTGCTAATATTTTAAAGATTTTTGCACTTAGACTTAAAAGTGAGATTGACCTACAGCTTTCATGTCTAAAGTATTAATTGTCATGTTTTGGGTTCAACGTTAAGACAGCTGGTCAGCTGGAAAACTTTTTATCGTCTATGCTCTGAAATGGCTTAAATATCCATTGAATATTTTCACATAAAATATTTGGGGGACATCATGTTTTTACTGATTTTTCAAATGCATCCATACTTATTGGTTACTTTCTAAATAGTCTGTAATTATAGATTTGATTTGCTTTCTATTTCATTCTATGCAAAAGTAGTTATTCTTTTTCCTTCTAATGTTCAAGTGATTGCTTATGTATATAGTTTTATTAGAATTTTTTAATTTTTGCATCATGACCAGAGAATGAGATGTGTACAATTTCTTGTCTTTGAAATTTATTGAACATTTCTTTATGGACAAGGGTAGGATTAAGTTTTATAAACATACATGTATGTTTCAAAAGAAGATGTATTTCTATTTAGAGAATACATGATTCTGTATATATTAAGAGCTATGACATATGTTTTATTAGGTCTGATATTATTTACTCAGTCTTTGTTGAACTTACATGCTGGATTGTAGGCAACATTCTTCCTTCCCCCTGGCACTGCTCTATGTTTTTCTTATTTTCTAAACAAATTTTTATTGATCATTTTCATAAGATCCTAGGAGGCAGAAATTGGATAATCACCACTCCATTTTACCCAGAAGACCCCAGAGAAATCTTTCTAAGATGAAAATATCATGACCCCTTTTTTGTCTAAAAGTTTTTAAATAATTTCATTTCCACTCCACACTCCTTATCCCTTCCACTGTTGCCCTTGGACTAAAATCACAGACTCCTGAAAAAGACAGAAAAAGCCCTTCAAGTCTGGATCCTGCTTGCCTCTCCCTCCTCCTTCCTGGCCACTCCTCATGTTATTATCCGTCAGAGTGAAACCCTCACAGTTCCATTTTTCTCTGTTCCTTGTTTCAGGGTTTTTGTACCTTCTTCTCACAAAGCCCACCCTCTGTTTTGACTTAGATTCTACTTATCCTTTAGGACTCAGCTTAACTATCACTTCCCACCCTAGAGCTGTGAGATAAAGCTTCTGTATCTCCTTAAGTATTGCAGCTCACCCCTTGCTGCTGTATTTAGTGTTTATCTCCTCGTACTACAATCGCCTCCTTCCCTAATTAGGCTGTGAGCTCCTGCGCCTACAAATCGGGATGACTTGCTCAGTGCCTCGCAGAGCGCCCCTCACACAATCAGCGCTCCACAGAACTGCAGCCAGGGGCAGAGCCGCTGCATTAGCCCCCGTCCCACTGTCTGTACTTATTACTGGGGACTGGGCAGAACTGAGGTTTTAGGTTGAACATCTTGTAAAAGTAAGAATTAAAACTGACATTTTATCGTCTTTACTACATTCCAGGCACTGACGTAAGTACTATTCTTTTCGGGCTGGCTTCATACGCGTGTGGCCAGAACGCAGGACACCATGGTCAGTAGGGGACGCTGTGTTGGTAATGCTCTGTAGTCGCCCTATTGAAATTTGTGTCTTGTAAGTCTGATGGGACAACAGAGCGAGAACTGGTGATTGTTTGAAGCCTCAACTCCTGTGAGGTCCCACCTCTTCTGTCGCCCACCTCTCCAGCATGTCCCCAGCCACCTGCTCTCACCCCTGCCCAGTGGGTGCTGTCATCCTCTCCCGTGGTGGCATCCTGGGCACAAGGGTTGAGGTCAGGCACTTACACCGTTTTCTAAGATGAAAATGAGATAAGCAAATAAGTTGACTTGGAAAGTATTATTGATCATTTGATTTCTGTTGAAGCCAAGAAAGAAAAATTATATAAATTCTGACTTGGGTAGAAATAAAATATTTAAATATAAAATAATATCGTGAGTTTTAAAACATCTACTTGTCAATATTTCAATGACTTTAATGTTCTGAAAAAAGTAACCACTTTAAAAAATACATTAAAATAGATCTTGTTTCCTCCTAACCCTTCCAGATGGTTCTTTCTCTGTCTCTGGTTCTTTTTCAGGTTGTTTCCTCGTACACATGAACACTCAAGGAGGTCCCTCTTGCTGTGCAGCGCTCTGCTCTCCGACTCTGCCCAGCAAACTCGAGCTGCCGTGGCCTCTCTGGACTCCCAGCTCTGTGTCTGATACTCGGGAGACCACTGCGTGCTGCCTGGGTCCCCCACACTGCTCCACAGCCTGGAAGCGGTCTCCAGGCAGTACACTGGGAGAATGACAGGACTTAGCTTCATTTATGTCCATCTATCAGGGATCCCTGTCCTTTGCTGGATGCTCAGCACCTCCAGATCTGTTTTTCATATATCTTGTCTGGCTTCTCAATTGTTTCCAGTGGGAGAGTACCCAGTTCTTGTTACTCCATCTCGGACAGAATCAAAGTCTGCAAAAGTTGACTTTGGATGTAATCAAATTTACTAATGATTTGCTTTTTAACTTTGTGTGCCTTTGGCTAAGAAATATATTTTCATGTAAGAGATTTAATTTTGCACACTTAATCCACCAGGAAGTTATTTCTATTTACGATGTGAAGTAGATTTCTAATTTTGTGAGCAGGTTTTGTGTCAAATACAATGGCATGACGTTGTAGCTTTGCCTCTTGGTTATCTGCCACGTGGCCCTGGGAAACGAGCCTCAGTGTTCTCATCTATATAATGGGCACAGTGACAGTATGTCTTTCTTTGTCATTTAAGTAAAATGGTACCTATTACTCTCAGGAGCAGTGCCTGTTATAAAGTGGCTGCTCAAAATGTTGGTTTCCTTTTTGCTCTCCTCCGAAGAACATGAGTTATTTTCTATGGCTTCTTTATTTATTATTTGATAATCCGTTTGATGCTTGTCGTCTTAATATACCGAAGACCCACTTGTTTTGCGTTCTGACCTGTCTCTGGAACAAAGAGCCCAGCCCACTGTGGGCTCCTTGCTAATACTTGTGATTTCTGAATGCGTGCCTCCTCTTTCCTTCCCCTAGCAGTCTTCGACAGCTAATGTATGCCTTGGTAATTAATAATTACTAAGAACAGCCTTAGGTATAGGACTGATATAATTTTATGCACAATTTTGAAGAAATAAACAAAGACCATAGTTTTAAAGAAACTTTCAGAGTCCCTGACACTTAAAATGCCCTGGAGTGTAATAACTACCACCCCACATGTACACATACTGAACAAATGCCTTTTCAGACCTAGCACTCAACAGAGTAGTAGTAACGGAAATTATTCCTTTGGCTAAGGTCTTGTTGTGGGCTGAGAGGAAGCAGGAATGTCTTTTAGGGAGAGAGTTGTGTGTTTATTGTGCCTGAGGATGGATGGGTGGCAATGAGAAAGTCTTAAAGAAATATCGGTGGCCAAAGCATCTCCCTTCATTCCACAGCTGACAGGATTGTGGGGAGTGCCTGAGCCCTCACTACCATGTCTCAGTCAGTCAACTCCAAATAAAGAATAACTTAAAAATGATGCTGAATACAGAATAAAAGGCTAAAGCATGATAAATGTCTTTTTCTTAGTTAAATATCAGCTAAGAAGCTACACTGGAGTCCTGCCTATCTCTCCAACACTTACACAAAGAAATTTATTGAGAGAGAGAAAAAAAAACAGCACCACCAAAGCTACTTGGGTTTGGATTGGCTGTAGAATGAATCATTGGTTTTCCCTAGGAATGATCAAGAGTGTCATTAGGATGCATTAAGCATCATCTAACAGGGCATGGGGAGTGCAGGGAGGAAGACGGGCTCTCTCGCTAGTGCATAATCGATGCAGATTACTCAAACTTGCTCACGGAATATCCTCACCCCATTAGCACCAGCCCTGTCTCTCACATTTAGTCTTTCACATCTCCTCTTGAATCTTTCCTCTGGGGATGGAGATCTATCCCCAGGCCAGAGGGACCCTCAGGATTCCCAGGACAACCACGTGCTGCCGCTGCACCCGGGAAGGAAGAGAAGAAACAGAGAAGCACTAAGGGGCCTTCTTTATTCATGTATTTTATCACCAAATCATTTTGGACCTGGATGTCAGGCTTAGCTTTCCCATAATTCTTGCCCTGCCTCCTTTCTTTCATCCTCCTCTATTTAAATCCCTGGCCCACCCCCTCCACTCCTCTCTCCCTAACCCCTCCCTCGACTCTCACCCATCTCCCCATCTCCTCCTCTGTCCCTTTAAATGAGGTCACCCTGACTGAATGAAGGACACGAGGTTCCGAAGGGGTCAGACATTAGCACTGCTATAACTGCACTGCTACTGAAACTGGGCAAACCCATCCATCACCGGCTCCACTACTCCATTAGGCCTCACATGAAATATGCCCTGCTCTGAATCGCAGAGCCATACATCTCCCGGTCTAGACACCTTCCTGTTGTGTGAAGATCAATGCCGCTCGGTCATGCATCATGTGTCATCCAGTAGCCCTCACTCTAATAACCATGTCTATTCTCTAGTCTGCAGTATAAATGATGGCACTGAGAAAGTACTATATTATTCAGCAACCTTGGTCACTAATGGATTATTGGGTTTATTGGTTGATAATGTGAGCTCCCCTTCTTTCTTGCTTGCTTTTTTTTTTCTTTTTTCTATTTTTTTGGCTGAATCGTGCTTTTATTTATTTATTTCTCTCTATTTTTATTCTGTTTAGCTCACGTTTGAGTGACAGCTACTTTAGACTTCTGTCAACACACTCCTGTGCCAAACCCCTAAAACGACAGTGCGCTAAAAGAAGCCCAATTAGAAAGCATGATCTGTGGTCACCTACTACATAATGGACCGAGTCCAGGGGCAGTAGTTGAGCCGAGTCCCGTGGGGCTCAGTGTCCCAGAATCCCTTCTGCCATCCTCGTCTCAGCCGGTCTTTCTACTCCTTCGATCACTTACCTTCAGTACTGCCTGAGGCTAACGATTGCTGTTGTAACACTGACTCTCAGTGTTTTCTTTCTGGAAAATGGGCGAGAAAGTCAGAGCCCACAGGGACAGGAAACAGGAGAAACAGAGTGAAGAACTCTGACTGTGCAGGTTTAAATGTTGAGCCACATTTGCGCTGGAAAAAGAGATGGTTTCCAACTACCCGACGTTTTAAAAGTATGAACACTGTGTATTAAAAAGGGTGAGATTTTATGAAGGAATACGGTTTTCATTTGAGAGCTGCCCAAAGATAGGATAGGCCTCCCTGGAAAAGAAGGCACTTGCTCCCAGAATTCAAGCAGAGGGTGACCATATGGGAAGTGCGGAGTAAGTAGGACACTCAGATGTCTGAGGAAAGGGTAGCCAAGACGGCGTTCCCAATCTGGTACAACCTCCAGGTTCTGTGTTTTACCATATGTATGACAAATAGCATGAGCTATAGTTGAAGAGAATATGCAAAGAAATATTTGATACATATTTAAAGAGAAATTTAAGTCACGATTATTGGGGAGGTTAGCTTACACTAGAGGTTGTGAACACTCCTTTTCCCCCACGTGTCCTCCTGTCTGGGCTGCAGCAAAGCCCACGTGGTGAACGCTTGTTCCGATGCCTGTCCTCTCTACTTCGTGCTTAGCTGTGCTCAGGAACGCGAGCACCGTGCATTTACGACTTGTTGGCCCTGGAAAGAGAAGAAGTAAAGAGAGCAAGACACTACAAAAAGATCTTCATCTGATCCTCCCAATTGGAACTACCCAGCCGTTGCCCAGACTCGCTGGAAGCCTAAACCCACTTACAAAATTGCTGACCTCACAGGCTGTTCCAGGCCTCTCAGTTCTCAGTCACTGGGGTCCGAGGATCCCCACCAGGGAGCCAGCGAGGGCGCTGTGGCACACTCCAGGGCTGGAGAGTCAGGGTGTGTGATCTTACGTCCTTGGTCTTTTTTATTTTTTAATTAATAGACTTTTTACAGCAGTTTTAGATTTACATTGAATGTGAGTAGAAAATACAGAGAACTCTTATACGCCCCCTCTCCCCCCACCCCGCACAGTATCTCCTATGATTAACGTCTTACCTTACTTTCATGCATTCCCTACAATCAATGAGCCAATATTGATGCATTATTATGAAGTAAAGTAGTAGCTCAGGTTAGGTTTCACTCTGTGTTGCACATTCTGTGGGTTTTGACAAATATGTCGACTGTCATGACGTGGTACAGAACAGCTTATCTGCCCTAAGAACCCTCTGGGCCCCGCCTGTTCACCCTGATCTCCCTTTCCCCAAACCCTTGGCGAACACTGGTCTTTTTATTGTCTCCATGGCTTGTCGCTCCCAGAATGTCGTATAGCTGGACTTGCACAGTATGCAGCCTTCTCAGATTGGTTTCTTTCACTTAACATGCGTTTAATTTTCCTCTGTGTCTTTTCATGGCTCACAAGCTCATTTCTCCTTATCATTAAATAATATTCTATGATCTGGATGTACCACAATTTGTTGATCTACTTGCCTTCTGAAGGACATCTTGGTTGCTTCCAGGTTTTGGCAATTATGAATAAAGCTGCTATAAATATGTATGTGCAGTTTTTTCATAGACATAAGTTTTCAGATCCTTTGGGTAAATACCCAGGAACATGATTGCTGATTCTATGGTTAAGAGCATGTTTACTTCTATAACAAACCACCAAATTGTCTTCCAGTGTGACTGCACCATTTTGCATTTCCACTAGCAACAAACAAGAGTTCCTGTTGCTCCATACCTTTGTCGGCATTTGGTGTTGTCTGTGTTTTAGATTTTAGCCATTCTAACGTGTACAATGGAGTCACATTGTTATTTGGATTTACAATTCCCTAATGATATATGATGTAGAGCATCTTTTCCTATGCTCACTTACTGTTGCTGTCTGTCTTTTTACTATCACAGTCCTGGTTACTGCCCCTTCTAATCAGGCCCCATGTCTCTCAACATCTCTAAGAAGCTATCGAATAGAGCTGCCCGGGCAAACGTGGTCTTCCAGAGACAGGATGCTGGCGGGGTTGTGGGAGGTAGGGAGAAGAGGGCAGCTTAAATGTAGGGCACCTAAAATGGGCAGGACTCATTTATATTTCACTCATAGTTTTATTTTCCAGTGCCATAACAATCTCCCTAGGTATGTGTCATCCCTAATTTATAAATAAGTGAAGTTTCAGTGGAGTAGCTTATCTGAATTATCAAGTGTGTGAGCATAAGAGTTAAGCTTCAGACTCACGCTTCTTTTATTCCAGGTCCATCTACTTTCCACTATAACGTGTACAGTGTCTCTGGAGCAGCAGAAGGCCCACTAAAGGAATAGCACATTTGTCCTTGCTTTCCTCCTCACAGCTTCTTCGAAGGTACCATGGGAAGGTGGCAGATGTCTGGGACAGAGCCTAGAGTGTGGCCCAACACGTTTCAACAGGTTTCTGTGCTGGAATGTGGACGGGACAACAAGCAATCTTGTCACCCGAGTGTGTGCAAACTGTAAGCAACCTTGTAGCTTCCCTGTTGAATCTCTGAGCAATTACCTCCTGGAGCCTAGCCTGAAAGGCTCTGGGCTGGGGTCAGGGGCGAAACCGAGAAAGAACATGGCTTTGCCCCAGGCTCCTCCTCACAGGAAGAGTCAGTGCTCAGGTGGAGTCCGTGCCTGTCTCCAGGGCCCAGTCCCTGAGCCCCAGGACACCCACAGTCAGCTCTGAAGTCACAGGTGCAGAAATGTTATTGCCCATAGTGAGTGTCTCCCCCTCACGTGGGCATACTCCTCAGCGGGGAAAGGCATGGCAGGGAAGCACCCTGGAGGGCTCCTGGAGGAGGAAGCCAGCCTGCTGGACTGGACTAGCCCAGGAGCTGACCACGGGCTGCAGCACCCAGAGATGCTGACTCCAGGAGCAGCCCTGCCCGCTTCTGCTGCCTTGCTGAGCCTGGAACTAATTTGTTGTTTGTTTGAACATGACAGTAATGTGTTTACCTAATTAGAAGATGTCAGAGTTCCTCAATCTGTAACTCAATGCTGGGATTTTCTGATTAACCACAGGTATGCCCACCTGGTGGACTGATGGACACACCTCAGTGTGTGGGGAGGGGCAAAGAGGCCTTGCTCACGTGTTCCCGAGGTCCCTTTGGCCCTTCCGTGCCCTGACACCCTCTCCCATAAAGGACGAGAAGGCAGCACCATCTAATTTCCCCTCCTCCCCTCCCCCCAGAACCAAATGTGTCATCCTGCTTGCACTTCTCAGAGGTGACAAACAACGTTAGTGTAAACCGCTTCCTACAGGGGAGCAATTTCTGTTTACATATGTGATGCCCACCCCCTGCGGAAATGCTGGCGGCCCTGTGGCCTGGCTGGGTTATCAGGGGGAATGTCACAAGGTATGGCTTCTGCCCTCTGCCAAGGGAACAGATTTGCTGCCTGCTCTGAGGACAAATCCTTTACCAGAGGTAAGCCCTGGCATGGGTTCGCAGAGGAAAAAAGGGAGGGGGTAAATCAGAAGCCGGGAAGCAGGGTCTGGGCAATGACAGCAAAAACAACCTGATTACAAGCTTTGAAGGGATGTGCCAATGTGAAGGCTCAATATTCTCCTTAATCTCTTCCCCTGAAGGAAGGGAATGAATGGATGGAATCCTGGTAAAGTTAGAGGAGGAATTGGCAATAATATGTCTCTGGTGCACTTAACTCACAACATGTACTAAGCATCTAGGCATGAAATAGGTTTGCTGGCGGAAGGTCCAGGAAATCCAGGGTGGGACAGAGAGCGAGGCTCCCTTTCATACTCCCATTCCACCTATGCGGAAGGTGGCCACAGCTTCACGTCTCCTCTCAGAACTCGAGGTGACTACCAGGAGGAAAGGGGTGTGGCTGCCAGAGATCTCCTGACAAGGCCGGGGAAACCCTCAGCAGCTGAGTTCTCCTGTGGCAGCAGGGAGGATCCAGGCAATCCTCAGGCCCGAGCTGAGGGCTGTGCCCCTTCCTCCAGGACCCGGCCCCACCGCTGATGCCCTGACCAGAAAGGAGCCCTGACCAGAAAGCCTGGACTGCCTTTGTGTGCTGCCAAGTATTTTTGTCTTCCCTCTTCACCACCCCATCCCCAGCTCCGCCCCTTAGGTGTATCAGTGACTCCACAACTGGCGACCTAACTGACCTTGGCAAAAGCAAATGCAGCTTTGGTAAACCAAGAGCCTGACCAGAGAAGGTGGACTTACACATGTCTTCTGCTACTCAGGAATGAACTAGACTAACTGAATTAGGAGCATGCCATGTTTCACTATAAGACACAGATGTGGGGAGAACGAGCTGGGACACGGGAAAGTGAAATCAGGATGTGAAGTCCTACCAGAGTGTATGTTTTCTTTTATTAACATCTCCAAAGGAAGGAAGCAAATTCATCTACAAAATGAGCCCCTTACCTTCAACCTGACAGGTTGTACTTCTTACCTTGACTGTGTGGTCCATCCAGCTCACCTTGGCCCACAATGTGGCCTTTGTGATGCATGCAAGGTATTGACTGCAGTGTTGGGAAAGGAAGAAAAATGACTCACCTCTGCTGCTCCAGCCTCTAGCCAGAGCCCGTTTTTCAGGCCAGGCGCACATTGTCGGTTTATGTCTACATCAGAAAGCCTGAGGCCACACTGTTCACCGTGCACGCGGAGTTCCAAATGGTCCTGCCTTACTTCTGGGTCAGAACATGTTCCCCTTAATTGAGCCTCTTTCTCTCCTACAAATCCCCACACCTCAAGGTGCTTCCATTGTGGTATTTCTGCTGTGTGCCTCAGAGCCAGAGTCAGGTCACGGGACGGAACAGAGCAGGCGCTGGTTTCTGTCTCCCAAACACTCGGCATGGTCAGTTTCGCCAGTTAACCTTAACACCCCAGGGCTCAAGCGACACATACAATTAAGGAATATTTGGGTAAATCCTGAACCTAGATTACTAAAACAAAAAATCTACTTCAGAAAGGAACATGATAAAAAATGTATTTCAAGAAAACTGTCTTGACAACCTGGCAGCCTTAGGTTATAAATTGACCCAGGAATCTATACTTGAAATGCGGTTGCCTCTGAGTGGTATGTTTTACAAACAAACACTTACTCTTGTCATTCAATCCTGTTCCGAAGATAGACAGACACAGGGTGTTCTGGAAAGCTCAGAATTACGGAAGCTTTGGATAAACCCGACCTAGATGCTAATCCTGAGTCTGATCATTACTAATTGTGTTGGCTTGGAAAAAGTCCTTGAAGATCTTTAGTTTCTACAACTGCAAAACAAGGATAGTAATGTCCATATGAAGCTATGAATGCTAAATAAACAGTTGCTGTCATGATGATGATAATATTAATTGTCACTATCATAATTAATGGCATCATTGTTAATTATAAGACATTCTTTCCAATAAGAGAAAAGAAAGGTCACAATGAGGACTTTAAGGACATGCCATGGAAGATAGAATCCGTTCTCTGAATTTGGATTTGCCCCAGGTCATTCAGATCTTTGGGGAATAAAACTCAGGATTGGAGGAAAGGGCGCCTCATTGAGAATGTTAATAAATAGAATATAATTTCTAAATACACACAAATTAAATCAAAAAATGCAAAAAGACATAGAAAATACAGAGGATCTCCCTTAGTCAACGCTGCCAAAAACGCTATTATGTATTCACCCAACTGGAGTTCCTTCTAACAAACTGCCACCGAGCATATGGCTACCTTGGGCATTTTTTCATTATCCCAGAGTGTGTCTGCTGTCCCATGTCGGTAAACTCCATCTGCATCTCTGTCAATGGAAGAAATTTCCATCAGGAAATATCAGCAGGAATCAGGGGAAAGACCTTTCCAATTTACTGAGATCGAAGGAAGTGACTGCAGGGTTCCCCCTCTCCCGCCTCCCCTCTTCCCCAACTCCAGCCAAAAAATGTCTTGTTTTCTCTCCCCGGGATTATCCCACCACCTTCCACTGCCTGCTCAGGGGGAGCCTCTGGATGGTCCTCGGGCACATGGTGCTGCGCATGATGGACAAGCTTGCATTCTGGGTCACCGAGCTCCTCAACTCCCCATTTGACAGGAATAAAGAGAACAGGTGAAAATGGACCTTCAGTTCCTTTTGGATACTGCCCCATGGGAAACAAGGAGAAAAAGCTCTGGGTGTTTGTTGTTGCTGCTAAGTACCTTGCCCTGGACATATGTTGTCCTTTGAATCTCTTCATTTTGCACAGCATCCATCAGGGCGAAATTGCAGGCAGGTTTTAACATCAAAGGTGGTGATGAATAGACCTCTGTGGGCAGGGCAGGCACACTTGCTGGGAGTGGGCTAGGCAGGTGCGAGGTCAGGGGGGCTGCACCAATTGTTCAATATGGGACCAGAGCATTAATAATGCCATCCTTGCATCCCTTTCTGTGTGCTCACAGTCTGACTATTGATATTTCAGTTGAATATTGAACAGAATGACCCTGGCTTTCACACTGTTTCCTCTAGTGTTTTTTAACTATAGACTTAAATAGCCATCGTGTCGACACACTAGCTTCAGGTTAAGTACTGAATATGTGCTACTTTTAGAACATAGACTCAGGGCGCAGACCAGCTTTACTCCCTCAGCCCCTCACTCCTTATACACTGAATGCGGGGAGAGTGCGGGCAAAGACAAAATGGATTGTATATCGACTATTCTGGAGATGATTTCTCTGTATACACATATGTCAATTGGTATGATGTATTTTTAACATTTATTTACATGCAGATTTATATGAAAGCTCTATTGAAGACCCCAAATAACCATGTCAGCATTACAGCTCTCCATCTACTTAAGGGAAAACACTGTGGAAAAAGCTCTCACCATTTTAACAACTACATTAATAACACAAGCCTCACTTGGGTGGTATTTGCGAAGAGAGTCTCATTGATTCAAGAACCTTCAAGCAATTATCTCTGGACTTCACAGAACCCATAAGTAAGTAAAAACTCTTTGCAATTCTCCCTGAGTCAGATGCAATGGAAAGACATTTGGAGTTGGATTTTGCAAGCTCACCTATTGAGAAAATATGGAGCTCAGCCAGTGATGGTGTGCATTTATGTGTGCACATCCAACTGGTGTCACAGGTCTAAGTTGCTGCCATGGACACCTGGTCCATGAATGGGGTGGGGGCGTGGGCATGGGGAGGGAAGACCCTAAGCTGACCCCAACAACTGAAGTCACAGCCTCTGTGATCATCTCAGCCTTCACTAGCTTCATTCTTACTTCCAACTGGACATCAAGGTGCACAGATTGACTTACTGGCTCACTGTTGTTCTGACGCAAAGCATATCCTAGTTTTTTCCCCCAACCCCTATATCACTTTGGTACAGTTCTATGGAACTGCTACCAAAGTCTGGCCTATTTATTACCTAACTACCCATCTGCATTGCCGATAAAAATGATAGATAGAAATGTATGTCATTTTTATTTGCTCAAATCCTGCTCCCCATTTAAGCTTCAGCTCTTCATTTTGGAAAAACCTTCTCCTTCCTCCGCATAAGCACAGCACCCTCTGTCTACAGGTCTTGATGTGCAAATCCTTTTCTATCTTATGTTACATTCCCTAACACTCATGGCTTATTCTTGTTGGTAGAGTATACCATTTCTTGAGAATAAAATCCATAACTATTCCATCTCTTTACTTCCAAAGCACCTAAATTTATTTCATATCTAGAAGGCACCCAATAAATGTTGATTGAATAACGAGTGAGCAAATAACCTTTAATTAGACTAAAGATAAGCAAGGTGTCATTTATAATATAGGAAAATCCATGTTGCATTCGTGCAGGTGGGTGTAAGATGAAGGGATGACAGAGAGAGCTCGGCATGGGCATGTGTGGAAAAACAAATATAAGGAGCTCAGAAAGAACAAGGTGCAAAATCCCAAGCTCTGTTCTATCTGCGGCTTCCCCTTCTCCTGAAATTACTTCTTGCCACAATGATATAGGACTCACATTGCTCAATGGGATACGTAATCCATCTTCAGGAGCCCATCGTCACAGGAAGAAGGGAAAGGGACAAAAAAAATTCCTAAGCACATTTCACCATTGGTTTTGATCCCCAGCCAAGGCCTTCCACCTGCAGAAATCCAACTCTCACATTTCTGCTGCTCGGGCCGATAACGAAGATAATTGTTTCATCCACTTTGTCAAAGCTGAAATGAAAAGAGGGCAAAGCAAAATGATGCCGTCATAAATCACGGGGCTGAGACAGCAAAAGAGGGACAAGATAGCGACTTCATTAAGGGTTATGTATTGTGCCATTAAGTTGGCGGGGGTCACCTTTTGTGTCACACCCGGCCTCTGTGATGCATTGCCAGATCTTCTTTCCAATAAAATTAAACGGAGATGTAAAACTGATTAGGGCCATGTTTGCTTCAGCCCGTGGCAAAGGGAATGGTACAAGGAATAATTGATATAAGATTGCGACTGACGCATAATGGCAGCAAATTTCTCTTCCTGGTCATTTCATTGCTGACCTTGCCCATTAAAATAAGCCCAGCTGCCTCAGAGAAAGAGACACTTCATTTCCCATCACCCTACAACCCCATGGCAGCCCCTGTCTCCCTGACCACTGGCCCTTACCAAAACAACATGACTAGAAATACCACCAGCTGGAGTTTGGGAGGAGTAGATGGTTCGAATGGATATGCATTGTGGACCCTTGATGCTCCATTAGCATTTGTCTGAATTCCTTGACTCCCCAATGGGCTACAGACAATTCTACTCTTCACCAGCTTTCAGATGCTGCCATGCTGAAAATCAAGTTGTTGGCCTGCTTGGCCTAAGCGTCTATGTTCATCTCAGTCATAGCTGAGGTATGGAAGCTGCCATTAGCATGAGGGGGGCTGACTTTATCCTCACGGTGCCAAATTCTGTCTTAGACTGCTTTACGAACTCAACAACCTGGACAACTTCCATTGAGCCAAAACCTACCCATTGTTCAGTCAACAAATATTTATTAGGGGTCTCTTAAGCATCAAAAGCTGTGCTAAACATTGAGGTCAGGATGGTAAGCCAGGTGGGCATGCCCTTGGAGCTCACAGTCAAGTGCTACATTCCATTGGAATAACATCAAGAGCTCCCATTGGTTGAATGCTTAATGATGAATAAAGCATTGTTCTATATAATTTGCATGCATTGACTCATTTAATCCTCCTAACAAGAGAATGATTTTTCCTCTTATCTCCATTTTACAGATGAGAAAACATGGAAACAGAGGCTCAGTACCTTGCCCTGGACATACGGGAAATAAGCAGTGGAACCAGGATTTCAGATGCCTTGAGCTGAAGCCAGACACCAAACCTGAAGGAAAATATTTCATTAATATTTTTTGTTTTTTTTCTCTATCCTCTCCCTACCTCTCTCAGGTTGCTGATATATTTATCCAGCCTTTGAGAAGAAAGACTAGGTCTTTATCAAATGGGATTCCATGCTAGGCTCCTGATTGGCTACAGTTTAGGACTGCCAAGAAAAAAAAATGCCATTTATATCCTAGCTAAACATTTTATATCACATGATCCTATAGAATTTTCATCCTTTTTATTTAACTAGATGTATGAAATTGGTATGTTATGGTATATATAGGAAAATGAGCAATGCTTATTTCTCCATCTCTCAAACTGTATATCCCAACCTACTATCGAGATCGAGGTCATGACGAGTAGTGAAGAAATGCTGGCAAACAAGGCATCAGGAAACAGCTTCATCCAGGGCCGTGACGTTCCCAGGGGTGTTGGCTCTGCCTCTGCACTCTCGTCTGAACAGAAGGGGAGTAAACAACATGAGTTTGTCATTCTCTTGCCTTTGACTTCAGAATTCATAGCAGTGAAACCCCTATCACCATGGCCTCATTTTCATACTCACTTAGTACATACAAGTTCGTTGTCATAGCAACCTCCCCAAGCACTGAGGGGAGGTGTGTTTTTCTTTCAGACTTATTTATTAGAACTTTGCAACCTTGATCTGTCCGTCTGACTGTCTCAATGTCTATCTGTCTTTGTCCCACCACTTCCTTGGCTCTGATGAAGTCCAAGGACTGCAGCAGCTCTGAGTGGGAAGACTGTAAATGACAAATAGCAGATCCTTTGCCAACAGAGTGATTAGATCAGAAATGAACTAAGTTAAACCAGACTCTCCACCTACCACATCTAGCCATGACCCTCACCTCAGGGAAGAAGAAAAGGCTTTATATAAATGAGGACAGGGACTGCGCACATTTCCCACTGATGACTCATGCAATATGGAATGAGAGGCCCCAACCATCCACCCACAAACAAAGGATGAAAAACACACTGAGCGAGCATCTGCCTGTCCTCACCGCCCACTCCCACCACCCGGACCCGGAGCTCCTAGCCAGACTGCTCAACTGGGCCTACTCAGCGAATGTCCCGATGAGGAAAGCAGGCCACCGTGACTGCAGGGGTGGAACACCACTGGATCTAACATTTCCCTGTGGCTCCCAGGTTATTCCCACCTGGTGACATAATGACAGAGAAACCTCTTCTTGGCCTCAACAGCTTTAGTGGATGATTCTTTCACTTATATGGCCCAGTATGTCCTGTACAGCCTTTCACAGTCATTAATGACACGTAATCCCTCCAACATTTTTGTGCAGTAACTGTTATTACCCTCGTTTTCTGGACAAGAACACCCAGGCTCAGAGATGTGTTTGAGGCCACTCAGCACTTAGGTCACAGAACTGGCCTGGAGGGATGCATGATCTGCTTCCAGGTGAAAAGAGTTCCCATGACTCCTTGGGAAGGCAATGCAAATTGGCCTCAAAGTAGTTTGCAGAGTAGACTCATATCACTAGCCTCCCAGGCCTATTCAGGACTGGCATCCTTGTAAATGGCCAAGGAAGCAGGAAGGAGTTTCCCCCTCCTCCCCCAGCCCATTCCCAGCTTTAATGTTCTCAGAAAACTGAGATCAAGCTTTCCTTCCCTCTGGCGGCCCCCAGAAGAGGAATACCATGGCCAAAAACTGCTGAGGGCTCGTGTTCTGCTCTATCCCTTAGAAGAAATGGGTTGGGTGGAAGAGACAGTCATTATTAGTATCCTCATGAGGGAAATGTTCTTACCTTGAATGTGCTCCTGCAGAAAACAGACCAGGGCTGGGCTCACTGTCTCACTGTTCCTGGAGCGGTGATGCTCTGAGGGTGGTGGCCTGACCTCCTCACTTTTGCATTCTCCTTCCCTGCAGTCTAGCCCAGCTCTTACCTGTGTCAACAAGGGGTAGTAGGGGTGGACAGAGACTAAAATGGGAGGATTCATCAGAGCCAAACAGATGGGGGCTTCATGGCAAGCAATGCTTTAAGGGAAAACAAACCTTTATTAATAAGTCAGCAAATACAAGCTTTAATTCTTAGCAATGTACCAGGCTGGAGGGAATTGAAAGCTGAAAGAGGTGTTTCTTGCCCTTAAAGAGTCATGCTTAGGGTCCCTCCACACCCACCGGAAGAGGTGGTGCACCTCAGTCGTGAGCAGATACCTGCCCCGTGCCTTACTATGAGAGCCGGAGCCAGAAAAAAGTGCAGAAAACAAACTGGAACCTTTACAAGCCCCTTCTCACCAATAGTTCCCAAGCCAACATGGCACCAAATCCCAGGAACCAGCTCAACAGTGCCTTGTCCTATGTCTTTATTTAATTTGCCTAAAATGATTACGATCCACGAGGCCAAAGGCCTGTACCTGTATCCAGGTGTTGCACCGCCAGCTCTCTGCAGTCCATAGGACTCTCTCCTCTCTAACCCTCAGTTTCCCCTAAGGGCTTGACCTCCATGGAGGGTCTCAGATTGTGTCTGTGTGACCTAAAATCTGTTGAGAAAAATCAGCATCTACTGTGGGGTTGGGAGGAGGCTTTGAATCTTCCAGCCACCCCCACTCACCTCCACCCAGTGCAGCCCATTCACCTCTGTTCATCTTACTGGGTAAGCTATAGATTATATTTGGAGGAAGAGTTCTCCCTGGCAAAATAGAAGCAACTTTTGGAAACCACAAAGGAAGTTTTCTGAGGCACTCTCCCACTCCAGACCTGTGATTATTTTCTGGGATTAAAGGTGAACTTGTGCAGGGTTCATGTTCATTTTACTGCCCAGCAAGATTCTCCTAAAATTTCCCCTACCTCCTTCACGGGAATGTAGTTCAAGAAAAATAGCATAGCCGAGGCTTTTGGTCTCCCAGACCCATGTAACTAACCACTAAGTACCCATTCGGCAAATGTTTACTGAGTAACTACTATGTGCCAAGCAGTGTGGCAGCTACTCAGTTAGCTTCTTCCAAAGAATCAGGTTTTGTGGAAACTCCCTGCAGCCTAGTGCTTAACAGCATGGACTTTGGGTCCGATTGACCTCCAGCTCCGGCCCATTATCTTGCAACCACAGGTGGTAGTTTACTCTTTCCGAGCTTTAGTGTCCTTGTCTGTAAAAATAACGTTGTAAAGATCAAAGGAGAGTATTGTCGAAAGTACACGCATAGTCAGTGGAAAAACACTTAACGTAGTAAGTGCTCAGAAAAAGTCAATGATTATTACTTTTACTGAGTTCAATTGCTCATTGTCTCTCCCTTATCTCAGCTCTCTATAAGGTTGTCTCTCTGACTCCAATATCACCCTCCAATCATCCTCCCCTGTAACCAGGGGGATCTTGCTTTATCCACTGAATTCTTATTCGTGCTTTCAGGTGAAATGCAAATGCCATCTGCCCTGTGAAGCCTTTTTTAATTCTAAAAAGCAAAAGTAAGCTTCTATATGCCCAGTGCGTACTTTCATTTTTCTATTATAGAACCTAATGTATTGTATCCATTTATTTATTCTCCAAATATGTGTTGAGTGGTTCTCAGGCACCACCTCTGTTCTAGGCCCTGTGGGAAACATCAGTGACTCGCAGTACATTGCTTATTTGTGAATCATTCTCTAACTCCTCAGCCCCCACTCAGTGAGTCTGGGGAGCAGGATCCCTACTGCATTCACTGGCCTAGCCAAATGGCTCACCTTAGGGAGGGTTTTCTCAAAGAATGGGTAACAAACAGGTGAATCTATAGCTATGCTGTGGTCATTAGATAGATAAGAAAGATATACAAGAGTCTTCTTCAAATTGTGGGTTGGGAAGCTGCAGGAGGCTGGCAAAGCCTTGGGCTGACTCTCACAGTCTGTCCATTGCACCATCCCAGCCCTCGGCTCCATGCCCTCTCTCCATTACCCACGTCTGCCACTAGGACCAAGAGGCAAAAAGGAGAAAGCAGAGAAGAGAAAAGAAGACATGGTGGTATTGTACAAGTTAATACAATTTTTAAATTAGAAAATTCAGTGAACTAGGCTAGAGGCCTATGGAGACCTACGGGAGCCCTAAGAAATCGTCATGTACCCACACCTGGGCCTCATGGCCATTCTCTCCTCTTAGGTCAGTCCCATGGACAGGCCTCTGGGAGAGGCTACAGCTCCAGACTTTTCCAAGAGGATATTAGCCAAGATTTATGCTTCTGCTCAAGCCCCCTCTCACCTTGTAGCATTTGGAAACGACGTCATAGGAACCAGCCCAGGCCACAGGGGAATAGCAGCAAAAGTGGGGAATGAACAGAGAGAGTGTGTTGACAGGCAGCCAGCCCTCTCCAGGGAGGACTTATCCTCTCGCACGCCTCTGCCATTTAAGGCAGAGTCAAGGAACAAAAGAAAAGGGAATGGATTAAGTGGCTGAAATGTTAAAATCACAGAATCACATTATCAGCTTGTGGCATTGTCGGGCAGCTGGCCATTAAAGGCAGAGAAGTAGGTGCACTGCCCGTCGGAACCACGAGTCTGGTGCAGACCACGGGTCAGAGGCCAGCTGTTTCCGAGGGCGGCAGTCAACAGAGAGGGTCTTGTGTGTGTGCACGTGTGCCTCTGTGTGCACACGTGCTGGTGTGTGTGCGTGCACATCTGTGCAGTCAGGGAACATTGTTTCAGATTTGCTGGATTTGCAGGGTCTTTCTGTGGCTGAATATCAACTGCTAGTAGGTTAGGGAGAGCCAGAAAAGAGAAGAGGAATGGATAAAATATTACCAGTAAAAGCAAACCCAGCACATCCAGAGCAGCTCAGCTTGGCCCACAGAGAGATTTTCTAAGAAAGGCAGCCGCCAGGGTGACATTTGAGAACCCTTTTGATTGGAGGAGTAATGGGCACACGGAGCTCTGCATGCATTGTTCCCGAAGGTCAGCACTGCTCAACAGAAGATTCTTGCCAAACTCTTCAAGCCAAGGATTACATCTATACTTCTTACCAAGCATGGTGCCCAGTGCAGAGCCAGTTCTCTGTATGAACCTGGTGAGTGAATGAATGAGATCAGAAGGAAGAAAGATGTTTCAGTTTAAAAAAAAAAAGGAATGAATAGGAAATGGAGAAAGAGGAAGAGGGAGACCCAGAGGCTGGGAGTCTGCCTAAGACAAAAAATGGTCCACTCTTATACTTGAATAGCAAACCAACAAAAAAGAAATGGCTCGTTAGAATCACGAATCAATCCCATGTTCATTTGCAAGGCCCTGGGAGAACTATGAAGGCATAAGACAAAGGCCTATCCCCAGGGAGCATGGGATCCACAGGGACAATTGTACACAAATTGTTGTGGACAAAACGACAATGGTCACAAAGCAGCACAGATAAAGTCCTGATAACGGGACCCAATAAGGAAGAGCTCAGGGCAGAATGTGAGGACAATGCCCCCAATGTGAGTGTGCTTTTATTTCAGCCTCTGGGAGAAGGGTAAGTTGGCCCGGTGGGGCCCAGCCATCCACTGGCCAGAAATACAGACACCTTTTCTTCGAAGGCAGCAAGAGAGCTGGCACGGTGTCTTCGCTGTTTGCCTCTCCCATCTCCTCCCCTTGCCCGCCCGCCCTGATAGTGGAAAGATTTTTCTTAATGTCTTTATATAGATGAGTTAATGTAAAGGCTTTCCAACATAAGCATGTTTTTCTGTCCCTTCTCTCTGACCTTGGCATTTTCTCTCTCCATTCCAGGCTCGGCGCTGTCCTGTGGCCAGGTTCGCCTCTCATTTGTCAATGTTATTATTGAATTTTCAAATGCCAGTAGTACACATAAATCAATGGCTTTCTTCTCCCTACTGGCATATCCCTGCCACATGTGGTCATTCATTTTTTTAATAAGTCCCCCTCTCCTTTCACCCATTTATAAAAATGCATCTTGTTCCCCCACCACCGTCCATCACTCTGTGAGCCCGGCTATTCGTTGCTCCTGAGTGCTTATTCATCAACGTTTTCAAAAGCAAAATCACTCTTCGCCTCCTGCTCTTATTGTGCCATCAATCTTGACCAGGGGATCAATAAACTTCGCTTTTGCAATTTTTCCGCCCCCTCCTGAGCTGACTCTCTCCAAAGTGCAGTCTTTTTATTTACATTTTTAACTGATCATCAGCAGAGGGGGGACGGTGGTGTCAGGGAGGCGAAGGGCTTTCATTTGCTCCCGAGGCAGCAATAACCATCCATGCATCGGTCATTTAACACGGTAACCCAGCGAAATTGATACTCGACTCTTCCCTGCCCGGGTCCACCCGCGTAAATCACAAGCTGAGGAAACAAAAGCCTTGCCTGAGCAGCGCGTCTTGCAGGCGGGCAGGGAGACAAGGAAACAGGGGAGTGACCCACCCACCCCAACCCACTGGAGGACAGGCACACTGGTTACAGGAATTTTTTCACGTTGTTTTATACGTGTTAAGGGGAAATTTAAATGGAACAGTTTAAAGGGTTGAGGAAAGAAGAGAAGACTGAATTTAAAATGGGTAGATGTGTAAGGCCAGGCTGGCCAAGGAGCCTTGACTTGACTGGCCCATTGAGTCTCTTCTAGGCTTGGAGACACACCACATTCACAGGGCCCTTACCTGCTCTGGTCACACGGGAGGAGACACGGAGTGATGCTCGAATTTCAAGGCCGCATGGAGGCCTGTGAGTGGCATAGGAAGTCCAAGGGAATTTTTCAGCCAACTCTACAAAGACGTCCTCGAGGTTGTATTACAACAGATAAGAGCATAAGAATCAGTCCAACATCCAGTGAAGATTCAAGCATGTTGTCCATCTTGCTTTGGTTTTTCCATTAACTATTTAGGCTCTCAAACCACTCTAGGGCTTCTAGGTAGTGTGGCTGGTTAACCCCATGAGGAAGCCTGCAAGGCGATCGCAAAGACCTGTCAAGTGTCGCTGTGCCCTCCCTCCACCACTGGTTCTCGGCCTAACAAAGAATAACGTGGGCTAGGGGAAGTGGGAGAATTTCTACTTTTCATGTCGGTTCTGCTTTAAGTCCTTTTCACACACTATCGTGTGGATCCTGAAAACAGCTTGCCAGGTAAGTGTGGTGTCCATGTTTCAAGGATGGGTGGCTATGCAGAGATTTAGTTACTTGCCCAAGCTGTAAAATTTGAATACAGATCTCTTAGTCTCTAAACCCAGACCCTTTGCAAGAAGCAATACCAACCTGATCCTCAAGAGTCATCTGACTTGGACCAGGGGGGACCCCAAAGAGGCTCTTTGGGGATCACCCGCATCAGATCACAGAGTTGGTGCCAAAGAACGTGCAGGGTCTAAGAGGAGAGCAGTCCCAGGGTTCCGCTGCCCAGGACCCAGTACAGCCTCTGGAGCAAGCAACGCGTTCGCTGACAGATGTTGAGCCCCAAGTCAAGGAGGGGTGGCTATTGCCCTTGGGGAAGTCCTTTCCTCTTTCAAGTCTCATGTTTCCTCAGCCCCAAAACTAAGGAGTTGGACTTGATAATGCCTAAGATCTTCTCTAAATGGAAAATGTCTGTAATCCCCTCAGTGTTTTCACTGAAATGTCCAGTTCAGGCCGAAGTGTGGCGCCATTGGACTAATGTCCTAACTGTCCTCAACTCTGTGAGTCCCCCAGGGGTATGAGGTCAAAGAGTGCTGGAGGTGGGCACTTGGCAAATGCTCGCTGACTTATGCCTTTAATCTCCTCAGCTATGATAAGGGAGTTAATAAGATTAGATCAAGACACAGATTTGGGGCGTTTATATGTTTGGACTCAGCGTTTTGGAGTTCATGGAGAAGTAAAATTTAAAAATAGAAATATGAAACAAAATCTCCTGCACTTAAATAATGTTGTCAACTTTTTATTTGGCAAAATCCAGGCATTAGAAAAATTGCTGACCCTAGCTAGCTAGCTCAGTTGGTCAGAGCACAGTTCCAGTATACCACAGTTGCTGGTTCGATCCCTGGTCAGGGAACATACAAGAACCAGCCAATGAATGTGCAGCTAAGTGGAACAACAAATCAGATCAATAGTTCTCTCTCTTTCTCTCACCCAAACCCTCCTCTTTCTCTTAAAAAAAAAAGACAATAAATTAAATGAAATCACCATCAGCCGTCACCATTATAACAGAAAGGAAGGACATTTAACTCCCCAAAGTTGAAAAAGAATGTAATTCACTGTGGACAGGCTCCAATCCACATACTACCCTTTGGAACCAGGGGAGCAGCCTACCCTCCCCTCAAAGGCATATGGTCTGCAGGAGAGAGACATCGCCCTGAGGACCACACCGAGAGCCCCACCTGTGAGCTCCCATGTGCACAGTGACAGTTGGTAAGTGAACATGTGCACAGGGCCCTGTGTGACTCGTCTTATTGCTCACCGCACAGATCACGCACTCCTGAAACACCCGGCCCGTGTCTTACCTCGGGTTTTTCATCGCCAAGTAGAATTAATCCCATTATTTTGTTTGTGCCTATCTGAGGTTTGAGGGTGAGCTCATTTGTGGGGCTCCACGGAGACAGATGGTGAGAGTGGGCTGAGGTGGAGCAGATATGTTTAGGGGGACTTGTCAGTAGAACCAATGGGATGTAAAGGCAGCCAGATCCAGAGCGCTGGGCACAGCCATGGGCAGCTTGCTTGGACACTTCCTGGTCACCCTGGAGCCCGAAGCTGTGATAAGTGCACGCACAGCCGTGGGGGAGCCAGGGGCCCTGGAAAAAAGAGAAGTGCTGTCCAGGAAATTCTAGAAACACTGCTGCCTGTCCCCTGCTCACAAGAGTGATATAACAGTAAACAAGGCCTTCATCAATTAACGTAGGCTGCAAAATGGCTGACCTTAGCGAACACAGCCGAAGATGCTGCCTCATCAGAGATGTGCTCGTCTAAGGCAAGCCCAGAAGGAGCACTATACAAATATCCAACTTCACCTGAACGCCATCCAAGCTGTCCGTCTTAGGGCTGCTCCAGTCCTGGGCACTGGGCTTACGTAACGTCAACGGTCTTGCTAATCGGCCAGAAATAAACAATGAGTGACTGGTCATTTTTAAACGCCAGCTCCCCTGCAAGGGGAAGAGAGCTGAAGCCAAGGGGCTGAGGGAGGAAGTGCCTGCCAAGATAATAAATACAAAACCAAAATCTCCCACATTTTGTGGTTTGACACTTAATTGATTAACTAATTTGAGGCAACAAGATTTAGTGTTCCTGCAGATTAGTGTCGAAGGGGTAATTATAGCGAAAGCTTCCATCTCCGAAGAGCGTGGCAGCTGCGGCTCCACATGGGCCAAACCCGCATTAAGGCCCACACATTACAGCCGGCAGATACAAAAGGTTTTTTGGAACACGTCCCTTTCCGGCTCTCCGTGCTGGGATTGCTCTGGAAAGGTCATTTGCTGCCTTATCAGCATAGACAAAATCCCCTGCCTGTAATGTATGTGTTTATTCTCAAATTAAATATATTAATGTATTATTTGTTCTTAAAATGTCATGGAATAGATAGTGAGCTTAGCCCTCCTGGCAGACCTTTGAAGCTTAAAGAGTAATGTAATAATAGTACATTAATCCACAGGCCGTTCAGCCCTCTCCCTGAGGAGGCCCCGGACTCCGGTACCTGCTCCCGACCACTGGATTTGCTGCCTGCGATTGCAGGAGTCCGTGTCTCTAACAATGGGAGGCTTAATGCAGGGGCGCTGCCGCAGCGAAGGAAAGGCATGGCCCCTCCATTACTCAAGTGGAATAACCCTGCTGTGGACTTGAAAACAGGCAATGGCCTATATACTTCAAGTTTAAAATGAATTTCAGGGAAATTGGAGAATGAGCCTAAAAGCAAGACAACTCTATTTTCCTGCCACTCTCCTTTGGCCAAGTTTTCATAGGAAATGGTGATTCTGGACATGTCTAAATGCATGGTGGGTTCTAGCTGAGGGGTCTGGGATCACCCCAGAAGTAGTCATTGTAACCACAGGCAGTGCAGGTCCACACAGTGCTCAGGTGGGACCTTGAGGCGATGGGTGCTACCCACTGCTCAGTGTTGGCAGGTGCGGGTGAAAAGGAGGGTAGAGGAGAAGACCTTGCACTCTCACATCTGCTCCAGCAAAAAAGGACAAATTCTGCTTTAGTGTCAGTGAAGTGATTTTGCTTCCTTCCTTGGCCCACTCTGCTCTTAGTTCTGGCTTTTGTGGCCCCAAGTCTGCTGGACATTGGACTGGATTCTAGCTGCATCCCAGTCCTCGCCTAACCCAGCCTGGTATCTGTCTCCATGTGTCTGCCTCCAGCCCTGACCTTGGACCCCTGCCTGTGTGGCCCAAACGTTCCAGGCTGAATGCCGGTCCACTCCCCCACTCCTCTGGGTTGACTGTCAGCCTTCTCTACACCATGTAGTTGCGTGTCATGGTTGGGGCACCCTGGAAACTGTCTCTGAGAAGTGTGTGTTTATTAGGAGGTTGTCTCTGGGGACACCCCTTTGAGGAAGTCAGAAAGACAGGACTGGACAGAGGGAAGAACTGATCCACAGTTGAGGCCTCAGCCAGTCCTGGAGCTCTGGATCTTAGATGGCCCTTGAGGGTTGCCCAAAACTGAGGCAGGGGGACAAGGTCATTGGATCCCTCCAGTAGTCAATCGTTGGCCATGCCCTTGGAGAAGGCATAACCTTGGACAAGGAAGTTGTCTGCTGCCCAGGGTAATTCTCAGTGATGGTGCAGCTATGAGCCGTCAGCAGTCAATGTTTCCAGTGGCTGAGGTCTGAAGAAGGGTTCAGCCTGGGAGAAGTTGCAGTGTTCCCTACGTGGGGCAGTCTCCTTGGGGTCTTTCTGCTCGACACTTTCTGCCCTTCCTGAGAAATTAACCAGCTTCCTAGTCTAGCCAGTGGTTCCAGCTCTCTGCTGCCCTCCGGTGGCTGCTTGTCCAACTACCCCGACCAGAAAGGCCCCACATTGGTCCACATTGACTAATGTGTCAAGCAAGTTGGTGATGGCTAAGCTATTCTTACAAGAAAGTTGACACTGGCAAGATGCTGAAATGTCACTGGCACTGAAGAGAGCCTTCTCTCCACTTTTTCCTTCTTTACTCTCTGGCATTAGGCCTTTACTTACTTCAGTCTTGAAGGCTGTGGGGTCTTAAAGAGGTTCCTGCTCAAAATAAAATACCCCTGGGACTGTTGGCAACATCATCCATTATTGAACACCTCTTTAGTAGCATTTGTTGAGAGCAAGGTCTTTCAGGGAATAGAATGTGCGATCTGAGGGTAGAGAGGGATCAAATCTAGACATTCACCACTCCAATACTGCCAAGAGCTGCCCACAGTTGATTGGATGACATTCCTTATTGTGCAGACTAAGGGGATATATAGTTCCCCAGGATGGAAAGAGAACAAGGTTTGAGTTACTGCATCTGGCTTCAAGTCCCAGCTCTGCTACTTCCTGACTGTGTAGTATTGATTGAATCACTTATCTAAGGATCAGTTTCTGCAACTGTAAAATGTGATAACACCTACCTAACAAGTTGTTTGCAAGAGATTAAATTAGGTACACATGTCAAAGCATTTTGCTAAGCACTGTGTCATTCAGGAGCTAGTGTCTATCAGAGACCAATTTTTAGACATTTTCTGATGAGCCCCACAGGGTTTCAAACTTACCGAGTTCTACAGATCCCAGCCTGTCACTCCAACTGTTGTCTGGATTCATGTAAGCTCCTCCAGCACGGAAAGTGACTTTTGGACAGCAGTGACTAAAATACACGAAGAACAGGCAGATATGAAGATAACTGGGTAGACAGATACAAACTTTGCAATGAACCTTGCTATACCTTTACATATTCATAAAGCTTCTTCCTGCTGCAGAGGCAGGAACAGATAACCTGAGAGCAGTACAGTATGTACCAGGCTCACAGCAAGGCCAGGAGGTACATCAGCCGGCGCTGGGACTGGTGCAGTCACCATCGGGAAGGCCCACTCCTTGGCACGTGCTTCCCAACTGGAAGGCAAACTGCACTTGTTTTGTTTTGTTTCAATGCAGAAGACATCTGCACTGCAGAATTTAATTGTCAGACTGTTGAAACACACTGAGAGAATGTTTTCAATCAATAATGGATTTCAAACAGGTGAAGTCAACACTGCAGTTAGGTCCCATGGACTGTGTATGTGAAGTAGAGTCATCACTGAGAGTTCACAGGGATGAACCAAAGTCACATTATACCTCTCCAAGAGAGATGAGATAGCAAGGAGCTAACATATCCCTCCCCATGCCATAACAGTCTTGGAAAGAAATTTGTTCTTTCAAGCATGTGCATGTATGAGGAGATATATATAGTTCATATATACATATATATATTATACTATGTCACATATATCACACATACACCGAACACTCAACTGATAGAAACAAACATTAGGAGCACCGGCAAGAATTAGGAGGCAAATAGGAACATACCTCTGAGAAACTAAAATACATATCACAAAATCAAGCTTGAAATGTGATTGCATGGTGTCTTACTCAGAGCCGATATTGGAAAGTGAGAAGGGACATAAAATTAAAGGCAACGAGAAAAGGAAGAGACTGAAAAATATGTGTGTGTATGAAAGGCAGTTATGGAAACTCAAAAGGCAAGAGAAGCCATTTAGAGTGGGGAGGAGATCGTGAAAGCATGATTGCATTACCGCTCAGTAACACAACTGTCCCGTGGATGATTTTAAGACAATATCGAAATCTTTAAATATGTTTAGTGCAAAGTACTTTGTTTAGGCAGAAATGAAAGTGGGTAATTCAGTTTGAAATTATATTTATTGAGAATGTTTGTTATTTAAATTTGTGTATAGAAGAGAAAAACTTCAGTTGTCATGAAATCAGTAAGTATGAATATTCTTCTGTTATATTCTGTTTCCCAAAGCTAGCTAGGGGCTAGGCAGGTAATAGAAATGTGTGTGTGTGCATGTTTGAGAGAGAGAGAGAGAGCAAGAGGGTGGGGGAGAGAGGGAAAATTAAGAAGACTCTGCTACTGTTACCGGAGAAAGGAAGGAACGCCTCATGGCTAGAACTCAGGTGCACGCTCCGTAGAGAAGTGAAAGAAAGACTAAATGCTGAGCGTCACCTGCATCGAGGCCCACTCTTTCATCACCAAGGTTCTCCTCAGACTCCCCAACTATGAGCACATAGCAGTGCAGAGCAAACACAGGAAATGACATTATTCATCGAGACAATCTGCCTTTTTCATGCCATTCACAGACACCGTGGAGTCCGGCTCTTGGGTTTGCCTCCCTAGCTATCTCCTAGATTTCAGTTTCCTTTCACAGCCAATGGGAAGTTACGTGGGCACATGTCGAGTACTTTGAGACAGTGATGAAAAGCACTATTTTAACAGATCACTTCCTTCCTGACCCTGACAGCATGGGGACCCCACGAGCGTTCCTCTCCACAGCCCTAACTGAACCTGATTGTCCTGAAAGGGTCTGGAGTGCGTTTGCCCCCCTCTCCGCACCTCCCCTCCACGCAGCGGGCCCTCCAGGGGCCTGGGCTCAACTCCATGGAACAGGGCCAGTGGGAAAGGGGGGCTTATTAAAAGACAGAGAACAGGGCAGTCCCGGAGGGGGGAAAATTATAGTGTGTTCTTTTCCCTTTAGGAGGCCCTTCTGAACCTAGACGCTGCCTAATAACAGAGACTCCAGGCAATCTGAACCGAGGGCTATTGTCCAAGTCACCAGCCAAACCTGAAAGAGCTGTCCAGACAGCGCCAAGATGGCAGCCCCATCGAGGGCCCGTGCAGGCGACGGGCGGGAGAGAAGCCCTTCCCTCCGTAACCCTCGTTCACGGCCCCATAAAGGTCACAGAGAAAACAGGCCGGGATCCTTTCTTCCTGTTCCTGTAATGGTATTAGCAACGACTCTTTCTTACTCAATCGCACTCCCAAAGGATTTTCAATAAACTTTTTATGTGCCATAACTGTTACATTAAATAAAGCTGAAAGTATTGAGTAAACCGACTGTAAATCACTTTAGATGCCTTGGAATTACATTAAGTGTGAGAATTATGGATCTATTGGTGCTTGCAGAAACAGAGAAACGACAGAGCCAGGGATTTTTATGCTGCCAGCTTTTGGAAGATTTTTTTTAATTATTTCTTTATGCTCCACGACAGCCATCTCTTGTAAATGACTTGTTCAGGGGCAAACTCGGGGTAGGGAGGAGACGGAGGAGCCGTTGGGGGTGCGGGCGGAAGGGAAAGATACCTTGCTGTGAGGAACCCAGAGAGACAGCCCTGGCTCTTCGCCGCCTTTCAGACTTCCTCAGTCCAGGCTGGAACTTCTTCTGTTTTCTTTTTTAGCTTTCAGGTTTGCACAGTTTTAACTCAATGAAGATGGACATCGTCCCAGCAGCGTTTTGCAGGGTGCGTGGTCGTCCACACACGACCGGGACTTTTTTCCTGGACTTCCGAGAGCTTTTCCATTCAATCACCAGCTGTTCTTTTTGTGACGTTAAAAACCCCTGCTTCCACGGCCTTCGTGTTCAGCCGTCTTCCCAAGGCCTCTGCAGGGTCAGGTCTGTGTTTTAAAAGGAATTGTCAGACTACTGAAAGCGGAGGAAGTTTGGAGAGCTTGTTGATAAAAACGGAAACCTCTCAGACTGATGTTCCCCAGCACCCCCTTTGATGTCAAAGCAGGTTTGGTTTGGTTTGGAGAAAATGTTAAGGCTGCTTTCCAACTGGCCCGAGTGGTTTCTCTCAATGACCAGTTCCAGCAACAAAATTATAATCAGGAGCCCGTGACATCAAGGACTATCGCCATAGTCATCAAAATGCTGTTGGGAACTTAGAAGCCACTTCCTTTCAGGAAGAGCAGAGACTGAAAGAAGTCATGATACCTCCAGGCCAGCAATGGGTGTGGCCGATGAATAATTCATTGACATTCACAGAAAGGTTAGAGGAAAGGTGATGGGCAGAGAAGTCTGAATTTAAATCCCGAAATCTAACAGTGAGAAGCGTTAGAAGCTAACCTGCAACCAATTTATCTCACTTGGACTGCTAAAAGCCATATTAATATTTTGTAATCTGTCATAAACAAAAATTAACAGACGAAAATCTATGTCAGCCAGTCAATTGTTCTGTACTTATGGGGGACCAGGATGTTACACGATCTGAGCGTATTATAATCTGTCTGCGGAGACAGGTTGACCCCAGTCAAGTAACAGACAGCAGCCTGTGAGGCTCTACCCTTAAGTGAGGACTGAGTAAGCAGGAACTTGGAGAGGGAGATCGGAGTGAGCTGGCGTATCCATGGAATAGGTGGTGCCCTCGAGTCTGTGCTGAAGGCTTGGACTGGATTGCGGCTTATGGGGAGGGACGTTCCAGGGGAGAGGACAGCAGCGGGGAGTGAACGGTGCCTGAGTTGCAGAGAAGGGAAGGAGTGAAGGGGACCCGTGGGGCCAAAAAGATGGAGTAGGGTGGGGTAGGGAGCGCTCTGAACGCCAGGTAGATCTTGTCTGCCCAAGGGAATAGGGTTTCCTACAGCAAAACAACCAGGAAATAAATGTTTGTGTGACCTTCTATCGACAGCCTCAGCCCACTGGCCGTTACCAGTTACACCAGCTTCACCAGGGGCTGCATCTGAGTCAGCTGGAGGCTCGAGGTGGAATGGAAAGGGACATGAGGGGACAGCTGTGAGTCAGAAGGCAGTGATGCATGGAGGCTGCGGAGCCAGGTGAGCAGCAGAGAGGGCCCCTCGGGCAGGCTCCCTGCAGGTGTGCTCTGCATTCCTGACCCCACTGGGCGGCTGCGGAGTGCCTCCCTGGCTTGGGAACACCAAGATCTGGGTTTTGACCTTGACTTTGACACATATTGCTTGTGTGGCCACCCTGCCTTGTTTGTCCCTAAATAACAGGCCAGAGAGGAGCTAGCAGAGTCCTCTTCTTTAGCTGTATAAACAATAGCCACACTGAGATCTACTAGCAACATCCATCCACATCGAATCAAAGAAAGGGCTTCTTCACTGAGTATTCTCCTCCGCTAACCAACTGGGTGGTTGAGCTGTTTCATCTCTCGGAGCCTCGATGTCCACTTCTGTAAAATGGTGAAGCAGATACTGAACAGAAATGCCAGAAACCATAAGGAACATGGGCCTCCGGGGAGCACCCTCATTCAGTACGTCCCGCTTACGCTTTTCCCAGGGCAATGACAGGATAGGCGCCTGGATTGCACTTACCCTGTACTTTAGCCCGAGGAGCCCCACCTCCTGGGTTTTCTCTGACCCCAGACGGTGCTGTCAAAGCCACGTACTGGGGAGCTGCAGGGAACTATCATAAAGGCTCAGCAGAAAGTGTGGGTGCACGTGTCACCATTGCAGTGGACAAATATGTGAGTAGATAAATAAGAGCAAATCCACGGTGGGTCCTTAAACCAGCAGATGCTGAATAAGATACTCAGCACTATCACACGCCCAGCACCTGGGCTCACTACATGGGCATGGAGACAAAATATGTGAGAAATATGCCACAGACACTCACTGGGGCCTATGCTGAGCCAGGCACTGAGTCAGCCCCAGGACCAACGGGTGAATGAAACAGCCAGAGCACTTGCCCTTGGGGGCGGGGGAAGATCCTAGGGTAACAGGTAAATGCAAGCTTTCGGAGAATAATGGGCAAGGTGAGGGGGACCAGACCCCATGGGGGAGGGGAGGGCGGTGAAGGAGCAGCAGGACACTGCAGGACCACAGTCAGGGAAAACCCCCTGGAGGAGGTCACCTCTGCGCTGAGACCCCAGTGGTGAGCAGAGTGTGTGCCTAACAATCCCAATCAGCATTTGGGCCCACGTCTCGCTTTCCAGCGGTGGTCCATGCTGGCATCTCTGTATATGGGTGGCACACGTAACATTCGGATCTTAGTTGTAACAAGTTATATAATAATTGTAAGAAACAGAACCCATTTTCCCCAGAGGGAGCACATGCCTGGGCATCTGCACCGCCAGCGTGAAGGTCCCCAGGCTCCTTACTCTCCTGGAGAGGCAGGGCAGCGGCAGCAGAGCCAAGCCCTGCCCCCACAGGCAGGACGCCCGGGCCAAACACCACGCCTCACTGAGCCGCGTTCTGATGAGGAAATCGTTAGTGGAAAAAGCTCCCAATGGGAACCCCTTCTGTTTCGCTGATCTTGTAAATCGTCTGAATTCAACGTGTCACAGGCATGTCTTACAATACACAAGATAATGCCCAGATTTTGTAGTGCAGAAGCGTATTAACCTCCGTGGACTCTAGCCGGGTTCCCACAAAGAATGTCTGGTAAAAACTGCAGGCCTCGTGGTAATTGCTTGCCATGTGGGTAAATGATCCAGAGCTGTGTGAAGATAAGGAGAAACTGCTGAAGGCAAATCACCTGGGTTTTATTATGCCTGCCCTAGAAAATAATTAGCATGGCCTATGAAATCATACTGTGAGGAGTGTGGGGGCTTTTTTTAAAACGTTTTTTCAAAAGGAAACTGTAACCTACCTAGCTTTTCTCCTTACAGGGAGATTTGGAGAGTGCGGGCGTGTGTGTGTGTGTGTGTGTGTGTGTGTGTACACATGTCTGTTTTCCTGACAGTCAAAGGCAAATACAAATAAAAATGCAGATGTTAAAATAAATACTGTGTCCAAAGCAACAAGGAGGACCTGGTTGGTGCGAACACGGTGCGCTGACCACTATTCCCCCACCCCATCCAGGCCCGGGCCCAGCCGCCCCTTACCACGTGTGGGCTCCAGGCTGGGACTCCTGTGCCCAGTTCGCCACCATGGGCCAGCAGGCAGACGACCGTGCCCCACCTCACGTGGACAAGGAAGTGCTTCTCAAGGCCCCAGTTTCCGCTGACCAGAGTGGGGCCCCCGAACTCCTGCAGAAGGCCGGAGGATCCCCAGAGAGCCTCCACCTTCCTCCTCAGTCCCTTCAGGCTGGCCAAGGCCAAGGGGCAACTGGAGGGGTTAGCGTCTGGCCCAGTTCTTTTGGGGAGTACACACTGGAGAGTTAGAAAATATTTTTAATCAGGTTTTTTTCCCAGTCAAAAAGGGACAGATTATGCATATTCTAAAGCATACAGGTAATTTTATTAAGGAAATAGAAGTAACATTTTTTAAAGAGTCTACCCTCACAGAAGTGTTTTTATTTTAAGCTCACAGAAAGATCGCCTGGTAGGGAGTCCAGCGGGCTCTGGATCATGAATTTGATAAAATGAAAGTCATGTTTTGATGGTTTATTCTCTAAAACTCCTGGACAAACAAATCGCAGGAGGCGAGCATAACTAAATGGTGCACAGTGTCTGTGCTGGTGTGCTTTCAGATAAAAAGGGAACTGGGCTTTGATTCCAGCTCAGCAAGACTGCCAGGCAGGTGAGTCCTGTCTGCGTTCCTCAGGGCGCCCGCGGCTGCCTTTCTGGGGAAAGGGCACAGCCCGCAGACAGAGCCCAGAGCTGGCCGGCCCTGGGAGAGTCCTTTACCAACCACCTCGTGGCCCCAGATCCCTCACGTGCTAAGTGAGAGGCTGGGGCCACAGGGCGTAATGACCTTCATCATTCGGACAGAGTGCAGGAGCTAGCAAATCCCCTTCACCCCCTCCTTCTCGCCTTTTCAAGCACCTGCAGAGATTGTCCTCGTCAGCATGGGCACTGTAACGAAACACCACAGATGGGGCGACTCACAGAACAGAAATGTACTTCCTCACAGTTCTGGAGGCTGGAAGCTCAAGATCGAGGTGCCAGCTGTTTTGGTCCCTGGTGAGGCTTCTCTTCCTGCCTTGTAAACTACCATTTTCTCCATGTCCTTACATGGCCTTTCCTCTAAGATGACAGAGAGAGAACGAAAGATCTCTCTCTCTTCCTCTTCTTATAAGACAGCCAGCCTTATGGGGTGACGGCCCAACACTTAGGAGCTCCCTCCATTTTCCCTCCTGTCTCCAGCTACAGTCACACTGGGGTTTAGGGTTTCGACACATGAATGTGCGGTGGGGCACAATTCAGCCTACAGCAGAGATCAGTGCTGCTGTGATTATCTCTCCTCTCCAGATAAGTCAAAGTTCAGAGTGGTTAGATGACTCACTGGAAATCAGCCCGCAGGAAGATGGGGATGCCAGGACCGCTGGCTCTACACCCCTTGCTCAGCTCACCGCACGCAGTGCTTTGTTCTCACTCAACAACTGCATGGTTCTGAGAGGCCTCAGATGGGAACTCTTGGGCCACCCTATCCTTTGGGTCAGCACGAAGCAGCCCCAGATCGCCTCTGTTCCAGGGCCTGGAGCTGCACTGTAATGGTGACAGTGACGGTGAGGAAGGCAGCCAGCGCACCCTCCTGTCAGCGGGCTCACTCGGGAGCCTCTCCCTCCCGCTCCCTCCCTGGGCGCGACCTGCGCCTGTCTGGTGTCTGTCTTTATGGCTTCAAGACTCCCTTGCATTACCCAGGGAGAGCCTTTCTTCGTGGCCAGGCTGATAATTTATTTAGTTTTGCTAAGTGTTCCCTTATGGGGAAGGGAAAGGGGGGAGGGATGAAAAGGAAGATGGGTCGCTGTCTTTGACGAGTCGACTCATAAATGTTCAGGTACATTCCTTTTTCTGTCGGCTAAGCAGCTTTCCCAGCCAAAAAAATAATCACACTGCAAGCATCTCCCAGGTCTTGAGAGAGCAGACGTATTTTATCTCCCCTTGGTGACGGCTCCGAGCAGCTAATGCTTTTGCATTTTAAGCTTAAATAGATTTTTGTCCAAGGCTGCTACAGTTTGTTGCTCCTTCTGTAAAGGTCTTTGTAGTCCTGGTAAACAAAAGAAGCCTCCTTCCAGCAAAGTGAAGGCTTCTGTCTTTCTGTCTCGGGCACTTCTCTGGGTGTTGAAGCTACTCTTGTCTTGGCTACCCAGAAGACATTCTTAACAATTTGCTCTTCTGGCCTCTCCCAGCTCCCCTTGAAGACAGGGATGGCCCCATGTCCCAGTTCTGACCACTGACATTGGAGGGGATGTCTGTTGGGAGATGGTAGGAAAGGCAGACAACTTTCTTAATACATAGAATTGTATGAGGAGAAAGCCAGTTGCCTACTTCATACTAACTGCTTTTGAATATGGTTGGGATGCTTGGCACCACAGCAGCCATCTTGCACTCATTAGGCATCAAATACAAAAACAAAAAGCCATATTCTCAGGAAGGCAGAGGATAAAAGAAAGAGCCTGATTTTTTAAATGACAAGCTGAAACTGCTGAAATATGAGGCAGCTTTCTCCAGAACTCCCTTTACTTATTGTTAAGTAAACAATAAACGCGTGTGTATCATAAAGCCACTATTAAATGGGATTCAGGTTACTTGGCACCAAAAGCATCCCTAACCTATGCACTAGACTACACGATTGATACTGTTGCCAGGGAGAGCTCACCTCAGTTAAAAAAAAGCCCTTGGTATGGATTGTTTTCACCATAAATGTAGTGCTGGTACATGCCTGAGAGTGAAGCCGACCACTCATTAGCCTTGGGTCAAGACAAACCAGCAGAGATCACCTTCTCTGGTCTGTTTGGCGATGGCATCTGTAAACTCTTACATGGAATTGTTCTGTGGGATGGCATCATCAGCTTACCTGTGGTGATGATGATGATGATGATGATGATGAAATTCCCTATGACCTTCACCAGCATCCGTTGTAGGACTGTTGCTGAAGATGTTATAGTGCAGTGTCTGCTGTATGAGGATTCCAGCATAATTCTGTTTCTGGGTTTGGTAATAGGACCAGTCACTCCATTATTACCAGGTTGAAGAATGTGCTTTTCTGGGTCTTGAGTCATCAGACTACCTTCACCACTCCCCTCTTGGGCTAGCCCTGAAACCCTGGAAGGGATAACATATAGATTATCTTCCCAGGAGCCACCTTTTGCTAAGTGTGGGTGCCACCCTTCTCTCGCAGCTGCGCTGAGCACCTTCATCTCATTTCACCCAGAGGTGGCTGTGAGGGAGCGGCTGCAGTGGTGGTGATTTGAATTAAAGTGGCACCGTGCCAACAATGCAGGTTGACTACCCAAGGATCTCCTGGAGGGAGCAGGCAAAAGGAAAGCTTTTCAGTGATAGAACCCACGGAAATCCTTGCTGTGCTCAGATGACACCCAGGTGGTGAAAAGGAAGCTGATCAGATTCTGGGCACACGGACACCAGGATACCCTTTTGCCGACAGGAGGTCTAGTAGCTCCTCTTGCTGGGTGTAGCTCCAAAGGAACTGTCTCCCTGTGACTCATTTGAACTTCTTTTGGGATTTGCATTAGGTTCACCATAGGGCACGGGAAAGCACTGGGGATCCTCCCTGCTTTAGAACCGAAAGAACCCGTTCATACAACCAATACAGAAACTGCACCAGAAGCAGAGCAGTGACTGAAGGACCCGCAGGTGGCATTGAGCCCACGTCTCTGACTTCCGTGCTTTCCACTAGGGGACTAGGCTGGAAAGTCTCACTACCGTCTTCCTCTTCCGACCCTTCCATACTCCCTAAGGTCCTGGTTCTCAGCCACCCTGACAACGTAACCTTCAAAACACTTGTACTCTATCATCCCTGTTTTGTCTCATGGCTTCCGCAATGGGTCATGCAAAGGTCGTGGGGGTTGATGAAAAACACAAGATATCGTATCTACAGGGTTACATTCCTGTGCAGGGATGAGAAGGTAACTGGATAACAGAGAGATCTCTTTTTTATGAATATGACAAGGACTCTGCTTTAAGTACAAATAAATGTTGCTGGAAGCACCTTACTCAGAGAATTTTTTTATGTAATCAGTATTCCTCATGGTAATCACTGTAATAAAAGCAATGTGTTTCCCTGTATCTTCTTTATTAAATATTAATGTAAGGAACACTGAGTAAGTCATCTGAATCAGGCCTCAGCCCCTTCCTCAGAGACCTGGCCCCTGCAGCCTTCTACCTGCAATAGGCAGCATTTCTTTCTCCTAAACCTTCCCTTGCAAGTAATGCTACCAACATTCTCCCAGCTACACAGGCCTTAGGCCTGGGAGTCATTTTATGTCTCTTCTTTTCCCTCATTTCCTCCACCAAGCCATCAACTCTACCCTAAATCTTTCTTTAACGCCATCCCTTCTCGACTGTCCTATACCACCAGCCTATTTCAGGGTTCGTCGGCTTCCATCCTGAGCTATTGCAGGTGCATTCCACTGGTCTCCCTGCTTCCAGGTGTGTCGCCTTCTCTTCCCATATCCTGTCTGGGCTTGAAAAGCCTTAGCGGCTTCACCTCCACTGTGAAACCAGTGATTCCCGAATGTTTCTATTACGATGCCCTGAAGGCAAAGGAGAATGCACAAGTTGCCCCAGACACAGGTGCACTCCATTTTAAGAAGCATGACACAAATTTTAGACTGATATTTAAAAATGCCACTCACTCCTGACTGCTATGGCTCAGTTGGTTGGGCATCGTCGTGCAAGGAGAGGGGTCGCCGGTTCAATTCCCAGTCAGGCCACATGCCAAGCTTGCAGGTTCAGTCCCAGTTGGGGCTGCATATGTGTCTATATTTCTTTCACACATTAATATCTGTCTCTTTCTCCTTCCCTTCCCTTCTATCTAAAATAAATAAATAAAATCTTTAAGTAAAATGGTACTCAAAGAAAAGCTCTGTCTTTCTTTCCAGACAGCATAGGGTTGAAATCTGGTATGAAGTGTGAAGATGAAGGTACTACATTACACATTGCTCTGGGAAGAGCTTTAGGATTAACACCATGTCAAGTATAACAGATACACGTTGTTGAGTGAATAAATAAGAGATATCCCTACAACACCTCAAAGGTGGGAGGTCCTATAACTTCATGTTGATAAATGAATCGTGCAGGTCCAGTAAGATGAATATTTTATACACTGCTGGTGGAAGCGTGCATTCATACATTTTTGAGGAGCATTTCGTAATACGTATCAAAGCCCTCAACATATTTATATTTTATTCTTGGTAAAAAATATTTTTCAGGAAGTCTCCTAAGGAAATCCGATAAGAGCACAATGATATGTGTGCAAAGATGTTCATTGCAGCATTATTTACATTAATATGGCATTATTTATATTAATTTAGCTACTTAAATTCCCAAAATAAGGAACTGTTTAAATACTGTTACGTGCATGAGATGGATTATTATTCCACCATTACAATGCTTTTGAGAATATTTAATACCATGGGAAAATACCAAGCATATAATATGAAAAATGAGAATGCTGTATATTCAGTATAGGAATACCTGCATTATATACACATTTATCAGGAAAGCTACAAGGAAATATACCAAAATGCTATAATTATTATTTTTGTGTGAAGAAACTATGAGTATTTTATACTTTCTACAATGAAATATATTTTACTTTCAAAACCTAAAAAAGAATCATTTTTTAATACCAAAACAATGACTATGGAAACTTGGCTTTACTAAGAAAACCTAGAACCAGACAGTTGAAATATACAGACCATGGCTTTAGCAGGCTCCCGCGAGAATGAGCGCGCCCTCGCATCTTCCAGGTTCCAGCCCTCCGTGCTCTGAGGCACCGCGCCATGCTGGTCCCTTAGGAATGACAGTCTATTGACATCCATGGTCAAGAACAGCTGCCTGCTCGCTCAGAGACAGTCTAACATATGCCTCATCTGTTGGTTTTTCCTTATGTGGTTTGCCTATTTGTGGGAAAAAGACATTCCTATCTGGGTTTTCTTAGACTTAGATCTGAGAGGATTCACACTAAGCATTGGATAAGTCAAAATATTCTGAGGTCTCTACCAAGCACGATACTAGTCACTTAGGAAACTGTGAGAGAAAGAACACATATGAGGCCTCCAGGAGTTAAAATACTGTGGGAAGCCAAACCAGGCTAGAGTCCTTGGTGCCACAAAATATGACGACTAAACACTCAGGCTTTGGGATGAAAATGCCCAGATTTGAATTCCAGGTTCGTCACTACTGGCTATATAACCTTGGACAATTGGCCAAAATTCTCTAAACCTCAGTCTCCCCATAGGTCATAAGAGGTCATAACAGTACCGACCTCGTAGGGCTGTAGGTACAACTGAGAGAGATAATGTCCTTGAGGAAGGCATGTATAGGTTTCACTTTGTCTTCTTGACCCTATCTGATCTCCTTAATTTCAAATGACTGTGTTTGATTAAGGACCTGAAACACTTCTTTTGGTGCCCAGTTCTTGTCCTTGATTTAAGTCTTGTATAGAGAAGTTAATGGTATTGAATAACTGCTTTCTACATGCACTGTGCTAGAATTTTACAACTGTCGCACAGAGAGACCATCTTGCATTATACTTGTATACTCAGAGTAATTACAGTTGCTGACATCATAGCAACCAAAAAATCTCAGTGGCTTAACATTTAAATTTATTTTTCATTCACATCACAGTCTAAGCAACAGGTCAATGGAAAGTCTTCTGCATGGTCATCGAAGGATCCAGTGCCTTCTGCTTCTTGCAGAACCTCCCCAAAGTCCTCACGGGACCTCTCCCTTCAGCCAGCCAGCAACTGAAGAAATAAAGGAAGAGGGACAGTGACACTTTACCCCCAGGCCTGAAGGAAGGAGCGCACATTTTCATGCACATTCTTCTGAGTAGAACCCAGTCAGAGGGACCCTCTTTGCCTTCAGGGAAGACTGGGAGCTGCGGTCTTCCGGGGAATCCAGGACGAAGAAGAGCATTCATGTCTGGCCAGTCTCTGCCACAGCTCTCTACCCACGCCAGATGCCACGGACCAGCTCTGGTTCCAAGATCGTTGTGTTTTCTTAAGCGCCTACAGAAACATTCTTTCTCGAAACCCTTGCTTTGTTGAGTGATAGAATAATTTTAAACTATGCTTGATCACATTTTTCCTTTATGTGGAAAAGGCATACGAATCTATTGGAAGGCACAGTGTAAAGAGAATAGAGGGAATACTGCCAGGGCAACATTCCTGCACAGAAAAAGGAACATAAATTCTAAAGGGAAGTAGAAAGAATCGGGGAGGACAAGACCCAGGGTTAGGGCCTTTCTGGTCCACCAGAAGGGATGAGTTTAGAACAGGGAGGGACAAGGTGGGGTAAAAGCACCAGCCGAACCTCCTTAGGGTGTGGGGAGGTCTGCATATACTGTGGATAGTCTGCCTCATTTCCCATTCCAGCCTCTTTCTTGGGTCTCTTCACATTGCCAGGGCTGAAAAGCTGAAAGAAAAATCTGCATTTCCCAAACTTCCTGACATTTAAAGTTCCAGATATTGCTTAGTCTGCCCAAGCAAGTGCACTGTCACATGACAAGAAAAGACAGACAGGGCAAGAGAACACGATGTGGTCTCAGAGTCAGACAATGAGAATTTGGATTGCGTGGTGGGCTCAGCACCCAAGGCCAGCAGCCCTTCTGAGGCAGCGGGGAAGCTAGTGTTGAATAGGAGCAGTACCAAACCCAGGGCAGCCTACTGTCCGTGTTTGTTCCACTCCTCCACATCATTCTCAATTATTAAAAGCAAATTTTCTTTTAACATCTCAGCTTATTGAAGAATGAGCCCCATGCAGCTTTCAGTAGTCACTATCACTGCGTAAGATAATTAGATTGTAGAAAATTCTACGATGTTTTGACTCCAGTCCTCAAGCCCGACTCTCAGGCCCAAGACTCCCCGACTCTCAGGCCCAAGACATTATAACATATCTTGGAATGTTCAGTGCAGCCATGGCTGGGGGAGAGAGAAAAAGGCTTGTGTTGCTGGAAACTTGAAGAGCAAACTTCTAGGAGAATGAGGTCAATGACCTATGAGTTTAAGAATGGAAGAAGAAGATGTAGCAGATTAGAGGGATAGCTAATTAGCATAGTATTGGAGACTGCTGGAAACATCAAACATGTATCCATAAACCACAGAATTGTAAGGTTCTCAACATTCTTATGTTTCCATTAGTGAGCATTATATCAAAAATATAACTCGTCTTGATCAATTAGGATCGGGAGACGCTGGGTTATACAAGGTAAAACAGATTTTCACTACGGTAGCTCTTTAGTAAATGACGTATACTGATAATATTCAACAGAGAAACGGCACAGTATTTTCCAAAGTGGTTGGCCAGGGGACCCTTTTATCTCAGATCATCTCTTGGGGGTAATACACCCCTTGAGTGTCTACGGTGCGCAGGCAGCGCTGTGCTTCTGCAGACGAGTGAGGAAAATCCGGAGATACTGTCCTGGCTGTAGCAGCAACCCAGAGACGATAACGACCGCAGGTTTGACCCCTGGAAAACGCGAGCTTGGATATATGTAACCCTTTTCTAATGAACCACAACACAGTACGACCCCCACCCTGATTAGGTCTGCACAAATGCGGAACGTGAAGTGTTTCAGGCAGTACATGCTCTGCCTTTCAAGGAACTCGTTGCTACTTCAGTGAGGTAAACCAGTCGCAATAATTTCAGCTGATTAGTCGCTAAACTAATTACTTCCTGCATTTTAAAAATTCTGCTTATTTTTCTCTCCTTTGTAAGAAACAGAGGGAAAATTAGAGCCCCGTCACAGAGCATTGCTGCAGCTGTTACAATTAGAAGGTAAAATGACTCGAAAGTATTATGAGATGATATTGCAGTTTCTAAGCTGGGAAATTTTACTATCAAATAAAACAAATAGTCACTTTGAAGCCCCAAGTTTGTCAGCTCTTGAGTTACAGCTGCTGTCCCGTAGCAACCTGTATCTTCTCCAAATGCCAGATTTTCATATCCCGGGGTTGCATGTTATATGTATAATTTGTTATATGGACTCTGTATTTTGTCTGGTTGTCTAGCGTGCAAAACCCACTAGCATGTCCTCACAATAGGCTCTGTAGATAAAAACAAACAGATGCGACTGCTCCCCGCTAAGAAGGGGGGCCTACGTTGAAACAGAGGAACGCAAGTGCTTTCTGGGTTTTCCTCACACAGGATGTGAGAGGTATGCAGAAATGGTTTTTAAATATTCATCAAAGACCTGGGAGACATGAGCCCCATTCCACAACGTCTAGAAGATTTATAAGTTCTTCCCTGCTCAAGTGTCCAGGAAGCTCTGTTCTTGGCAACCAGGAGAGAAGGAAATGAAAATTCCGAATACCCAAATAGCTGGACCCCTTGGATTGTTCGGCTATATGGTGCTGCTTGATAAATTGGACCCTGCTGGCACCCACCCCTTTGAAGACTGGCCGAAGCTGGACAATTTCAAACTGAACTTCCGGGCCAAGCAGCGGCAAGAGAACATTGGATAATGACTTGTAAACAGCTCTCCACTACAAGAGGCTTTCTGAAGAGAGTCAGTTACGTCTAACAGGTGGAGCTATGTGCTCCGGTCTCTCCCGGGCACCTACGAGGGGCCACGGAGGCAGGGGGAGGTGAGAGAGTGGGTCGTTGCCCTGTCTTGTACCTCCAATCAAGTTGAGGGAAGAGGACTTGGCATAAGGAATCTTGGGAGTGTGACACCGACTATGTAAAAGCAAATGCTGGAGGGTAGAGCAGATCGATGCTAAGAAGAGAAGGAGAAGGAATCCATGGGAAGAGCTGCGAGGGGGGGTCTGGAGGGCAGCACTTAGCAGAAACAAGCCAGGGTATTCCACAGTGAGAGCCAGCTGCCGGGCGAGGAAGAGCACGAGGTAACCCTTACCCTCCTGCTGACTGCTTCTGGAAGCATATTGGGAATGCCCATTGTATGTGCAAACGCCACCAAATAACCATGTCAACCCTGAAGCAGACAGTGCGTGCTATATTTGCAAAGGCTGACATGAGGGTTGTATTGTCCAGGTGAATAAAGAAAAATGTCCACGGGCCTCGTGTACAGTACGGATGGACTAGCATGTCAGTCAACCCAGTGCTCTCTGCTGCTCCTGATTCCCACATCCCGTTGCACCTGTATTATAACTCCGAGGGAAGGGATTCCCCAGGAACAGGCAGAGGCGCCTCTGCAGGCAGAAAGGCGGGACTTCTTGGATTAACAGGCAAAGGCTATCCCGGGAACCTCCCTTCCATCTGATTATATATATGCCAAAGAGAGAGAGGGACCTCCTCCCCCCAGGATGGGCCAGCCAGCATCTGCTTTCCGTGTTTGATAACTGAGCTTGTGACGGAGTGAATAAATCAGCGAACCAACAAATCAGCACAGAATGGCTTCATCCTCCCCTGAGAGTGAGGGACTTCACCGAACTCCGCCTGGCCCCAGCAGCCAGACACGTGGGCTCCAGTTCTGTCTGGGCGGTCAGTTTTCATAGCATGTGGTCTCACCAAACCCTTTCCCCGAAGGTGCTTCCTCTCAGCCCTCTGTCTCACAAAGTTTTCCTTTTTAAGGGAGCAAAATCAAAGAACCCCACATGTTCTGAAGCCTCCAAGTCTGGTTTCAGCAGCCCCATTAGCCACATTCAGGAAAGGGCTGGCTGACCCCGAGAAATTCAGACCAGGTTCTTCTGGAAGCATATTTGCTTCCTTTGGTTTCCAGAGATTGATGGTTGATTTCCCCTTGGAAGGGAGTAGTTTAGAAACTCCGGGCACGGTTCTGCCCTTCTGCCTGGTGTAGGGAAAGCAGTAAACAGCTGGTGGGAGCTGCCTCGCTGGGGTAGCCCAGGAAAAGGGTGAGTAGAAACTTGGGAAAGCCCCACACCTTTAACAACCTCTTCTGTCTGTCTCTCTCTCTCTCTCTCTCACTCCCTCTGCCTCTCCCTCTCTCCACCATCTGGCCACGCAGCAGGGTCACTGTACACCTGGGCAGGAACCCAGCTCCACAGCCCCTCAGACAGGACAGGCATCAGGCTGGACTCCCCTGTCCCCAGCTCTTCCAACAGGCATGAGGCCAGGCCCCACTTCTATCTTGCCTCGCCATCCCGTAAAGAAAAGGGGAAGCAAAAGCAATCTGATAGAGATTGTGAGAGGAGTGGGCCCTCAGAATGTTTGAGGGCATCTCAAGAGCTTCTGAGACAAAAGAGCAGACCAAGTTCCCACCAGAAAGTTCTACTACTTTCATCTTAATTTGAGGACCCCTAACATTTTATTTTTAAGCTTCTTCTGTTTAAACAAAACAGGAAACGTATGGAAAGCAGGACTCTAGCCCAACTATTTGTACCTGTGGATGGAAGTTTCAGAGAGCCCAAGTGCCCTGCCCCCCATTGTCATCCAGCCGGTGTGGGCCCGAGAATCAGTGCAGGTGGGGGTGAGCACACGGGCCACCTCGGGAGAGGAAAATCATAAAGGATGGTAGCTCAGGAAATGCACAGAGGAGCAGAGAGCGCAGGGGAGGCTGAGAAAGGGGGACTTCTGGACCCCTCTGAGCTTGCCCTCCACACTGTCTCAGCACCTCCCCCACTTTCCCGCCCACATAATGAGAGTAGTAGGATTTGCTATCCCTTGAGTCTAGGAGGAGCTGAGCAGGCTCTGCCAAAAAGCCAAACACAATGCCAGCAGGCAATTACTGTAGACATGGTGCTAAATGTTCATGGAAAGGTTAACAGAGAAATAATGGCTTTCGCCTGACCAGGAACTCAGCTGCTGGAAGCCCCAATGAGATAAGTTCTAATGGGCAAGGTAAATTATTTTCTCTTCCACTGAAGCGCAATTTTCTATCCATTTCCTTCTTTTGACATGTACAGTGGAATCAAGAGAGGGCAATGAAAAGAAGGAGAAGGAGGAAAAAACACACAGACTTTTGATGGAAGCTCATTTTGGTGAAGCTCCCCGCGTCCCCATGGGCCTGGAGAATTAAATGCTGTCACTCAGGTCTGAGAGCAGAGTTGTCCAGTTGGAAGACACCTGTCATAATTAAACTAATGGCTGTGAAAATGGGCCTTGATATTAAATCTATCTTCCACTGAGGAGCAGAGCTGATTAAAACTGCCGTTTGACAGGTGATGATGAACCCCTCTTGCTTGCTGAACTCCGTGACAGAGCTGGCCAGTTGTAAGCTGTCCTCTCCCCCTTCCTCCATCACTGACCTGCTCTTCCCTCCTCCTCTCTCCACCCAACACCAGTACAATCCCATGCCATTCCCACCTTCCCCCTCACAGAACCTGGCTTCCCTCTGCGCCCTCACCTCGCACAGCCCCCACTCCACGTTCTTAGCGGAGAAAGATCATCTCTCAAGTCAACACCAAGTTAGTGTTTGGTCACCAAGAAGCATCACTGGGGCCGCATGCTTGTCTGTGGTCCTGGCCAGACTTTCTGTATCTTACTAGAAGACTGAATTTCCCACCACGTCTGTGGAAGAGGTTGAACTCTGCCCTGTTGGGAAGTCCAAGAGACTCCGAAGTTACCAGACTGCTGAGTTGATAGGTTGCCTCCAATCAGACACTGGGACTGATGTTCAAAGAGACTGGTCTACTAGGAGAACTCCCCTTTGGGAAAACAACACACTCTCATCTAAAGATGCTCACCCTTTATACACAGCTACTGTCGCTGGTGAGATGCCTTTGGCACAGACTCCACAGAGGAAGGAGTTAGGCCATTGCTGATCAAAGCTCTTTCACCCTCTGGGCTTCAGCTTCTCCTCCAAAAATGAGGGGTCAAGAGATGACCTGGAATGGCTCTTCTGCACCTGATAGTCCAGAATTTTGTCCCAAAAGGAGGCCGTCCTTGATTCTTAGTTAGGTGTCTCATATTTTAGATAATTTATCATCCCCAGAAGGCACTCGGTTATAGCCTTCCTCTCTCCCCACAGGACGGAGAGTCTCCAGGAGCACCGATGGGCCTCAGGGTTTCCTCCATTGTGCTACTGCAGACCTTAATGGTACAATAGAAATCAGCAAGATATACTGCGCAAATGACAAGACACTATCTCCCTGCCCATTGGTGTGACATTCAAGATCCCTTCAGAAGCGACTTGGGCTCTATGTCTTTCTCTTGGCTCTTCCACACTCCCATTAAATCCATGTTTACCTTCTAACAGCCCCAGCCTCCTTAAACTAAGGGCCTCCCTACCTGTACACAGCTGGGTCGCCTGTGATCCCAAGGGCGGCTGGAAAAATATCAAGGAAGGCAGAGAGCTCCATCCCCTTCTGGCCACTCTCTTACCAAATGCAGTGATCTTACCAAGCAGCAGCTTCTGACTAAGGCAGCAGCACCCATGATCTAAGTAATTACCCCAAGTTGTGAGCCCCTCAATGATCTGTGCTAATTCTGTTGATGGCTTCTGACTGATTTGCGGTGTTTTCTTCTTTTCAGAGAGCACTCCTGCATATTTCCTTTTGTTCTTACACCAGCACTGTCATCTAAGCAGTCCCCACTTTACGTGGAGCAAAATAGCTCCTTCAAAGCCGTGGGACTAGTGGATGATAGAACTGAGACCAGAACCCACAATGGCTGACCCACTCTCGAGGGCTACTCTCAGATCACCGAAGCTCCAAATGAACCCTGAGCTAGGATCCAAGTTCTTTATCAGGAACCCACATTATTAAAATATTTCCATGGATAGCCGCTGACCTCTGAAATGCAAGTCTCCTTTCACACATTTTTTCCACCACAGATCTGCGTATCATAGACTTCTTTTCTTCCAACTTGTTTCCATGTAAAGTTGATTAGTGACTTTGTAAAATACCTATTTTTCCCATTCTCTTTAAGCAGAGTTTGAGGATATTGAGGCTTTTATTTTTTTTTCTTCTTTCTCTGATTCATTACTATTTTCTGCTTCTGTAACAGTTCCTGTTTGGGTGAGGTACATGTTGGTTAAACAGATCAGCCAGAGATATAGACAGAGACAGGGAGAAAGAGAGGAGGGGAGCAGGGAAAGGCAGGCAAAGAACAGGAGAGACAAAAGGAGTGAAGAGAGAAGATATGCAGAAAGAAAATTAGACCGAAGAGAGAGAATCAGGGAAACAGGAGAGAATGGATGACACAGGTGGACGAAGACAGGAAAATTAGAAGGCTCTCTGTTCAACTGTCTTTCCCCAAACACCCTGAGGTCAGACTCCTTCCTTGCACCACATCCATGTGTATGCATGCACACACACATACACATACACAGGAGGCTGTCACATGTTAGAACACCATCAGGAAAATGACACCCAGTTGAAGGAGTCCCCGGTCCAGTGACCCAGGCTGACACTCCTGTCCGGTCCCTCCCCTCCGAAGGCCGATCCTTTCTCTAAGTGACACAGGCTTCATCTCTCAGATCTAAGTGGGGCCTCTAATTGTGCGGAGCTCAATGCCACGGATGCCCGGGCAGCCGCGTGTCTCTCACTATCATTAGCTTTCTTACCAGGCTCAGAAGCCTTCCGCTGCCACAACAGTAATTACCAAGAGATTAGGCAGGCATTAAGCACTCCTTAATTTGACACATTGCAATGATCTCCATTCAGCCTTTCTGCTCGAATAACTCTCAACAAATATTTCGGAGGCTAACAAAATAAACAGAAGCACTGTGTTTGCACAGCTGAGGCCCTCTTCCTGCTTCTCTAAATGCCATCAATTCCAGGTAGAGGGGTGGCATGGGAGCAGTGAGGGGGATGGGTGGGTAGAGTAGGATGGGCGGTGTGGGGTGAAGGAGGTGTCACCACTTGCAAGGCCCTAAACCAGCTTGAAACCCCAAGTCAGAGACTGGAAGATTATCAGTAAAACACTAGCATATGGCAAGCTACTATTGATGGCGATTTAATGGGACCCATTATTTAAGAGAGTAGTTGTACGAGAACCTAGTGAGGAGACATCAGTATTTATATGAAAACCACTGCATTAGGAAAAAATAATAATTACAGTGAAGGGAGTTATGTTGTTGTTGCTGGATTTTTTTGGTGGGTTATTAGCTCAGACATTATTCATTAAGTAAAGCAATGGGGAAATCACTGTTAATATGGCAATAAATCCCACTGGGACCCATCACAGGGGAGATAGGATCATTTGGTAATTACAATGCATTAGAAGTTCAATATTCCCTCTCATGCATTTATTTCCTTTCCTCACTCCCACCCCAATATTCACATGTGCACCGCTCTCTTAACTAACCTGAGTGAGGGGACGCTGGAACGGCAGAGGAGAATGAAATGGTGACATGAAGGGAAGAGCATCCAGGGGCCTCTCGAGGTCAGATACAAGGCAGGTTGAACTGGATATCCATGCAGAGTAGAAGTGAACTTACAACAAATGAGTAAAAGTGAGAAAAGCCAGAAATTGAGTCATGAATACAAATGTTTATGGGAGGGGAATGGACTGATTAAGACTATTATTAGATGAGAAATGAGTCCAAGAACTAAACAATGAATTAATTGGGATCTTCCATCACAGAAAGATGAAAAAGTCTGTCCCAGAATCAGAGGTTGGAATCAAAGTAGTTTTAACTGGGCATTTCCCACCCCTGCAATTCATGCCTCCATCCACGTAGCCCTCA
>CM052548.1:65566859-65577164 GCA_028533065.1 Trachops cirrhosus | reverse complement strand
GCAGAATTAACTTAAAAATACATATATAAAAAAATCTCAGGATTATCCACTCTTTCAAGAATCGTTTCCCTCAGAAGTGACAGGGGGTTTGCTCCTTTTTTTTCACCAGAAATCCTTCTCTGGCTACATGGTCCCTGAGGCCGAGAGTCAGGGGCTGCAGGGGGCCACCCAGCCTTCTGAGAGCTGCTGCTAATGGGCTACAGAGAGGAAACCAAATGAGAGTGAGTGGAGCTGACGAGGAGTGACAGGAGCCAGGGGCAGCAGCGCCACATGCCCTCTGCACCCAGAATGAGTGTCAGGTTGGTCCAAGGGGCGGGGTGGGAGCGGAAGCCAAAGAAACAGAAAAGGTGAGCGAGGCCCGGGGTGCTGGGCTGTCGAGCGATGGGCCAGGCAGTCAGCCCCTTGGTCAGACTTGATCTGAGAAAAGTCAGAGGGCTCCTCCCTCCAAACCGTCACGCTCAGTCACCGTTGGTGGAGACTCTCTCACGGAGGTCTGCTCGCCCATGAAAAAACAACACCTCTTGGGAAAGAGGAACACGTTAGGCATTCATTTATCAAGACATTAGTTAAAAAAAAAAAAACCTTTTCATTGAAATCTCAGGCCCTCGGTGCAGGGACAGAACTGGGCACTGGGACCCGAGTGGAGTCACCCAGGGGAAGGAAAAGGCACTGATGGAAAACATGAGACCAGACCAGAAATAGATGTTCTGACTTCTCAGTTTTCTAAACTAACATTGTTTAAAACTCGTGCCCCAGCTGTAAAATCAACCCTAATTGGAGGTTACGCAGAGGCCTCCTCCTGACCTCATGCGGAGCAGCTACTCCCTCCCTTCCCCCCTTTATATAAAGTGTGAGAACTCCAGAGTTGGGGGGAGTTGGGGGGCTCTTCTCATTAATTCTTACATTTTACAGAGAGAAACTATCCATAAATGTCGGGAAAGGAAAGGGAATTTCTAATCTCGCCCCAGCTGAGCAGAACATGGGCAAGCCTCCTTCCTCAAAATTCTTTCCAAAACCACCCCACTATATAAGCATTCTCTACATAAACCCCTGCATCCGAGGTCTAGGTTTACCTATTGCAATCAGAGGCATTAATTCAACCACACTTATGAGTGGCATGTGGCCGTGTGTTTTTCCGGACAAAATAAGCTGAAAAGATTTATCCATTCAGCAAACATTGTTGACTGCCTGTCATCCCTGACCTCTGGGACCTCACAGTCGAAGAAGCCCAAATTGGGCAAAATCCTTGGAGGTTTAAACATAAATAAAGTCACAAAAGTAAAGCGGACAAGCATTCACATCAGGGATTTATTTTATTGGGTAGGCAGTGAAAGGGAACATGGGGGGCGGGGGGGCCATCCGTCTCCCCAATAGACACATGGAGCACAAACGACCCACGATTGCTTTGCTAAGCCCTCTAGGAAAGGGCCCATTCCATCATCATGCATTTAAAAATAAGACTAAACAACTACTTTAGAACGGAGGAGCCTACAGAGCTGTCAGGTTGAAGTTCACTGAGTTAACAGAACATGAAGAGCACCAACAAGAGAATCAGAGTAAGTGCTTGCTTCTGCAAGGGCTGGATTCTGGCCCAGGGTCACGCATGCTCAGTGACTTGAAATCATGGCTTTCAAGAACAAAGAATCTCCCTCTAAAGTGGGCTAACAAATGAAGATGCCCAGCAAGTGAGAGCACCTGAGGCTACAAGTGGATTTGGAGTCTTCTAAAGGTCGGGAAGGAGGTCCACTTTTGGGGAAAGAAGGTTAGATTTTTTTAAAAAAGAGTCAAGCCAAGGATTAAGATGCTTCAGACATAAGTAGCCACTAGAGAAGGAGACCGTAGAAGAGTCCAAGAGAAGCAGGGTGATCCAGGAGGGTTTCCTACCGAGAAGCCAAGGAAACCACAGATGAGCGGAAAAACCTCCCTTAAGCCATTCATTTCAGCTCCTTCCCCACCAAACAATTTTAGCAGCTTTCCTAATGGGAGAAAATGATTGATTTCAATTTCACTCCTTTTTCCACAAAGACAGCCGTGTTGTGGAAGAGCCATGAACTTGGGTCAGAAACCTTAGAGCTGAATCCTGCTGTGACTATATGTCAGAGCCGAGCTCTGTGACCTTGAGGAGACGTCCTAATATCTGACAGTCAAGATTTCCTCATCTAAAGTCACGGGGTGCTTGAGTTTTGATGATGTAATGAATATGAAAGCATATGTAAAGCACTATATAAATAACATGACTTTATACAGTAATGTTTAAGAGAACTGACAAATGGGAACATAAACAACAAAGAGACTGGTGTCCATAGTCCTGGACACAGCAAGTTTCCCATGCAAAACTCACGGGGCTTATTTGCCACTCACAGCCAAAAGCACTCCTTTGCTTATATTTACCATAAAGTCTCTGCTTGTTTAGTGTATTTAATCCATTTTTAGTACTCAAAAGGCATGATGTCAAGGATGAAATGGAGTGGCAAAGGCCATTCAAACAGGAGAGATTTTGGCATTGTAACTTGACCTACTCCTACCTCCCTCTCCCAGTTCTGTACCTGCCTTGAAAACCAGCTGCCTCACAACTACCAGAGGTGCTTTGGACACCAGGTTTGGAGCCCCTTAAAAAGTCCTACCCCCACCCCTAGCTGGGTGGCTCAGTTAGCTGGAGCATCATCTCATGTACCAAAAGGTTTTGGGTTTGATTTCTGGTCAGGTTCGATCCCTGGGTTGGGTGTGTATGGGAGGCAACCAATCCATGTTTTCTCTCTCACATCCATGATCAATGTTTTTTCTCTCTTTCTCAAATCAATAGAAATATATCCTTGGGTTAAAAAAAAGGCCCACCCCAAGCATTATCACCATTTTCCCTGTCAGCTCCCTAAAAGTGCCCCCTTAACAAGGCATAGTTATTTGCCTTGACTCCCAACTCATTTTATGAGACACATATTACCCTTTTACCAAAACCACACAAAGACATCACAAGAAAATCATAGGCCAATATTACTTATGAATATAAAAACAGAAATCTTCAACAAAATCCAACAACATAATAAAGATTGCACACCGTAGTCAAATGCCATTTACCCCAGGAATGCAAAGTTGGTTTAGCCTCTGAAAAATCTCCAATGCAATGCACCGCATTAATAAAAGACCACACGGTCGTCACATCACAGCAGACACAGAAACAGCGTCAGATACACTCTGATGCCATTTCATGATAAAGGCACTCTGCAGATGAGGACCAGCAGGGAGCTCCTCAACCGATAAGAGACATACAAAAAAAAATAAAAACCTCAGCTGATGCCATACTCGATGGCAAAAGACCGAATGTTTCCCCTCTAAAAAAAAAGAAAGGTAAATGTGTCAGCTCTTGCCACTTCTGTTCAACATTGTACTAGAGGACTCAGCTGGGGCAACTAACAGTAAATTGAAATGAAAGGAATTCAAATTGGAAAGAAATAAGTGAAAGTATTTCTAATGTAGATGACATGATCTTGTACATAGAATAGCCTATGGATTAATGAAAAACTATTAGAATTAATAAGTTCATCAAGATTACAGGAACAGGATCAATATGTAAAAATCATTATATTTCTATATGCTAACAATAAGCAATATGAAAATGAAATTAAGAGAATGATTTCATCTATAATAGTAGCAAAAAGAATAAAATACCTATGTGTGAATTTAACAGAAGAACATCAAGACTTGTACACCGATAACTATAAAACATTTTTTAATAAATTAATGAAGGTCTAAATAAAAAGACAACTCATTTTCATGGATTGGAAGATTGCTATTATGAAAATAGCATTATTCTTCAAATTGAGCTGTAGTTTCAACATAATTTCTGTGAAACTTTCAGTTCAAAAATTTTTGCTTTTGTGCAGAAATGGATAAGTTGAATCCAAATGTCCATCAACTGATGAATGGATCTTTAAAAAGTGATAAATTCATACAATGAAGTGTTATTCAGCAATAAAAAACACAAACTACTAATCCATTTGATAATGTGAACAAACCTTGGAAATAATACGCTAAGTGAGAGAAGTCTATTGCAGAAGACCTTATATGATTCCATTTCTGTAAAATTTCAGAACAGATGAGTCTATGGAGACAGAAAGGAGGTTAGTCGGTGAATAGGGCTAGTGTGGGGGAAGGATGAAATGAGGACTGATTGCTAATGGGTTTTGGATTTTTTCTGGGGGGTGATGAAAATGTTCTAAAATTGTTGTGATGGTTTTATGACTTTTGAATATATTATAAAACCATTAAGTGCACTTTAAGTGGATAGATTTGATATGTGAATTACAGCTCAGTGAAGTTATAAAATACAGAGTGGGGCAAAAGGAGGCCTACAGCTGTGAGTATGTGGAAGACAAGTTCACTCCTGCATTATTAATTATTATGTTATCTGCCACACGAACAACTGTAAACCTACTTTTGCCCCACCCTGTAAATGCCTATGAAGACAGCACATCAAGAAGGCCCATGAACTGGCTAAGTAGACCAGGATACAAGTGATGTCTGTGGTTTGAGAGACTCTGAGTCCCAAAGGGGTCTACTAGGGCATGACGTTTTTGTCTATGAAGAAGAATTTCTGCTTGACAAAATTTTTCACAGTAGAGTAGTAGTCTCTACCTTTGCACACTGTGTGCAGTTGAAAACCATTTAGATTGTTCTCCTCTAGCCCAACTCTTCAATTCACAGAGGACTCCTTCTCCCTCTTCTGGAACTGTTTCTACTATACTATAGGAGCCCCATGTCGAACAGTTCAACCTCCTGATCTGGAACTTTTTTCCAGCCCTCAAACTGGGCTCTAGAAAGTGTCCAGGTAGGCAGAGCAATAGAGGCAGGATGAATGAGGGGGTTGTGATTTGAGTTCTTCTGGATATAAATGTATACACGATGCAAGGCCGTGAGTAAGGTGAACTGGATGAGAGGGATGGCTGGGGAGAGACCAGCTGGGGGTCATACAGGTACCGGAGAGTGGTAATGAAACCCCAACTTGGATGGGGGGAGAAGTCAGAGAAGAAAGAAGACGAGGCCCCCATTGATACCTACTGGGTGGATAATGAGAGAGGAGGAGCACTCAGCAGGGAATTCAAATTGTCTCACATTTTCATTTCACTAAGGCACATGTCTTTTTCAAGCATCATTTTTCAGAATGAATGATCCATTCATACAGTAGATAATTATTTCCCAGTCTAATCTGTTTTTAACCTGTCGGGGTTGCTTAAGGAAGGTCTTGTTTGCAGTTAAGAGAGCACAGTACTTTCTCCATTTCTGAAGGAGGAAATCGGAGCACAGAGTGTTGGATTCTCTCAGTTGCCGTAGAACAAACAGGCGCCACTCAAGGGGGGCACCTGCCTACAGGAGGCGCTCTGGTTCCAAAGCCATAGGTTATTGTATCTGAAGTGGGTGTGTGCCCTATGGGAGCGGATGCTGCAGAAAATTCGACTGGGGATGGGCCTGTCTCCTTTGGAACATCAGCAGTAAGAGTAACAGAGGCAGTGAAGGGGCGTGACTCAGAGAACCCTGCCGCAGAAATGAACCTAGGGCCTTGTCAGCTTCCACCGCTCGTTTTGCAGTTAAAGAACTCAACCCAGAGAGGTAAGTGACTTGTCCAAGGTCATTCAGCCACTTGGTGGCAGATTTGGAATGGACAGCCTGGCTTCTCTGCCCTTGAAGACTCATGGCCCCACAGCAGGCCAGGCTGTCTCAACATGCACATATGTGTGCTGGCGAGGCCTCGGTAAGCCTCGCACTCACATCGGAAAACATGCTGCTGCAACCCTGATGAGGAAATTAAATTAGCTGCTAATCGGTTAATTGGCAGCAAGCTTTGTAAGACAGTAAGGAACAAATTAAGTTGGAATGAGAAGCTCACATTTGTTAGATCTGATTATCTTCATTATCACCTCTGTGACCCACCAAAGATGCTATGCCCTTCTCCCCTCGGAAAGCTCTTAGAAGGATGCTATGACCTTCTGGCTGCCCAATAAATTGTGTCTTTTTCTTCCTTTTTCCATCCCACTTCCACCACCTTCTCTTCTTAGTCCCTTAATCCAGTGTTTCCCATTCTGCACTCTTCAGAAGGCCAGTGCCAACAGCGTGCTGATAAACGTTTAATGACTGGCTCTCTGGGGTCGAGAGCCATGATTTGCAGCATTTACCAATTCCATGCTATAAATACTCCCACAATGGGCCAATGTCAAGGTACCACTATGATATCTACTAGCTTGCAAAATTCCTGAAAATGCAGCAATTGGTTCTTAAAAGCTGATACAAGGTGATTTCAACACAACACTGATGGCGTGTTGAGAGGTTAATAGGTCCATAGGAAGGGCCCCATGCTCAGGTCAATAGGTAGGAAATTCTGCAATTACATAGCCTCTAAGAAGTTCTGTAGAAAAGAAATATATTTAACTTAACTTCGTGCTTTCCAAACATATTTGGCCAGAGACCCTGTCCTTCATAAAGCACATATTAATATACCCTGGAATGATAAAGGCCCATTGACTGTCAGAGTCATATTGTTAGTGTGCAATTTCTGCATGCAGGCACCGTGCTGAGTCCTTCAGATAACACACATCAGACTTGGACCTTGCCCTGAAGGCAACCAAACCAAGGGAGCAAATCTCAAGTATTAGGTGACTAGTACTGACCACGAGTGCTCTAAGATTTCAGAAAATAAACTCCATCATCAGACTTGGACCCAAGCAAAGGATGTGGCTCAGCCTGGGGAAAGAGTTTTCAAGGCAGGAGGACTCCTTTAGCAGAGGGGAAGAGACGCAAATGCGTACTGAGTGCCAAGAGATAATTAAGAGACCAATGTGACTGGAGGAGAGGGGTGTGGTGCCGGAGAGGAACAGAAGATGAGACAGAAAACGTGGGTACAGGTCTAATTGGGAAAGACAGCTAAAATATCAAGAGGAGGAGGAGCTGGGTGTTGGGCCACGGCAGGGCAGGGAACAGGGTGGGGAGGCAGAGGGCATTTATCTTTGGACCACATGATTTACTAAGCTCTTACTGTCATTCCATTTCTTCTTATTGACCAGGTGGAAAGAGATGGTCTTTCTTGGCATGAGACTTGAAGAATCCTGGAGAAGCCTTCTTAGCTCCATCAGTGGGGCCAGGCGATTCTATCTTCTCACAGGGAAATGTATCAGCATGGCTTTTCTTCTACCAGCCCCACGTACAGGGCAGGTGTGCTTGAGTGCACATGGGATCACCTCTGCCCTTGTGGGTTTTCATTCGTCCATCCCTGTGAGTATATAGCTGGAGCAGAAAGGTGAACAAACATCCATTGACCCTTTCTTTGAGCCAGGTGCTACTGAGTACTGGAAGTTTTCTTTCAGTTTTGAGTAGATGGTGGTAGACCCGGAAACAGGAGGCTCAGAAAGATGCCACGGTCGTGGTTGATGTTTATGATTCCAAAATCACCAATCTACTGCCTGACCCCCAGCCATATGTCTGTCATCATGTCTTCTGGATTTGAGAGGGGCATACCACGTATGTTCTTAATACGGTGTCTTCTAATTGCTAACCTCACGATTGTCCCCAAGCGAGTCTCTGATAAAGCCGTGAGGGGAATAAATTTGGTCTTGGGGCCCTGGCCTGCTCCTCTGTCCACTTTCCACCACACATCGGATAACCTGAACCCACATTGCTCACATTTTCCATGTGCCCTCCTTTTTATGAAAAATCTGCTCTCCAGAAAAAAATGTAAAACTTATTTTCCCTAGGAGGCAAATAAGTGGTAACAGCTTAAAGTAGTACCTGTCCAGAGTTATTTATATCTTTGCACTTGAAGAAAGACACTTAAAGCTAAAGGATTCCAACTCCACTTCGGGGACTTCAGACATTGCAGGGGACATGAGCAGTAGTAATTCTAGAGCAATAGTGTCACCAGTGTCCCTGAGCTCCATGGACGTGGCTGCCTGGTCCATCTATGTGACAATCTGGCCTTGATCTCTGTCTTCCAGGGTCTGCTACCAACCCAACAGGCTCCAGACACCCCTGCTTGTGTTTCAGAAAAGAGTGTGAGGCCAGGGCCTCTAAGTAGACTGATGATGCAGAGAGCAGCGTCCAGGCCCGGTAACTAGAAAGAAGGGAAATGTCATGAATTGGAGCAGCAAACTGGAGTTCCAGTCTCTGCTCCACCACTCTCAGTTACCTGACCTCAGAGAAGATGCCTTGCCTAAGTTCAGCTTCTAATCTTTAAAACAGAACCGATAAGCCCGACCTAGTAGGATGATTGGGAAGATAGATAGTGCTTACAGATGGCGGTGACAGGCAACGTCCAATGACGGGGATGGTCACAAATGAAGTACTCAAGCCCCGACCTTTCCTGGGAAACAGAAAAAAGCCAGAGCTGGACTTTCTAACCCCCAGAATCTTCCTTGTAGATGGTCCCAGCTTTAGGCTAGTATTTCTCTCCAGCAACACACCAAGGCTGCCAGCCCAAACGACAGAAGCCCACGAGGCACCGAAGCGTAGGCGAGAACGATGCTCTCCGGAGGAAGCGAGACCAGTGGTCGACTGGTGCCGACAGCAGGTGTGGAGGAGACACTTTTGCCAGCCATCCAACACCCATGGTCCTCTGGTGATTCAAATTACTTCCCAAATGTCACTGCATCTGTCTCCGTCTGACAGCTCCTCAAACCGGAGCCCTTTCTCTGAGCCTGAAGGCCTGGATCTATTCCTGAAGGGGCTTTTGATCTTCATTTCTTTCCAGGTGGGAGGGTCCTTTGTCAGACAAAGTCCAGGCTCGTGAAACCTACAGACAGAAAACCTAGTGACAGGTCGTCTGGCAGGTGAAGTCAATGGCACATGCCATGCCGGGGTCCAGCTCGTGGGAGAAGACACATGACGTTCCTGAGAAAAAACAGTCAGGAGAAAATACTTATACTGTTCTTCAAACCCAAGAGAGCATTACTCCCACTTATCCTGAAGTCTGACATTTAGTAATTTCCAATGTGTGCATGTAGAAAAAGCCTGGGCACCTAAAATAACTCTTGTGCAGTCACACTAGATTCATGGGTTGCATGGCCTAGAAGGGCCAAGGCACTCACTCAAACCTCTTCACTCTTGCTTAACTTCACGTTCAGCAATAATATCTGAGTCCTACAGTCCCAGATATTTGGTTTCCCAGCTTCTGCAAAGTGGGGGTATCATGTATCAGATGTACTGAGGGGGATTGAGAGACGCATTAGAAACAGCTCAATGACAGCAGTGAGAATTGACAGCTGACAGCCTGGTGGCAGACCAACATGGACAGAGCTGGAAGTGCATAGAGGACCGGGTGACGGGTGGTCATAGAAATTAGGCAGGGTCACCAAGAAAAGGTTAAACTCTCTCGTGTTTCTAAAAAGGTAAGGAGGTGTATAATACATTTTAGCAAGCCTTCCATGCAGAATACCTAAAGTAAATGAAATTTTGGGTCTAGAAAGAATGAATTCAGGAAAATTCACTTAAGTGGAACGCTGTCCTCCCCTGTCAGTGCAAGATAAATGAGGTGGGACTGTACCTGCAGCGGCTACTGTGACTGGGCTGAGAAAGGAAAATAGACCCTGTAACCTTTCCAAAAGCTCACAGCATTCTGCGCTCTCCCCCTACCCCTCCCTATAGCAACCTAGTCTAGGTCTCGCGGTACAGATGGCTATGTGCCCACTGAAGAGTGGAGCAGGGGCCCCCTCCTTTAAGGACTACCTGGGCACCGAGGTGGGTCAGGCCTCTTGGGAACGAGTGTCACAGAGAAATCTTTGCTTTCTTTTCTGCAGTCCCCATTCCACCTCCCTCTTCAGAGGGCACCCAAAGCTGGGGTATGGATGTAGCTGACAGCTATGGACTATCAACAGGCCTTCAGCTCTCACTCATGAGATAAGCATCTCTCCAACTTCTTAGAGGTTTCACTAACCCTCTACTAGTACCCTATCTGCACCTCTCCACTGTGCACTCACAGCTTTCAAGGAAAGCTCCAGCTGCCTGGTGCCCCTCCCCACCTCTGCACCCCTGCCACCCAAGGATCACTTCTAATTGATCTGGGGTGTCCTTGGCATTAGTATTTTTGAAAAGCCCCCTCCATGATTCAAATATGCAGTCAGGACTAAGAATCACTGACTTACTCTGGAGCGAAGTCAGGATACACACCATTTGGGAGCCTCAGTGAGCCCACCGCTGCAGTTGAGGCTGACTTTGTAAAGCTAAATAAATCCCAAAGGCTACTTTTAAATGTTCAGATGCTGAGAAGAGAGTAAAAAGGGAAAGGAAGGTGGACCTGGTGTCAGAGCCAAAGTGGCTCAAGTAGGA
>CM052548.1:65439051-65566759 GCA_028533065.1 Trachops cirrhosus | reverse complement strand
TTGGGAAAGCAAAAAGCCACCGTTTCTGCTCATCTATCAGAAAGCTGTGTTTGCATTCTGGCTGCTACAGAAGATCCCCCTGTCCAACTCAGCTGCCCCAGCCTGTGGGTAAAAAGTCCGGGATGCCGACTCTCAGCCCCATCAGCGTCCTGATTTCCTTACACCCCCACCTGGGACCAACGAACGATTGAAGGTGGCTTAGAAAAAAATCCACATGTAAAACAAGAAAATACTTTTAAAATACGAGAATTGAGGCAAAAAGAAAAAATGAGTAGCCCATGGAACTGGTACCAAAACACAGACACACTTAGAATTCAACACACTGGTGAGAGATAGGCCACCAATTTGGCTCTGAGTTTTCCAGTTTCCAACACAAAAGAAAACAGGATCCTTTACACAATTCAGAGTTCATAACATAAAATCAAAACAGCCGTTCAAGATAAACATAACAGTTCCTGGAACTGAAACCAGACAGAAATGCCTCCCTCAGACTCACATGGAAAGGGCCCTGTGATTTAGTGAATAACATCCTCAAAGTTTCTGTAAACATGGCAAAGAGTTTCACAGGTCTGTTTTTAAAAACATCCTTTAGTGTAAGCTGATGTCATAACGCTGAATTGTTATTCAATTTAAAAAGAATTCTGCGGAAGACTGGTACACATGTTCTGAGCACCAAAGTCTGGCTCCACTAAAACACAGATTTTCACGAAGTTCGAAGAAAGGGGGACTCTGGATTATCGTCATTGTGCGTGTAAGAAACTGAGGCTCAAAGATCACCAGGTCGCCCGTATGTCACAGTCGTTAATTTACTAAGTACAAGAGCAAGAACTCAAACAAAGGGTTGTTCGCTTTGCTTTGTTGTTGTTTCGCCAAGCCAGTGTTCTGATAAAGACAATACAGTTGGGGGCAGCCTGTTAAGGTTAGAAGACCCGCTGATGGTTGCTCCAAGATAAGAGGAAGCCTGGAAGTTTATCCTTAAGTGGGGGCCCACCTGGGATCCTCAGCCTCGGCTTTCCCTTCAGTTAGGCGGTGAGTCCCCTGTCCCCTGGTCAGCCCTGAATGGCCCTCCCACTGCACTGGGAAGTCGGAGGGACAGCCCCTGCCCTGGAGGCTCTTCTCCTCCCCCAAGAGCAGCACATCCTGCAAGCGCCCAAAATAGCCCCCAGCTCCGGCAGTAGCCGCCACCAGCTCCCGAATCTTTGTTCCTGCAGAGGCATAGAAGGTAAAATGGTCTCAGGTGTGGGCAGAGAGCTGCAGCCGGGGATCTGTCCAGGGAAGAGGAAGAAAGAGAAGAAAAATGGCCCCCTCTGAAAGCTTTCCAATCACTCCAGCCACCACCATCTCTAATTCTTTTCTTAAAGTATAAAATCATTCTTCCACTGATCTCACTCGTGGTCAGAGCTCAGTACAGGCCCATCCGTCACGGGGCTGATTTGGTTCAGCAGGTGTTGGCCGGGCAATCGCTCATTTCAGGCTAATCTGCTAGCGGCTGTCAGGGGTTATGGAGTATTTATTGAGTTTGTGTCAGGTCCGGATGACCAATAGCCAACAGCCGGTGGATACGCACTGACATTGATGATATTGCTGAAATTAAACGAGGTGATGTATACTCAACTTGCTTAGAGCCAGGAATGGACCCTGGGATCATTTTATAACCTGATGCAGACGATCCCTGGGCTTTCCTTTTCCAAAAAAAAAAAAAAAAATCACTTACAAGGTGTTTCTAGTTAAAGAAAAAATACGTGGTCCCCAACAACTATAGTGTGTATTTAAATGAACAAGAGCGTTTCCTGGGGAGGCTGGAGGGAACAAATACGATCCAGACGTCTGGCAAACAGCCCCCCACGCGCTGCCAAGGCCCACTGGACTCCGACGTTTAAACGTTAGGCCTCATCAGAGAGAGACATTCATTGGTGGCTTAGACTCAGGACTATGAATGTAAATCCAGTCAGAACCTGCCTGTGGTGGCCACAGGGTGTTACAGACATGAGCACTGGAGTGGGGGGGAGACACTGGGTTTACAGCCCAGATCCACCGTTTCTTCCTTAGCTGTGTGCCATGGAGCAAGTTCCCAAACCTCTCAGGTTCTCTGGTTTTGATGCAGCTAGGATAGTGAGACCATCTGCAGGGATAGTGTGGAGTCACACGAGACGCTGTATGTGCTGAGACCTGGAGATGATTCTTTACACTCGTTCTCTCTCCTTTTCTTTGGGAACCAACCCTTTCCCCTTAACTTCACCCGATTCCAAAACAAGCTATAAAACTTTCCACCTGTGGCACCTAAGTCGATGGTGATGGAGGTATTTTCACAAGGTCATGGGAGCACCACATTCAAATGAGCGGAAGTTAGTATAAAAGTTCTGGCTTAGCCCTCCTCCGAAAGGACATTATGATTAGACAGCCGCACTGCCAGTCTTGTGGCCTGGCCCCAAGGCCAAGCCTCCACCACCCTCCCCAGCAGGGAGGGGGTGATGACTCTGCACTGTGAACAGGCCCACACAGGACAAGCTGGTGACGCTGAGTTCTACACCTGGGAGGCGTTGAGCAGGTCACTTGGGCTCTCTGAGTCTCCAGGCCTCGTTCTGGAAAACGCCTGATTCTCGATCTGGAGATCAAGGGTACTTGATCCTCAAGTTCCCTCCAGTCCTGATATTCATGATTTTGGGACTAATTGGGAAGAGTCTCCTCTCTGACCCACTACTTCTTCCTTCAAGGGAGGCACTGGTCTCCAATGATGTGACAGTGCCAGCCTCGTGGAGGGTAAGTCAGCAGGGGGAGCCTTCCCAAAGCCATGAGGGTGGGGAGGAACCAAAGGGTTCTATTTTCCAACAACTAGCAGACCAGCAATAGCTTTCATTCTACAACATCTACTCTGGGCCAGGCACCAGGAGAACAATTTCCCCCATTTTCCAAAAAGAGAAATCAAAGCTTCAAGAGATAAAGTGGGCCAGAGAGGCCACATATCTGGAAAGAGATGTAACCAGGATTCCACTCTCCCCTAACCCGGCTCTGCCACCAGTGTGCTGCTCGCTGTTCACCCCGCCCGAGACGCGATCACAGGGAGTCAGCAGCGAGTCCCCAGGTTCACAGGAGAGCTACGTCTCCCCTCATCCGCAGGCTTTTTCAAGAACCAGTAAGGATCATGATGGCGTGGGTTACTCTTCCTCTCCCTCTCCAACACCCCTGCCCTGCCCGTCTGCCCCTCACGACGAAAAAGGAGAGAATGAAACACAGGCAGTGAAGGAGGAAAGAAAGGACAGGACCCCAGATAATCGATGAGTGCCTCCACAAATAAACACATTGCATACATACTAACCTAGCACATATTAATAGAAGTGATGGGTGCAGAGTATGTGCATATGCTCCTTAGACTGCTAGGTGCTCTTAGCAAGCGGGGACTAGCTCCAGTGCTTGCCTCTGATGGAAATTGAATTTAGGTTACAGACCATCATCTGGCCCAATTGCCACTGAATTATTCTACACAAAATATCAAAGTTAATTTTTGGGCCTGTCAGCCCGGTTGATGAGTTGGGCGGCTGTCAGCCCGGCTGCTCCTGCCTTCAGTGCCAGAGAAGAGTCTCAAAGTCACGCCATCCAAACAGCGACCTTGGCGGGGACGGGGGTTAGATTACCAGGATGATTAAACGCCAAAGCGAAGGTTCCGGAGTCCGGATTTGAATACCTGTTTACATGTAGGATAACAGATAGCCGCCCACTGACTGGAAGGTTGTAACTCACTCCCCAGAGTGCCGCCGACACCATAAAACATGAAGGCCCCGCTCGGGAAGTCTGCGCCATAGCAGCCACGGCAGCCGGGCCCGGGAGTGATTTAGAGCCCCGGATCCATTCAGAGACTCTCTAATCTATTGTCTTTTATTACATGCACTACTCAGTCTCTCTCCCTCTCGCAACTTTTTTTTTCTCCAAGAACCACCAGCAATCTAATCTCCCTTAAAGGAATGCCGTTCAGAAGTGCCAGTTTGATTCAAAGATTGTGAAGCTTCTTTATTCCACAGCACAATAAAAAATTCTAACTGCTGTCACTGTATAAATATATACATATATTTATTTTTTGGCCCCCGAGCCCTGCGTCCTCCCCTTTCTATCCCAATGGGTGAACATGTCCTTGCTTCCCCCTTTAACGCCTCCTAAAATCCCCCACTCACCAAAGCCACCAGGGCCACTTCTTTGTTTCTCTTCTGACTAATTGTCTCGGGCCATCTGATGTTGAAATAATCCATAATTGCTTAATCTATCCGCGTCTGTGTGGCAAGAAACAGAAAAGCACTTTAGAAAGATCAATCATCTAAAATCATTGAGCAGCATATTGGAAGCAGGATCGTCGCCTGCTCCCAGCTGGGAAAATGATGGTGGCGAGAGATAAAGGCTTGGAGAGGAGGCTGTCTCTGTCTCTATAGCTTTTTGATTCCGAGATAGATTACCAGGAACACTAACTGCTCTCCATTTGTGCTAAACAGAGATAATAGACTTGGAAGACACCGCCACATAAATGATAGGACAATCAAATAAAGGACCCCCTGCCCCTCGTCTCCTGCCGGCACTAGCACACTAATAGAGTAGGGGACATTGTGGGGTGGGGGGTGATCTCTGCCACTGGGACCTTGGTCACCAGAAACCAAGAGGAAAAGAGAAATCTGAGTTCCTCAGCAGGAGAACAGAATGTTAAAGGCTTCGTATACTCTCTCTAAATAAGAGAGATTCAGGCTGGAGAAAGCTTTGGTGGGATAAGGTCGGATCTCTCACAGGAATCACAGTAGTGGCTGATCAACTAGTATTATAGCACATTAGGCTGCAGCGACTAGGAAAACGCCACAATTTTCAAGGTTATGCACCTCAAACTGGTAGCCATCTCCTTCCCCCTGTACTTCACCTTCCTTGTCCTCCAAGTCTGGGGGCTGCCCTTAAATGGCTGCTGTTGTAGCAACAGCTGCTTCCCAGAGCCCTGGCCTTTCTGAAAACTGACCCCTAACTGCCCCTGATACCCGCTTCCCCCGCAGAGAGAATCTTGCTGGAAGGGGGAACACTGTCAGGATGAGAAAGGAGAACCAGCAGGCTAGGTCTCCTCTCACACCTTCCCTGCTGCTGGCCGGACAAGCTGTTCAGAGATGGAGCCTCAGGCACCGCGACCTGGGAGGGATTCTCAGAGAGCCTGAACTGCCCCAGCAATGGAGATGATGCGCGTGCAGCCTCCACCAGAAGTCACCAGAATCGTGAAGCCTGGATGAGCAGCAAAGCTGGAAGAGCTGAGGCTTAGAACCCAAGCCCACATCCTACCTATGTCACTCATTGGTTTTACAATTAATTTAGCCTCTCTGAACCCCCATCCTAAAGATACTTCATAATGACATTGTGGAATTCAGATCACGTCTTTTATTTCATTTTTTATTTTTAAATGACAGTTGACATACAATATTATATTAGTTTCAGGAGTATAACATCGTGATTAGACATTGTATAGTTACAAAGTGATCACCTCGGTAAGTCACATCATGTATTCTACATAACTGACAAATTATAGGCACTTCCATAAGTATTTAATAGCTACTGTTATAGCTGAATTATTTTGTCCTTAGTATAACCATTAGGGCAAATATTGTTCTTTCCACCCTACAGACAAGAACACTGAAGCATGAAGATGTTAAGTAACTTGTCCAAGAACACACAGGCTTGCTTTAGGTTATAATTATCAGAGTCATGAGTAGTAAGTGCTACCCACTACTTCTCTCATCAGGTGAGACTGACTTGATCTGATCTGAAACCTTACACGTGTTCTTTTGGTCGGTAGTCACTGGGGCCACGTGAAGCCCTGGAGTACATTCCAGAGAAGCCGCTGCCGTTCACGGGGCTCTGAGCCACAGGTCAAATGGGCACACTAGGCGCCCCAGCTACGTTATACACTGATCACTTCTGCCCACTCGCCCTCTCTCTCATTCTCTCCTGTGGCCCAGCTACAGCTTCAGCAGTTTCCAAGCCCGCAGTCCGCAGGACACAGTTGGAGCAGGTTTGCAGCACAAGTTCATGCCCAAGGAAAACTATTTAAACTATCTCAGAACTGCAAGTGTGCTAAGAGTCACCAATGACTAAAATGATTTAAGGCACACTCTCCCTGCCTGACCTTCACCCTTTTCCTAGGGTGAATAGCAACTACGTGTAGCAAAGAGGGTACAAACACATTCAAAGAACTTGCTGACTCTCCAGAAAGGTTTGTAAACAGCCCTCAAAGGGAAGGAAAGGGCATGAAAGGACAGAATCCTATGTCTGAACTCAAAGGCAGCAAAGTCAGACCAGTGGCCATACTCTACCCCCAGTACTTAGATAAAATCTAAGCAGAGAACTCAAATGATAGTTCTATGGTGTTCACGTTCCTTCCCCTCGGCACCTCATTCCTACCACCCGCACTATGTTACCCCTGCCAGAGTAATAACCAACCAGCCCAGAATGCAGTCGGACTCAGCATACATTGACTGGAAGGGTGAATAGCTTGTTACCTAGTGGCTTCCTAAAATTTCCTTTCTCTCATGAATTCAGTGAGTAAAGGTGAGGTAGGACCTGAGCTCACTGGGTGCACACTGAGTGACATGCGCCCTGTAAAGTGGACCGTAAAAGGGAGAGACTAAGAATTACAGAGTGATCCAAGCTGACCATGAAAACAGGTGAGAGACTGTTGTGAGCGGCCGGACAGTGAATGGGGAGCTGGATGACCAAGATGTTCAGAACCAAGGGGGCTGTGTCCTGGGAAAAACATAAATACTTAGCGGGAGAGAAGCCCAAGGGATGAATAAATGGAGGGGCGGGGACGGTGGGGAAGTCAGTTTTCAAAACCTGGGAAAGTACAAGAGGGTGGAGAAAGAGACTATTGTAGTAGTTCCCACTGCAGACAAAGAATAGATGGTGACAAAAGAAAAACCACCCGAGTCATAATTACCCTTGACAAGTTGTAGCATCTTCTCAAGTCATTTGTATGTTGAGAAAAACTAAAAAAATGAGACCAACATATGTTGGTATCCACAGAATATGAATTCCACTTTTTCTCCAAATATTTTTTATTGAACAGATAAGGGACTCAGAAGGCTTGAGTTTAAATTAATGTTGCTTTCCAGGCTAATCCCAAGTTGCGGGGTAAGAGGAAAACCTCACTTCCCCCTGCTCTGGAAGTTCCATCTCACCTGATTCAATCTTTGGTTAGCAGCTAACAAGGTATTTCTCCAAAGAGAAACTAGTTCTTTGCCTTTCAATTCTATGTAATTCTCTCTTATTTGCTTAGGCTGGCCACAGCATCGTTAAATTTCAGATAGAAAGAGAACTATGACAGCAGCGGAAATAACAAAATATCTCGGTTTTACACTAGCAAAGACCACACAAGAGCTTATAGAGAAAAACTGAAACTATTTTTAAAAATAAAGGATTATTGAAAAAATAAGAATAAGGGAGAGGTGTACCATTTTTCATGGATAAAGTGATTCAATATAATAAAGATTCAAATCAGTGCAAAATTCAAACCACTTTCAAGTAAACATTTCAGCAGAGTTTTTAAGGAAATGGACTAATAAGCATTTAACTCTCTATAGGAAAGTAAGGTTCATAAGTAGCTAAGTCAATGTGGATAACAGAAAGAGCAATGACAATAATGGGTACAGTAGAGGGAACAGACATATAGAACTCTGGAAAACAATGGGAGCTCAAATATACGTTTTGTGTGTATGGAGACATGACATATGGTAGAATGTTATCACAAACCAGTGGGAAAACAGTAGGGTTTTAAATAAATAGATGTTCTTTGGAAATTGCATCACTATACGGGGAAGGTAAAAATCTGATAAATCCCTGCGTTTGATCATATCCAATGAAATCTCTGGATGAATTAAAGACTGAAATACAAAAGATGAGCTACTAATATAACTTTAAAATGTAAGATAATGATTTTGTGATACAGGGTGCAGGCGAGCTCCTTAAATAAGACCTCAGACACATGGATCATAATGTAAAAATATTTTGTGATTTAAAGGAAGTATTTTTATTCCATGAACATTATAGACAAAATAACAAATGGGTGGAAGATAAAATAAAGTTGTTTTCAATGCTTAAAACTAACCATGCATTATTGTCTAGAATATACAAGCAATTCTCACAAGCAAACACAATAGAATGGGAACCCAATAGAAAAATGGAAAATATATATAAGTAAGCAATTTGCAGAAAGGAAAATCTAAATGGCTAACAGACATACAGATATTCCACTTTATTAGCAATTAAATAACTGTAAATGTAAGTATTGGTAAGATACTACTTCTTGACCATCCAAATGTCTAAAACCTAAAAATCAGACACTACATTTGGAAAGGTCTGGAGAAACATAAACCCTCACTCAGTTCTCATGGGCACGTATAGCAATGTTCCCGTTATGAAAACAACATGACAGTACTTAGTAAAAGTAGAAATATGTGTGTTCTAAAATCTAGCAATTTTCAAGCATTTTGATCTCATAATTGACTGAAGTAGCAAGGAGTTGGAGACACTTAGAGTACCACTATGGAAATGGAAAAATGTGATGAATGCATATATAGCATACAATACTATGCATTGATTAGAAGAAATTAACTATAATGTACATAGAGTCATATAGACAGATCTTTTTGTGCAGTGTTGAGTTCCACTTCTGAGTGGAGCAGAGTAGCTAGGGGCAGAGAGCATGCCCGCAGAGAACAACTCAGAAAGCTCAATTGATAAAGGCAGCACTAAGTACTGGCAAGGAGCCTAAACTCTCCTACATTGCTGGGGATACAACCACTTGGAAACCTTTGGGCAGTGTTTACTAAAACTGAGCATATGTATATTCTGAGACCCAACAATTCCTCTCTTAGGTACACATATTATAAGTTCATCCCAAGGATCTACAAGAATGTTCATAACAGCACTACTTATAATTGTCCTAAACTAGAAAAACAACCCCCAAACCTATCAAGAGTAGAATAAATAAATACATTGTGTTATATTCATCCAGTTGAATACTACATTGTAACGAGAATAAATGAACAACCTGGGTTAATCTCACAAATGTAATGTTCAGGGCAAGCAGTCAAACAGAAAAAGGTAACCATGTGAAAGTCGTATATGCACAATTCAAAGGCATGCAAAATTAATCCAGGGAGTTGAAAGGCAGAACAGGGGTCTCCCTGGCAGGGGAAGGGCTGTCACTGCAAGGAGCCGGAGGGGGTCTTCCCAGATCCAGATCATGTTCTGGTTTTTTATCGGGTGCTGGCTGACTTCGTTAACTTTGTGAAAATTCATCAAGCTGTACCCTTATACATTGTGCAATTTTCTGTATGTGCATTATATTTCAATAAAAAATTTACATAACAAAAATCAGTGTTGAGTAGCACAGTAAGAAGTGGAATTAATTCAGCTCTATGTACCTGAGATAAAAAGAAGAAGAATAACAAATAAAATAAAAACAAAGGTGATTCTGAGGGGAAAGAGTTAAAAAAAAAAAAGAAGAAGAGTGAGGGGAGCCTGTTTGGATCCTACATGTCTAATCAATAGTTGAAAGACAGAGCACCAAGGTGATTGAGATATGAAACAATGTTTCCAGAAGTGAAAGCTCGTTAAGCATGGGGTCTGTTGCTGCCACCATTATTAATCCCTTTCACTAAAGAATGAGATTTCACAGTGCAGGGAGGAACATGATCATTATTGTATGAGTGGTTTTAAAAAAAGAGGAAAAGAAAGGAGAAGGAAGGGAGGGGGAGGGAGGAAGGAAGGGAGAGAGAGAGGAAGAAAGGAAGGGAGGAAGGAACCTCAGGACATTTGACTTTCCATGCCTATTTAGTCTGGAGAGCCTGCTGGCCCACTGTTATTTTATAAGCAGGGGATGGGGAAGGATTGGGTGGGGAGTACTGCTGAGTTTTTCTACAATCGATATAGTAAAGTGGGCCTCGTGGACTCATTGTTGGGTGTGGGCATATCATTTTTTCATTACAAACTTCAGATCCGTTGCATAGTGCATAGCAGGAAATAGGATCTCATTTGGTATGAAACTACCTAGTGTGGGCTAGACAGACATCAATTCCCAGAAACTGCACTTTGTTTGAGTGTTCAGTTTTTTGGTCATGGTTTTGCTCTATTACCTTTGACCCGGAAGACTGAATTGAAATCAAAATGGCCCCTGGCCAGATTGAGGCTGAATTTTGAGAAGGTTGTTTTGAGCATGGTCTATTAGGAGTGAGCTATATTAGTTTCGATGAGCTTTTGTTCCTTTCATTTCAAACTCATTGTCTATTTTCATTCATTGCCCAAACTTTTCAGGCTGCTTCAGTAGTCACCAGCAAGAAGAGCCAAGCCATACCCCTCCCCCAGAAGTCTCCCACACAAGGATGGAAACTCAAGGTTTGGAAACCATGACAGTGACCTGTCGTATACCTAAAGTGGATCATAATTCTTCTCGCTTCTTTTTTATACGAAGGTCTTGAAAGTGTCCAAATTGATCAAATTATGTTTCCTTCAGATACTTCCAACCATTTTCCTGGAAAGTCATTGCTCATCTGGTGAATTTCTTATTCCTTCTTCAAAACCCTTCCTTGCCATCCCCTCCTCTTCCCTCCCAGGTCGCATGCACTGCCCTTCTGCACTACATTTTCTGCATACATCTGTCATTGCACACACATCATGCTACGTGGAACTAATGGGTGTGCGTGGCAGTCACACCCACTTGACTAGGAGGTTTCTGAGGGTGACACAGCCTCACCCTCAGAAACCAAGGGTCACTAGCCACTCAATTATACAATTTTAAAGAATCTGTGACTCTTGTATTCACTGTTGCAAAATCTAGCACCTAATACAACATCTAGCATTTCATAAGTACTCATGAGTATTTGCAACGTCTTCACAATTTGTTGTGGAAGTAACAACTCATTTATGTGCTCTAAAATTTGCTCTAATGCAAATTTTAAGAATGGAGTTTGGCTAGAAGTTAAAATAGTATGGAGGTACATTGTACTACAGTTATAAGAACAGATACCACATTTCCACTCAGAGAAACATTCTGCAAGCTGCCTTGATAAAAACCGAGCTGATCTTTCTCTCTCCTTACTCCCCAGTCTCATCTCTCTTCTCTTTACCACCAGACACTTCTACAATTCTTCCTTATTTATTTTTAATTTCCAAATTTTTTTGAAAGACTTGATATTGCTGAGAATTTTACTCTCATTAAGTCCCTTGTTTCTCAGCAAGTGGCTTTACACAGTTTCAGTCCAAATATTAAATTTGCCTCATTTCAGAATGCCTTCTTGACTCAATCCAATTTCACGGCAACAGAGCTAGATGGCACAGTAAAGTGCTATTAATTGTTCTAATTATTTGAGCCATTCAAGATTTGCAATGCACTTTTATGTATTATCTCATTTTACCCTCATATTAACTCTGTACAATAATTCCAAGTTTACAAATGAATAAATTGAGACTCAGAAAGCCTTAATGACTTCTCAAGATCTCGGAGCTAGTAAATAGCAGAGTCTGAACTTAAACCCAAGTCTTTTGATAACATACTATATTATATCCAATAACTATGCTTTTGTGAACAACCATCATCCATTCATGTGAGTGCATCTACCTAACCACAATGAGAGAATCTTTATGAAAATATTACTGTAGAGTTATAATATACCTCTATATATACTACATAAGCTCTATGGTATAACCAAGAACTATAAAAACCTGGCTTACAGTGGTTGGGTCCAGCAATACACCCAGTTACATCATCAAACATCTGGAACAGGAGGGGTTTCCCTCGTCCACCCTACTCTGCAAGGGGAGAAAACAGAGCCACCATGGACTGCCTGTCCTCCAGGTGAGAAACTCCATTGTGCTTTTGAGTAATCATTTTGACAAAATGATTTAATGATGTGCTCCTCTGGAAGTAACCTTCATTTTTGCAAGTCAGGATGGTATATAAGCTTCTCTGGTAGGTACAAGCATTTTCCAGCTCCTCTTTCCCTGGACTGTGCATACACACATCCTACCAAAAATACAGCTTTCAGATGCCAGTCTCAACAGGCGTGGGTGTGTTTCCTTGGAGCAGATGCTGAGCACCATGTGGGCTGATCGTGTTCCTGTCATGGTGTTTACTGGGATCCGAACTCCCTCCTCAAATGCTCCACGATTGACCTGGGTGCTCTTGTAGCCACTTTGCTCTTGGCTCCAGCTAAAGCAATGTGTGGCTTCTAGCCACCACCCTGGTAGAAGATTTCAGTCAATCAACAAGAACCTGACCTAGAGCCAGGACATGTCCCACAGTTAGGGCCCATTCTTTGAGTCCTAGAGAGACTGTAACCACATAGAGATTCCAAGGGTCACTAGCCACTCAATTATACAATTTTAAAGAATTTCTGAGCATGCACTATGAAGCAATCACCAAAAGAGGCAGTAGAGGAGATACTGATGAAGTCGGCCATTTTTCTCCTTCCCAAGAATACATATAAAAATAGAAAGAACCCATCATTCATTGAGTGTCTACTATGTCAACAGTCTGCTAGGTCTTTTGAATTCATCATCTTAGTCAGTTCTCCCGATACCACTTTAAAGCTGAACATCATTTATCCACATTTTAGAAATGAAAAATCTAAGGTTCAGACAGAAAATGAAGTTTGCCCAAGTTAACACAATTAGCAAGTGCAGAGCTAGGATTCAACCCAGACCTGTCTGGCTCAAAAGCACGCTGGGTTAGACAGAGATCATATGCATTATTTGATGAAGGACATGATAATGGGGGCCAGTTGATGGGCCTACAAAACCAAGTCCTCTCCTGTCACATGGGCAAAAGGAATCCAGTTCTCACTTCAGGATCTATAAGGAAAAAATACTCATGGCCAGATACAGCGTCCTGGATCAAGAGAGAGTGAATAACTCACAGCCTTGCTGATGCCTAAACTCGCTGGCTGAGCAAGAGGAATGGCCTTCCTCTCCGCAGGTTTGAAAGTGACGGCAGCTTTGATGTTTTTCTCTTAAAGGCAAATTTATCTGAATCACCTTTATATTCCCCACAGCACCTTAACACCAGGTCTTGCCAAAATTAGGTGCTAAATAAATATTTGTAGGTGGTATAAAGGAATGGAGGAATAGAAAAAGTGAGTAATTTATGGAATAACAAGCAAGAAGAGCAGGAAAATAAAAAAACAATGTAGGCTCAAAGAGTGGTTTATCACCTTTTCTTTGAGAAATTTTCAAAGGCAGCTCAAGTTCTCAGCACCTCTTCCTCCTCTATGCTTAGGACTTTATTTCAGTGACACCTCGTTGTCACTGGCATATGCTAACCTGTTTACTCAAGTATTTAACAATCATTATTGCCTATGGAGGATACAATTACTGCTTATCCTTTTATGCAGCTCTCTGCTGATGTCTCCCCAGTTCATACCTAAGGTGATGAAGGAAGGAAAGCTTGTTTTATTCTGCTGTCTTCCCTCTGAGCACTCAGGGCAATACCCCATCTATAAGAAGGGCTTAATCAACATTGGCTTGACAAACAAACTTTCTTCTAGTGGGTACTGTGTAAATCCTCCTACAGACCAAGTACCCCATTATCCACTGTTTGCTGGAGATACCAGAAACAAATCAGCTCTACCTAGCAAGGCATAAGTGAGGCTCACCTAGTGGACCCTGGAGGCTCTCTTTTAAGGATCTCTTGAACCTGCTAAGATAACTACAGGAACATGCTCCCCACTCTTTACTCATCTCCTCAACAGAGCCTCCTTGGGAGGGGCCCACACCGGAGCCATCGCCTGTTTCCTTTAAGTGAGAGTGAAGCCTGGCTCTGAATGCAGCAAGAGTTCCTTGAAGCTTGAAGTGTTCAATTTTACTCCGCCATGCCCCCAGTATAATCCATTGAAAGGGCACTGTCCTTCAGGCCTTTCAGCTGGGCTGACAGCTGCCCGCTGATTAATTGACAGGTTAAAAAGATTGATTCCACATGTCAGAGCTGTAACCCTGCCAGAACAATACAGCTGTCACTGGGGCTGTAAAACAGACGCTTACATTAGCAGTCCTGAGAGAGCCGCGCACAGACGCATGCACCTGCCTTTATGGAGGGCCCAAACACACAGCCACGCTGAGATTAATCATCTTGAAAGCAACATGGGAAGATCAAAGAAATGTTTCCATGATGGAAATCATGGTAGCCATGACACCGTGGCATGTTCTTAGTCTGCACATGGTACCCAGTGGGCTTGCCAATATGGTAGAGGGGGCAAGGTGGCGCTTCAACAGTTGGCCAAGTCCCTCCAACATGCACTTACACAGAGTTCCATTCATTCGTAGACAAACCCCGCAACTTGCATAGGACTGCATTTCTTTGCACAGAGTTCCACCTCCCCAGGCCAGTAGCACACACACAAACAGGCCATGAGCATGCTAACATGTTCATGAACTCATTACGAAAACTTACTTAGATTGGATGGGTACCCCAACACACCGAAAGACTAAATCTTAAGCCACGTCAAACGCAGGAGAGATCCCAGCCACCTGAGGCAACTGTCCTGCAACCAGAAAACCTCTGGGGCACCTAGAACATCTGAACACGCGTGGGCCTCTCCAGAGCTTTTCAAAGCATTTGGATCGTTGGGAAGGAAGCATCGAAAGAGAAATACCCCAATCTATTTCTTATATATTTAACATCTAAATAGCCCAAAATTGTCACTAGATAGAGCAGTCAGGCTACAAGAGCCCCAGGAATAATTCATCAGAAGTATGCTGGCTATTTCTGGGTTTAGAACACCAAACCAGATCTCCCATGGTCCCCAGAGCCCAGCCCCACTTCACCTCTTTCCTCTCCTCCCAAAGCCACTCAAGGATTCCCAGTGTGGGTAATGGGCTCCCCTTCAGGTCAACAGCAGCGAGCACCAGCAGCCCACTGGTCAGGCTGGCATCCTCACCTGCATCTGGTCACGGCACCTAATCTAGGGTGCTATTATTCACAAATTCCACATTCTCCAAATATCCCAGAATGTCTCATCCTGAAAATAGGGCTTCTCAGGAAACGACTCCTGAATAAAAGTTTCAAAAGAATCCTGTGAGTGTCACAGAGCAGTTGTCTCCAAACCGCATGTTACAGTCACCTGGGGGATGTTTGAAGCACGTACATTCCAGGGCCCACAGTGAGGGTGAGTGAATCAGAACTTCCAGGTACGGGATCTGGAAACCTGTGTTGTTAATAAGCTTCCTAGTGGAGCCTCTGTGGAAAGACATACCTGTCTTTCAGTATATTCTGCAGATATAATATGCAAGGAACACAGTTACCCCTCCCTTTTCCATCAGGGCAGAGACGATTAAAAAAAGAAAACCTACCGATTTAATCTTCAAACATAACCAGCCGATAACTAAACTGAACCGGGGAGGTAGGTTTCTAACCAATGGAGAAGACAGTGTTGGTCTCCAGACATGGTGTCAGTTCAAGCCAGTGAACTTCCCACAAGTCATGAAAGAAACTATTCCCATTCCTTCAAATCTCATCTCACATGTGTGGCAGCATTCTGTGCGGTTACTCTGAGCAGGGCCTTGTACCACGTGCTGGTGGTAGGGGAGGAATAGAATCTACTGTCTACAGAACACATTCCAAGCAGATGCTGTTCGGTTCTACTATCGATCTTTCTAAGTGATACATGAGTAACACAGATGATACCATCGGGATGCCTTGTCTACCACTGGCATCCCTACAGAAGGAAATCAGGTGCCATCTCCATCCCTAATTAACACTGACTGAGTACCAATTGCAGGACAATGAACGGACACACTTAAATCTACCCACTCTAGGAATCCCTAATTTGAAGGGGAGAAAAACAGAGGTAAGTTGGGTGTGAAGGAGAAATGCCCCCATGGAGAAGGAGCTCAGCCCCCACCCCCAGCTCTCAGCCCTCGTTTCACCAGCACTGGCTGCTCACCAGCCCCAGTGCAGTTGGAAGGAATCACGTGTGGTTTCTTCCCTTAGGTTCCCCATGAGGTCTCTGCTTTACCCACCTCAAAGTCATGAAGTTACAGAACCACCCGGTGCCTGAATCAACTTGGGAAACTAATGGTCCAGCTACTGCTCAAAAGTCTCAAAGATGGTGAGCTTGTTTACTCAGCAAGGCAGCCCAGTCTATCTGCTCTTAACTTTTGACTACTGCGTGTAAAGATATTTTGTTGTATTATCTAATGTGGTTTAGTACCAAGAATTCCTGTCACCTTGGGATTCCTCCCCCGAGTAGACAGCAGCCAAGGTTTTTGTATACCCATTGTCTTCTAGGGGGAGAAGGTGACACCATTGCCTAGAGGGAGAAGGTGACAGGATTTCCCGGACTAAACAGAAGACAGAACAAAAGAGTCAAATTATGACTTTAAAGTTTCAAAGGCAATGTCTAGGCCATGAGACAAAGATTTAAAAGAGTGTAAGTCCAAAGCAGGTTCCTCTCACCAAAAAATAAATGCCACCATACATGCATACATACACACATTTTCCTAAACTGGGAGGAAGGAAACCATGAGTCCAAAAGAAGAGAAAGAATATGTGGATTCAGGAGAGTCACTGAGAAGGGACTCCTCCTAGGGCCAGTTCTGAGGATGACGATAGGCCTATCAGAGGGCAGAAAGTTGCCTGTCCCAGCCCCCACCCCAGCTCCCTCCATCGCTATGAGAGAGCCAAAGGACCCAGCAAGATCCCCAAGATCTCTCTGACTCCTGCCAATACAGGAGGAAATGTGGGGGTGGTGGGAGCAGCCAGGCAGGCCTCAGACAACCTCACAAAATTTCCCAGTCCAGATGTTGGAGAGTTCTCCCTCAAACCACCATGGTGTGAATGTGGCACAGGGAGTCAGGAAATGTAACAACACATTGTGGTGGAGACCAGGAAGGCACTGCAGAAAGCTGCCTGGACCAAAGACCAAAGGTCAGGTGGGGATGAAGACAGCTCAGTAGATGCCAACAATGTGGACAGATGATGGCGATCCAGGCAGAAGCTCCCCCAGCCCCACCCTAGCCTCTGTTGTCTATAAGCTCTCCTCCATTTCTGCCCTGCCCAGGGCAAGGTGAGTATGCGAGGCTTCAAAAGGACTGTGGTCAAGTTTCTTCAGCCCAGGCAACGGGGTATTATAATATGATAGAGTTGTTTTGTTATAGAAAAGTTTTAAAATTTAAATTTCTTGCACATCTGAATTTCTGGGTTGAGATTTGCATCTGTCACAACTGTTGGGAAATCTTTTATCCTATCGGGATAAAATTGGTCTGCTTTTCTTCCATGCCTTGCTCCTAATTCTCTCTCCACCCTTGGAGGACAGAAAACACAGGACTTCCACAGCAGCACGGCCTAACAGGCAGCGTGCAAATCAGTGACAGCCCACAAACCCTTTGTTATCTGGCTTCAACAAGAACAAAATTGAAAGTAAGGGTTTACAAAATGTTGGAGCAATTGGACATTGCTACGACTCGAAGCACGTGACCAGCGGACCTGTCTTCTTGAGCACAGCATAGACCAGTCAGATGTTTTCCAACCTGCGTGATGAGCTGACCGTGATGAGAGCTGCATGCTAGTCATAAACACTAGAAATGTGTAGCTAAGGATTAGAAGTTGGGGTGGAACAAAGCAAAACCTGGTCCTTTACCAGGAATAAGTTGAGAACTGAGGCAGCATTTGAAGAGAGTGACTTAGCCCCCTCCCGCCTCACCTACCTCACTCCACCCTTTTCTCCTCCAAGGGAAACCATCCTAGTTCCTTCCGTTGTCTCACCTATGCCAGGCTCAACCCCCTACCCCCGGGGCCACATAATTTTAGCTGCCATCCAGGAAATTGGGATGGGGGTTGCAGCCAGAGGACTCCTGCTTTTCCCCAGCTTTTTGCAATTTCCCAGGCCTGGAGTTGTTCTTTGAGAGGTTCTAACTGTGGCTGGGTGGCCCCAGAGAAATGTGATTTGGGTCTGAACAGACTTTGCCACAAGTCTCTTCAAAGCTTTTATGGTGAGATTCAATACAGATATACAGATCAATTATCTTAAAAGCAGCAAGGAGGCCCATCAAATATTTCTAGCTTTAAACAGGTTTATTTCCATCTGCACTTATCTCTGCTATTTAAACTCCATTGCTTGCAGTTAATCTTATGTAATGCAGCATAAGAGGGCTTATTTACTTTCTAATGACATCAATTGGCCATAAATATTAGACATCCAAGGTTCGTTGAAGCTGTGGGGACAGTTTTCCATTCTTACTTGACATTTGACTATTTGCAGAGCTTTCTCTTCTGTTTGTTCTTGTGTGACTCACTTATCGGCTGTCATAGGCCCATGTTCGATTTATTTAAATTGAATGAATAAGTACATTAGGCAAGGCTGTCAGGAGGAGAGAGAACGGGAACTTATTGGGATGAGTGATAAGTCAACAGGCTGCAATACGGATTCTCAGCAGAGCTGCACAGTGCTAAATCACAGTGCTAAATGAAGGTGAGGAGACAGCCCAGGGCTCAAAGATTCTGTGACTCGCCTGAGTCCATAGAGCACTGGACCCTGCCATCCCCCTGACCCCATTCCCTCAGCCCCCTTTCTCCCATCATCCACCTGGAAAGCAAGTCCCTCTGCAGGCAGTTCTGTTGGTGAGGCTCCAAATACAGGGTAGTGCATTGCTTCTCATTGAAATTTCTCCCCTGCACAGATGCATCGACCTCTGAGAATCTGATGAATTCACAAAGAGGTCAGAGGCCTTTTAATTGGAAACTTACTAGATGTTTGCCTATGGTTAGGCCTCTTTCCTTCACCCTCACCCCATTTTTCATTACAGAATTCCCTGTCCTTTGAGACCCAAAACCTAAGACAGCTTTGTCCCTCAGTAGACTTTCAGCCTCTGCAAACACTTCTTTGGGATGTTAGAATGCAATTCAGTATAAAATTCCTTTAACAAGCATTTTTTGGTTACCCACTAGGTGTCTAGAATTATGTCTTCTAAACTGCCCCATTTCCTCCTGGTTGTTAGAAAGTACATGGCTATATTGGGGAGTGTGCCAATAATGCAGGCCTCTGGATTCCTCTAAACTTCTTTTTAGAAAGGAACAGTAGCAATTTTTGGAAAGGATGATGACAGAATCTCTCATAGGGGACACATTTTTTTAAATTAATTCATTCAGCCATTCTTTCCCTCATATGTTACTCTGGCCCTTTGCTAGCATTGGAAATTCAGTGGTGAGGAAAATCGCCAAGGTGCTCGCATTTGGGAGCTCACCACCTAGTGAGAGAGACTGACAGCTGACGTGAACCCAATGACCACACTAATAAATGGATGATTACAAACAGCTCCTGCTCTGGGGAAGCACGTAACGAAGGGGGTAGGTGGAGGAGGACTATATCAGGGCTTATTTCTTCCTTTGGCTGAGAAGCAATTAACTTTATGAAGAATTGAATCATGTTTAATATATGTAGAGAGGGAGAAGGATCCCAGATAGAAGAAAGAGCTTGTGCAAGGGTCCCAAGGTGACACTAACACAGCCCAGAGAAGTGGAGACAGGGGGATATGATGCGATTGGAAAGCTAAGCAGGGCCTGGACTGCAAAGGGCCTTCTAGGCTGGCCAGTCATTTGGCCTTTATCCTGAGACCAGTGGAAAATCACTGGAGAGCTTAGAGCAAGGGTGCAGTGTGAACATAATCAGATTTTATTTTGAATAAAAGAAAATGACTTGGTCTGTAGTGCAAACAATGGACAAAGGGAAGACAGAGGATTTGCAGAGATCAGTTAGAAGAATTGTGGAGCAGCAAGTGGAGAAAGATGGTAGGTCAGATTTGGGTAGTGGTGGTGAACATGGAGAACAGTAGATGGATTTAAGAGCTTGTTGGACTTGATAAGACTTGTTGGTGGGTTGGGTATGTGGCATGAAGCAAAGAGGAGTCTCTATTATTATGCAGTGAGGTCCTTCCTCAAATAGGCACTAAGAAGATCTTGAGACCTTTACTCAGTTGTCAAACAATGTAATTCCTCCACACTGAATGTAAGCCCCCAAGGGCAGGAATCTCTTTTTTTTCTCATTAATGCATTTCAAAAGAGTATCTGGGTCACAGTAGGTGCTCAGTAAATACTTGTGGAATCTCAACTCCTTCTATTCCTCCTTGTTGTACACAGATCTCTGCAGTTGAAGGAATTTCCTCAGGTGTATCTATAATCTGAAAACACTTTCTGCAAAAGTGCCTGTCTTAGCATGCTCGTGCATACCTCTAGTTGCCTGGTAGAAACGCCTTGTCTCACATGGAGGAGACATTTCGACCTCTGCCTGTGATAGGTACCTCTCGGGGAGCTGACAGCCCACAAGGCCCTCCCTTCTCTGGGAAATATTCCATACCCTGAGTATGTCTGACTGAGGAGAGACAGACATTAGATGCAGGTAGGCCGATATAATTCTCTCTTCTGAAAATTTGACATTTGGGAGACAGATATAAAAACTGAAAATAGTTGAATTGAGTCATTTTAATATTAACAGTTTGGATAGCAGTTCCCCGAAATCATTTTGGAAATCCCAAAACTGGTTGTTCAAATTTCCTTTGAATTATAAGATATACTAATTTCCTATAAATCCATTTTGTGTACTTAAACTAACAAACTTGTGTTTTGTTTCTCTCTGAAATCAGGATGGAAACATTTCAGACACAAGAAATGTTAGTTGAAGAGTGTCTGAAGACTTAGAAACCCCTGCCTGCTCTTTCTTTTCTGTTTCTTTCAATCAACTATCTTTTTGACTTTAGCTGTCTTACTGAGGTTTTGCTCTGTAACTCTTCATTCCCCTATAAATGTGGGGTGTAGAGGCACTATTTTGCTGTAACCCATGGTCCTGTGAACAGTTTCCAGAGTGTTTTGTGGGTCGACCTTAAGAAGCACTGAGCTAGGGCTTCTCAACAAGAACCTGTTTTGCCTGGTTCTTGCTGAGGGAATGATCCTCCATTGTCCAAATGCTGGATGATGAGAGGATTTGGCCATGGCCCCAAAGGCTTTAACAACACAGTGATAGCTTGAGCCCCAGCAAGGCTTCGCTCAAGTATTGTTTCCTCCTTTTGCCACATCCGAGCATTTAAGTTCCATCAGTTTATTAACATGTTTCATTTTCTCCCTGAGAGACCACCAGTCACGTGAGAGTCTTCATACCAGATGTAGACAAGGAAGCTGGATTTAGACCCCAGAGCCAGGGCTGACAGCCATCATCCTGTATAAGGATTATTTTAGGAGGAGACGCAAGCCAAATATTTATCAGCTAATAATTGCTGGGGCCAGTAGCCTCCCCACATCAGAAGGGGAGCTGTCATCTTGGAGATGCAGTGCTGATGGCTGCATTTCCAGGCTCTGACCGCAGGGCAAACAGAAGCCAGCACCTCCCAGCCAGTGGTCCAGCAGCCACAGCAAGGAAGCTCCATGATTGGCCAACCTGTGCAAGAGTGAGATGCACAAAACCAAAACATAGCACCCATATTCATGAGTTAGAGGAGTGAAGGAAAGGAATATGAGAGGAGAAATTACCCCAGATAAATCAGCTCAGAGTGGACTAAATCCAGAAGACTACCGGGTCCCCCAAAGCCACTCACAGATGGATCAGTCCTTGAGCGTTCTTGGTAGACTGGGGAAAGAGTGCAAAACCAGGCACCAGGAAGCCCTGGCTGAGGAGAGGGCCGACCCTTGCGATCGGTGCTTGTCTGTCCTTTCCCAGCTAATGTGGTGTGGCAGGCATTATCAAAGACAGAAAGCCTTGCTCCATGTCCTAATGCGGAGTGGGACAGGAGCTAGGGTGCAAGGCAGAATCTGGTGAGTCTGTGAACACTAAGTGGTAAGAGATCTTTATCTTCTCTGTCCTTTCCCCACCATGCCTTCCTCCCACCAGACACTCCCTCTCCCCTTCCCTACCATGATGGATGGATAGTTGGTGACATTAGCTGACTGGAAGTGCACCAAAGCCAGGAATTCCTTTATCCCTTCCTCACAGAGGGAGCTGCAGATAGGAAGCAAAGGAATCCACGTGTCTTGGGCAGCACTCCCAGCACCACCTGGAAATACTGGCGCCTCCCCAAAGGGCTGCCTTTCCAAGAGCCGAGGAAATCCCAAAAGCTGTGGCTACAGGCCGCAAACAAGGCAGGAGATCTGGCTCCACTCCCTCTACCACTCAGCTGAAATGCCCACCCATGGCCTCGGAGCTGCCGAAGCCAAGAAGTGACCCTGAGCTTCCCCCAGATCCCTCCCTCCCCCACCTCCTCCCAGAAGAACAGCCCCACTGACAAGGGGCTCTCTCCTTTTCACCCCCTGGCAGCAGCCAGGCCGTGCAAGGACAAGCCCCCCTGCAAGGGAGGCTCAGGATCCAAGCCAGTAGAGTGCAGACAATCTTGGGAGACAGATGGCCAGGCGGATGGGCCGGCAGATAGAGGCTCCTGCTCCTTGTCAAGATGACATTCAAAAGTACATCCCCGTCATCGCAGGTTGTCAGTGGTGTGTCAGCGCGAGATGCCGTGTATGTTTTTGGACATTCTGTGAGCTTGGAAGGCTGAGCTGGTTTCCACTTCCATAGCAACGACAACATTCCAGCCCCAGACGCAAGTCCCTGAGTTAGTGTCAGACAACAGGGGGGAAGTGGCTGGCAGAGAGGAGTGTCACTCCCAGCAGAGAACAGGGCTGGAGTGGCAAGGGTGGGCAGGAGGCAGATTTCTGGATGTCTGTGGGGAGACCGTGTGTGGGCACAAAGTGACAGAAGGTAGGAGCTAATGGCTGAGCTAACGGGAAATGCAATCTGTCAGCTTCAGCAAGCTGGGAGTAGGGGTTTCCTGAGCACTGGTCCATTCCAAGATCCCTGAGAGTCCTCTGGTGTCCAGGAGAAAATCCCTGTTGGTTTGAACTTTGTGAAGATCTATGGAGTAATAAATTTAAAGTTCTTGCTGCTACTGGAGTGGAATTAAAAGTGAAGGGAAAAATATAAGATTCTTCAAGGACACTAAGATGACACAGAATCACAAAATGCATTTGCCCCTCTTTGACTGAGGGAGCTAAATTTATCCAGATTCTGAAAATAGACTCATTGACAAGTGAATGGCTGAGGCTTTGTGCATCCAGAGAAAGAGGGTTGGGGGCATTGGCTCTTTCACCATTGCTTCTCTTGGTCTGCTCTCTCTGGCCAATCACTAAGTCACTAAATCTTTGAATTCTAGATCAGAGTCTGTTTCTAGGCTGAGCTCTGCTGACCTCTCGCTATCTGATCTAAGTTACTCTCTCCTCAGGTTTCAGTTTCTTCTTTGTCAAAAGAAGAGGCCCTGAGATGGAAGGATGACTTGCTATATGAACTTGACCATGGGGGTTGTGGCAAGGGATCCTCTCTGGTCATTGAGCGACCAACCTGTCCTTGTGGTAGACTAAATAATTCCCCTCCAAAGATGTCACGTCCTAATGCCCAGAACTCGTGAATATATCACCTTACCTGACAAAAAGGACTTTGCAAATGTGATTAACCTAAGGAACTTGAGATGGGGAGATTAGTCTGAGTTATCTGGGCGGGGACAACGTAATCAAAAGGGTCTGTGTAAGTGAAAGAAGGAGGAAGGAAGGTCAGAGTCAGAAAAGATGTGATGATACAAGCAGACATTGGAATAATGCGATTGCTGGCACACATAGAGGAACACAGGCAGCCACTAGAAACTGGAAAAGGCAAGGAAACAGACTCCCCTAGGGTTTCCAGAAGTAACGCAGCTCTGAGAACACCTTGATTTTAGCCCAGGAAAATGTAGTCTGACTTCATAACCTCCAGAACTATGAGATGATAAATTTTTATTGTTTTAAGCCACTAAGTTTCTGTTTGTTACAGGAGCAATAAAAAACTAGCACTGCCCTGGACGAGTTGCTCAGTTGATTGGAGTGTCATCCCATATACCAAAAGGTTGCACGTTCAATTCCCAGTCATTCAATTCCCAGTCGGTATGTGCCCACTCAGGGCACATACCTAGGTTGCAGGTTTGATCCCCAGTCAGGGCACCTATAGAAGACAACCGATCGATGTTTCTTTCTCACATTTATGTTTCTCTCCTCTCTCTCCCCACATCCCTCTTTAAGAGCAATAAACATATCTTCAAGTGAAGATTAAAAAATAAACAAAGAAACTAATAGTCCTCTTGCAACATAACCTGGACTGAACACTTTCCTTTCCTGACCTATTATAAATACCATGGAGGAAGGAAGGTGCAAGGTCAAGTAGAATTCTTTGTGTGCCTCTAGAGCTTCTAGCAATGTGTTTGGCATAGAGGAATCATTCAATCAGTAATACTTATGGGCTTGATTTGATTTAGCAATGAGGGAAGAAAATGGTTTGGTGGCCTGGCATAGCCAAAGCTTTTGAGCAGATCTGAGTGAATCCAGGAATGAGAAATCACCTGGTAGTGGCCTCCCACTTGCTTAATGTCTTAACTGTGAAGCAGAATGAGTGGCTATTCTCTGCCTCAGTGTTCATGTGTCATAAGCATCCAGGGCCACTTATACTGCACTAACCTTGGCTCTCAGAAGACCCTCTCAGCACTGTCTTATGTCAAATGGAGGGATGACTATCCCTGCAGCAGCCAATGGGGGGAAGCTAAACCAGAGATTTGAGGAATGCTCAGAAGATGATGAGAAGTCAGAGAATCTTAGTCAGCCACCATTCTCCAAGCAAACATTTCCTGAGAACTGTCCTAAATTCTTGGGATAGCAAATGAATAATCTCCATACTCAAGGAGATTGTGGATTAGCAGAGTGCATTGTCATAAAAGCAAATATTTATGAGACAAGATTTTAATTACAAATAGCTTATGAGAGCTCAGAGGAGGTGACATTTGGATTAGGACTGAGGAAAGATTTCTTTACCCAGAAAATTTGGGCAAGTAAATTTCCAAGCAGAAGGGAAATTTTAAGTAAATCATTAGCAGTATAAAATTGCATTAGGAAACTCAGAAAACCAAGAATATAAAGGAACTTTCTCAATATAATAAAGGGTGTTTTTGAAAACCCATAACTAAAGTCATATTTAATGGTGAAAAGTGAAAGCTTTTTTCTCTAAGATCAGGAGCAAGACAAGAATGGCCAATTTTACCACTACTGTTCAACATAGTACTAGAAGTTCTAACCAGAGCAATTAGAGAAGAAAAAGAAATTAAAAGCATTAAAATTAAAAAAGAAGAAGTAAAACTATCTCTATTCACAGATGGCATAATCCTATATATAGAAAACCCCAAGTGGTCCAAAAGAGAACTACTAGAACTGATAAATAAGTTCAGCAAAGTTGCAGATTACAAGATCAACAAACAAAAAATAAGTTGTCTTTCTATATACCAACAATGAACAATATAAAAGGAACTTAAGAAAGCCATTATATTTGAATAGCATCTGAAAGAATAAAATACCTAGGAAAAATTTAACCAAGGAGGCAAAATACTTTTACACTAAAAATATCAAAGAAATAAATTAAACAAGATATAAATAAATGTAAAAATATTCCATGTTCATAAATTGTGAAACAACATTGTTAAAATGTTAATACTACTCAAAGTAATCTACAGATTCAATACAATCTTTGTCAAAATTCCAACAGCCTTTTTTTTGCAAAAACAAAAAACCAATCCTCAAATGCATATGAAATTGCAAAAGTCTCTAAATGTCCCCCAAAAAAATCTTGAAGCAGAACAAAATCGGAAGACTCACACTTCACTGTTCCAAAACTTATTACTAAGATATAATAATCTAAATAACATAGTACTGATATAAAGATAGACATATAACCCAATGAAATAGAATTGTAAGTCCAGAAATAAACCTATACATTTATAGCTAATTGAATTTTGAAAAGGATGCCAAGTCCCTTTAATGGGGGAATAATAGTCTCTTCAAAAACTGTGCTGGGACAACTAAATTTCAACATGCAAGATGAGAGTGAATCATATTTCACATCATATGCAAAGTTACCTTAAAATAGATCAACAACCTAAATACAAAAGCTAAAATTATAAAATTTTAGAAGGATATAAGGGTATATCTTCATGACCTTAGGTTTAGCAATAGATTCTTAGATATGACAGGAAAAGCATGAGCAACTGAAGAAAAAATAGATAATTGGACTTCATCAAAATTAAAAAATTTTGTGCATCAAAGAACACTACCAAGAAAATGAAAAGACAACCTACATGATGGGAGAAAAGATTTAAAAATTATATATTTAATATGGGTTTAAAATCCAGAATATATAAAATACTCTTACAATTCAACAACAAAAAGAAAGCCCAGTTAGAAAATAGGCAAAGAAATTGAACAGACATTTCCCAGAAAAGATATAAAAATAACCAATAAACACATGAAAAGATGCTTAACAAGATTAATCATTAGGGAAATGAAAATCAAAACTTGGACAACAATATACCATTTCACTTCTACTTGAACGGCTATAATTTTAAAAACAATGGAATATAACAAGTGTTGACAAGGATGTGAAGAAGCTGGAACACTCACACTGCTCATGGGAATGCACTGATGGAGCTGCTGTGGAAAACAGATTGGCTTTCCTCAAAAAGTTAAACAAAGAACTACCACGTGACCCTGCATGTCCACTCCTAGGGATGTGACTGAGAGAATTGAAAACAAGGACTCAGACAGATACTTGTATGCTAATGTTCATTGCAGCATTTTCCCCAATAGCTAAAAGGTGAAAAAATATGTTTTGCCCATTAACAGATAAATGAATAATCAAAATGTAGTTCATACATACAATGAAATAGTATTCAGCCATAAAAGCAATGAAATTGTGATACATGGATGAGCCTTGAAAACATTATGCTAAGTGAAATAAGCCAGACACCAAAGGACAAATGTTGTATGATTCCACTTAGATGAAATATCTAAAATAGGAAATTTCATAGAGACAGAAAGCAAATTAAAGATTACCACACACTAAAGGGGAGGATTTGGGGGAGTAGGGAGTTATTGCTTCATGAGTTTCTGTTTGGAGTGAGGGAAATATTTTAGAAACAAATCATAGTAATGAATTTACAACATGATGAATGTAATTGAATTTTTAAAAAGGTTAAAATGGCAAGTTTTATTTTATTTATTTATGTATATATACATATATACACGTATTATACATATATATGCACGGATATATGCATATATATATAACCATAAGAAAAAACATTAATAAAGAAAAGTGCATTTGGTTTGGGAGCAGAAGCCAGGGAAGTGTGTGTCCGAGAAAAGCCTCAGATGCTTTAAGAAAGTGGGGATATGGGAGGAACTGTATGGCCCAGTCTTGCTAAAATGAAATGTGAAGGAGCTAAAGAGCCATGCTAGAGATTTTGGACTGCTAAAGAGTGCAATGTATTTATTTTTATTATTATCATTTTTCTTATCATTATTATTATGATTTCTGCTTTTATTTTAGTGTGGAGAATGGATGGATTTGGAGAGAATCTACAGGCTTTGGGCAGCTATGACAAGGGTACAAAGAGGAAACCAGAAAGGCCTGTTGCAGGGCAGTGGCAACGGGACAGCGGAGCAGTGGTGGGGTGGGGGGCAACGAGAGAGTGACAGAGACTGAATCCGTGTGATTTAGAGCAGAATAGGAGGGTGAGGAAGAGCAAGGAGCTGAGGGTGACTCTCCAAGGATGTCGTCCACTGCCCTTTCCCCTCTTGAAATAAGCTTTTCCTCTTGAGTGAGGCTGGGAGAGAGCAGCAGCGAGCGGCTGGTTAGAGGCAGAGCAGAGGCTCCAAGTTCGGTTTCCTGACTCCCGGCACATTTAACGCATACGCACCACCCTTGAATGACATAATTCAGGTTTTAATCTGGTGTGAAACCCCTGAATGCAGTCTGATCAGTTTGGGGTGGGGCAATCCCTTAGTTTGTTGACTGACTTTATTTTTGAGTTTCTAACTCCTTCAAGTCCCCCTTTTATGGGGCCATTGCTTGATCAAGAGGATTCTTCCCCGTTCAGCTTTGGCCAAGAGAACCCCTCCTTTTTCTGAGATCCTCTGCTGCCCTGCTTGCAGGACTTCCTGTTTCCCAATTTCAAAAGGGAAGTGTGAACCCTGCCAGGTCAAGGAAAATTATTTACCTGGTTGTAAATTAATTTCCATGGTTTCATCATTACTAATCTTGTCTGGGTTCATAATTAGAGGCCAATGACATATTAATCACTCTAATTAGCAAGTGTCAGAGGGATAACCTGGAAGTTCCATGATGTTGACACAAGGGGTTGATAGCAGGGTAATCCAAGGCCAGCCTGCCTCCTGTCGAAATCTACCTTTATTCAGCCCATTATCCAACCTAAGACATATTTTATGTCTCATAGGTTTACCTGCTTCTCACTGTAAACAAGAGTTTCCTTGTGTTTATTTTGTATAAATGAAGATAGTGCATGTAAATGGAGGTATTAAATGTTGTGGTGATCATGATTTAAATAGAGGAATACAAAATAATGCAGAGGCTAGGACTCAAGGGCATCTAGAGAGACACGCAAATTGCATTCACATCTCAGCCCTACCAAGGCCTGGTATGGGACCTCAGGAAGTCATCTCAACCTGTCCCATCAATGCCAGGCCCCTATTTGCCATATCCAAATGTAGGAGAGAGGGGACTTTTGTAGTGTTTGCTTTTTGTATCATTTGAGACATCATGGTCCCACAGACCTGGCAGCGAACACATTTGGTCACCCAGTACAGCCCTCTGTAAAGCAGTGTGGTACCTCACAAGAGAGGCTAATTCACTTAACATACCAGGAAGTGTGACTTCATTTTTATTCCTCTGCAAAACTTTTCCTTACAAATAACTATCGAAAACACAAAAACAAAATTGTCAAACTATGCGTCCTGTTTTATTTGTTAGGGAAATAAATCCATAGGTTATTATATTTGAATTCTCCTTGATAGGACCAGCCATGAAAATGACATAAGCAAACTATAGGCCTGGTGGTATAATTAGCCCCAGAGGTACCCCCTTCACATAGATGCTGCTTCTGCAATATGGCCAGCCTGAGGAGTCCACTGATAACTTTCCTGCAATACCAGACTGAGCACTGCAAAAAAAACCTGGAAAAACCTAGGCAGACTGAGAGTCTCAGATCTTCCCTTATAACATCAACGTGAGCTCTCCTTCTGAATTATGTCGTCCTTTCACTCTTTTAATCACATTTCAATTTTATAAGCAGATAGGAACCCACTTCCAATGGTCACCAGGAGAAGGAACATCCTTCCTGCCCCTTTAAAGAGTTCCCCCAACCCATTCTGGTCTTGGACGCCTCCCGCGTCCATGGTCATGGCTATGCCTAGAATGCTGCTCCAAAAGGAGAATGCCCACTGACGTTCATTCACATGCCCATAGCCAACTGGCCAGCAGGTGATACCTTTTTCTGTGGGGTAAAGTTAATCCTTTACTCAGGGGTCTTTTCCTAATCAGCGTGTTGTGGGATGCGAAATCCAGGAACACCAGTGCTGGGTCTCCATGTGTATCTCTGGGCCCGTTACCCGGTCCATCATCTCAGCCTTCATCTATCGCATGGTCTGAAAGTAGTTGCTTGATAGGCAATGCTTCATTTTCCTCCTCCACAATGAATCTATCAAATTCTGATTGTCAGGTCTGTTTGACTTTAGCAGTTAGAATCATGCAGATTTCCAGATCATCAGCACACAGCACATTTATGGAGGCACTTGTGACTAGTTCACCCATCACGATGGGTTTTCACCCAGTCCCAGTTCACTTTTTCCTCTTGGCCAATCAGAGCCTCTCAATTTGTCCCCAGGTCCTCAAATAAATAGACCTTTCTGGTTTAATCTTTAGGTTCAAACTTTAATATCAGGCCAAGCCGGCCAGGTAGCATCCTAAGCTTCAAGTTGCTGCCAGTATTCCAGACTCAGAAACCTTCTTCCACATAACTGGTCATAGGATTAGAAGTCAACCTTTTAGTCTACTAGTCTCTCACCTTGAGTTATGTCTTCTATTCGATTCTTCCTGTTAGCAAGGTAATAAATTTCCTTTTGGTGTCTTAAAACATTTTTTTGCCTTGAATGTCAGATACTAGGATTGCTATCCCAGTTTTCTTTTTGCTTATATTTGCCCAGAATATCTTTTTTCACAAAAAACTATCTTCTCTTAATTTTCATTCTTCTTTTATCATTTACATGTATCTCTTGTAAACAATGTATTATTGATCTTTTAGAATCCAATCAACAATGTGTCTTTTTTTAATTATGGCAAAACACACGTAACATAAATTTTACCATTTAGCCATTTTAAGTGTGCACTTCAGTGGCATTAAGTACATTCATATTGTTGTGCAGTTATCACCACTATCCATCTCAAGAACATTCTTTTATCTTGAAAAACTGAATCTCTCTACCCATTAAACAATAGCTCCCTATTTCCTCCCACCCCCAGACCCTGGTAACCACCATTCTACTTTCTGTCTCTAGGAATTTGCCTATTATACCTCTTATAAGTGGAATCATACAATATTTGTTTGTATGTGTGTGTGTGTCTCTGGCGTATTAGCAAGTCTTCAAGGTTCATCATATTGTAGCATATGTCAGAATCTTCTCCCTATTTAAGGCTGAATGATATTTGATGATATGTGTGTATAGCACAATCTGGTTATCCATTCATCTGGGTTGCTTCCACCTTTTGACTATTGTAAGTAATGCTGCTAGGAACGTGGCCATATTAATATTTCTTTGAGTCTCTGCTCTCAGTTCTTTTTGGTAAATATCCAGAAGTGGAATTGCTGGATTACATGGTAGTTCTATTTTTAATTTTGGGGGGAGTCCTCACACTGTTTTCCACAGCAGCCGCATGCACTATTTTGCATTCTACCAACAGTGCACAGAGTCCTCACTTCTCCACGTTCTGGCCAACACTTGCCATTTCCGGTTTTGGTCTTAGTGGTCATCCTCGTAGATGTGCGGAGACAGAGAATTCGCCTTTTACTTTAACTCATTTAGACTGACTTAAGCATTGTTACATTACGATTCATTCTATCTTATCTTAATTTTTCACTTCCTATAATGTTTATTCTTTTCCCCCTCCTTTCCAGCTTTCTACCGAGCAGATCAAGTTCTTTATTTCTGAATGCCTTTGAATAAGTACTGACATTTCTAATTCTCTTCTCCACATACCTTAACATTTGGGGAGAGAATTTCTCAATCTTATATTTTACTGTGATTATTGTTATTTTATCCTGTATATCATGATCTTTGTTTCAATAATACCTTTGTCATACCTAATATTTTCACTTGGATATTTTATGTAATTTCTTTGTTGTGCTTCATTTCGCTAATATTTTCCTTTATCCTGCTGTGTACTCATTTTGCTTATTTTAAATGTTTGTCAATCTGTTCTAGTAATTCTACTTCAGTGGGTATGTATAATTCAATTTGCTTCTTTCTTTTATATCGGTTGTGCCTCTCAAATGTTTCATCATTTTAACCTGTAAGTTCATTTCATTACTCTTGGGGATTTCAGCTACTTTGCCTGGTAACGTACTGGTGACAGGCCAGGGGTCAAGCCTTGGTCTTTGTTCCACTCAGAAAACTTTTTAAAAGAAAAAGTGAACTCAAAAATGAATATTCCCAGGCACCACAGCACCACTGCTGGTTCCCTTTGCTGCCACTTCACCTACCTATCTCAAAAGCACAATACTACTAACAAGGCTGGGTTTGTTTTCTGTTTCTCACGGGGCGCCCGCCCTGTGTCACAAGTCCCCATTCTTGATTCACTAGCTCCACCCCCTGTGTGACTTTGGGTGGCTGTTTTGGAAAGCCCTGGAGTTCTGACAAAGGTATAAGAAAGATGGCAGAAGGGAGAAAGAGGCATAGACCGGAGAGCGGCATCTTTCCAAAGAGCCTCTAAACAGAGATTTACATGTTTTAAACACGGGCAGATTGAGAGAACAGGGTCCGACTGCCCCACTGGAGAAGACCTGGGTTGGTTCCACTTGGGGCAACTCATCGTAGAGGACCGCAGGAGAGGGAGCATGCGCAGCACGCACAGAGGGCTCCGAGCTGAATCTCCATCCCCACGCACACCTTCCCCTCCCTAAGGGAGGGTCTGTCCGGCTCTGCTGGATTCTTCCCGTGGGAAGGGCACCTGAGGCCGGGAACCCAAACCAAAATGATGCTGCAGAATAGGGATTCGAGGTCCTCACCACAAAACCCACCGCAGAAGAGCAGGGCCTCCCGTGCCCTCACCTGCAAAGGAAGCGGAATGGGTGTCCCAGGCCTCTGTCTCAGCTGCCGTCCTAGTTCAGAGACGTGCCCCAGGCAGTAGACCCCCTTTAGAAGCCATGGCCTCTTTAGAAAGACCCATTCTTCAAGGATCCTGCAGGCTGCATCTAGGCTCTCGCTAAAAAGCACATTTATAAAACAAGAGTTTTATCATTTAAGCAGTTAGGAGAAGCTAAACTCTGTATCTCCAAAAGTATTTTTTCATCACCAAAGACTGAGCATTGGCCCGCCCACCCCATCTAGTTCCTTTAAATGGAGAACTCCCATGGTGCAATTAATATGACTTCTTTTGGAAAAATTGGCTTTCTAAGCAATCTGCGGTCAAAAGCAGGGGCTCCTGTAGAGGGGTAGGAAGTTCCCCAGCTGCTCCCTCAGCCCACCTCTGCCTCCCTCCACTCAGGGCCCCGGGCCTTATTTGAGCCTGGCTGCCACTGTGCATGGGGGAGGCCTGTCATCTCCTGTCACAAGACCTCAGGAGCATGCCTACCGGCCTGACGCCACAGAGCAGGACACTCGGAGCTGCTGGAGCCAAGCGGGGGCATGCCCTGCCCGCTGCCTGTCAGCCGCTGGGGCTGGCATGCTGAAGCCTCCTGTCAGAATCTGAGGATGTGGCACATCTGCCTGTATGTCAGCCACGTGGGGCCACCTGCGCGTCAGGACGCAGGCCACTTGTGCCTTTTTATTTAGTTTTTTATTATTTTTTTTATCCTCACCGGAGACCTTTTTTTTCATTGCTTTCAGAGGGAAAGAGAGAAACATTGAAGTGAGAGAGAAACACTGATTGGCTGTCTTCTCATACACACCCTAACCCAAGCCTGAACCTGCAACCCTTCGGTCTATGGAATGATGCTCCAACCAACTGAGCCATACCAGCCAGGGCCATTTTTCCTTTTTAAAAAGATTTTTTAAAATTTATTTTTAGAGAGATGGGAAGGGAAGGAGAAAGACAGGAAGAGAAATATCAATGTGTGGTTGCCCCTTGCATGCCCCCTACTGGGGACCTGGCCCACAACCCAGGCATGCGCCCTGACTGGGAATCAAACCAGTGACCCTTTGGTTTGCAGGCCCATGCTCAATCCACTGAGCTACACCAGCCAGAGCTATTTGTTTCTTTGTGGTGAAAGAGGAGAATATAGTCAAATTACACTAGCCAGCAAGAAAGGCTTTCTTCAAAACCTTCTTAGCCTTTAACCTATCAATTCAACATCATGCCAAATCCAGTTGGGTGGGGGGGGAATGTCCAGGGAGAAGAAAACAGTTTTTGCTAGAATTCCCAAACCCTCCCATTTCCTGGGAGCTGATGTAAGTGCCCTTTCTGCAGCCCAACCTCATCTCTCTGAGTCCCTGTGTGATTACCCCTCTACTGGTACGCAGGTGGCTCCATTACCCAAGCTGGGTGACACAGGGAAGGTGCCATGGGTCACAAGGTCATCACAGCTTCATCACTTCCCTGGCCACCAGCCCCCTCACAAGGACATTTGGTGTTTAACTTGGTCGGTGATGGGCACCACAGAGTTGCTGAATGATAGGGACAGAAGCCGGGTGACTGCTCAGGGCCCACTTTAAGTAATAGTGTGGGACAGGCGTTAACCTTGCTCTCCTCGGGGGCAAACAGTCCTAAATGTCTTTGTCTTCTTTGTCATCTACATTCTATCCACAAAGGGCGTTCCAGCCTCCTTCCCAGCCTTATGAGCAGAAAAGATTTATCGACTCAGAAAGGTACCAGTCTTACAAATAGGCAGAATAGATCGCTGACTGCATGAGTCAGTAACCTCAAAGGTCCCGGACACCTCGCCCATCTGAGGTCCCACAGACCTGACAACTATCTCCCTCAACCAAAGGACTTAATTATGTGAAACGCCACCATTAAAGTCACCTTTTGTTTGGGGCCCTGATCAGCTACAAATACGCAGGAGAGACAACCCGTCCAGTCACCCAGGGTGTTAAACTTCAGAGAAAAACAGCATTGGAGATCTTTACTGGAGGTGACATTTTGGTGAGAGTACTGAAAGCAAACTTGAAGAGGAAGGGGCTCCCCTAAGGGATGCAGACAAAGGCAGGTAGGTGCTACCAGCAGAGGAAAACCTCACCCTCCTCACACCTCTTTCTGCTTACCTGGAAGGTGGATCAAGAGAGGTAGGGGGAAGGGCGGGGGTCAGGGAGGGACAGGAGTGGCCACCCAGTTGCCAGGAGAATGCTCACATGGAGGCAGACCTGGCAGCCACCGCTGCCGCCCACCTGTGGCTCCCTTGGCAGGCTGTGTGGACTCCAAGCGCCCCCACTTGAGGTGAACCCCCGACAAAGCTCTCAGCCATTCTGGGCGTTCGCTGACGTCTGGCCCCAGCCATTTCCACTGTTTCCTTTACTCTGTCTCCATATAGAATAATATGCGATTAATTGATTTCCTGTCACTCTTTTAGTACAGAAAATTAATTTCAGAACAACCTTGTTTTCTCAGGGTATGAATCCTCTACACACAGAGTAATTCAGCTGCTCCATTATTTATGAGAGAAATAGTGATGGAGTGTTCAGCGGAGATGCCCCAGGGCCACAAACTGATAGTCTCTGTTACTGATACAACAATATTCCACCGGTGCCTCTAAATAATTCACACCTACAACTCGGTCTGGGCCCGAGAACCACTCAGGATGTGACTGGGGGAGGCGTGGCTGTGAGATGCAGGGGACGGTCAGTGACATGCAGAGGTGACAGGCCCGGGACTCCTGAGGCCCCCCACTGGGGCTGTGGGAAAGGGGGCGTGGGGTGGAGTCTGCAACCTGTTGCTCAAGCCCGGGCCCCCTCTCACGCTCACGAATAGCAAAGCTCGCACATGCTCTATGAGAGGACCGAGACCCCAGGGAGGGAAAAGTGAAAACAAACCTGTGAACCCCAAATCCAGTTCTGAAGGAGGCAAGCAGGACACTTCAAGCCATGCAGATTAAGCAGGTCAGCTCATTTCTGGGGACCTCAGATAGAAGGTTTTTAACCTAGTCGTTCATCAGATTCATCTGAGGCATTTGTTAAGAACAGAGAGTCCTAGGCCCAGACCAGACCCACTAACTGGGAATCTTCCGAGTCTGTCGTTTATGCTAAATCTCCATTCTAATAGGAAGAGCTGGATTCAGTATGGCCAAGGGCCCTTCCTGCTGTGATGTTCTCCAATGATTCTAACAAAGAGAAGCGTTAACCATGCCTGTGGCAGGAAGGACTGCCTTGTAGGGCTGTTGGTAACCAAAGGAGCGAGTGGGTCACCTTGTGCACTGGGCAGAAACAGAGGGACGAGAACTGGGCCTGACCGGCAGTACAGCTCTCGGCCTTGTTGTTTCCCCCTCCTGTCACCAAAGCCGGTGAAGGACACGGGTCCTCACTGCCTTCAAAAGAAAGGCCGAGGCCACACATGCAATATCCAGGCCATCTTGACATGGACGTGTGTGCAAGGCAGGAATCTAAGATGGCCCCCGGATTCCCGCCCTCTAGTGGACACGCCCTGTGTAACACCCTCCCCTGGGGGTGGGGCAGGAATGGTGAGCAGGATGGGATATCACTCATGATTAGATTACTGATCAGTGGACTTGGACTTAATCTAAAGGAAAATGATTCTAGGTGGGCCTGACAACGTCAGGTGAGTCTTTAAAAGTGCAGGTCAGAGAGACGGGCTTATGCCGGCCTGGTCCCAGCAAGCTGCCTTGTTGTGAGAGGGTCTACGGCGGAGTCCCGGTGACTAGAACCTGTGAGCGGCCTCTAGTTGCTGAGAGTGACATCTGGCCAACAGCCAGCAAGAAAAGGGGACATCAATTCTACAATCACGAGGAGCTGAATTCTGCCAGTAATCTGGATGAGCTCGGAAGAGACTAGGAGCCTCAGAGAGATGACAGCCCACTGACTGACCTTGATTTAGCCCATTGAGACTCTGAGCAAAAGACCCAGGTATCCCACACCAGGGCCCCTGATGCACAGAAGCTGAGAGATAATAAATGGGTGTTGTTTTAAGCCACTAAGGCGTGGCAGTTTAATTTGTTAAGCAGCAATGGAGAACAATGTAACATGCAGCTACATAAACACTCCTGGATGTGCATGCCTGTACAGTTCACACAGTGCTTCCAAAGCCCACGTCTTACTTATGTCTGCGCACCGAGTGCCCACACCTCCACACAGCGCCCAGGAAGTGCTCACAGAATAATTCATCTCATGTAGACACTGGAGGCAGTGCTGGGAGCCTGAGAAGACAGTTGGAGGGTTTTTTTTTTTTTAATTTCTATTTCACAAATGGAGAAATTGCAGCTGAAATAAATTGCTCTGAGGTCACACACAGAGTCCTCGGCAGAAGAGGACTCAAGTTCAGGCCTGCTGATTCCAAGGCCAGCGATCGTGCTCTCTGTTGCCCAGTGATAGTGCATCCCTGCACTATCTTCTTCTTCAAGAGAAGAAGGTTGCTTTAAACGCAGGTCCCAGGGGCCTGAGTGTCTACAACTCTCTAAGAAAAGGAAAACCGATGCGGTGGGAGGAAGCTGAGTGCCACCAGCCTGTCCGTGGCCCTCCCTCCTATCCACCCAGTCGGTGGGCAGGGGCATGGCACTTAGGGGTCAGCCCTTTTTGGGCTCCGAGTCTGCAGCTGCCCCACGGCTCACCCACCGTGCCAGGACCCTCAGCCTTGCTGCCCTCCCCTGATCCAGGAGTTCTGAGCGCCCAGCCAGCCTACTCATCAACAGGCCCATTGTCATTTATCATTAATAGTGTCCGGTCAAATCCAAGCAACAATTGGAAAACCAGATTGCAACACTGTGCTCTTTATTGCTGGTGTTTTTGTGGAACATTAGCAGTAAGAAGCCTCCAGAGAGAAGCTGTGAAGGGAAAAAAAGAAAGAGAGTGAAAAAGAAAGCGAGAAAGGTACTTCCCTGGCTGCAAACTTCACGACACAGCCACTCTGTAACATGCACCATATGCAGCAGCCACGCACAAGGCCCAATAACCTCCTTCCAAATGGTAATAAATCCCCTCGGACCCCGACACACTTGTAATTTACAACTTGGCTAAAATGAACATTATTTCAAGCTAAGCGTATTCTCAGAGGTGCAGGAAAATGTGGCAGCTTTCCTGCTGACAGAGGAGTTTCTTTTTAAATGTCATGCATTCACTTTCATTACTTCCAAATAATTGCCCGAAAAGATCGGCTGCTGGACAGGGCTGCCCACTTTACATCACTATGAGTCAATTTCATCATCATCAAAGGAGCCCCTGGGAGCCGGTTTCTGCCTGGGGCGGGCTCAGCCCTCAGCTGCTGGCTCCTATTGGTCTCCTGGCTGTGCAGGAAAAGGTGCCTCCATCCTTCTCCTGGGACAGCGCCGGGTAAGGTGGAATGTTGTCTACAGACGCACAACACAATCTGTCATCACTGCCACCATCAAATATCATCCTCCTGGTCGGCTGGATCATAATGTCATTGGCTGCCCAGGCCCGAATGTGGTGCCTGTTATCTGGAGCCAGCTAAAGGCAGTGTATTCCTGTTCTTCATGGAAGCTGCCCTGTGGCCAAGGGAAGGGAGAAGCAGGAAGACATAGCACTGGGGTTAAACAGGGTACCTAGCCTTCCCCTCCCCACAGGAATAAATTTTATAGGAAGTCTGCTTCCTACACGCTCTTTGCTTTCGGAGCTCTGATTTTGCTGTATAACAAACCAGCCCAAAACTTGGTGGCTCAATTATTTCCTGTAATTTTGTGGGTTGACTGGGATCAAATATTGTGGTTGCTTTTCTCCATGTGATGGATGTCAGCTGAAGCTGCAGTCATCTGGGGATTGGGCTGGGCTACAAGGTCTCACTTGGCATAGTCACATGTCTTGTGCCTTGGCATAGAAGGCAGGAAGACTGGACTCAGCTGAGCAGGGGACCGGCTGGGCCTTTGTCTCCATTATATAGCTTCAGATCTCCACATGGCCTCTCCACATGGCCTCTCCACGTGGTCTCTCCATGTGGCTTCTGCACATGGACTTGCTACATGGTGCCTGAGGACTCACAAAACCACAACAATGAAAGCTGTCAAGACTAACGTAGGATCTGTTAAAGTGAATCATCAGGCCATCTCCATTAAACTTGAGAGGGGAGTAGACAAGGGAGTGAACGCCAAGAGACATGATGCATTGGGGACCATCCTTAGAGACTGCTCTGAAGGAGAAAGATGGAAAGGAGAGAGCAGAAAGCCCATCTCCTTTGTGAATTACTCTCACATAACTGCATCAACTCTAATCTCCGTTAAGGAATAAAGAGGATAAATATAACAAGGTTCTGAGGGAGTCTCAACTCATTGGGCTATAAGCATGAAACAGTTTTATTTCTTCCAATCACAACCTCAACCTGTGATAAATTTAATCCTCCTCTCCTATTACTTAATGGCATCCCAGATTCCACAACACCCTAGTCATGTTCACTGATTAAAATAGTCTGCTTCGGTGTGTTAGGATGACATTAGGGAATTATTTTCTTTAGGTGTGATCATGGTTTTGTGATTATGAAGAATATCCTTAATGGTAAGAGATGTTTAGGGGTAAAGTGTTATGACAGTACAATTTACTTTGAAATTTATATGGGAATAGGTAGATGGATGGGTGGATAGACAGACCAACTAGTCATCAAGACTTAGTTAAACTCCTGGGTGACTAGATGGCGTTCGTGGTGTTTGTCATTCAATATTCCTGTATATATTTAATTTACATGATAAAAAGTTGAAGTCCATTTTAAACTTCAATTTTACTTCCAGTTTAAAGTTCTCCTTCTCCCCATTGACACACTTGAGGCTTTAGAAACTTGCAACCTATCTTACCGGAGAAGGAAGTGCCCTGGGGCCGCGCTGTGTGTGGCTATCATTCTCTCCCTGTTGGTTTGCATTGCTCCTCTGGTCACCACTGACCAGGTGGCACTATTTCTGCTATGGCATCTGCTGGGGATTTTGGCAGATCCTGCTGGTCCTCTCTGCCCACGTTCCCCAATAGGTGAGGTCCGCCTCTGCTCTCATTGCCGCACACCATCCCCTTTAGCTACTGACACCCTTGGTTCACTTCCAGATTTCTTGCTCTGGTCCCTTTTTGGGGAATATCTGTCTCAAGTGAGATGCAGGCAAGATAGCTAGGATAGCTCTCTCCACTGTGCCTCCTTGATCTTAGGAGAATTTGCCAAGGTATGCCAAGGGGACAGGCCACTGCAGGCTGCCCTGTCCGCAGGCCCCACCATCTCAGGTTCTCTTTCCCTTGCTCTGAAATGGTGTTTGAGTCCTTTGATAAGACATCCACCCAGGGAATAAGATAATGATTTTTTATGGGTTACAAATGGGTAAACACTTGATTTGGTGGGGAAAAGAGGGGTGGAATGTGCCCTTTCCTCCCTCCTTCACTATTAACATTGTATTCCCCACAGAGTACAAAATCCCAATGGCTATCCATTGCCGGTCCCCCATTCTCTCCTTATCTGACCTGAGGTGCACTGGTGGGCATGGGGGTGATGACTGCAGGAAGGTCAATGTTGCTACTCCTCAGGAAGCTCTGGGAGAAGGTGCTAGCCCAGCTGCTAGTTAGCTCTCTTTAAAATGTATAGTTTAGTGCCTCCTATCTTCTACTGTGGACCTTAATTGCTGATTCTAGAGCAACAAGGGGGAAATCTACTCCACGTCCCTTTATACAGGCATAAATATTGCTAATGTATCTGGGCAAAGAACACCCAATTTATACACCCAACTCAACTGCTACTTTGCTGTAAGATCTTAATCAATCACTTAGCCCCTCTGGTCCTTAAGGTGGTTGTCAAGGGCTCATCAATGGGTCCAGTAGGTTCCCAGTGAGTTTCACAGACTCCTGGGCTTCTGAGAGGTATGTTAGAAGCACTGAGAACATTGCCATGAACCTGACCGAACAGTGAGGAGTTGGATTGTCCAGGAAATTAGTTCTTCACTCAAATACGTTTTTTACATTGGAGTTCCAGGTAAGATTTTCATTTCGAAAAAGAGTTCTGCTCTAAAAATATTTGAAAGCTACTCATCAGTGCAATTGCCCGATCTGACTGCCACAGAAAATGCCAGCCTCTGAAGAATGATTGATGTGGGATGTGCTGTCAAGCCCATTTAATGAACCGCTGGTTCTCTCTGATAGAACCAGAGGAGAAAACAGTTCCCAGATTGCAGTCGGAGAGAAGGATCTTTTGAAATGTTATATCCAGGGAAGACTCACTCTCTGACTTGGTTGGGGGTGTGTGTGCACGCATGCGCCTCCCCCTCTGTCTGCCTATTGTTGTGTGGCAGGATTAAATTTAAAACTGCACAAGACCTCTGAGGCAGGGTAATCAATCACTTCATCACTGCCACTGCAGATAAAGAGAGAAGCGAGATGGGAGGAAGGGTGGAGGAGCACGCAAGAGAGAGCGATAAACTACCTACCTTGGAATCAGCCTCAGAGACATAAGCCTCGTTTCTTTGGTGCTCATGGGCCTCTTTATGCCAGAATTAGAGAGTGAAGAAGCAAGTCCACAACAGAAATCTAAACTCACTCCAAAAGAATCTCGGGGCAGTCCTCAGACATCTGGTGTGCTAGGAAATATCAGAGGGGAAAGGCTCTGTAAGAGCTTGGGCTGGACGAGAGCCTCATTCCGCACAGGTGGGATCACCAAGAGGTCCCTGAGCACGGACCTGCTTGGCTGACTAACCAACCTGCCCTATGTATGGACTCTGGGGTGTTCCCTTACCACTGCAGCAGCGGCAGGCGTGCCAGGGTCTCAGGGGCTGGACGGACCCTGCTGTCACCTGGCTGGGCCGTGCCTCCGTCCTCCTAGAGAAACGTCAGGGCCAGACTCTGGCAGGAGGGACTGCAGCCTGTCGGCTCTGAGTGGCATCAGTGGAGTACCACGTTCCAGCATCCCAGCATCCCATGTCCTCTGCATAAATGCAATTTCCCCAAATGTCAGGAGGAAAGCATTACAGATAACACATTGTATGTGTCTTTGACCCAGTAACTGCTGAAATCACAGATCTCATTATTCTGACATGATAGAATTTTCTCTTTCTCTTTCCCAGTGCAGGCTGCCTGCCGTTGTTTTCTAGTCTGCAAACCTAATTGCCAAAAGTACAAAGCCACCCTAGGAAAACCGGCCTCACCTATGTTGTTCCCCGAACAAATTGGCAGATCTCCCTGTGTGAGAGGAAAATGATCCTAGGGACAGCTCATAATAGGACAGTGAGTTGCAGATACTGTTGATCAGAGCTTTACTGAACGGCTGAAGAACTGTATTTGACCTTGAACCCAGAGCTGCACTGTGTAACTCCACCTGCCCATCCAACCTCCAGAGCTGGGCCAGTCTGGGAAGTGGGAGCAAGACAAGAGCACTCAATGTGTGGGAACAGGGCCTGGATTCAAGCTCTAGTAGTTCTGTTACTTTGTGTCTGTGTACCGGGCTCAAGTTGTTAATTTGCCTCCGTTTTTATCTACTCATCTATAAAACTAGAAGGTGTCATAGGATGGATGTGAGGAATAATGAGATGTTGATTGCATGTAAGGAGCTGAGCAAATAACTGATGTTGAAAACATTTATTATAGTCAAATCTCACGTTCCACTTCAGGAACGTAGTGGGCCAATCATCCATTCAATCAACAGACAAAGAAGTATTTACTGAATGCCCCGATCTTGAAGCCAGAAGACATAGGCTCACTCAATATTTGTTGAATAAATGGCTAGCTTCTCATTCATCACTAGGTGAGCCTGGACCAGTCACCAAATCTCTCTCACTACTTCGCAGCCTCTAAAATGCAGGGCGGGGCAAGATCATCTGAGGCAGCCAACCAGTTTTGATACTCCATTAGCTGAGTGGGACCATTTGGGGCACAAAGGGGTGTAAGATGGAGCTCCAGCTCTCCCGAGCCTTAAAATCCGGGTAATAAGATGTGTCAGATGGTCCTGCATGAAGGCATCTGATAACTGAAAGCCACGTATAAGGCGTGCAGGTCAGGGGTAGGTTCTGTGGGCATCCAGAAGAGAAAGAACACACCAGAGGGCTGGTGGTTGGAGGAAGTGAGGCCAGGTGTGCACCTTGGAGGAAAGATGGCATCATGTTAGCAGGAAGAAGAGTGACGGCCTTCTGGGCAAGGTCTGCTGAAATGCAGAGCACAGCCTAGAATGATTACATTCTCTAAAATTTCAGTTAAATTCAAGTAAAATCGAAGGAAGTCAAATTCCAGAACATGAGGTTCAGATATTGACAGCAGGAATGCACGGTGAGCATTCCCCACCTGGCATGAGCGTTCTGACATTCTCCAAGCCTTCCACCTTGCCAGGCTGGCCCCTGCGATGCCGGTAAGAGCCTAGAACCGCCGACCTTCTCACCTCGTCTCCACCACCTCTACTGTCTTTCCAAACACTGTTTGCCTTACATTTGTCCCTTCTCTCGCCCAGCTCTCCCTCCAGGCTTAAGAGTAGAACACGAGAAAGCCATAAGCACTGGCCAGGTTCTGTTCCGTCTCACCTCCCTGCTGGAATGATAAATGCCGTACTTTCCCCACCCAGCTTGGTTTTGCCTTGTCCTTTCCAGCATAAAAACAAGCAAATAAAAATACATAAATTGAGTTTTTATTATAAGGAATAATACTATTTTACATGGATTGGAAAATATAGACAATCATAAAAATATATAATCACCAGTGTTAAATATACATGATAGGTAAACATTCAGAACTGGATAGACAGCTTGATATATTGTTTGCTTGTTTGTTTTCACTTAATATCCCATTGTGAGCATTTTCTCATGACCTTAAAATATTATTTGAAAGTATGGTTTTTAATGACTGTATTATAATCCATTGAATGGATGCCACCATAAATTATCCAACTGCTCTCCTATTGTTGGAATTAAAGTTATTTCTGAGTGCTAGGTATTTAGAAAGAATGCTCTACGTTTCATTGATCAGCTAATATAATATTACTATCATCACAGTGACTCTCCACGAGGATATTCCTTGTTGCCCCACCTGGAGGGTAAGATCCTCTAAGGCAAGAACCGTGGTCCCTCGAGGCGCCTCCCACAGACAAGTACTGAAGGAGCCAATCAGGGCCACCAGCCAGTCATCGCCCCCCAAGAGGAGAATTAAATAACACTCGCTTTGATACCCATCCCGGGGAATTCAGTTGCTCAAGGGACAAAAAAATCTTCATTATGACTGGGTCTCAGCTACAAAGCAGTCCCACACCAGAACTTTGAGGTCCTGACGAATTCATCTCAGCCTAAAGAAAAGCTTCCTGCCGGTCTGCGTTCCCCCAAAATGAGCTTCCCTGAAAGGTGGTGAGTGGGGGCTACATGACAGGGCTGTGCTAAAGGGATTCAAGATGAGATGAGATTTAAGGGCCATCCAGTCCTGAGATCCAGGGATTCTTTTCATTATTATCAATTCTCAGAACCCTGAGGTACTCGCAGTCCACCTCAAGGGCTTCCTCGATAAATGCTGAGGACTAACTGACAGAATCCCTGGCCGGCTCCACAGCTGACAGGAGTGGGTTGAGGGCTAAATCAATGGCGTTCACAAACCGGAGGTGCCTATTAAATCTTTCTTCACAGTATCAGTTACACGATGGCCGTGTAAATCTTTCAAAAACGGCTCCGATATTTCATTTCAGCTGTGGCTCTGCTGCAGGAAGGAGTGAGTGGTATGCTACATGTTAAATCCCACCCAGGGGCCCCCAAAAAACCCACCCACGGAAGCCACAGGACACAAAGGGCCAGGGGGCACTGAGCGGAGGATGGGGGTGGACCCCAGGTGGGGTCGGAATATGGTTTGAGAATACACGACCTAATGCCACCCAGACTAACTGGAGCCAAGTGAAGGGACATAACCAATTCATTTTTAAAATCATTGGCTGATTTAAGAGAATCTCAGTGTAACTGCTTGGAAGTACCAGTAACCGCAGCCAAGTTAATGACTTCCTAGTCTAGCAGGCCCTGGGGGAGCCCGCCCTGGGGCAGGAGTACATTGTTCGCAGGTGCCACCCTTAGGTAAGTGGGCGGGAGGGACGGGTGTTGGGGGTTCTCTAAGAAAAAGGTTATTGTTCTTATTTTTTAATCTTTTAATTTATCTAAACCCCTGTTTATTTGCACCACCCAGAATCTGCATGTGCTTAGTGAAGTCAGACTTCACAGCCTTCCCCTCTGAACCGCTGGAGCCCTGAGTTGAGGCCAGTGTTAACGAGGTTTGCCTAAGCCGTGGAAGGGAATGAGCTGTAAGGCTTTCCACAGTTTCTAGTTGTGGCACAGAGGATGAGAACCCCATCCTCGGTCTCCAGCACCCCAAAGCCTTACAAAGAGAGAGAAGGCTGTAATTAACGTGGCACGATTATCCCCAGCAAGCAGAGAGGTGATCAAAGGAGCCTGAACAGCAGCCATCCTTGGTCCCTGGGCAGAGCTGGCATGGAAAGGAAAGAGCTTTGCTCATGTTAATTAGTAACAACCTCTGCTGCTCACCCTCAGGAAAGGTGGGGACCAGCACACATCTCAAGCTGAGACCGTTTCAGGTAACTCTTGCAGCTCTTCTGTTTCAGCAGCTGCTGCCTTTGTCCCGCTCCCGTTTGCATTGTATACAAATGAATGATGAGCTCTGGACAGCAATTTTGTTGCAATTTCCTCAAGTCCAAGTCCCTGGGGACTCCTGATCTTCCTGCCAAATAACTCAGCTTCCGAGTCATCTTCAGATCCATTCTGGGCCATTTACAGAGCCGGTTCCGTTTTCCTGTTTTTCCCACCTTTCACTCCCTAGCCCACCACACACAAGCACCCACAACATGTTCATTAATGAATGCATTTAATCAAGTTTATGAAGCCTCTTTATTATCAATAACCCTAATCACTCTTAATTGCTGCATCATTAGTTCGGCCACGCTCAGATGTAGCAGTTAGGCGGAGCAGTAAATGACAACTGCAGAAAAATGACTCGCTGCATAAAAGCCTGGGAGGAAGGCACCGACAGGAGAAGAGGCAGAGGGGAGAGGAGAGTAAGCGTGCTCACGCTGTGTGAGGCGGCCTGCTGGTGGGCAGAAGGGGGGGCAACGCCATTAGAGGTTCAGCCAGGTGTAAAGATGTCGGTGAGCCAGTTTTGCATATTTCTAAACTTTGGGGAGCGCCTCATCAGCAGCCCGAGTGCACGTTCTGCTCGACAAACGTTGATGTTATGTTAATATCTAGCACCTGCCACCCTCGGGGAGCTCCAAGCCCTCTGCAAGCTCCATCGTGTTCAAAGCCAAATGCTTGGTGGATGCGAGGTGAAGGATGCACCTTGTCATTGGGAAAGCAGCTAGGGGTGGCCCGCTGCAGGTCTTTGTCACGTCATTAACTCTCCTACCTTCCCATGTTCTTGAGGGCTCTGCACAGCCAAAGAAACCACTGAGATGCCTCCGGGCAGCAAGAGGTGGTGGCCAGCGCATGCTCCTCCCAAGAAGCTCAGAGATCTAAGACGCTGTTCAAATGCAACCTTAGCTCATGGCGTTGTCTTAGGTCTCTCTCTAACTTCATCTGCCTCATTTCCCATTACATAAAGTAGATTTAAGGACACCCATGGCCAGCCAACTTCAAATGACGCTAAGAATAAATGAGACTAGATTGTGAGAAGAACTTGGGGTACTCCACAGTGGGGGAGCTAGAGAAATTGTAGCTATCTTCTGGCAGGAGTCGCTACTTTCTGGGTCCCTCCGTTCTTGTCCTTGTCCCTCTGATGTTTGCTTTAGCTTTGCCATGTATGAAAATCTCTGTAATGAGATTTCATATGCAGGAAGTTTGAGTCTTAGAGGCACACAACACTGCTGACCTCCTATATCTAGAATTTTCTTTTGCATCCCACCCCCTTCAAAATGCAACCAGCCTTCCTACATCTACCACTGAAATGTTTGTGGTTCATGTTCATGTTCATTTCCTACCTCTATCACTTAAGTGTTCATTGAAGAAATATTTATTAATACCTACTATGTACCAGGCACTGGAAATATAATGCAAGATAAATGTGGAACCTGTCTTGAAGGAGCTTATGGTTTAGTAATAAGCCTAAGTAACTCTAATATATCTGTGTCCTAACTCTGTTCACCATGTGATGCTAAATATGCTATAAAGAGGTGCTCTCAGTACTAAATAAACAAGCCATTGTCTTATCCTTCTCTCCATCCCTTCTGTGTCTTTACATCTCAAGGACCCCACAAAGCCTTTCCACAGGCAAACCCTCTTTGTGTAGTTCCCAGGTACCTGCAGGCTCAGCTCTGCTGCAGATGAGGATGTTCTAGAAGCTTCACCTTCAAAAGGGGTCTGAAGCTCTTGAGCCATAGGCTCACCAAGCTGTGCTCTTTCTCCCCCAGCCCTTACTGCCCTATCCACGTGAATCTCTTCCCAGTGCTGATTCACGCACTGTCTGGCCACAGCCAACCTACCTGCCGCCCAGGGGCTGGCCCCATCCCCTACCCAACTGCTGGCTGAAGTACTGCTGCTGGCCTGACAGTCACCTTCACGTGGGCATTATCCTTGCCACATAGCCAGTGGAGGCTTAGAGGCTCCCCATATCACAAAACCACAAACAATTAAATTTGTTCAAGAACACACGGGTGCTTTTGTTGCCCTGGACTCAGCCCGCGGTGTCGGCACGGAGTAACCCATTTCCACCGTAAACCTCTGTGCTCCTCACCAACATTGTTCAGGCTTCAGGTACGTTCCTCTCCATCTCTTGGCCTCCAAATTCAAAGGTCGGTGACTATGCCACCGTCGAAACCACAGACTGTCATTGCTAAGAGTACAGAGACGATCTGGGAGTCAGCAGCGTTTAGGAGTGAGGACAAAGTACTTAACCAGCCCAATCCTTTCTCACAAAGAGCATGGACCTACAGATTTGTGCATAATGAAGTATTGTTTCCAATAAAGGCATGTGTCTATTTTCTTGCTTTTTGTGTTCTAACCCATGGTTCCAGAGGTATTCATGAAGTACCATGTTTATAAGAGCTGCAGAGTGGTGGAGGTATATTTTGCATTAGCAAACAATTCATATGATTTTATATTTATCTATCTATCTAAATTTAAATGGGTAAAGTGTGATACCAACTGTGCACATTTGTAAATGGATCTAGATATTGCTTTAAAAGTCAGTGAAAATCAACATATAAACAATAGCAATGTATATGATGAAAGTAATATACACTGAAATATTCTCTGAACTACGGATAATTTATCATGTGTGACCCACTTCAGTGTTTGAACAGAATATGTAAAATTCATGTTCTTTTCTGAATCTATGTATTGTTTTAAGACTTATATGGACAATTGCTGTTGCTACTGACTCAGCCAAACAAAATTGCTCCAAATTGAAATTAATAAGAGACGACAATAAGAACTACAATGATTCAAGAAAGTCTGTCTGTTTTGGCATCGTTATTGTGAAACCTCAATTATACCAATGTAATTAGTGATTTCACTGACATGAGAACAAGAAAAATAAATTTATGAAATAAATGTATAACTACCATGAATTAGGAATGTCTTCTTTTGTCACCCACCCAGGAACCCCTGGCCCATCAAGAGAGCACCAAATCATGCAAAATAACAATTAAACTGATCATCTTTGATATTTGCCCAGCTTCAGCCAAATAAAATCATAGTTCTACCCATTCTGAAGATACATTCATCAAAGTGGAAGGATAGAATATCCTTATTTTAACAGTTCATTTATTTAATTTGCACCTTTTATACATTGAGATTTTCTGATCTCTACTTGTATTCTTGACTTCAGCCCTGAAAATATTCAGCACAGGATTGCTAATCCTTGATGCGGACCCTTCAAGGCTTGAGACAGTAATAACCTATCAAAACAAAGCCTTAACTGGTAGACTTTTCAGTCAGTTAAAATTCCTTACTATTGTAAATAATATATCAGTTAACATCGCATGCAGCTCTTCGCAAATTTGTGGGATTATTTTCATAGAATAAATATATAGCTGTGTAATTGCTAGGTCAGAGAGAATGCCCATTTTAAATTTTATGCACATGGATAAGTTGCCTTTCCAGACGATTGCACCGACCCATTTATACCTCCACCAACAGCGTATGCCTCCACATACTCACAAAACGTGAAGATGCCGCTGTTTCCAGGATCTCACAGGTTTAATATGAGTTTATTTTCATTAATGGAAGATGTTTTCTTACATTTACTGGAAATTTGCATTTTTTTTCATATGAATCATTAATTAGCATAATTTGGTATTATTTACTTTGTTCTTACAGGTGTGTAGTACTTTATATATTATGATTATTAAATCTTTGCCTAACACATATAATATATTTATCCCAGTTTGTTTGTCTATTAACTTTGTTAACAATATCTTTTGACATAAAAAAATGTAAAATTATTGTGTAATCAAACCTGTCAATGTTTTTAAATAATTATTTTATTGTTGTTTAATTACAGTTGTCTGCATTTTCTCCCCACCACTCCCCCCTCAACCCTAGCCAGACCACCCCTCCCTCCCTTACTTCCTCCCTCCCCCTTGGTTTTGTCCTTGGGTCCTTAGTAGTAGTTCCTGAAAACCCTTCCTTTCATTATCCCCTCTCACCTCCCCTCTGGTTACTGTCAAATTATTCTTAATTTCTATGTCTCTGGTTATATTTTGCTTGCTTTTTTCTTTTGTTGATTATGTTCCAGTTAAAGGTGAGATCATATGGTATTTGTTCCTCACCACCTGACTTATTTCACTTAACATAATTCTCCCCAGCTCCATCCATGCTGTCACAAAGGGTAGGAGCTCCTTCTTTCTCTCTGCTGCATAGTATTCCATTGTGTAAATGTAGCATAGTTTTTTGATCCACTCATTTACTGATGGACACTTAAAACCTGTTAATTTTTAAAGACTTCCGGCCTTGATATGATTCTTCAGAAGAGCTTTAGAAAGATCTGCTCTCATGTATAATTAAAGAATATTTTCCTATGTTTTATATTAGCATTTAAATCCAAATCCCTTTGGAATTTACTTTGATAAATTAACTAACTTATCAATTCTTATGCCAATAACATAACATTTACTTATTATAATTTTATAGCACATTTGATAGCCAAGCAAATCCTACCATCATTATTCACCTCTTTTCCAAAATTAACTATTTTTACATATTCACTCTTCAAGTGAATTGATTTGTAAAGTGCAAAACTTCAAGAACTGATTTGCGAAGTTTGAAAACACCCTACTGTGATTTTGATCAGGATCTATAAATTTATAGATTAATCTGAGGTAAAGACATATTTACAAGCATGATTATGTCCAGCAAGAATATGGTATGTTTCTCAATTTTTTTCAGTTATATTCTCAGTTCCTTCAATAGTATTTCATAATGTCATTATATAGTTCCCGAATATTTCATGTTATTTCAATTGCTAGCAACTAGTTACCTGTATGAATAGGATTTTTCTCACTCTTAAACTCCAGTGAGTTATTGTTAATGCTTTGGAAAACTACTGACTTTTGTCTCCTATCAGCCAACTTGGAGCTCTTACATCTAGTGGATTCTCATTTGGTTAACTTAGACTTTCTAGGTTTACAATAATACTCTAATCAACAGTAAGCTTTTGGCTCTTACTTTCTCATATTTATCTCATTTCCTTTTTTTGTTATCTCTTAGGCTAGACTTCAACAACAACACTGAATGACAACAGTACTGGAGAGGAGACTTATTCATTCATATCAGCTTTTTCACTGTTTTCTGTGATGATTAGTATTGGTTTCTGATGCTTTTGTTGTTTTCTTTGTTATTAAGCAATTTTCTCCTATATCCATTGGATTCTAAAGTTTCATAAATTACTATTTTCAGTTCTGGGCATTGAGTTTTGTAATAAAATCGGTTATAGACCCCAGTAAGATGATCATATCTATTTTTCTCTTTTAACCTATTAATATATTAATTATATCACATTCAAAAATTACATAAATTTCCTAAAAAACTAATAAAACTTTTAATGCTGAAACAAGCTTCCATAACCTTTCTTGGAATAAAGCTCCTTGGTTGTGACATTTTTAAAAATATCTTATTGTATATGATTTGTTAGTATTTTTCTCAGGATTTTTACATTTCTGGTCAAGTGAGATTTTTCTGCACTTTTTATTTGACAGACTTTTTCAGGTTTCATTATCAGAGTCAAAAAATGAAGTTGAAGGTATTCCATATTTTGTATGCTCTGGAGAAATTTAAGTGATCTGAGTATCATCATTTCATTATAGACACAACAGAACTTGCCCACAAAACTATCTAGACCTGGTGCCTTTTTGGTGTTAGTTTATATGAAAAAGGGACTTGCAGGTGCAATTAGGTAAGGATCTTAAAATGGGGAGACTATCCTGGATTATCCAGGAGAATCCCTTATATAATCACGAAAGTCCTTATAAAAGGGAGGCAGGAAGGTCAAGGGAGGAAGGAGGAGGTGTGATGACAGAAGTACGAGGCTGGAATGATGCAGGAAAGGGGGCAGGAGCCAAGGAATGCGAGAGGCCTCCAGGATCTAAGAGAAGCAAGGAGACAGCTGCTCCCGCAGAGCGTCCAAGGGGGGCAGCCCTGCCGACACCTTGACCGGAGCTCGGTGAGCCCGTAGAGAGTGAATCTGTGTTGTTCGAAGTCCCCAGGTTTGTAGTAGTTCATTACACTGGCCATAGACAACCAATATGCTCCATCTTCTTCTGCTCAAATTTTAATCCTTTTCTTTCGTTTGGTGTTTTGAAGGAATCCACTCTTGACTTTTTTTTCTAATTCATTAGTTTCTGCTTTATCTCTGTTGATTCTTACCTCTTACTTTTCTTGGTTTTATCTTTATTTCATCACTTCTTGACTTTAATTTTTATATCATTTTTTCTTATTAATAAAGTCATTTAAGGACATAAATCATCCTTTAAAAAGAGATTTTGCCACATTCCTTAACTGTTGATATTTAGTTTCAGACTTCTAATCATTTTAAGTAATCTATAATTTCCACTGATTTTTTTCTGACCCATCAGTTATTTTGTAAAGTTACTTTAAGTTTTGGAGTCTATTTGATACCATTTTTTTTGCGTGGCAAGACACTCAAATTTCACTGCATTGATGCTTTGTGTTCAGAGGATGCGGCCAATAAACTTTCTGGGGAAATTATTACTAAGAGTTCAGTTTTTGTAGATGTTTCACTGCTCTTTAGAAAGAATGAGCATTTGGTTTTGTGCGGAATGTGATTCCATATATAACTGGGAACTCACACTTCCTGATTATAGTATCTATATCCTCTATGTCCTTTTTTATGTCCATGGCAAGTTTTGTCTTTATCCCATAGGCATGAGGGTTTTAGATGAGAGTGTCATGTGATAAAGTTTGCATATTTAGAAAGACCAGTGTGAAAGTAGGGAGACAAAACACGGATTAAGGGGAAAGAATGGAGCAGTTAGAAGACCCTCACAGGCAAAACAGAGGAACGCCTGAACAAAGCCCATGCGGTGTATATGGAAAGTGAAAACAGCAAAGTCCCTGGGAAATCATGTAACCCAACCCTCTAATAACACAGATGAGAAAACCAAGGCCAGAAGATGGAAACAACTTACCCAAGGTCACGTGAGCAATTGGCAATAGAGGAGAGGACTCAAATCCAAGCCCTCTGACCATCACCCTTGGGCCCCTTGCACCACGGAATGGTTTTAGAGTCCCCAGGAACACCTACTCAGTTCTGCACACTTCCCATTACCCACACTGCAAGGGCATCTAAACCCCTCCATTCTCTAATTTGTCATTAAGGATCAAACCATTCAACAATGGGATCATGCCCTCATCTGAAAGAATTTATCAGACCGCACGCTGGTGAAGCACAGGTGAGCCACTGTCCCAAAAGCTCCAGACACGGTCCTGCCCAAGGCACAACACGAGCAGCAGTGAGCCCGACAAGTGCCCCCGAAGTGTGTTAGCTCACTCCGGCACCCGCCCTGCGGAAGTATACTCGAATCACACCCAAGTCAAGGTTAAATGCATTTTGGCACACTTAAAAAAGCAATTGTTTTTGAACATTGGGGGCACTAATAAGTGTTACACTACTTTTTAATAGGATAAAAAGAGCACCTGTTCAGCCAGCCTTCCTCCCCTTGCAATTCCTTGCTGTCCTGACCAGTTTTGGGGGGCATTTGTGAAGTAAGTTCTGGATTTTTTAGGTTTGAGTGTACATAAAAATATCACCATGCTCATTATCATGTTAGTAGTTGATGCCTCCACTGAATGGCTACTCTTTTAAACGCTCTAGGTCTCAGTTTCTTCACCCCCAAAATGGAAAAATTGGGGGGAGGGGTGTTGAAGGAATAGAGTTGGTGTATGTAAAGTGCTTTTGACAAAGTTAGTAAGAATTCAGTGTGTGTTAACTTTGACAAGTAGTATAAGAGCTGTCGTCAAACTAATTACGTGTTGTAGTATTCGATAATTTTCTAGAGGGACAGATTGCCTGAGCCTCACAGCCACTTTCTCAAAATCAAGGTTGGTAATATTCTTTCTGGTAAGAGGCAACTTAATGTAGTGGAAGCTCTGGAATCAGACAGACCTGGGGTGGAATCTCATTTCTGTGCTATGTTGAGCAGTGATATCTGGGGCCAGTTGTTTAGGGTCCATAATCCTCATTCTTCTCACCTGTAAAGGCCCCAGTCTCTGGAGTCAACACTGATAGAACCAAGGAATGCTGTAACTCCTCGCCCCCAATCAACTTCTTTACTCAGAATTACTTAAGCTTATCGCTCCCAGGTAAACCCACAAGATAAGGGAAACCAAAGGCCCACCCCTGGGGCTGAAGGACCAAGGCAATGGAAATGGGGCTCTGGAGAGAGGGGAGGGGTGGGCCACCTGGCCCAGAAAACCAAGGGACGCTAGAAACATCACAGGTCCAAACTGAACAAGCACAGATTGTGTGGTGTGAAGACTGAGGCAGTGAGAGAGCCACGGAGAAACGTGACAGTACAATTTCCCATCTCCACTCTGCAGGGGGATGGGCTGAAGCTGGAAATGACTATGTGGGGGGGAAAGTTAGAAGGAGGGATGACTGGGAGACAAAAATCTTGAGGGGAGAGAAGGTGGAAAAATCGAAAATGCGATGCACCAAACTCTAACCAACTCAGTCATGAAAGTTTGGAATATCTCAGCAATTTGATGTGATCTTGTTACTGAAGACAGATCAGTGCCAGTGAAAACCCAACAAAAAGGTTGTGAAAATGAGAAATTCATCTGTACCAGGATGACGAGAGTGCTAGGCATCACAGGTACTGACGTGGACGGTGTTACTGTTGCTATGAATGTTTTGTTACTGCACATCCCTGTGTCAGCCCACAGGGGAAGCGTAGATGCTGTCACCTGGCGTGGGACATGTGATCTATACAGTCATGCACTCCTAGACAATGCCCAAAGGTCTGTGGAGATGGACATCCTGGTTCCCAGGACACACTGAAGGTACAGTGCATGCTAGGGCCAAGAAGCACCCAGTGAGCCCACACCCTTTGCTGACAAGCCTACAGGGCGTCTGCTGCTCAGATATGCTTCCTAAGGGGCACAGTCACCAACCTGTCCTGTTCTTACTGCAATCTGTAATGTCTCCAAATTACATTTGTCTGTACTTCCCAAAATTTGGTCCCTTGGGAAGATGTGGCAACACTAAGACACCCACATACTGGCTGGTACTCTGGTAAGTGGTAAAAGACTTAAAAATAACTGGTAGTCATCTCTTAGTGGGTACTTAGCCATGGCTGACCAGCAGACACCTCTGGGGCAGACCCAGCCTTTACCAGCTGCACCCCTACCAAAGGAAGAGAAGCTAAATATTTCAACCTATTTACAGTGGCCAGGAAAATGAGGACAAGTGTGAGGGTGGCAGTCACTGAGACAGAACCACTGTGACCAGATGCAGACAGGCGCAGCCTGGGTTCTGGAATTTGGCAGGCACAAACACAGATGTTCCTTTCCGGTCTCTGCTCCATTATTCCACCTCTCTCCTCTCCCAAGGTGCCTGAGAGGGGGAATGACCCAGTAAGAACAGGGCAGCAATACCAGAAAACATACCACAGGTGCCTATATTAAAGGGATTGTAAAAGGTGACATTTTCTATTATGGCCCAGTGTGTCCATGCTAATAGTCCCTTTTCTTAACCCCAGGCTCTGCATTGCCCCTCGCAGCCTCTTGACTTTCCTTCTATTAGATCCTGCAGAGCAGCCGCAAGGACAGACTTTGTCTTGCTGACACATCTCATTTCCACTCCTGTTGGCACAGAGAAGGCTACTTTGTTTGTGTCTGATTCCAGCTGGGCCACCACGGGGCCCCACTTGATAAGCAGAAATGACTAGACAATTGTTCCCAGCTTGGCCAGCCGCTGTGCCCAAGACCTTCTTATGAGGACCCTCTCCCACCTCCACTGCACAACCCCCACCCCCACAACACTTCTGGTCCCCACACACCTTGACGAGGTTCCAGCTGAGTGTGTTTTGTACAAACGGTAGTCGCTAAAACAGTGTGCCTCCTAAGGGTAGAAAGTAATTGCCATGTCTGATGTTCTCTCCCATAGAAGCTTGTTCTAGACTAAGGTACTTAATCAGGAGCTGGTAATGAGGTGAAAAGCATACATGTCTTAGAACCAAAAAACCCGTGTTTTATTCACTTATTCAACAAGACATTTTTCCACTGACCACCAAGTACTGGGTACTCTTCTAGGTGCTGAAAATCTACTCAACTCAAGTAACAACTCAAATGATGCCAAAGTCTCACTCAGATGGGAGCCACATTCTCTGGGGCTGGGAATCAACGAGTAACTCTGGGCAAATTATATGGCCTCTCTGCATTGTAGTTTCTTAATCTATCACATGTTACTAAGAACGACAACTGTTTGTGGGGCCACTGTGCCCTTTTGTAATGTGCTACACAAATATGTTAGTTATTATCATTAATTTTTTCATAGCCAGACCCAAGGACCCATTCTTATGAGAAGAGAAAAGAAACCAAAACGTGATTGTCCTGATTTCTCTCCAGCCTAGGAAGTTCAGCACAGCCTCAGATTAGAGGTTTAATTTTCCAAGCTGACGCAGGGTCATCTTTTCTCCCACCGTCCCATGTTCTCTATCTCCCTTCTGTTGTAGTATTTGACACACTGTGAAGGTATTGTCATTGCAATAGCCCATTACTCTGAACAGCATTGGGAGCATACACCCCCTCTTATTCAACTACTGACCCCTGGTGCCTACTATAGTGATGCTATTTCCTAGGTTGCTACTAAACCATTAAATTATGAATGAGCCCTGGCCGGTGTGGCTCTGTTGTTTGGAGCATTATCCCATACATCAAAAGGTCACAGGTTTGGTTCCTGGTCAGGGCACATAGCTAGGTTGTGGGTCCAGCCCCGAGTTGGGAATGCACAGGAGGCAACAAGTTGATGCTTCTCTCTCATCAATGTCTCTCTCATTCTCTCTCTTCCTTCCTCTCCCTTCCTTTCTCTAGAATCAGTAAACATATCCTTAGGTGAAGATTAAAAACTAAATAAAATAAATTATGAATAAGTAGGAATGAATGAGACTTTGAGTACTATTGTTCTATGTGTTATATACTTACCAGACTACACCCTAAAAAAGAAAAATATGTAGTTTATCCCATAAGGGGCATTGTCCTCCAGATTTGTCATTGTCCTTTAATCCACCCATCTCCTCATACGAATACAGTCAAAAGCTTGGACTACATGTCATCTCCTCAGGGGGCTTCCATTCTATGCCCCTTCCTGATATTAACAGCGGAATGGCACCAAATGTAGACCTCAGTCCTTGAGTTTGGGCTAAGAAAGAATTCAGAGCCCAAACTCAAATACAAACAGAAATAGTTTATTTAGAACACCACAGAGGCAGAAAAAGTGAGCCATAGAAGAAGTGTGCCAGCTGGGCTGTGTGGGCTCAGGAAACAAGTTACAGAGGAAAAAGAAGGGCCCTTGGAGCTTAGGAGAAAGAAAGCAAAGGAATGACCCTTGAAGGAAGAAAACGGGAAGGAAAGACAGAGTTTGTGAGAGAGAGAAAGAGAGAGTGAACACTGGGTCCTTTGTCTTAAGGGCTTTTATCTGGAGGTCTCAGGGGAGAATCTCAATAGAATACTCATCAGTTTTCCAGGTGTGTTCTTTCAGGGTCATGGTCTCCACTGATTGGTTGGCACCAGGGCAAAGGGTTGGTCGTTAGTCATCACAGCTGATCCTGATGTCAGCCATGGCATCGCCTCACCCAGCCTTGCTGCTTTTCTGGCCTAGAGCTGAAATACAACTGAGGCCTAGATGTTGTCTCTAGGGCTTAATCTTAAGGGAGTGGTTGTGCAAGAGCTTGTATGGGAATCTTATGGGGCTATTCTCTGGCCCCTTTGTTTCTCTTCTAAGGGGGTCTACCACAGGACCAGCAATATGCTAAGGGAGGAAAGGTCATGCTGAGGGAGAGGTCCCACCCTAGTTTTGCACATTACAAGGTACCTGGGCTTTCTGCCCTGGTGACCTTCAGTACCTGGCCTATCGTTTCTACTCTGCTCATGCCTGCCTAACTGCCTACTACACTAACAGAGCCATTGTTCATTGTAAAATGCGGGAGGAGCTATGCCGAGGCAGGTGAGCAGTGTCTCATAAGGTCACACACCAGATGGCTTTGGTCATACCATGCTCAAGGCTGCCAGGCCCTGGAGCTGCCCCTGGAACAGGGGGTCAACGGAACCCAAGCTTGAGTCCTGTGGACAGGTCCCTTATTGTGCAGGATGAGTGAGAGGATAGGAAGAGAGGATTCTGCCCAGTTCTGTCAGTATCTACCCCACAACTTCTTCCCCAAAGGTCCCAGAAGGCAGTCTTAATTACTGTCTCTTGAGTGTGGACTTTGAAATCCAAACTACCTGGTTTTGAATTCCAGCTCTGCATCTACCAGCTGCAGCCAAGGAAGTGTTCCGCCCTGAGCCTCCCCCAGTTTCTGCATTCATAAAATGGAACTGATAATATTTATTTTGATGTTTTTAATGAATATTAAAGAGATAATTCATATGATGTACAGAGAGTCTAATACATAGCAGATACTCAATAAATGGCAATAATAACATTAATTGAGGGTTTACTATTCGGCAGGCCCCATTCTGAGGGCTTTGCATATATTCACTCATTTAATCCTCCCAACAACTCTATGATGAGTAGGTAATTTAAATGAGGATAAATATAAAATAAGAAATACACACATAATAAATATAACACGATACATATTTAGATAAAAATAGAAAACTAAAGCATAAAGATGCTACAAAACCTGCTAAAGACCAGTCAGCTGATAAGTTCTGGGTCATGATTCATACCCCATTCCCCAGACTCTAGTCCCCTCCCTGACCTGCACGCTAAGCAGCTGCTGCTGTTATTCACCCAACACACAAGTTCCCTAAAAGCATCTCATTCCACCTCCCAACCCCGGGTGGCACAGAGTGCCCATACACATCTGTGTCTTCTCTGGGTAAAATGTAGGGTATCTAAGTGCCATTACGAAGCCTGTCACCTCTGCTTGGTAAAGGACACCCTCATGAAGTGTCAACCTATCACTTCTGAGCAGCTGCCAGCCTCTGTGGGGAAGACCAGAGCTATCTAGGTCTTCCTACTATCTAGGGCAGGTCGGAGAAGGAACGGGAAGCATTCTGGGCGCTACAAGGCACTCCAGGACGGAGAGAGGCAAGCAGAAGCATTCTGGGACTCAGGAGACCTAGGCTTTGATTGTCATTCTCCTTTAGCTGAAGGTATGGACCAGTGATCCAGACAAGAGTTGTTCCTTCTCTGGGTGACAAATTGAGTGCAAGAAAAATCTCAGCTTGACTGAAGTGTAGAGAGGCAAAGACAGCCAGAGAGAGCGCCAACTTCTCTTCTCCCCTGCAGTAACCCTCCGTGTGATGACTTAGCCAGCTCTGAGTAGATTCTGCTCAGCATCTTCATCTTCTCAAGCACGTGTGCCATCCATCCCCTCACTAGATCGAGGCTCTTTAGAGGCAGCAGCTGGATTATTGACCTGGGCCACCACACGGCACCTACTCTTGGTAAATGGTGCACACTGACCATTTGATTTGCCTGGTGAATAGAGCAGGAAATTCCACGTCTGTGACAAATCGACTCTCCATCAGGATCAAGACAAAGGGCAAGGAGGGAATTCACGCTTCCTAGAAAGGTGTCACCTACATGCCATGGTGTGTGGAAAAGATGAAGAGCCCTCCTTCTCTGCCCAACCTTATGTCCTGGGCTCCCAAGAAGTGCGACATTCAGACCATGTCCCAGCCCTCCGTGAGGACGGCTTTCTCCCCGTGCTCTGCTCTGCCCGGGAGGAAATATCACCCAGGTCTCCCTCTCCCTCCCCTCCCCCGAGGCTCAGCCTGGCCCTGAAGGGACCACTGAGGCCTGAAACACCTCCCTCTGCCAGAGAGAGCATGAGCCCAACTCGCCGGCTGAGTGCAGCTGCGGCTGTAGCTTAAGAGCCTTCCCGTGTGCAATAACCTCTCATTATATTTTAATGTTGTTGTAACTTTATGGCTTAATCAGTATTTGCAATTTGTTACTAGCCTGGGCGGCCATAAAATTGTTTTCCAGGTACTGAAACATCCCATCAAGGTTTGTAAAGCAGTGGTTCTTAGTTTATCATGCCCATAAAATGCCCTGGCAATTTGACAGATATAATAACTTTTTTTATCAAGTGTCTAATTTGAGAGGAAATTAAGCCATACGTTACACGCAGCTCGCACCAGGGTTGGGAGCTCCTCGGCCTCTGAGTCTCCCAGGGAGGCCACTCTCTCACCCCATCTGTCCTCTTCAGCCAAGGGCTAGAGTTCATACTCACCTCTTGCACAGGCCTTGGCACCACCCCCACGGAGCCGGGGCTGGTGTTCCTGTGGCTGCAGCGTGACCAGCGTGCTGTGGCCGTTCCTAACGGGACAGTGCTTTCACCCTGGGGCTCCAGCGGTGGTTGAGAAGTTAGGCCCCAGAAAGGGAGTGAGAGCCCTGCCGATGTCTCCCCTCTGTGGCTCTCCCCGCGCGGATGCTCCAGGCCTAACCGCTCCTGGGGTCTGTGCAGGAAAGGCACAGGGCTGGCTCTCTGCTCTTCGCTCACCAACCTCGTCTCCGGGCTCCACATCCATTTTAACCTCTCCTGCTTTTCCTCACATTTTGTTCATTTGTAGTGAGAGAGGAATTGTACTAGAAAAGCATATGGAAAAATAAACATTTTCCTTCCCAGTGACATGGGTTTGCTTCTTTCTGAAATGTTCACATGTGCATTTCTTTTGGGCTGATGTGGAACCAAAGAACGATGTTGGTCAAGGATTCTGCTGTGTTGTATATACCTCCCTGTCCTACCCAGGCCCAGACTGTGACTAACCTGAAAACCTTCAGCCTCACTGTGTGGCGTAGCAGTGTGGGCGGAGCTGAGTTCCCCTCCAGTCCCACTGTGCACAGCCCTCAGCGTCACTGGTGGGGAACAGTTCTCACCTGGCCTTCCCTCAGCCACAAAAGTGTCCTCCCACCATGGCACTGAGCCTTAGGCAATCAGCCTAGAACGTGGGGCTGAGCCCGCCCTCCAGTGTCATTCATCACCATGCAGCGTGCATTCACTGGGTGACCACATGTGGCCAGCAACAGCCGAAGCTCTGAGAGACTCAGAGACAACCAAAACACAGTCCTGCCCTCAAGGGTCCCACCATCTAACTGAGGAGACGACCAGAAAAGCAAAGGTTGGAACTGCAGAATTGCTGAGGGATCTGGCGGGAACACAGAAGGGACCCCAGCTCAGCCTAGGCTAGCCGGAGGGTAACACCAGAGAAGTCAGTGGGGCTCCTGACACAGATACGTATAAATGAATAAAAGCTTCCCTGGTCCAGGAGGATGGAGACGAAGGACTACTGATGCAGAAGGATCTACAGGTTTCCAAGCACAATAACTCGGAGGAGATTGAAAGTATGCCAAGAGCCAGAAAGCAACATGGAGATACTGAGGCTATACGTGGGCTATCTGCTGTGAGCTGTGGGCTGTGGCCAGAGGACACCCAGAAAGACAGATAAGCCCAGGTCCATTGTCTAGTATGCCAAACTAAGGAGTTTGGAGCTGATTCTGAAATTCCAGGAGCCGTCAGAGGACTTCAGGCAGGAGGGTCACATGATCACAATGGCATTAAGGTTGTGATGACAAAGATGGAGGAGGAACAGTAAGTTTGTAGTCAGGCTGAGAAAGTTATTTCTCATTTGTTGGCCGTCTAGCATTCAATACTTTTCTTCACATCCCCCTATTATCCCTGTGTGGAAAAACTGCCCACTATTTTGTGTAGTCTTGGGAGAAAACCGTTTCCTCTTCTGTCACCAAAGGGACAACAGTCTCCATCTGACCACACTGGCATTGCCAGGAGCAAGCTTGTGATAGGCAAAGCTAGTCTGACGCCCCCTTCTAGGATCTTCTCATTTTGAGAGGGTAGCTAAACAACAGACTCTGCACAGGCTGTGGCAGATTGCGTCTTCCGAGAATGGCCACAGCGATGTCTGTGATCCCACATGCTCCTCCAGATCCCGAGCCTCCCTGTCAGGAGGCAGCGTCTACTCCCTCTCCAGAATAGAAGCAGTGAAAGGAACAGCGCACGGCTTCAGAGACTGTCAGAAAAAGTGAAATGGCTTCCATCTGGCTCATTCTCTCTCGAGAAGCTGGCTCTTGGAACCCGGCCACCGTGTACGAGGAAGCCCAGGCCACATGGAGGAGCCATGTGGAAGGGCTCCGGCCAACAGCCCGACTAAGGTCCCAGCTGACAGCCAGCACCGGCCACCAGACCCGTGAGTGAGGCAGCCTTCGGATGACCCCCGGCTGCAGCCCCCGTGCCATCCCAGCTGATGCCAGGTACAGTAGAGAGACAAACAAGCCCCTCCCGGCTGTGCCCAAGTTGCAGATTCATGAGCAAAATGAATGTTGTCATCTAAGTCACGAAGCTTTTGTAGTTTGTGACACAGAACTAGAACAGTGTGCTTGACTGGGGATCCACCCGCCTGACCTCCAGAGATCACTTGACCCCTCGCTGTTTTCTAGTCCTGACCCTATAGCATCCCACCAGTGTTGGTCAGCAAACACCCTCCCGTAGACCTTCCAGCTATGTGACGCAAGACGGAGTGTCTATCGTTGCAACCACTATCCACAACTGTCGTGGTCCCGGAGAGGGAGAGGGATGATGAGGGCCTGAGCACAGACGGGATGGGGGGCAGGGGTTGGAGCCAGTACGTACATAGGACGCAGACCCCAACAGCGCTTGAGGAAGATGTGGGGAAAAGATGCAGGCAGGTTCCTAACGGGGCTGCTGGGCAGATGTTCACGCCATTCGGTGAGAAACACAATTCAAGGGAAAGCAGCTTTCAGGAAACTGAAACACGCAAACTCATTGCAAGTCTGGTTATCAGCTTGGTGATTTCGAGATGCCTGTGGGAAACACGCGTGCAGATTCTACAATACACGCTTCTGGCTTCACCACATCCCCGGAGAGAGGTGATGCTGTGACCAGGACAAAGCCTTCTAGAGAGGCAAGAGTCTGAGGAAAGTTAAGCCCGACCTAACACTGTTTGGACTGAATCTTTAACTTTAAAAAGTGCTCTCCATTCAGGGTCCATGTGAGTGAGTGGGAGCCTGTGCGTGGGTGCGAAAGCATCCAGATGAATGTTTGCGCCTCTCAGACCCCAGCTGAGAGGGAGTGGCATCTTCTGTTTCTCTCACATGAGCACATATTGTCTTCTGGACCAGCTTAGAAGGTTGGCAACTGGCTTCATCTAAGCACAAGAGTAACTGCGCGTTTATGTAAAGGCTTCCTCAAAGGAGCGCTCAGCACTCGGCACGTAATGGACTTATTTATCCTGAGAGCACCTCTGTGAGGCAGTTACAGGACAGGGGTGACCAGACTCTGTAATAAATAATGTCGAGAACAGTAAGAAGCAAAACTAGCCAGTAACTCTGAGGCCCTGGAGGAGATGGGATGGGCCCAAGGTCACCCAGGGAGTTGGGAACTGCTCAAGCCCTTGTGCCGTGACAGCATGACTCATATTCTCTCCAAATGTCCCCTGGGCTTGCTCAGTCCTGTCACCTGCATGGTGAGTCTGTGGTTGTAAGGTGTTAAGAGGTAAATCTACCAGACTGACTGGTTAAGACAGGCCAACACCTCCCTTTCCAGCCAAGCATTTCCTCGCACACCCACTGGCGTAAAGTGACTAGTTGGAAACCCAGAGACAGGTTCCACATAAGTCATTGGGAACCTGGTCTGACTCACTCAGCTTTACATTAAAAAAAAAAAAAGAATTACCAACACAAGGAACTTCAAATCAATAGACAAAAAATCATCCCCAGCCGCACACACGGAGACTAACTCCTGCCCTGTGGAAGTAGAGACAGCATCAGCCATAAAAAGCCCTCTCTTGGCCAGCGTGGGTTTGCTCCAGAGGCTCCAGCTGAAAACAGGAGTTGAATAAGGGCTACATACTGTATTTGTTTAAATTTCATGCCAGTGAAGGTCTGTGACGCAGGAGACAGGTTTATGGAGAGAGAAATAAAATGTTGACAAATGGCCCTGTAATCAACTGGAACATGCAATAAATCATTAGAATGCCAATAACACTTCCAGGACAAGCTTAGAAAGGTCATTACTGTGTCACAATATATCTTCCAGCAACAAACAAAGCAAACAGAACATGTTGGGAATAGGATTATGGGGGGAAGCATCTGTCAGTCCTAATTAAGAATTAACTACAGATCGTATCTTGGGAGATGTATAATTTATTTTCCCTCTTCTTCCTCCCTACACACTTGCAAAAAAGAAAAATAAATCAATAAAAAAGTTAACTCATTTTACAGCAGAGATGGCGTCAAAGAATCAAACACAAAGCGTAGATCAGAGAGAGCTAGGACGCCGGGGAGTGGGAAGCAGGGCCAAGGATAGAGGGAGGGGAGGGCTGGGCTCCTGGCACCCGGGGGGCGGGGGGGAAGCCAGGATAGCTCTGTGTCAGCCTGGCCCCATCGCTCCTCTCTTTGTCCCAGCCCAACCCAGCCCAAGACACTCAGTTTCACACCCTCAGGAATGTCGGGGTTATTTAATACTTTGGCAACAAGGTCTCACAAGCTAGAAAGGGGCATCAGGAAGGTTGGAAGTTTTTTAAAAAAGTGCCAAATCCTTTCTACCTGAATGTACCAGTTATGATTGAGTTTGGCTACAAGCACAAAACCCGACTCACAGTGACTTAAACAAGGAAGTGTTTATTGAAAAATAAACAGGAGTAACAGGAGTCCAGAGGTGGGAGGCTCTGGATCGGCTTTCTGAATGCCTGCCTTATCGTCTTTAGGGCCTTGGCTTTTGCCTTCATCGACTCATGGTCACAAGATGGCTAATGCAGCGCCAGACATCACGACCATGTTCAAGGAAAGACCAGAGAAGAAAGGACGACTCTGTCCTTTGTTTCCCCTGCTATCAGGAAAGCCATAGTTTTCCCAGAGCCCCTGACACCCAGTGAATTTAGGTATTTCTCTTGCTGACCAACATTGTCTCAAATAGCCACCAAAGAGTCTGGGAGATGAAGCAGACACATCGTTACCCCACATAAAAATGAGGCTCTGGTTACAGGGAAGAAGAGAAGACTAGGTTTTGTGTTAACAACTGACAGGGTTTGCCATGCACTGAAGTGGGGTTCGGGCTGAGGCAGGCCTGCCGCCGAGGAGGGGCCAGCTGTGTGCATTTGTCTCACGCTGTTTGCAGAAATGCCCTCTGTCCCCTTCTGTCCGGGCAGGAAAAGGTGCTGGTTTTCAAAGCTCTGCTTCCCAGCTCCGCCCTAACAGGACTGTTGCTGCTAAGGGCACGTGACCACAGTGGACAAATGTGTTATAATTTGGTCTGCTCTTTTCTGCCAAGGGCAAGGCCCATGGCCTTGGGCAGCTGGGAGTAACCGAAGGTGTTCAGAGTAAAGTCGGATCAACCATCTGAGCAGCAGCAACAGTAGAGGAGAAAATACTCACTCCTTCACCACAGGTCTCACGGTAAGCGGTTCTTTCATCCGTGGTGGAGACTCGGGGGCCCTAAGAGGTCCTGTTATTGTTCATCTGGGTTTCGGTTTCCTCCAAGCACATTCTTGTCCTCCTCTCTGTTTGGCTATGTGTGTGTTTGTACTTGTGTGAATGTGTGTGAGTGCACTTTGTGCATATGTACTTTGTGTGCTCATGTGCGAGCGCATTGTGTGTGCTGTGTGTGTGTGCGCTTGTGTGCATGTGTGTGCTGTGTGCATGTGTGTGTCTGAGCATGTGCCTGTCTTCCTCTCACTGCCCCTTCACTACTGCACTCACGAGCCAGGCTCTGCCCTCCAGGAGGTGACTTCCCCGGCATGTCTGGGGAGGTTTCGACACACCGCCTGCTTTTTTATGTCATGATTATTATTTTGACCATCGTTATCAGCATCACCATTGCGGTTACTCTCTCCCATTCTGCCTGCCTTCCCTTCTTGGCTCTCTTTTTCTGCTTGAGTTTGCATTTCTGCCTTTATTTTATTTTATTTTGTTCTGCTGACAGAGACAAGAGCACATCCTAGTTCACCATTTCAGGATTTGTTGCAGACTTCAAGGTAGAGGTTTATGGCTGCGGGTGTCCTGGTGATAGCACGGTTCTTATGGGTCCTAATAAACTCAGCTGCTCTAGGGTCCTCTTAAATTCCAGTATGAGAGAGAGAGGAAAGGCATCATTCAGTCCTGTTACATGCAGGAGTCCTCACCCTGGAAGGCTCAGGATAATGTTTCTTTCTTGGGGGAGCAAAAGCCCATAACTCTTCAATGCTGTCAAGGAACCAGAGGGGAAAGGAAAGTCCTTTTTCCTTCCCACTTGCCTAGATGGATGGCAGATGGGAGATGCGGTTGGAGCTAGAAAGATGGGCACAGAGCAAGGATTGAAATGCAGCAGTGTTTTTTTTTTGTTTTGGTGTGTGTGTGTGTGTGTGTTTGCCAACCCCAAAAAGCCTGTCCTTGATGCTGAGCATGCTGTCGGCCTAGTTAAAAATCCCACATGGTTTCATTTTGCACAAGCCCAGGCTGTGGGCCTCGGAGGCCTGCCTGGAGCAGCCAGAATGACATTCTTAGATACAGCCTTTTACACAACGCCTTCACTTCTTTCGCAAGATTCTCATAACAAATCTGATTATTGTTCTAGTTTTGCACACGAGAAAGCCAGGGCTGAGTGGGAAGTTACTTGTTTGAGGTCACATAGCTGATAAGTGGCAGCTGGGACTCAAACCCAAGTTGCTGCCATGTAATCCAGGGCTAATTCCCTGTCATCACACTCCCCCTATTTAAGGTCAACGGCTACCGGCTGACATGAAAAGCATCTATGCCCATACTTGGAGCAGTCTCTAGAAAATCTTGATGCAAGATGGCCTTGTAGAGAGAAGTGACTACTGACTTGGGAAGTGACTGCCTACGCCAGATCTGTGGGCTTTGGGGAAGTCATTTAACCTCCCTGGGCTTCAGTTTGCTACATTATAAAATGAAGATCATACTCACGATACAAAATTCTGGGGTGCCTCGGGGCCTACAATGTGAGAGGGGAGCCTACCATACTCCTCTCTTACAGGTTATATCTTGAAGTTCGATGTAAAGGTGACTTTGTACATGAGATTCTACTATAAAAAAGTTATCAATGTTTAAAAACACTTAGATGAGACACTTTCTAAGGCCCCTGTGTTCAGCATCTGCCAACCACCTGCAATCGCACACTTACAGAGGCTTGTCCGAGTACCTAGCACATAGCTCACAAATGGAAGCTGCAGGCTCCTGTCCAATCAGCGCCCCTGGTGATGGACACCAGGAGAGGGCTGCCTAAGGCGGGGGCTGTGGGTGGCCTGGGGGTGGCCCTTTACCAAGCTTTCTCTTAAGGATTTGACATTTATCAAATGGCCACACCATCGGTGCCATCAGATTCTTGTTCAGATACAGTTTCCCTGTCCCCATCATGCATGAAGAACACTGGAGTAACTTTGCCCGCAGAAGGATTTTTTATTTATAAACTTGTGCAATCGAAAGCGGTACTTTGGGTCACCTTAAGCTCCCCGTATGACCTGGATTTTGCATTAAATGAAAACTATTAGTATTCGGAAACACTTTACCATGAGGGTAGCTGAGTGACCATGACCTCTGTGTTTATGTAAACGTGTTTTCATTACCACCAGGCCTGGGGTGCAAAGGGGGGGCTGGGAAAAGTGAAGCCACCGCTTGTTAATGCTGTCCTTGCAAACGTTCTGTTATTAGCAGCAGCTCAGATCTAAGGGGGTCGAGCATTGCACGGCAGTTCTGAATTACTCCGCCACAGCAGGTGCACCTGGCCAGACAGCACAGGGCAGGGGCCTTCATTGTCCTCTGCTTAGATCGTTCTGGGCATCTTTCTCCCCACCACTCGCTTCCTGCTCCCAGGAGCCAGCGCAAAGGTCAGCAAACTACAACCCACGGACCAAATCTGGTTCACTGCCTATTTCTGTGCAGCCCTGGAGCTAAGAATGGTTTGGGGGTTTTTATATGATTGAAAAAAATTGAAAGAAGAATAATGTTTCATGACACATAAAAATTCTATGGAATTCAGATTTCAGTGTCCATTAAAAAGTTTTATTGGAATACAGCCATGCTCATTTGTTTATATATTATCAGTGAACAATCACCCTTAAATACTGCAAAGGCAGTTAAGTAGTTTCAGTACAGACTGTATGACCCCCAAAACCTAAAGTATTTACTGTCTGGGCCTTTACAGAAAACGTCAGCCAGCCCCAGGCTGGCCCGACATCGATCCCTCTCTCCCCCTTGGCCGTCACCACACCCGATGGATTCCTGTCTAACATTTCTGGAAAACAGCCCCTTCTCTTAGTGCTAGGTGAGGACCCCAGTATCTCCCACCAGGACTTCCGCAGTGGCCTGCAGCAGGCCCCCCCAGCTTCTAGACTTGCTGCCCGGAACATCTCACTGGTGTCCCCACAGTGTAGGAGAGTGGACTGGATAAGCATGCAGACACTGGAGCCAGACCACCTGGTCCTGGGCAAGTCATTTAAGCTCTAAGCCTCAGTTTTCTCATCTGTAAAATGGAGGTGATAAAATACCTACTGTATAAGGTCATTGTGAAGATTATTTGCAAAACCCTTAAAACAGTACCCAGGACTGCACTCGAATATGCTATGTCATCCATGGAAAACTCAAAGTGGACCTTGTCATTCCTCTGCCTGAGACCCCAGTGGCTCTTCATCATTTATCAGGTAAAATTCAACCCCCTTAGCAGGGCATACAGTCCCTCTGTGATCTGATCCCCATCTACATACTTCCAGCTATATCTCTCCCTACTCCCTGCCTCACACCTTCTGCTCCCATACCTTTTGCTTCTTGTCTTCAGCACTCCCTGGTCAGATTTCACTTCCTCCAAGAAGTCTTCTCAGACTGCACCTCCTCTCTGCTCCCATTATACCCTGCCAGAGCTCCAACACCACTTGCCATATCGAATCTGCTACCATTATATAGTGAGCTCCTTGAGAAAGGAAGCAAAACCATAGGGGCTAACTTGAGAGAAGGAAGAGGCTGCCATCAGAGGGCATGTGAGAAAAGACTTCTTGAAGGGGGTCGCTCTCAGCGGAGTCTTGGAGGCTGGGCAGGACAAGGACTGACCTTGTTCGCAGTGCCTGACACACTTAGATCTTCCTCAAATGTTTCCTGAATAAATGACTGAATTAAGTGATTAGCTCATCACTTTAATCCATTCACTTCTCTGGGAAACTGTGAGTTTGAGTTTCAACCTTATCTCCCACAACCTATAACTTAGAATTAATGATTTTAGATGGACATAGGATTCTGGGCACCTCTGAAAGCAGGGAGAGAGCCTCCAGGAGACCCCCCATTCCTATCAGACCTGAATCACTTTCTTACAAGCACCACTTAGACCATGTCAACACCCTGCTCCAAAATCCTCAGGGCTTCTCCGGCCTACAGAATGAAGACTCGCCTCCGGGAAATGACTTTTAACCTTGCCTCCCACGACTTCCCTACACACACCCTGGGGCACTATTGGACAGAACTACCTGCTCCTCCCCACAGTTTGCGGGTTCAAACAGTGCCTAGCATGTAAAATGCTTTGCAATGTTAGTTATCGTCATCGGACTAACGGCTGAATCAAATCACTTTCGTGAAGACACTCTGCATTCAGGTAGAAACCATACTTTTTTTCCTTTATCAAAAACGGAGTTCCTCTTGACCCCCCCTGTGTTTATTTCCTACTGATCCTGCAGGCTCAGACAAATGCCAGCCCTCCCAGGCCCCTCCTCCACCCCACTCATTCTCCCCCTCAGGGAGAATTCTCCCCTCTCATATCACCTTTGCTTCTTCGAGTGCTTCCCACTGCTACCCTGCGTGGTGGTCATCTGTGTGCAGATCTGATCTCCTGTGTGGGCTTAGGAAGGAGGATCGCTGTCTGTGTTTGGAAGCTCATGCCTCACCGTGAGGCCTGAGCCCTGACAGGCTCACACCACGCTGGTACTATCTCCCAGTATCCCCTAAATCGTCTTGGGAAAACTCAGTTTTTTAATTAATTTATTTTCCAATTACAGATGACAGACAATAACATATGTTTTAGGTGTACAACATAGTGATTACACACTTATGTACCTTACAATATGATTACCCCATTGAGTCCAGTACTCATCTAACACCATGTATAGTTGTTACAATATTATCAACTACAATACCTGTGCTGTATCTTATAGCACTTATATCACTTGAGTGTTTCTTTGTGGCAACATGAAAAGAAAATCTATTTTTTTATAATCCTCATCGGAGGACTTTTTATTGCTTTTTTAGAGAGAGAGGAAGGGAGAAAGACAGAGAGAAACATCAGTGTAAGAGAGAAACAGCAATTGGTGGCCTTATGTACTCACCCCAACATGGGATTGAACCTGGAACCCAGGCATGTGCCCTGACCTGGAATCGAACCCACAACCTTTCAGTGTATGGAATGATGCTCCAACCAGCTAAGCCACCTGGCCAGGGCAGAAAATCCATTTTATAGATAAAGAAACTGAGACCCAGAAGACTTGATTTGCCCAAGGTCATGGAGCTACTAGGTAGTGGAAGAGGAAGCACCTTCTCTGGCCTTTCCCCACATTTGTGCCATTGTCCCACAATGCCACAGGCTAAGGACAAATAGCTCACAGGGGGCTTTGGGCCCCTCCAGAACCACTTGCACTGGGAGATATTAACACGGCTTTGATAAGACAGAAATTCAGCTGATATAACTGAAGACATCAACATCCTATCTTTCCTTTATTCCCTCCCCTCACCATGCCTACTTCCTACCCCAGAAACACTTAAAAGCTGTTTAAGGTTTTTCTACATTGTAGCTGTCAGTACTGTTAAGGATGTTGGCGGTGGGGTCTCCGTACCCACTCTACAATCACCATCTGCCAGGCGTTCTCTCTGCCTACCTTTGTGTTTACACAGTACCTATCACTAGTACATCAGCACGCTTTGACAAACAAGCTGCGTAGTGCAGGAAGAAAAGAGAAAAGTTGTTTGTGACTGACGCTGTTAATTATCACTTCGTTACACCCAGGCACTCCTTAAAGTGGCACATGGTCTCAATGCCTGCGCACATGTGCATGTATTTGAAGACATCCTCCCCCATCACAACACGATGTAAACTATAATCTTTATAGAACATGACACGCAACGCAGCAGTTCTCACCCACGTGGCGGTAATGCCACACCATCAGAACAGCTGTAACCAAAATGGGCAAACTTATTTATTACCTGACAAGGATTTCAGTTGACCACAAGTTTAATGGCGCCAGGAACACAATGTGACTGCTGCATAAACACAATGCTGGATCAAATTTACACTCCCTTAGTGGAAGCAGACGTTCCAGCTCACGGACAGTAAAGACCCCACTACATTTGGTGATGGGCAAGACCACAGTGGCTGTGTTGTGTTAAATCCCAAGAGGCACGTTTTAACCCTGGAGAGTGTCCAGACAAGGAGACCGGGATGGTGACAAGTCTGGTAACTAGTCATATGAGACATGCGGAAGGAATTAAGTGTGTTTAATCTGGAGAGCAGACTGCTACGGGGAAGTAGAATCACTGTCTGAAGATGTCTCTTCTCCGTGACTCCAGATGCCTGGGCTGCTATGGTGCAGATGGAGACCGCAATTGGGATCCTAGGAAGTTATGTTGGAGGGCAGCTCTAGACGTCAGTCAATCTGTCATCCACCCAATTACAGCTTGGGGTGCAGTTGAGATCTTAGGGAGATTAACTTAAGCCCCAGTTCTTCCAGAGTTACGTGAACACCCAAAGGCTTACCTCTCATAGTCATTTCTGCCTGTAGGCTCCTGCTTCAGTCAATGCTGTCTGTTTCTGCCCACCAAAGGCCAGGGGTGGAATAAAACTCTCAATTCCTTGATACATGCGCGCGCCCGCGCGCGCGCGCACACACACACACACACACACACACACACACTGCTCTATAGAGCACATATGTCCCTAAAGGACTTCCCTATCAGGTGGGAGAAGAGACAACGGAGGAGACAAAGGTGCTGCCCTCCCACAACTTCAAAGAAGCAGGAGAAATCCTTATAAAATGACCTTTGTTCCCCCATCAGCCTGGAGTTTCACTGACTCTTGACTTCACCCGGCCCAAGACTTCCTCCTCTTCCTGGCCTTTTCCTTTTACCTACTCTCTGTCTTCTCATCTCTTTCCTCCTCAGTCCATTGCTCTCATTGTCTCATGTGGAGTAACTTTCTCTCTTGATGTCTTATCAACCGACGGCAGTTATACTTACAAAGTCATCAGCACCCCAGGCTGGCTTACCTTAAACCTAGACACCAACTTCTACAATGGAAGTTCTGATGCCAGATATTAATAAATCAGCATTCATCAGTCCAGTGAGATCCTGGGGAAGAACGTTTCCATGGACAAGTAAATTTGGGAAATGGTGATACTGGGGACCCCTCTTGGAAATTAACAGTTAACAAAGTAACTTGTTAAAGTGCCTACAAATTCCTCCAATAAAGAAACCTGTTTAACTGTGTGAAACCCAATATTTCCAGAGCTTTCCAGGCCACGGGTTCATAATAAGAACACCACTGCTGTTCCACGGACTATGCCTTGGGACGTGCAGGCGAAAGGCCTGACCCAGTGAAGGGGACATGAGGTTAGGCCCTACGAGCAGAAGTGCTGGGAAGATTGAGTCACCTCCCTGCAGCACAAATGCTTATCCTGTTCTCAACTCGCCGGGTGACCTTGAGCCCATCCCAGCTCCTCTAGGGCCTCTCAGAGTTATGGGCTAGTTTTGCTTCTTGCTGTTCTTGACATTATTTATTACAGAGTCTGGTCACCCCTGTCCTGTAACTGCCTCACAGAGGTGCTCTCAGGATAAATAAGTCCATTACGTGCAGAGTGCTGAGCGCTCCTTTGAGGAAGCCTTTACATAAATGCGCAGTTATTCTTGTGCCCGTATTAAGTCCGTTAACAACACTTTGAGCTGGTCCAGTCCTCTACACAGGTTCTGCGGAGTAATAGGAAAGAAACAGGTGATGTGAGCCCTGGCCAAACAGAGCTTCGGTCTCCTTTGAGATGGCATGTCTACACACTTACATGCTTGTGCGCATGCACACATACTTGCATGCACACACAGATGAAACGCTCTTAAGATTCAGTTTTAGGCTAAATAACATCACTGTCTTATTTCTGTTCGATACCTTCATCTCTGCAGGAATTTGTGCTGGTCATGGGCCTTTCTTTCTTACATGTCTATGTAACCTTGTTTTTCAGAAGAGAAAGCTGAGACCAGAAAGATGAAACAAATTCTTTAACCTCCCATGGGAAGTGGATGGCAGGACTGGGACTGACTCTGGGATTCTCAGCCTGTTGCTTTTTCCCAGGCCTGTACCCCAGTGTCCAGGCTTGTCCTATGGGAAAGAGCCTGGGACAATTCTCTCCATACTGCACTTCCAAGCGGAGATCTTTATAACAATTGCAGCTATCCAATAACAGATGTTGTTGGGTTTACGATTCCTAAACATACTTGAGCAGAAACCAGAATCCGTTGAGGATGCTATGGATAGGTGTGATGTGGGACCAGATGTTTCCTTCATTCAGCCACTCATTCATTTATTTTTCATTTCCCATGTGCCAGGGGCTATTCTGTGCTCTACGCAGTAATGAACAAAACGAAGTTTCTACCCTTATCTGAACTTCCATTCTAGTGAACAGGACAGGCAATAAGCAAACAAAAATATGTGCCCCTGACAAACAGCTGTAAGTGCCATGAAGCAAACTAAGACAGGTAAAAACATGGAGAACTGTAGGCCAGGAACAGGGAAGGATGAGCACGGTCAGGACAGCCTCACTAGGAAGGTGACATTTGAACAAAGACTTGAAGGAAGTGAGAGAAGATGTCTTGAGAATGTTGGGGTGATGAACCTTCCAAAGAATAGGAAGCAATAAGAACAAAGCCTCAGAGCTGGGCTGACGTGGGGTGTGTTGAGGAACAGTGAGGAGGCTGGTATGGCTGAAGCCAAGGGTGTGTGGCAGGTTCGTGGCAGAAGACAAGGCCAGAGGGTAAGAAAGAAGCAGTAGAGTCCAGATCACAGTAAAGACCACTGCAAGGGGCCTTCCAAAGCTGATTCCGTGACCATGTAAGTCCTAATGTTGGTTACTGCCACATCCTGATTTCTATCATTCTAAGAAGCATGCTGGTGTAATTTCTGACCTAACATAGGCTATCAGGGGGCTGGTAAAGCACCTTCCACCTGGTCTGCACAATGCTGGAAGGAGCCAGTAGACAGAAAAGCTGAAGGAAGGAATCGATTTTGCTGTTGCTATCTTCTACAAGATGGCCTAACAGTCATCTCCCAAGTGTAAGATGCATACTATATAGTGTTGTCTAAAGTACACTGGCACTTGTAAAACATAGCTGTTTCTTTTGGTGTAGTGGAATTCTCTTACCTTCATCAACAACCAGACAAGGCTAGAATTCAGCTTTCCCTCTGAAGCTGAGTTGGATGTCAGTTTAGGCACCATATGTTTAAGGGACAAGGCACCTTGAAGGCACCAAAAGATCCAGAAGCCAAGGAAATGGGGGTACTGAAAGGAAATAAGAACTCCTGTGATTATGTAGAGTTTCAAGCTAAACCCACAGCTGAATCTGAGGATTACTGGTCTCAAGTCTACTATGTCATCCCTGCCCAAGGATGGAGGCTGGTCTGAGTCCAAGGTATACTTCCCCCACAGATGTTTGTGAACTTGTCCCAGTGCCCAAGGAGAGGGGGGAAAGGGCCAGAGTCAGCAGGTGATTATCATCTCCACAAGAGCCATGACACCTTTTCAGCCTATTCCCTCCCTGTCTACAGTCAGTCCTACTCACGTTACCACCACCTTCCTACACCAGGCAAAGGTCCTCTATTTCCCTCCAAACCTCAAATCACCAAAAACTCAACACAGGACTGGATCCAATAGCAGAAGAGGTCATTGCCTACGTAATGTATTTCTACCCAGGCCAACACACATAAAGAAGAACCATCAATGTTCTTGGGAGGTAGAACATGGCAAAGCTGAGCCTTCCACTGAACTGGGGTATATGTCCCTCGAGGCTGAAGGACAAAAGGCAGCTCACTGGGGAAACAGGGACAAACCTCTTCTGCCTGAGTCTTTCCCAAGAGCCAAGCTTGCCTTTACTGATTGCAAAAACTTCATCAGTCTTTGTCTAAACAGAAATGCATGACAGAAACAGGGGGCATTTGCAAACATGAGCTACATCCCCTTGTAATCCCCTTGAAATTGCTCTCTGCACTTAGAGCCCCAACTTGACTTGGAGCCACATCCTCCCCTGCAGCTCATCTTTGCAGAGAAGGTTGGTGTCAACCCTGGGATGCTTTCTACAGGGAATATATGGAGAGCTGAAGCGGACACATCTGTCTGTTCACAAACTCTTGGGAAGCTTCCCTCCAGGGACAAGAGCCTGTTACTGGATTGACTATTGTGCTTCCACAAGAACTCATAAACCTGAGACACACTCTCAGACAAAGCAGCTACCAGACACAGGTGACTACAGTGCCCTTTCAAGGTGACTCGTCCCCACTGAGGCACATGATAAATGACAAGCACAGTGGGTTTTGAATAGTAAGTACAAAAAAAAAAAAGAATGTAAAATATCTCATTACTTTTTATATTGCTTTTTTATGCTGCTTATATTTTAGATATACTGGATTAAATAAAATATATTATTCACATTAGTTTTACCTCTTTGTTTTTACTTTTTATAATGTGTCTGCTAAAAAATTTAAAATTACACGTGGCTTGCATTATATTTCTATTGGACAACCCTGAGCTAGAGGATGAAGAATCAATGACGGCATTGCCTAAGGAATACTAGCTCTTTCCAAGATGAGCAACCCATGAATGAAAAGTGCTGAATACCAAGTGTGCCTCAGTTTACCCAGCAGATGTGAGGTCAACCTAGAGAGGTGGAAAGACCATAGGCCTAAGCACCAAATATGCAAACCTTGTCACACCAACAAATGAATGTGTGACCAGATGAGGGAGTGAAGCATAATCCAGGCCTCTGGTTGGCCAGTTGTGGCCAGAGTTTGCTGGTACGCCTTTCACACCTTGTTCTCTCCTTTACCTTCTTCTCAAAGGTTTGACATTTCCAAAGTGCAGAACCTCACTGCTAGCATTTCCTATCTTATCCCCCATAGATGTGATATAGAAGGTGGTTAGACAGACCTGAGCAGAGTGAAAATGATACGTCAGGTACAGAAGGTCACCAGGGTGGAAAGCCCCAGGTGCCTAGCAACCGGCAAAACTGGGAAAACAGGTATTGTAGGGTGGGACCTCACCCCTAGGGTGACCTTTCCTCTCCTAGCATACCACTGGGTATGTGGTTTGGAACATCCCCTGATCTTTCCTCCCTTAGCACGTCCCTAGTCATGTGGTGGACCCCCTTAGAGGAGAAACCAGGGGGCTAGAGAATAACCTCATATGACGCCCACACAAGCCCTTGCATGACCACTCCCTTAAGCAGTAAGCCTCCTGGACAATGAGGTTCTGACTCACATCAGATCATCTTAGGAACAAAGTCTCAGGTCTGCTGACCACAGAAACAAAGTTTTGGTCAAACCAGAGACAACCTTTAGGCCTCAGCTGTGTCTCAGCTCCAGGCCCAGAAAAAGCTGACTGCAGTGACTAACAACCCCCTCCCCACCCCAGAGACCGCAACCCTGAAAGGACACACCTGGAAAGCTGATAAATATTCTGTTGAGATCTTCCTCTGAGACTTCCCCTAAAATCCCTGTCTTTGGAAAGCCGATAAAACCCCTTAAGATGAAAGACCAAGCATTCTCTCCCCACCCCACGCCCCTCCTTCCCTTCCTTCCCTCAGTGCGTGCCTTTGCTTTCTCACTCCTAAGCTCCAGCACCCTTCTTTCGCCAGTATAACTTGTTTCCTAAGTCCACACAGCCCAGCTGGCTCACTTCTTCTACCTCTACAACGTTCTAAACAAATTCCTTACACCAAAGTTCTTGGTTTTGAAATCTCTCTTAGCTGACCTCAAGGACCAGGGTCTAACTCCACAGGTAATATCTGCAACCATTTGCCATTAACAGATGGCTTCTGGAGAATCGGAACAGCCTGAATTGCTGTTCTGGTCTTCTCTGGATACAATGGGAAAATGTGGGGTTGGGGTTAGACAAATCTGGATTCAGATTTTGCTTCTGCTGTTCACAAGCTGTATGAACTCAGGAAACTTAACCTCTCTGAATCCTAACTTCTTCGTATGTGGGCCAGGTAAAATATCAAAGCCTCAGTAAAAGTTTCACTGGCTACGTGCAAGTGCTTTCATGGTACCTAGCTCATAAATGATAGCCATTACTGTTTGGTGTTGGCTCCTGTAACATTTTATGTTATATTCTTAATTTTGTTGATGAAGTCCTATTTCAAACGCAGGAGAGGAACTCTGGATCCCTGTCTGATGGAAGGAGTACTTCCCTAAAGAAAAGAACTGCCCCCTGCTTTTTTTATCCCAGCATTCTTCCATCCATTGGGAACCCCTCCCTTCCTGTGTAGATGTTAGGCAATCCAGATTTTTCCTACCTTGGTTCTCAGATTTACCTAGAGCAAGGCACACTTGTACCTAACTCAGCATCTAATGCTATCATAAGTTCCCAGTGCAAAACTCCGACCCCTTCCCCTTCCCAGTGTCAAAGCAAAGAAAGAGAAGCCCCACCTTGTTTTCCTCCAGAGGTTCCCCTCAAGGCAAAGTGGGGCTGGGGGAGGGATAACAGCCTGAGGAACCAGTCTGCTCCAGTATGAGGAGCAGCAGGAGAGGATTTGGCTTGAAGTGGAGAGAGTACAGAAAGAAGAAAAACCCAAACACAGCTTTAATTAAACACAGTGTATCTAAATCAGAGAGGTATGCTCAGAGAGCAAGGAAGGATGAAATGGAATTTTTAGAAGAAAACACCTGTGTCTAACAAGACCACCTTCTTAGTCTCATCAACATTGAAATGAACCCCCAGGAGAAGGAGCCTGCCTCCGCCTGCAAGGAGGGCTGAGAGCTCCCTGAGCCGCAGGCCAGCTTTGTGCCTCTGACTTGATCTGCCAAGACAGGGTTCCCCCTTCAGGGCCTCCCCCCACCCCAAGGCATCCTTGTCTGCCCAGGCATCCAGAGGCAGGCGTGGCTGAGCAGCAGGGCCTCATGGGAAAGTGTCAGGGATATCCCCCCTTCCTTGCTCTCTCCCTTCCTCTGCAGAGCATCCTGGGAAATCTTCACCACATGAAAGCCACCATCTGTGTTGGGTGCAGTGGGGCTTCCCATCCCTGCTACTCCCCTCCCACAGGAACCTTGATGTTCGCCAAGTTCAAGGACTTAGCTTTGAGTCTCACTGCTATTTTGACCTCAGGTCTTATCACTGGATGTCTCCCTTACCTCTGGCAGCTGGCCTCACTCTGAACCTCAGTTCAGACACCTGGGCTTTGGTACCAAGGTCTTTAAAAGTCCTGGGCCCCTCTCTTTTATTAGTCACTGCCCTCTGGTTCTCCTGATCATCAGTCCAGCGGCTGGCTCTTAGTCAAGAGAAATACACAGCCCCAGGTCCCTCATCTCAATACTTCCCCCACCTATTTGGAAACACCTTGCCACCTCTCACTTTTATATGATGTCAGGCACTCAGTAAAAGATTAATAAATCTATGTTAGATGAATGTATGAATGAACCTAATCGGGGACTTAGGAAAGCTTTATGGTGCCAGCTTCCTCTTGTATTTGAATGTCATTCTTGCTCTGCAGCCTGCTAATAGTCTCCAGCTTTAGTATGGAACCCCCTCTATTAAGTGGCCAAAGCATATCCATAGTCATCCACTAAATAACCTGCCTCAGTGCTGATGCTCAGTGAAACCCTGGTCTGTAGGCCAGAGGCAAGTTGGGAAGCATCTTAGAGAACCTGATTTGCATTGCATCACAGCAGGGAATTCCTGAAGCAAAAAAAGAGCAGGAGGTTCTATTGTGGACACTGCACCTTGGCTGTCATTATTCTCTACTCAGAACATCCTCTGGACAACCTCCTTGAGCTGGCAATGCAAATTTCTTAAATATTTCCAAAGTAAGTGACCATAAATTTGAGCACGTTGAAGGTCCCTGGGGCAATGAATAAAGTCTATAAAATCTATAAGGTAGAGAATGGAGCCTGCCCAGTCTAACCAGTGAAAAAGAATCATAAAGAGAAAATATTCAAAACAAACCTTTTATATTGTTTGGCTTTACATACTTAATAAATACGTATAAAAGTATTTACTTGCATTTTATATTCTCATTCAATTTCAACATCACATTTTGGTAATTTTATAAAGTGAAAATGTAAATGTCCAGGAATGAAAAGACAGGTTCAACATTATGATTTTTTAATGAACATATAGGAATAGAAATAGGATGATACAGAGGTTTTTAACATTCCAAAAATTCTTTATACAGGTCTCTTCAAGAAGTCAGCCTTAATTTTCCTCCCCGTGAGAGTGGGTTGGACATGGCCATTCACTTTTAACAATGGAAAGGAAAAGTGATAGTGTGTGACTCCCAGAACTAGTTGTAAAAGGTTTTGTGGCTTCATCCTTGGTATCTTGGATCACCTGCTCTCAGGGAAGCCAGCTGCCACATGTTAAGGAAACTCAAGCTGATGTGTGGAGGGGACCATGTGGCAAAGAACTGAGGCCTCTGGCAACAATCAGAGAGAGACTGAGGCTTTGTGAAGACCTGAGCCAACTTGGAAAGGAATCTTCCAGCTCCCATCCAGCCTTCAAATGACATAGTCTCAGCCATTGTCTAGATTACAACCTCAGAAGAGACCCTGAGCCAGAAACGCCTATGAGCTATTTCCAAATTCCTATTGCACAGAAACTGTGAGATCATAACCCCCAGGCTTTGGAGAACAATGCCCTACATAGCAATAGATAACTAATAGGAAGATAAGATACTTCGATGTTCCAAACAAGATTAGAACAGAAGACCAAGACTTGTGGTGGGTTTGTGCACACCAACCAGCAGCTTCAGATATGGTCCTAATAATGAGAGAAAGAAGCTCGACTCTCCTGGGTGTGTTAAGCTGGGCCTTTCTGTTGCATGCATTGAACCCACAGGACATCCTCCATGGTCCTGCCAGCGGCCAGTCAGCTTCAGGATTTGGAAACCAAAGGTGTGGCGGAGATAACTACGGAAATCTCTTTTCCACGGCCCTAGACAGGATCTTTAAGAAGACTTAGCCTGCCAACCTGTTGAAACGTGCCATGTTATCACCATGTAAAATCTTCTCAAACCAAATGCCCACCACTCTGGGAAGTTGGGAATGAGATCAGTCATCTTACAGCCTTGAAACAACACTTCCGTGTTACCTTTCTGCCTTCCCAAGTTCTCCTACAAAATGAGAACCCCTATTTAGTTGAGTGTAAATTTTTCTGTATACCCACTCAGGAAGCTTGTGACTTCTAGGAATCATCAAAAAGGAAGACGTTCTTCTGCTATTCTATGAATAATTTTCCTTAATTTTATCTGTGGTGGGGGGTGGTTTAGAGGTGAGAGGGTATCTATGGTTTTCATGTACTGAATGCTCCTAAGATAAAGTCCCAATTCCTCCCTCTCCAGTTTTGATTCCTCCGATTCCTGGGCAGGTGAGAAGCCCCACTTCTGAGGCTCTCCCTAACGATGAGGCACGGCAGCTTATACGAGTAGGTGTCTTTCCCCCAGCAGCAAAAGAACGTCTGTCCTAGTGAAAATTTCCTAGTGATACAAAGGGATTATAAATTGCCATAGGGCCAAACTAGATCCACTCTCCTGGGGTTTTTTTGTATAGTATCAGCAAGATCAATGACATTTGTTCTGCTGCATGGCAGGTATTAAATTCATCTCATTGTGCTTACTTTGTTTGTTCAATGCACATGCCTAACAATAACACAGAAAGGGTTCCTCCGGAGCTCCAAAGAAACCGGAGTCGGTATCGGAGTCTGCGTGCTGTGGTCAGGCACGCTCGGCAAGCTGCCTGCTTGTTTCTCCCTGAGTATCGCCAGCATTGAGGAATTCTGAAGTTTATATTTTGAATCCCATGAAATGGCGGGGGGGGGGTATTTGTAATGGATGATGGAGAGAGAAAAAAGGATTCACAATGCTAAGTCCTTACTATTTGACAAACATTTAGATTTAATCCTCACAACAACCCCACTGGGTGAGTAATCACTTTGCTGGTGATATAGATAGCAAACCAAGCTTCAAAGAACTTGTTTGCCTTATAGACATAGCTAGTGAAATGGTGGATCAGGATTTGAAACCAGTGGTGAAGTTAAAATCTGTTGCGTTTTTACCACATTAAACTGCCTCCTTAGATAGTGGGCAAGGAAGATTAAGGACCCCTGGGTGGGAATGAGGACTAAGCAAGGGTTCATGGGACTTTAAAGAATTACTTAGTTTTCAAATGATTAACAGAATTTTGGCACCAACTACCCAGATGCTTGGTAGATTTTTTTCCTTAGTGGTTTACTCTATTTGTGAGCTAATCCCACAATCCCATTACGAGAAAAAAAAATATATACTTTTGAGGTACAAATGAGAATCATGGATGTTGAGGGACTGGTAACAGAAGGGAACAATTTAGCCAGTATATGAACCTAGCCACCACCACCCCACCACCACCCAAATATCCATGCTGTCTTCTCATTCTTTTAAGATTTATTTATTTATTTATCTACTTATTTATTTATTTTTAGAGAGAGGAAGAAAGGGAGAAAGAAAGGAAAAGAAACATCAATGTGAGAGAGAAACATCAATTGGTCAACCTATGTATATGCCCCAAGTAGGGACAGAACCCGCAATCCAGGCATGTGCCCCAACCAGGTATCGAACCTGCAACCCTTTGCTTTGTGGAATGACCTACAACCAACTGAGCCACCCCAGTCAGGACCTGTGTTCTCATTCTTAAAACTCACCATGCACAATGTAATTCTTTTGAAATAATAAACTATGGTTTGCTATAAAAAAGAAATGGCCACAGAATGAGTTTTTAAAAAAATGTTTAAACTGTCATGTATTTTTAAGTTAAACATAACCCTGATGAGCATGTTCTTAGGGAAAAAAGTCAGAAATCTACACAAACATGCCTTCATACATTGTGGCAACCTGGGAAATCTGAAACAGTCTTGAGGTCTGTGTTTTCCAAAAGTCTGGATGTCTTATGTAGCGAATCCCCACAATGGCTGCTGGGAAGGTACCCAGAGGAACGAGACAAGATCGCAATCTCAACCCCTCAAGATACTGCACACGAAGACTTAAAAGCACCGTGAAAACTGGCACAAGATAGCATATGATTAATTACCACAGAAATGAAATAGACCATGAGGTTCTGGACATTCACCGGGGACAGACCGCTGACCATGGGTTGTGGAGTGCAGGAGGTTTCTGTGGAGGATGTCAATGAGAGTATGACCTTGAAAGAATAATGATTAAAACTTGGCATGGATGGAGTGGGAGCGAGAGAAGGGGAGGCACGCCACATGCAGGTTTAAGGCAGGTCTTCCTAACCGATCTTATACTTCCATATAAAAATCGGTATATTGGAAAACTAAATTAAAAACCATTTTTGTGCCACACAATTTATAGAACCTAGCATAGTGCTAGACACATAGTAGGCACTCGAAAACACTTTGATTTGGAATATTCCAGTCTTTGAAACTGTGTTCTAATAATTGTGTGTGTGTGTGTGAGAGAGAGAGAGAGAGAGAGAGAGAGAGAGAGAGAGAGAGAGAGATGGGTGGATGAGGTGTCTATCTTTCTGAGAAAGCTGAGATCCAAGGAAACAGAGTGACTTCTCCAGGCCCGTGGGCTAATGAACAGGACTGGGATTGGCATTTGCAGTTGCCCAGCTTCAATGCTGGCCCATCTTCAGTGGATGCAGCAAACTAAAGCAACTCACTAAATGCCTCTCAAAGATTTTGAGCTGAAAGAATTTGCAGGGGCGGGGGCGGTGATTACAATAATTAACAAGTAACCCTAAACTCCCAGATCCACAAAGTCAGGATCCTCATTGGCCTGGAGTGTTACTGAAGTGACCTCACCAATAACTCGGTTAGTCCAGGCCATTCGGGCCGGAACCCTAGCACAGCAGAAGCCACCAGAGCACTGCGGAGCAGCCCTCCCCTCTGCTGAGGCTATGACGGAGATTACTGAAGGCAGGAAGAGAAGTCATCTGTCTCTGAAGAAAAGCCTGGGCAGATGTCCAGAGGCCTCTGAACCAGGCCTCAGAGTGTCTCGGAGCCGCCCCCAGCCCTCTGTCCTGACAGGCGGCCTTCACCTGTTCTGGTCCAGGCAAAGCTCCTGGTAGCCATGATGGATGCAAATTCTCCACTGTGAATCTGAGTTCCCAGCGGGCACTCCAGCTGAGAAATCGCTGCAATTGGCACCCTAATAGCTCTTTAAAAATAAGTTACACTTTTGACTTGCTGGAGTTTGCTGAATGGCTAGCAGGGAAGAAAAATGTAAAGCAGAAAAAAGGAGAAAAAAACAAAGGAACATTATCAGCCAGCTTTGATCTCAAGACTGTTTCATTACTATACTCTAGGTTAAAAGGAGGGAGGGAAGAAAAAAGCAACACTTCAGGCAGGAAATGTCTATTATTCAGAAATGTAATATAATTATGTGTCTGAATGGCCCAGTTTATCAGGCAGCATTTTCTGGGAAGGATGTGGTAGGGTTGGACACATCATCTCCTCTCCTCCCCAGCTCCTTCCCAACCCCAGACACCCTTCCTCCCACCCCCCACCTTTTTTTTTTCCCTCCAGGACACTTCCAATTTCCCAGGTTTCTCGACCACTTACATGTCTTTCCTGAGTGTTTTTATATAGCGTAGGAAATTGGGTAATGAAAGCCGAGTCATACATTTCTGCTTTATGTTTCCAAAGAAGCAAGTGTGACTGTCAGGTTTACAAAAGATTGTTTATGTTCACTGGCGTGAAATGGGGAGCCAGCGTGCGGAGCAGAGAGAGAGAAAGGCCGGCCAGGCTGCGATGACAGCAATGCATTCATCCTCCACGCTACAGCAGACAAAGCGCGCTCCCTGCCTGACAGGGACCATAAATCATGGGCAGGAGATGCTGTACCTACAGCTTATACCATTCCAGATGACAAACACACAATAATCCACAGAGCACAGCACTTTCTCTCTCCCGGATGGTTCCTCCCCCACCCCCCTGCTCTCTCCTCTTCCCCGCTTCCTCTCCTTGGGCCTCCTCCATTTCCAGCCTTCCCCCTCCAGCTCTCTCTCTCTGTTTCCTAGCGTCTCGGTTTTTTTTTCTTTCCTTCATGTTTTTCCTCTTCCTTCTCCCAGTTTCCTGTCTCTTGTCTCTACCCACCTTCTCCTATTCCCTGGTTCTTCACTCCTTTCTCCTGTTCCTTTGACAACTTCTGCCTGCATATCACTTTCTCTTTGGAAATTTCTTCTTTCTTTTCTCCGTTCCTTCCTCTTCTCTCTTGCTTCCTCTGTCCCTTGCTAATCTCCCTTCTTTACTTTGTTATCTTTTTCCTACTCTCTTCTTGCCCTGTCTGCTGTGCCTCCTTTCCTCTCCTCCCTGCTCCTCCCCCGCCCTTCCTTCCCACTCCTTCCTCTCTCTTCCCCTCACCTGCACTCCCTCTCTCCCCCTCAACCCTTCCGGCTCACCTAATCTGCTGAGAAAAACGTCACCTATATCCAGCAAACCCCTTGGGCATGGAAACAGCGAAGAGATGGGGCAATATTTCCAGAAGGGGGAACCTCAGCACTGCAGCCATCCTGGACCCGTTACAGAGGACAGCAGTGGGGACAGAGGGATGCTGGTCTCTGACCAGATGGCCCAGGCAGGGATTCTCCCTTAGCAGCCAGGACAACATGAAATCTGAGAACCAGGGCAGAAACGCAGCCAGTCCCTTCGGCACCATAAGAGTCGATGGGTCTGCAATTCTGAACACACTCAAGGCACAGTTCCATGTTTATGAGTTTATTTTTCTTGCCCAAACCAAGGAAACTCTTTCCTCACTCAGGGCTGGCTCACGAAAGTCACTTTCAGTATTGGGATGTCTGCATATATTTGGAAAACCAAGGGATGTGAGAACTCCCCTCATTACTCACGCCCAGATTTTTAGCTAGAGCCTCGATGTGAAAGACTAAATCTGAGAGACTTCTCTTATAGACCTTGCTCCACCTCTTTATCACAGACCTCTCCCTAAGAATTGAATTATAAGGAAGCGCAATGAGAAGCCACCTCTCCATTGTCCTTCATCCCCAGAGGAACACATTCTCTCTCCCCATTAATGAACCCTGGGACCTGAGGGCCTAAGTGAAGATGAATCACTTTTCAAGGTTGACTGAATCACATTGCTCAAGGTTCCCTGGAACAAAGTTAGGTGTTCTTCCATAAGGGTTACGCCCTGACTCCCAGGGCTAGCTAGCTTGGCCACTAGCTCATCTCTCGTTCAACTTCACATAAAACACTGGGATCATTGCATGCAATCAGCGATGCAAACTTAGTTTGCACTGGGGATGAAAAACATGTCATGGCTTTATCATATCTTGCTTTTCCAAATTATTTTCACGCATTAATCTGGTATTATGAAATGCTGAACCACCGGTACTCAGGGAACACTCAGTCTAGATTCTGACTTCCCACTGCTTGTGAAGCATACATCTTCATCTTCTTGGAAATGGAATCCAGAGCAGACAGCTGGAGCCTCAGACCTCAGGGACTTGGCCTGAGCCACAGCAAGTGATTTACAAGGATGGCTTCCAGCCGGCCAGCCCACTGACTGCAGCAAAAGAGGAAGGCTCCAGAGAGAGGGCCGTCCACCCAGCATGACATGGCCTCACTCTGTTCTCCTTTTGAGGTTTTAATGACCTCGCAGAGCACTGGGAAGAGTCCGTTTGACATTGGGTCAACTCAGAGCTGCCAAGCTGGGTCTGAGCAGCCACTGACATTGTCTCTCGGGAGTTACTGCATCTCAGGCCTCGAGAGCGACAGGTATGTCCTTCCATCCAAGCCCCCACCCTTTCGCTGCCCCTTTCGAGTCAATGGGCCACTGATGGGCACTATTCCAGGAGGTTGTGGGGGTTCAGAGTTTGTCCTTTCTCTAGAGAGCTCCTATGTAGCCCACTGCCAAGATCCAGCTGAAAGGAGAGTGACTCACGGAGAAACTGGGGTGACCATTTTCTGGGATAATTAATGAAGACTGGTTGAGAAACCAGCAATCAAGCAAGAAACAGAGAAAGTGATCCCTCTCATGCTTCCTCCCTCTTCTATATCTTGCCAGGAAGGGGAAAAGGACTATCTGCTTGGACAACCCTTAAATCGATGCATCCTAATTAACGGAGGATTTAATTCATCAAAGTGACAGCAACTCTATTTATATCATCTCCTTCAAGGGGGCTTAGGGTTGACCTATGGGGCTTATCTTTCCCTTTCCTTTTTCCTTCTCTCTCTCTCTCTCTCCCATTTCTCTCTTCTTCTCTTCTCTCCTCTCCTCTCTCTCCCTTCATCCCCCACCTCCTTTTTCTAAAAGGGTCATAGCAAGATTTAAGGAAAAGGGTAATTTCAAGCTGAGAATTACACAAGCAGCTCCCTAACTTCTCCTTCATGGGCCCCCGCAGTCTTCCTGTTTGGCCTGAAAATAGTCCAGGCCAGTTCCAGAGACAAGACGACAGCAGAGCTGCAGGGAGGCCTAGCAGCGGGAAGGGGAGGCCCCCGCAGACCGCTGCCCCTGGCAACCTTTAGAGGGCCCCTCACTTTATGGATGAGGAAACCAAGGCTGAGAGCGAGCGAATGAGATGCCCACGATTACACAGCCAATCCGTGCAGAGCCAGAACCAGACCTCCCAAGAGTCAGGGCTCCTCCCAGCTCACCACTCCGGCTGCTGCCGCCACAGTGTGGCAGCCGCTAGAACACGGCGCCATCAGACCCGCGGTGCTGGTTCCTTCTTTGGGGTTGAGGCCCTCTCTTCTGTAACAACTTTTTATTGTGATTCCTTCTGTTAATCATCATCATTAAATATAATTAGAAGTGCTAGACAACTTGTTTTATCTAACTTAATCTCAACGCGATAAGGTGGGTACTACTTTTCATTCCCGTTTTTAAGATGAAGAACTGGACTCAAAGAGATTAAGTGACTTGCCCAAATGGAAGGCAACTAACCACCGCTAAGCCATTCTTTTAGCTACTAGATATAACGCCACTTTTAAAATGGAATTATTCCCAAGGGGCATTAAATTAAGCTCATTACACTTTGGCGAGCACGAATTTAACTGGAACTTTGTGTTCAGAGAGACATTTCACCAGCCCAGAGCGCTCTGATGCTGAAGGGGAGAGAGACGACTCGTCCCCTTCTCTGGTTTGCCTTAAGCTCACACCCTCCTCCCCAGAGTGGATTCCAGGGAAAGGGGGAGATTTCTGAGTGAAGCCAATGTTCATGACGTAGCCGGCCCATCATACTGGGAAGATGCAGCTGTCCACAAGCAGCCCCACAGTCCACAGAATATTCCAGAGAATACCTACTTCCATCTCTTTCCTTGTCCCTGATATAGAATTCCACCAGGGTCTGTCCCAGTCTTGAAAGACCCCTTTGTGATAGCTGTCATTAATTGGGCCTATTAGAATTCACATAAAGGGGGGAAAGGAGAAAAGAAAAATGAATCCTGCCCCCGCCCCCAACTCTAGCTGTTAGTCATTCTCTGCAGAATCTGAGTCCCAAGAACAGCCCCTTTCCCAGAAACAAGGGAAGTGGGGGTTGGGAGACGGACCTAAAAGAAAACGCCAGGAGGCTCATGGGTAGGAGACTGTGCCTTTCTTCCAAGTTGGGTAGCGCTCACACCCCATCAGTCAGCACCAGATGAAAGGGCTATAAAACCAACACAGCGCCTGAGACTGTATGAAAATATATATCCTGATGTGTCAGGAATACCTGGCGCGCCTTTAACCTCAACTTCAGATGAACCAACACGCCTCGGAGCACATTTATATGCAAAGGCATATAATATGTCCCCTGTATCTAATTATCTGTCAACCTGAGGCAGTTTGTTTTCCAAATCGGCCTCTCGGCTGTGACTTTACGAGGTCATAAAGAAAACGATGCCACTCTGCACTGAAACGCAAGGAGAGCCTGGATCAACAAATTATCCTCCTTAATGGTGTCTCTCGGCCTGGAGACCAGGCCTGGCAGAAAGAAAGGAGGCACAGCCCTGTTCCTCACTCCCTGCCTTCTGCACGAGGTAACCCTTATGAGGGACAACTGCATTGGGCAGGGGGCTGCCTGGGGGGCACAGGGCAAGGCCGACTGGAAATCATTTCCTTCCCCTGCTCAGCTGCCCTCAGCTTCATAGCGTTAGTGTGCAAAGTCAGCTGCGAAGTTGTTAGGCCAGCACTGCACGAAACGGGGCCCAGCAGAAGTTTCTGCCTTCCCCAGTACCACCTCTTGCCTTCTTGGCTCACCCCATGCTCCCTGGAGCATCGTCAGCTCCAGAGAGTCCCAAGAATCTTTGGGTCTACAGAGAAAAGCCGCAATCCACTTGGCATGAGACAATCCCTGCCTGCGTGAACCCAATTATCAAGATTCTGTTTCCATGGGAAAGTTAGTTGGAAGATGTTTTATTCCACTGTGGCATCTGGGAAAAGAAGGGGTGTGTGACTTTTAAACTTCTAAGCAAGAGAAGAAAATTCCTTCTCCTCAAACAGGGAAGGTAGGTGGCAGCAGCAGGAATGCTGTTGTGCTGGGTCCCTGGCTGAGACCATCTCTCTCCTGCCAAGCTCAGCACCGCTCGTGCATGTGCATGCACACACACACACACACACACACACACACACGAGGGAAAGGGCGGAGGGATGGGCCCAGCACACAGTCTTCAGCTCCTATTAGTTCTCCTCTGATCTTCAGCAGATTAATTAGGAAGTTTGTCAGGAACCAGCCGTGAACTCCAGCCGCTCCTCTCTGGGAGTGGTAACAGTGCCAGCGAAATCCAAGCTGCAGGAATTCCTGTACCCACACTGCTCCTATGATTAATGATAGAAAGGAATAAAAAAGAGGGGTCAACAGCTGAGTGCAAAGCAAGTTGCTAGACAGGGAGTAATTAAGATACTTGGGTAAATATGATTAATAAGCTCAAACTGGCAGGGTGTGCAGTAAACAAGGACTAACCAGATGGTCCCTTCTCTTCTGACAAGGCTGGGCACTTGGAAAAATGGGGGGGTGATGGGGTGGAGGGGGAGAGACCAAAGTGGGAGGGGAAAGGAGAAGAGCTTAAAAGGCCTGACTGAAACTTTACTCTTTCTCTGACCCCATCTAGAAGGAAGGTTGGATCCCTACAGAGGGATTAGGACAGGGAGGTGGCTTTGAGACTCCCCCATCCTCTTATCACAGGCTCCAGACAAATTGCTGGGTGTAAAGGAATTCCTGCTCAGACATCAAGGCTGAACTTCTAAAGCCAGCCCCCGCCCCTGCCCTGTGTTCACAAGTACAGCCCACCCCCTACCCCGTCCTCACTTAGCTACTCACTACAAGGTCAAACAAGCCACAGAGAGCACAGGTTAGTGTCACTGTATCGGTTGGCTCAGGCTGCCATAATGAAGTACCAAATGCTGGGTGGCTTAAGCAACAGAAATGCAGTCTGGTAGCTCTGGAAGCCAGAAGTCCAAGATCAAGGTGTCTGCAGGGGTGGCTCCTCCTAAGGCTGTGGAGAGAATGGGTTCCAGGCATCTCCCCTAGCTTCCGGTGGTTAGTTGGCAAGCTTTGTCTCCTTGAATTGGAGAAGCATAGCCCTGTTTCTACCTTCACGTTCACCTGACATGACATTCTCCCTGTGAGTGTATCTGTCTTTGTCTAAATTTCTCCTTTTTATAAGGGCGCCAGTCGTATAGGTTAGGGCCTACCCTAATGACTTCATCATAACTAATTATATCTGCAAAGAACCTATTTCCAAATAAGGTCACATTCCGAGGTCCTGGGGGTTAGGACTTCAGCACATAAATTGGGGGTGGAGGAGACAAAAGTCAACCCATAACAGCTCCTTATCAGGTTGGAAAGCAAACCAGGAAACAAATTCTTACTGAGAAGAGCCCTGAGCCAAGAAAATATAGGCTGCCACAACACTGTCTAAAAGGGAAACGTGGTGTGGACTCTCGTTTCTCCACCTACTGTCTGCTGAAAAATAAAAAATAAAATAAAATAAAATAAGCTTCCCTCGAGTCCTAAAGAGTGTCTGGAAAGAACATCTCTTTCTGGGCGACGTCAAGGAGACAATGTAATGCTTCCAGAGACGAAGGTGAGAGAGAGCCCTGGTCGGGTGTCCCCAGCGGTCCTGGGGAACAGGAATATCTGCAGGTGCTGAAAGACAGACTCAAAATATTTGCCCTTACATAGCAGAACGGTGCCCAGACACCTCTGTCTACAGGCTTGGGCAGCTACGGCGCACCCACATGAAGGACAGGCATTGTGGGGCGGATAAAGAACTTCAGGGATTAGCCCGGAGCCTGAAGGAGCTGACAGTCTGGATTCCCGTATTAGTTTCCTGTGGCTGTTGTAACAAATTACCACACACTTGGTGGCTTAAAACAACAGAGATCTATCCTCTCGCCATTCTGGAGGTCAGAGTCCAAAATCAGTATCACTCGGCTGACACAAAGAAGGGCGGTGCTCCCTCCAAAAACTCTAGGGGACCATCCCTTTCTTGTATCTTCAGTTTCAGGTAGCCCCTGACATCCTTTGGTTTGTGACCACACCATTCCAATCTTCAAGGCCAGAATCCTCAAATGTGTCTCTGCTCTGCTTTCATATCTCCTTTTCCTCTGTGTATAAAAATCTCCCTCTTTATAAGGGTAGAGTTCCTTTTATAAGGATACATGGGATTGCATTTAGAGCCCATCTGGATAATCCAAGACAACTCCCCATCTCAAGATCCTTAATCACACCTGCAAGACACCCCTTTTTTTCCAATTAAGGTAACTGTTGCAGGTTCCAGGGATTAGGAAGCGGATGTCTTTTGGAGGCCATTTTTCAGCCTACCTCAATTCCCGTAGGATTTTCTTTTTCTAATCATTTTTTTTTCAGTTGGTCTGTGTAAAGTTAGGAGGCCTGGTCTTTGGCCCCATCTTGCACATGAAGAAAGCCAGCCATGTGTGGCAAAGGGCAGTCCTCCACAGAAGGTTAAAAATCAGTCTTAGGTGAGGACTCACCAGGTATTTAGCTCACCCTACAAATCAGTTCCCTTTCTTTTATGCATCACAGATCTATTTAAAAGTATATGTTTAAAAGGAGCATTAGGATTGATAGGATTGTTGTCAACTTTTAATTTGACCAAGTAAGGACATTAAACAATAAACTGTACATTTTCATTCATAAAGGAAAATATCTTAATTCTAATAAACAAAGTGAGAAAGACATAGCTTCAAAGAAAGCACAGTTGTCAAAAATACAAAAAAAAAACTATGGACTATCTATTCCCTCAATGCCCGTTGCTGTTCCTTTTTTCATTGTGCCCAAGGCCATAACAATTCACTGGGGACCTACCATTGAAAAAACCCTCCTCTGGACCAGAAATTTACTTTTAGTGATGACTCAGTTGGGTTTCTCCTAGGTGACAAGTGCACAGATATTAACCACACGAGGAACAAGGAGATGGAAGAAAGAGACCTTGTTATTGCCTTCCTGCCCCATCAGAAACATTCTCCAGCCCCAGAGGCAAGTGGAGCACTGACCAAATCAGGCTCAACCAGATGATGGAGGCCAGCTGACAGGGCACCCAGAGGATAATTGTCTCTCAACTGGGGCTCAAAGGAGAGACCCAGAACACGTCCTGCCTTGCGATCGGAAATTTGCCCTTGTAAAGAGGTGCTTGAATAAAGAGGTACTTGAACACTCTGCCTGGCGAACCACTGCCTGATTCCGTTTCCTCGCTCACCCTGAAAATAAAATGAATAATCAGACAAAAATTCCCAAGGCCCGTGGGAAAGACTTTCTGCTGAGAACCTTACCCAGCCTTCCAGCAAACCAGGCTCCACCCCTTCCACACTGAACCCCCTTCTCTCAGGCAGGGTGAGAAATTCTGTTCCCAGTCCCCAACCCAAACAGTGAGCATATGTGACAGTGGCTCAGCAGACATCTGATTTAGCCAGTGATGGCACAGCAGATATGTCTTCCTTCTTTCCCTGGGACGTGCGCACTTTACAGGATGGGATTTTAGTTCCAATATCTTATTTATCCACCTCCCAATTTCTCATTGGTAACGAGAGAGTCAGGATAAAATGGATGAGATCAGATGCTGTCTGTACCAAATGGGAACCAAAGCAACCACACAAAATGCAAAGTGCAACTTCGCTATCTCTTAAACAGTGGCCAGCCTTGGCCAAGGCTTTTCTTGTCATCTAGCTACACAACTCTCCGGGCACACTCCTTGCCACAAGGGGCCACAAGAGGGGCAGGGCCCACAGTGAGCCGTGATGCCAAGATGATCTGGCTGGTCACATCATTCTTTGGGGAAAGAGGACCAAGCTCCACCAAAATAGAAAAAGTTAAAAATAAGAAAGTGAGAGCATCAGTTCCACATAAGTCTGAGCACCTGATGTGCGCCAGGCCCTGCACTAAGTGTGGGGGATGCAGAGGGAGACGAGCACAGTCTCTGTCCTTGGGGAGGGGCCTCATAGCAACACACACACAACCAGTAAAGGGGCTGGAGTAAACGTGTGGAGAGGACACAAACTCAGGTGATGGAGTCTGTCTTAGTTGGCTTCCCCCAGAAGCCAAGATTCAAGTGCAAATACAGTTGACACTTAAACAACACAGGGGTTAGGGGAACTGACCCCTGCACAGTCAAAAATCCGTGTAACTTTTGATTCCTCCAGAACTTAACTACTTATAGCCCAGTGTTGACCATAAGCCTTACTAATGACATAAATAGTCAATTACCATATTCTGTACATTTTATGTATTGTATATTGTGTTCTTACAATAAAGTTAGCCAGAAAAAAAACAAAATATTGTTAAGAAAATCATAAGGCAGAGAAACTATGTTTGCAGTATTCACTAAAAAATCCATATGTAAGTGGACTCACGTAGTTCAAACCCATGTTGTTCAAGGGTCACCTGTACATTATTGGGGGACAGGGCTGGGAAACAGAGAGAACACTGAGAGGGAAGTGGAGAAATGAGAACGGGAAGGGAAGGAAGCCCTAAAGGGCACATTAATTTCACAGGAGCCCCCCAGGAGCCCCCCAGGAGCCCCTGAATACATGCCTCAGAAACGCGCTGCCCAAAGGATGAGGGAACTGGGTATTTGTCTACCATCAGTTATTAGTAGAAGCTGCTCTGGGGACAGAACTCTGGACGTTTCTGACCCCCCCTGCACTTGGATAGAGCAGACACAGGAAGACCTCAGAAAGGGGGTTACAGAAGCTGGCAGTGGGAAGGCAGGCTGGTGAGTCCAAACATGGTAAATGCAAAACGGATGTGGGTGGGACGCCGCTGGCAGCTGCTATAGACTCAGGGGTTCTAACCCAAAGTGAAGGTCGGGGAAAGGTACAAAGGCAGCTGACATCTAAGCTGGGCCTGGGAAGGTGAGTAGGAAACTGCTGAGCAGAGATGGACAGAGGAGGTCAGCAAGGGAGAACATTCGTTCCAAACTGAGGGGGAAATGTGAACAAAGAAACAGCCTGAGAGTGGTGTAGGTTTCTAGCTGTTTGTAGGCAGGAGGTCCAGACAGGCAGCTGGAGAGGCCTGTGAGGAGGCAAGCTGTGAAAGGCCTGCATCCACGCCAACAAGCTTGGCATTTCCTATAGACTAACTAGGAGCCACGGGTGCCTTATTCAGTAAGGGAGTGACACAGACTCAAAGGCTTAATAAGCTTCCTGGTCCTGTGCTGAGCAATCCGTGCCCTGAGTCAACGTCTAGAGGGCAAAGCCAGGGCTGCGTATGTTTTCTGCAGTGCCCAGTACATTCGGGGGAAACATCAACATCGACCCAAGGCCTGAGTGCACTAAGCTAGCACGTGGGCTTGGTAGCACTAATGAAACTGACTCCTCATAAAACAAACAGTGGAGAGAAGCAATTAAATGAATGAAAATAAAAGGAATTTGCCAAAGTGGTGGCATGGTTCTGTGCACATGGGACCTGACTTTTCTGGGAAACAGTAGGCTGCCATTTCAAGGCCGCCTAAAGCAGCCCCCATGGGAGTATCTGCAGAACCAGGGGGACCAGGGCATGCCTTCTCTGTCTACGGTCACCGCCGCCTGGGGACGGAAGAGGCTGGTGGGAGCATCCCTTGCTCCTGGATTCAGATCCCATCCTAGCTTTGCAGGGGGCAGTAGCACCAGGACAAGAGATTTCCTATGATGGTTTGCAAAAGTTTGCTCTGCGCATTTTGCATATCATCCCAACATCTCGAGTAAAGGAAAAAGGAATCCAAGACTTGCCCAGTATTGAAGTGTGCCCATTCTCACTCATTTTAGACAAGCTTTGGATATTGGTGATGTCTTTCTTAGATTTGGTTCACTCTACTCCACAATAGAGTCCATTGGCTATGGGCTACTACAAAGTTTTAGGAAATAATACCACTTTCAAAATAAAAATGAGCAAATGAAGTTAAAAATGGGTTCTTGCCCTGAGGGTTTCCCTACAAAGGTGATGTAGTCAGGAGACTTCTAGGATAGCCCCAATGAACCCCAGCACTCCCCTTCCCCCACTAGCCCCCGCTGGTACACATGCCCTTGTAAACTCTCATCTCCTTGAGTGTGGAAGGGACCTAGTGACTCACTCCCAATGAACAGAATACAGCAGAAGTGATGGGATGCCCCTTCAGAGGTTAACCTCACAAAGGCCGTGAGTTCTGTCTCCTTTGCATTCCCTTTTTCTCTCACTTAGATGAAGCAAACCACCATATCATGAGTTGCCCTGTGGAGAAACTCACATAACAAGGAACTGAGCCCCAGCCAAGGACCTCAAGCCTGCAAGGAACTGAGTTCTGCCAATAACCATTTGATGAGCTTGGAAGTAGACCCACCCTCAGCTGAGCATTAAGGTGACTGCACTCCCAGCCAACACCTTGACTTCAGCCCCATGAGCGACTAAGAAGCAGAGGGCCCGGCCAAGTGATGCTTGAACTCCTGACCTGCAGAAACTGTGAGAGAATAAAGGTTTTAAGTTGCTATGGTTGGGGTAACTTCTTACACAGCAGAGGTAACTAGTATAGGCATCTTAGTGGAGGAGACAGTGAAGGGATATACGGACGCACTCAGAAAGCTAAGTAAGACCAAGGCGAAGTCTCAGCTCCTGCCCTTACCTGTCTTGGGCAGGGATGGGCCGCCCCCACAGACAGCCAGGCTTGTGTGGGATGTTAGCACAGAGACACTGACACAGCTTCACACCCCCCGAAGGGTTCCCATTCCTTGATTTGTTGACTTTGCCGAAATTCCACAATTAGCCTTTCCTTTCCCTTGACGTTCCTTCCTTTCAAATACGCCAAGACTTGGAGTCAGTAAATACAAAACCAAGTCCCAGATTCCTACTTTATTAATTGTGCAATTTTTGAAGAATCATCTATGCATCCCTCAAACCATATATAAAGCAAAAATATTAATTTCAAAAAGTTACTTAATTTCTCAATGCCCATATCTCATTTTAAAATAAGAATAAATAGTGCCTGCTTTGCATAACGCATGGAGTTGTTGAGATGATTAAATGTGGGAATATGGGTAAGAGTGGTTTTTAAACTATTAAGAGCTCTGGGGATCTCCCAGACAGGACAAAATGGTCATTAGACTGTGATACTTTAATATAATGGGCTCTCATATGACTTGTCCTGGCAGCAGGCTTTCAGGGAGAGAGAAGAAATGGAGGAAAACAAAAGCAACCAGGGTCAGAGGCCGGGGGAATGGAAAGCCTGGAGCCCCCATTTCACAACTTTTAAAGATCCCATCCCAGAAGAATTAGAGTTTGATAAATGACTTCCAAATGACGTCTCTGGGGCCTTGCCTTTGTGGGTTTAAAACAGTTCAGGCCCTCGTGTGCATTCTCTTCACTATCATTCATTGAGCACCAACTACCTGACAGGCACTGTCCTCACCCCATCCTTTGCCCTGACTGATTTAACCTTCCCCACGGCCTGTGAGGTAGGAACCATCATCAGTCCCCTTTCACAGGTGTGGAAACCGAGGCTTAGAACTTGTTGGGGTCACTCAGCAAGTCCTTGACAAAGCAGGGACCCGGGCCTGTCAACCTGGAGTCAAACCACATTCTGAAAGACGCTCTTCCTTGTGTTCCATGCTGCCTCTTCAAGGAGAGCGTTTCTCTCCCTTCTCCTTCGTGTTTCCATCTTCCTGTAAAACATGCTGTGACACTTCACACAAAGAGCCACATATACAAATCAATCGCAATCAGCTATATTTCTCTCCTGATGTTAAAAGACTCGTAAAGGAAAATGCACTTGTTTCAAACATGTTTTTCTGACACTAAATCAACTCTCCACCGTTGGTGGAATTTCTGCACAAATTGAGCTGGGCCCTCACGAGACTGAGGTTTACCAGCATAAATCCCCGATTTGCAGAAGCTGTCTGGTTGTATTAATAGAAAGAGCTGATCTGGCAGCTGAGCTTGCTAGGGGTCGATGGCACCTTCTTGACTTCCGGTTCATGTCAGAAGGACATTTGACAACTCTCTTTCTAGCATGCAATGTGGAAGTTGACAGGGGCATTGCAGCATGGGTGTGGTCAGAAGAAAGGGCTTCTCTTACCACAACACACTTCACCCCTGTACCCCACGGAAATCCCAACCAGAACTTCCGTCTTCAGAGGAAACATCCACACTTCCTAATAATAAATTGCATAATGGTTCTCATGAGATACTCACCAAATCTGACCCAAAACCATTTTGCTTTGCTCATAACTATCAGGCATGCCACAACCCATAGAAACTTCACAAGCTCTAAGAGTTGCTGGTTAACTGTGTTACTCTGAACACACCACATAATCTCTCATTGTCTCAGTTTCTCTTATTTGTATCAGCCTTCTAAATCAATTTCATATATACAGTGGGGTACTAATGCATTGCCTATTTCATAGAAGAGAAATAGCATCCTGAAAGGGTCTCCAGAAGCACCCACCCTTTCCTTTTAACTGTGTGATAATTCTGATTACCAATCACAATCTGTGGGGTTTTCCTCACCACCAAGCAATTCTGTGACACCAGCCAGGTGTCCTACAATTCAACTCAATTATGACACTACCTACCTGGAGATAGTGTCAGATCTCATAGGTTAAGGTTCCCTTCAGATGCTAGTCAAGTCAAGGTTCTCACCTGTGCTTCTGGGTGAACATCTCCAGATGGAAGGTTCCAATGATCCTTTCCTTGGGTTTGACTAATTTGCTGGAGTGGCTTGCAGAACTCAGGGAAACATTGTACTCACTAAATTACCAGTTTATTATGAAAGGATGTAACTCAGGAAGAGCCAGATGGAAGACATGCATAGAGTGAGGTGTGGGGAAAAGGATGAAGCTTCCGTGTCCTGAGCTCACCACTCTTCCTGCCCCTCTACGTGTTCACTGACCCTGAAGCTCTCCTTTGGCTTCTAATGGAGTCTTTATTACCTAGGCATGATTGATTAAAGAGCTGGCCATTGATGACTGAACTCAACCTCCAACTTTCTCTTCTCCCCAGAGGTCCAGAGGGTAGGGACTGAAAGCTCTAATCCTCCAATCACATGGTTGGTTCCCCTGGCAACCAGCTGCCATCCTTAGGTGTGGTCCAAAAGTTACCTTGTCAGCATAATGAAAAACAAAATCTGTGTTTCTGTACCAGCAACAAGATGAAAACCACATATACATTTCTTATTATAAATCACAATATTATACTATCCCTATAAAGTCATTGAAATTTTCCTTTTGTACTTTTTGCCCATCCCTATCACTCCTTCTGTCACTAAACCAGAAGGCAGGGGGTTGAGTACCTTGGTCATATTTGCATTTAGAACACATACCGCTAACTAATTTATTTCCACATGAACATAAACAAGGTGATGGTAGATATAATGCAATCAAAAGGAAGACACCTGATGTGGTTTACATTTGGTTGTATACAGTGGCTTTATGTTTTATTTAAAAATGAAGATGGATGATGTCAGCAAGAGAGGAAACTGTTAGAGAATTCAAAAACTCGCCTATGTTCATGCTTATTTATTTTGCATTATTGCCATTATTTTGGCACCTTAACTTTCCAAAAAGAAGCAGCCACCACCTAAAAGGCTTTTCCTGGTTCTCTGTCAAGCTATGTAGATGTTCTCCCTGTGCCGGGCATTTGAGTGACAATATAGAGGTAGTCATGTATAAAGTTGGTAGTGATTCAGTGTAGTGAGAACAGCATGCCGGGGACACAGCCACCAAGCATTTGGTTTGGCCTACAGGGTCTTTGGAAGGTGTAGTCCCGAAGCAGAAGTCTTACCCTTTGAGGGGTAGGCGGGATTGCCAGAGAACATGGGGCCAGACATTCAACGAATTGGACTGAACATAGGGAAAGTGCCTGAAGTATTGTTTGAGGGGTGAGCTGCTGTATGTGGCTACATCAGGGACTCCTCTGTCTGTCTCGCTCTCTCCCTTTCTCTCGCTCTGACAGCAAGTGACATGGTCAGAGCTGTATTTAGGACATGTGCTCAGAAGCAATGTGGAGTGTGATTCCAGGCAGTGGTCTAGGAGAGAATCATGGGTGAAGAGCTGGTCCAGGGCCAAGTGCAGAGATGGGAGCGTGGGGACAACGATTGGCCAGATTCCAGAGAGTCTGCAAAGTAGAACCTTTGCTAATCACAGGTTAGACATTACACCTTAATTGAAAGTGTCCCTAAGAACTAAATATTGACGGAGTCTGCATCTTTGTTGTCTCAAAAATGCAAGATTTGTAAAATTCAATGACACGCATGATTATTCAACATGTATTATCTGCTGACTGCTCCTGTGGAGACAGAGGTTTTTCATTGAGGCAAACAGGAGTAGAATCAACAGTGGATACATAAATAGATCCCTTTCTAATGAATTTACTGATCTTCCCACACTTCTAACTTTATCTATTTTATCCAGATTTGTTTTGCTCTTATCCCCTCAACACCTCACAGAAATGGCTTAGAAAGTTTTAAAATGTATTCAATTTCATGTGGACAATATACATTGTCCACATAAAACAAGAGACTGGACTGATTGGAATTAAATGATTTTCTTTTTAAATCATTTTTGCTGTTTGTCAGGGCATTGCATAGATAGATAATGAAATTAATGCCTTCATCATCCAAGGAATTAGAGCCAGGAGCTGATACTGTCTTGAAAAATGCTCTGGGAATGTTTATACATGAGGACAGCGGGCTCCCCCGGGAACCGCCACGTGGCTCGGCCCCGGGTGAGACGCAGGCAGGCTGAGATTGAGGGCAAAATTGCAACCCATTGGCACAGCACATATTTTTCCAATATAAAAGCAAATGGAGAATCCATAAATAAATTGACTATATAAAAGTGTCCCTTTATATTACTGCCTCACCTTTCCAAGGGGAAAACAAAACAATAACCAAAAAAAAGGTTTCTTTTCACGGCCCTCGTATAAAAATCATTCCTTCTGGGTAATTTTATAGTACCAACAGCAGTCCGTACCTATTTAAAATACATGTGCGGCCCCACACGCAGACCCCCTCGCACAAATGACTGAGTAACCAGCATCAGCCCCACTGCAGAAGCAGCTGCCACATAATTACAACCTCTCATCACACGTGTGGGGAAACAAGTTGTGGCGTTTGGGAAAGGTCTGCAGAAATAGGTGTCAGACCTTAACTAATAGTGATTGTCCTTCCATTCTACTGTAATTTATATTTAATTCACACGTTTCATTTCCATTTAAAATATGATTACAGTGTTTTGAAGCACATCTCACCTGTCCCCTCGAATTACAGGGAAATGAAAATAACAGGGAGCAGCAGGCACCAGGAAGGCTGCTAGAGCCCTTGGCTGCAGGGTCGTCAGCTTGGCCTCTCTTCGAGGTCAGAGGGGGACAGCTGAGGAGAAATGGGGGCTGCAAAGCAGGGGAGGAAGGTACCAGAAGGGGCAAGAAAGAGTGAGAGGATGTGAAAAGTGGGTGAGAGGGCACAGGGGTGGAGAGGGGAGGAGCCTATTGAGGCAAACGGAGATTTGGTCTTCTGAGGGCTCCAGCGTGCTTGCTTTAAAACTCATTATTTTCTGGCAGCGTGCCCACCCTTTATTTCATTCATTTCAGGTTCATGACCTAATCCTAAATGCAGGCATGCAGCAGGAAGCAGGTGCCTGTTAACTCTAAGGTCTGGTTTTCTCTACTCTGGAGGCATCAGGAGGAGGAGAGGAGCAGGGAAGGCATGCAAGGCATGGACTCGGAGACGCCAGACAGCCTACTGGATACACAACACCCTTCAACATAGCCCCTCTCCCCCTCCATCCCGCACCTGGGGCTCTGCAGTTGTTGGCAGGGGTTGAAAACATGTCCATGGGCTCCAGGTCAGAGGAGAGATTTATATAATAAGATTCCTTAGAAATTCAATGACCAAGCTCCTCCAGGTGTGACAGAAGATGCGCTTGCCTTATAATGAATTCCTGCCAATGGCACCTGGATTCTCATCGAGATTTTGGTGCCTGCTCAGAGGCAGAAGAACCCGTGTTCATTTATAACCATCTCCAATTGCTGCCTTAAAAAGCTTGGGAAAGTGCATGCACATATCAATAGACCTTAAAAAAACATTTATAGAGCACCTACTGTATAATAAGTACCAAGCTAAGGAACAATGATTTCAAATCTTCATTCTCCTATTATTCCAAGGCCCCACACTTACCCCTTAATTTACTTTTTATCCCCCCCCAAATTAGACACCAGCAGAGAAGAACTTTCTGTGTTGCTACTACTAAGCATAAAACCTATTTACACCCCTACTTTATCCTCCTTCCTTCCTGTACAACAGACTAGCTGTCCGTCCTACCTGAGGCAAGACCTTGTATTTGGGCTTAGCCTATCATACTCGCCCACCTTGTCTTTCTTTCATATTCAGTTTGTTTATCCCTTCCTTTCTTGTATATTTAATCTCCTCTTGAATTGGATCCTTCTCAATGGCTTGAAAATACACACCAGTCTTTCAGATTACAGAGAGAAAGGCCTCCAGCCCCTCACCTCTATCCAGCTTGGAACCAGCCACTCTTCTGCCGTTCTGAGCAGACCCCACAAAGCATTATCTCTACTGTGGTGGAGCTGGTTTGCTGCCCGGCAAACGTCACGTTCCCCTTCCTGCGGCAGAGAGTTGGTGGCTGCCCGGGCAGAAACTGTATTTCCAGGCTCCCTCCCATCTAGGAATGGCCATGTTATTAGCTCTACCAATGAAATGGGATAAAAGCCTTAAGAAGTAGCCTTCCCCATACTGCTTCCCTCTGGACGGGTTTGATGTCCCACTAGGTGATGATGCAGTCGTGAAAAGGAAGGAGGCTAGTTTCTTGGATCATATCACAAGGAAAAGCTGCTCAGTGGCCAGGAACATCCAGAAATACAACTGTTACAAATGCAACACATTAACTTCTGTTTAGTGAAGGTGCTGAAATTGTGGTATTTATTTATTGTAATAGCTAGTATTTCTTTAACCAATAAACTCATCTACCACTCATTTCTCAGTCTACTACAATATATTTTCCAATGTGTTCCTTGGAAACAGATCTCTAAAACCACCAGTGGTTTCCAGATTATTGAATTCAATGGCCACTTTTTTAGTCTAAATTTCACTTGACCCCCTCAGTATTTCACATAGCTGTACATTCTTATCTTCTTAAAAGGCTTTCTTTCCTTGGTTTTCACAACACAAGTCTCAAGTTTCTACCTTTTTGTCTGGCTGCTCCTCAGTCTCCTTCACAAGCTCAGGTTCTACTCCCTAATCTCAGAACTCTGATAAATTGACTTCTGCCTTTAACTGTGTTGAATTAACTGGAGCTGAACATGCCCACTTGCCATAAATAACTAGAAAATTAGGCATGTTGCATTTAAAACTAATTTCAGACATTATAGGACTGTGATCCCCGAGAAAAGAGAAACAAGCAAGGTGAGCCTACAATCACCCCAACTACTGCCGGAGGTAGCAATAGAAAAATCGGAGCAGAGTACAGTGGTTTCATTGAGTTACTGAGACAGGAATCAAAGTTGGGGAAGCCCAGGTGACTTGAATTTGCAGGGCAGACCATCAGAGAAGATGGAGCAACACAAAGAAAGAGATCCCCTTGCATCTCTGGCTGGATACTAAGGTGAGGTTCCACAATGCCAGCAGAGAATAATTATCAGAGTGCTGTAAGCTAAACAATTTCCAGAGCTGACAGAGGACTGAGATATGTTCAAGTTCCAATATCCGGTCTAACCAGACTGGTAAGACCTTGCCGAACACTCAGGATACTCAGTGGAGACTCCAAAAAGGTCACACAAAATGAGCATAAATGCACCGCTAATGTTAAAGGCTACTATAAACCTAACTTTCTGAAGCTTACAAGCTTTAATGAATTGAGCAGATCCATATGGAATTCAACTGCCAGCCAAGATACACTTTATACTCTATAAATGAAAACAACAAAATCCAGACACCGACATTACCTTCTAAATGTTCGGCATCCAATCGAGAATTATTATGCATGAGAAGAATATTCAGGATAAAAATTTGACCATGGAAATAACAGAGATGATGGAAGACGCTGACAAAGATCTTGAAATAACTGTACAAACATACTTAACATTTTAAAGAAAGATATGAAATGAATAAAGATAAAAGGAAATACTTTAAAAGAACTAAATGTAACTTGTAGAAATTAAAAATACAATATCTTAAATTACAATTTCACTGGTGATTAGACACTGAAGAAGAAGAAAATATCAGTGACCTTTAAAAAATCAATAAAAATTATCCAAACTAAAGGATAGAGAGAGGAGGAAAAAAAGGCTGGAAAAAAGTGAATAGAACCTCAGTGACCCAAGGAACAATATCAAGCAGTCACCAGAGTTCCAGAAGGATGTGAAAGGTAAACAAAAAAACATTTGAATAAATAATAGTCAAATTTTTTCCAAATTTGATGAAAACTATGAACTTACAAATCCGAGAAGCTCCATAAGACAAAGCAGGATAAATACAAAGAAAACAATAAAAAAGTACATCATAATCTAATTGATAAAAACCAGTCAGGGCTGAAGCAATCAGGGTAAATATGAAAGACACAAAGTAACTAATAGAATTTCTGTAAAAAGGACACTACTGCAGGTTCTGAAGACATTAAAAGCAGAGTAAGAAAATATCTGAACAACTTTATGTCAGTGATTTAGTAACAGAGAAAATTTTCAAATGCAAATAATGCTCAAAATATTTCAAATTATTAACTGATAATACATCAATTTAGCAAAGTCACAAAATACAGGTGAATGTTCAAAAATCCATTTGGTTTATCATGGTAGCAAGTACAACATAAAAAATAAAATTTTAAAAATACCACTTATAAAACCATAAAGATGTGAACTATTTAAGGATAAACTTAAAGTTTGTCTAAGCCTTATATGCTGAAAATTATAAAATGTGGCTGAAAGAAGTTAAAGAAGACCTGTATCAATGTAGAATTATAACATGCTCATGCATTTGAAGATTCGGTGCTGTTAAGATGTTAATTTTTCCCCAAGTTGATCTACAGGTGTGAAGCAGCCCTGAACAAAAGTGAAGCTTGATTTTCTTGCAGAAACTGACAGCCTGATTTTAAAATGCATGAAAACTCAAAGGACTCAGAATAACCAAAAATGAAAGGAAAATATTTGGAAGACTTACAACACCTGATTGCAAGACTTATTGTAAAGCTATAGTAATCTCAACAGTGTGATCTGTAATATCGATAGATATTTACATAGAGATTAATGGTACAGACTAGAGAGTAGAGAAATAGACCCACCCATATATGGTCAGTTAATTTTTAACACAGATAGAAACACAATTGAATGGGGTAAAATGATTGTTTAAACAATGGTGCTGAAACAATTACATAATCATATTTTTTAATGAACATCAACATTGACTCAACCTGTGTCATAAACCTAAATGTAAAAGATGAATCTACAAAACTTCTAGGAAAATATCTTAATTAGATTTCATCAAAATTACAAATTGCTCTTCTTAGATGGACACTATTAAAAAAGAAAAAGTGAAAAGACTACTCACAGACTGACAGACAACTGCAGACATACATGACAAAGAGCTCGTACAGAATATATAACTCCTACAACAAAATAGTTTTTTAAAACATCAATAAAATGATGGACTGAATGGTTAACCAAACATTTTATAAAACACTTAACAGTATCAGAGCGATACAAATTAAAGCACTAACATGTAACATCGCACGCCAAGTTAAACAGATAAAATTGAGAAGACTGACAGTATCCAGTACTGGCAAGAACACATGGCAGGTGGAACTCTCGTATATTGCCGGTGGGTGGATAATGCAGCCAATTTGGCAAACTTTGGGCAGTTTTTTGTAAAATTTACATTTACCCTAGCACCCAGAAACTTCAGTCCTAAGTATTTATCCAAGATAAATGAAAACATGTGTCCACAAAAAGACTCATATATGAATATTCACAGCAACTCTTTACATAATAACTAAACCTGGAAAGATACAAATGTTCATCAGCATTTGAATGGCTTACTCAATCTGTGGCATATCCACACGATGGAACTCTAGAAAGGAAAAAGAATAAACTTCGATATGTTTAGTAGCATAAGTAAAACTAGAAAACATCTTGGTGAGGGAAGATAGCCATAAACTAAAGAGTACATCATTGCATTCATATGAATTCCAGAATCAGTAAAGTTAAAATTCAGTAACAGAAAGCAGGTCAGTGGTTACTTTGGACTAGGATGATGGATGGCCATTGGTGCCGTCACATGGGGCCACGAGAAACTCTGGGAGGGGTGGGAATGTTCTGTCCTGATCGTGGTGGCGGTCACCATGGGAGGACACGTTTGTCAGTCTCATCAAATCGAACACTCAAAACGAGTGTATTTTATTTCGTGTAAATTATACCTTAATAAAGTTGGTTTAAAAGTAAAAATAAGCAATCAAAATTTCTAAATTTAAAAATGTTTAAAAAGGTAAAAAAATGTTTAAAGCTCTGAAGCCATCTTTATATTTTCAGAGTAAAGACAGAATCCTGCATGTGCGCCCGTGAGATGCGGGATGGTCCAGCCCCCACCTGCCTCTTCATTCCTCCTGACCTCCCAGAGCCCGCTGCCCTCTGCACCCCAGGCAGGCTGGCTTTCTTTCTCCTGTGGAAAAGCCAAGCCTTCTCTAAATGATAGGCATTTATTATTTTTCTAACCTAGATTAATCAAATCCCTGATTCATGACATACTCCTTATGGAATATGTATGGCCTGCTTTATTTTGTTAACTACCAAGGCTAGTTTGTTTTGCTTTCTTTATATAATGGCTGTCTTCTCACCTCACTGTTTCTTTCTAGGCAATCGCCAACTTCAATCACCATCCACATATCCATGACTTTCTTATACATCCTCAGCCAACTCACATCCCATCTAACTTACGGAGCCCTGTATCCAACTGTGTTGTGAGCATGTGTCCAGTGGACTGGAAGTCCCAATGGGCTCTGAGCGTGACCTGTGGCACAGCCAGGCTCAAGTGTCAGGTTGTCGGAGCTCTGCGTTCTTACAGTCCCCAAAGGCGGAGTTCCCACTCATATCCGTGTCATCATCCAAGTGTCAGACTTGTGGTTTGGGACATTCCAGACCCCTCCCATGGGTGTTCCCATTTTACCCCACTACCTCAGCCTTGATATAGCACTCGGTGTAACTGTCATGCTTACCAGTGACTCCATATTGGATTGTCAAAGGGTTCAAACAGTCTGCTCTGCTCTTGCTCTACAAAAGCTGTCCATCCAGATGTCTCAAGAATTGCCAAATGCCACATAGTCAATACCCAACTCACTTCTTTACTGTTTTCAGTATATATCCACCATCTATTTACTTAGCAAATAAAACAGGCATCATCATTGACTCTTTCCCTCATGCCCCATATTTGATCCAACAATATCAATTTTACTTACTACTGCTCTTTAAATTTATTTGCTCCTCCAACCATCTTAAGTCAAGCTACCATTGCCTCTCACCTAGAGTGTTGATAATAGCCTCCCAACCAGTCCTCCTAGTATTCTCTCTGACCACCGCCAATAAAGCATCCGCAGGGCAGTCAGAATGATATTTTTGAAATATAAATATCATCATGTCATCATATCACTCCACTAATTCCAAAATTATTAACAGAACCTATGAGATCCTACATGGTTTACTCCCTACCTCCCCCTCCAACTTTGCATCACACACCCCATTTTTCTCTACGTCCCAGGCACACAGCTTTCTCTCAGTTTCTGGAAAACAATCCCCTCTCCAAATGCAATATTTTTTTTCTAATGTCAGAGAAACAATTGTATCAATCATAATCTTTACTTAATGACCAACTATCATATATATATATGTATATAACTAAAAGTAATTTTTGCTTGTGTTTGATTTTATAACAATAGCTTCATACTGTATGTAATTTGGGGGGCTTGCTTTTTTATGTAATTTTGGTGTCTTGTTTTTTATGTAATATTATATTACTAAGCATTACGCATATTGTTGCATGTCCCGACAGTTCATCTATTTTGACTAATATACAATATTCCATTGTGTGAAAACACCATAGTTTATGTTTTACAGAGGTATAATTGAAATTATATAATGACATTATAATATAACATTATATTAGTTTCAGGTGCACGACAAAATGATTTGATCTATGTATGTATTGCAAAACAATCATCACAACAAGTCTAGTTAACATCCGTCTCCACACAGTTACAAAAAATGTTTCTGTTGTGATGACAACTTTTATGATTCGCTCTCTCAGCATCTGTCAGATATGCAATAGATGGTATTATGGTTGCAACACACCACACCCCCATGACTTACTTACTTTCTAACTAGAAGTTTGTGCCTTTTGATCCCCTTCACCCATTTTGACCACGCCGCCTCACCTCTGGCAACAACGTCTGTTCTCTGTATCCACGAACTTGGTTTTTTGTTGTTGCTTTTTTTTCTAGATTCCACGTGTAAGTTGTGTAAGCCTTCTAATCATTGCCACTCAAATGGAATAAAATGGTATCTGAGCTCCCTCATCACTAATTACACTGACCATTTCTTTATGTTTACCAACCAAATACATTTTCTTGTCTTAAATAAGCCTTTCAGTGTCTTTTACACATTTTGTGAGAATTTTTGTGCTCTTCTAATTGATTGTAAAAGTTCTTTACACACCCTTCATTCTTGCCCTTTGGTGTTTATGTCTATGATAAATATGTTCTCAAGCCCCAGGCTTTTACACTCGCCGCCCTGCCCAACGGCGATGCTCTTCCTTCTTCACCTGGTGAATTCCTATTCCTCCTTCAGATCTGTCTCAACTGTCCCTTCCTCGGGGAAGCCTTCTCTGATTTTCCTGATTTGATCAAATGCTAGTGTTTTATGCTCTCATTGGATGAGATAACACTCTTTCTTAGCAATTCTTACAGCTCCAATCTTTATACATATTCTTGTGATTTTTAAATGTAGGCTCCACAATGGCAACAACTGACTATTTTTTTTGTTTTTTGCTTACAGTTTATCTATTGTGCCTGACACATAATAGACCCTCAATATGTATTTTTAGAGGAATGCATATACATAGTAGGCCCTCAATATATATCATTTATCTGGACAAATAAACTCGACATCTGCACGTGTGTTATCTCACATGTGTTCAGAATGCAGTCCCGGCCGTGCTGTCTACCCCTTCTCTTCCCCCCTCCACCCATCATTCACTGTTGTGAATGCATCCTTCTCTCGTCCCTATTTCCTGTAGCATCACCAGGCCCAAGAAAGGAACTTACCATCCTGGTACCTGTTTGAAGAACTTTTCATTCCATGGAAGAAAAAAGTAAGATGAAGACCGACCAGGTCTGAAAGACACACAGATCACCTAGCATGTTGGTAACAACAACTCTCCCACCCTGTCACCAGTTTATAGGGAAACCAGGAGCACAGAGGCCGTGCTCAGAAACTCTGTGTCTTATTAACTCATGACAGGAAGGCCATCGCACAAAAGGCGTTTGGTTTTATGCTCCGAATGCCTTTGGTTTTATGGGGCCAAAAACCATTCTGAAGAGTGATGGTGACTGAGGAAGGGCTCGGGGCGGGGGGAGGGGCAGGTGCGCTGTGCACCTGTTGCACAGCTTCATTAGGCAGAATTGCTCCTTCCCGGCACTGTGTTCGGTCGGAAAGCCCAGACCATGCCGCCAGACACAGACCCGGCAGCAGCCCTGCATTCCAGTCCCTCACCACCGGTGTGTTCCCATCTGATCCTCCAAACAGGCCTATTAGAGACCCCTCCAGGCCATCTCTGACAGCCTCCCTGCTGTACTATAAACACAGGCACTTCCGAGCTGGACTTGCTGCAGACAGGACTTCTTGGGTTCTTATTCCTGTCTGTCAAGAAAGAAGGAAAAGCAGCAGAAAAGATAGCCGAGCTCCTTTTCCACTGGGGCTTTGTTCCAAAGGTCAAGGACTGGCCCTGGGAGCTCCTGTGCGGCCACAGAGGGAGACAGCGAGTCTCAGAGCAGCACTGCTGTTGCCCTTTCGTTGGGTTGGTAAGCATTCTGGCCATTTTGAAGTATTATTTCCCCCTTTAGGACAATGTACTTGGGTTTCAGTTCTTTTCATTTTGTTTATCCAGTAATCATTACGGCAAGAGGGATGCACCTGTTCCATAGGCCCATTAGGCTCGGAATGGCTTCTCTCCTGAGCGGAGGCATGTAGGAAAACTGGCCTTGGCACTCAGAGCACACTGCAGCAGACGAGAGTGCCTGGTGCCCAGAAGACTGCGCTGTAACCTTGAGCCATAACACCAAGTGGCTTGTGGCTGGGAGAGGGAGGCAGGCGGTGCCTGGAAGGAGGCTGAGGCTTAGAGAGAGAAAGAATGTGCCCAAGGTCACACTGCCAATTAGTCACGAAGCAGGAGTTACAAGCACAGAAAGCAGGTCTGTCTGGCTCCAAGCCCACACTCCCTTCCTTGTTATATCTTGGAGCCGCTGGGGAAAGTGAGAGTTTAAGGAGAAGAGGGAAGCCTTTACAGCAAAGTCAGAGGTCTGTGTGCCCCCACAAGCCAAGGGCTTTCTTTCTCTCTTATCTCCACGTGATAGAGACCCGCAGGGGGCTGCTGATGAAGCCCTTCGGGAATGATTGCAAGCCCAGGGGGATGAAAGGGAAAGAAGATAAAGGGTGTTTTCTCTAACTCATACTTTGAGCTTTTTCCTGCAGTAGGTCCCCCTCACTTAGTCTACTTCTTCCTCCCCATCTTTCCCTCACACCAAACCCCAAGGGCATTCTAATTCGAGGATGAAAAGGATGAGTCAAATGCCCCCGCTCAATCGGGCTCCTACAAGAAGACCCCCCCCCCCGCCCCCCGTGTTGGGGAATGGAGAGGAGGGGGCTGCTAGCAGGCTTGCAGTCTTTTGTTTGGAGTGTCAGAGCCACAGCCCGACACAGAAGCTGCTCCTGGGCCCCGGTGACTTACTTTGTCATCTGCCGACTCTCATGCAGGTGTGCGTATTTTAGCTGGAGGAGCCCAGGCATGGAAATCGCTCTCCCTGTGCCCATATATTATTAGTATTTTTTAACATGTCGCTTTCCAAGCAGGTAATGCATTTGCAGAGACAGTGATCTTTCATCGGGAGATTACGATGATTTGTGTCCTCTGTCTAAATTCCAGCATAAATTTCAGAGCCAGCGAGGCATTGGCTTGTGGCAAGAGCTGCGTCCGGAGATGTGGCAGGCTATCTGTGCAGAGCTCAGGCCCCCAGCCATTTGTCCTGATTAGGGAAAGGCTTTGAAATTCTTCCTTGTGCCTCGCCGTCTTTATTTTTTTCAGATCGCTCTTCCAGCAGGTCACCTTTGCAGCTGGATGCAAATCTCAGGTTATGCTTTGCTGGGCTGGTCCCAAGCAAAGCGTCTGAGCAATCCAACTGCGAGAACTCCCCGCTCTGCTGAAACAAGCAGTGCGGCTTGGGTCAAGTCACCTCAGCCTCCAGGCTTCGGTTTCCTCATTAGTAAATTGGAAATTGTAAATCCTGCTTCACAGGGTTAGCGGGAGGATTAAACAAAACAGCATAAATGAGGATTCTTCTTCCCATAGTACTCAGAAAACTGCAGTGAAGCCCATGCATTCACCCCCCAGTTCAGGCCTCAAATTACACACACGTTAGGCCTGTACTGTGACCACACCCTCCTCATGGGGCAGTCCTTGCAGTTGGCTCCGGTTCTCTCAATGGTTGCTCCGAAATTCCCCAAAGTATCTCTAAATAAGGAAAACATTAAGTCATCTTGCTTGTGCATTACTACTTTGCTCACGCTGCCATAATAATGTACCATCATCTGGGCGGCTTAAACAACAGAAGTTAATTTTCTCACAGTTCTGGAGTCTGGACGGGGAAGCTCAAGGTGTCAGCAGGGTTGGTATCTTCTGAGGTCTCTCTCTCCAGGGCTTACAATTGGCCATCTTCTCCCTCTGTCTTCACATGGCCTTTACTCTGTGTATCTATGTCCTAATCTCTTTCTTGTAAGGATAGCAATCATACTGGATCAGCTCTGCACCAACCCGGCACCCGCTCCCCGGCAATAACCTCTTTTTAACTTAATCTCATCTTAAAGACTCAACCTCCCAATACAGTCACATCCTGAGGCACTGGGGGAGGACTTCGGCACGTGAATTTGGGAGGGATAGGATTCAGCCCATAACACCATGTCATTAAAAGTACAAATACATGATGTACAACTTTGAGATGCCTCAAAGTCAGACCAAGAGTGATGGTGGCTCCCCATCTCCAAAACTGTCAATGCCTGGCTTCTGTTTCATGAAAATATTTTGCTTTTATAGGCCTATGTCAGCCATTACATGCCGGCCCTCAGCTGACAAACGGGAAAGCTGAGGGGAAACCAGGGGAAGGACGCAAGGTCACACAGGTAGTAGCGAGTGGCAGGACTAGGTCTGGAACCTCAGTGTGTGGCTCCCACCCTTCTCAGTGTGTGACTGCGTTGTCACCTTGGGAAGGTGTTCACCACCTCTTGCAGCACGTGCTAAACAGGGCAGACAGCTCCTGTGTCAGATGTGCAGGTACTGCGAGCGCCTTCAGGGCAAGCCTGCTGCCTGTGACATGTGGCGGGCCTGCTGGCTTGCCACCCCTTTCCCTCCCCCTGCACCTAGCACAGCACTGTGCACACCTGGGACAGTGACTGCTGTCCACCAACTCACCTGTGCAGGGTAATTGTGCTGATGCAGGGAGCCTGCCCTGATGCTAGGCCGAGAGGAAACCTCCCCAGGGCTTATTTTGGTTTGCCATATTGTGTTTGCTTGTTTACTTGTTTGTTTGAATAGAAGACTCTCTGTATCCAGCCCTTTCTGCTGCAGAGATTGCAATGGGCCAGTAGATACAATATAACAACTGTGCTAGTCAGATAAAAATAGCCAAAATTCACAGTCAACAGTGGCCTTCTTGACAAAGCTTTGGAGACAGAAGGTACAGACAAGGCACTGAAGACCTTAGCAACCATACCACTGTGGCCAGAAATGATTCTGGCTTTAGGCCACCTGGTCACAGTGACTATTGCCAGCTTTGTTTCCAATCCAAATGAATGAATGAATGAATGGTTCTCATATATATGTATGTATATGTATATGTATGTACGTATGTATATATACGTATATCTCTCCTGTGATGGTACTTTTTGTTCTTCTCCATAAATCTCCAAATTCCTCAAAGCTTTTTATTTACCAGAGTGAGTGAATATTTTGGAAAGGACAAGTACTTATGTTTAATGGACTTCCTCTGGGTCAAGTGGGAATCATCAAAGTAAAGTGGGAGAGGGCCCAAGTTCAAGACCAGTTCTGCCACTGGGGCTATGCAACTGGCTAAGCCTCTAAAGGTCATAATGTCAGCGTCCTCAGAGAGGTTGAAAAGCTTCCTGATATAATTTAGAAAAGCCTTAGCTTTAGGGTCAGACAAGCTTTGGTCCAAATCTCTTAGTAGATATGTGACCTTGACCCCATTGCTTAGCTTCTCAAAGGGGGTCTCGCCATCAGTTTTTTAAAGAAGGAGCTGAAAGTGATTGCCTGTCACGGGTGTTGTGGCCGGAAATGAAGTAGCGCATGAAAGTGCCCGTGTCATCCCCTGGATATCGATCGGCTCGTTCTCCTCCCTCCTCGGCGTAGCCTTACCGTAAGATGGAGGGCTGGTGATGAGAGGGCTATGCTCTGAGGCCACCACAGCCACCACCCGGCTGGCTTCCTCTCCACATGGCAAAACTCTAGTCTTCCCGTTTCTCCTCCTTCCTCCCTCTTCTGGGGGAAGGACAACTACTTAATGCCCTGTGACCCCGCCACCAGGCAGCCAGAGAACAAGGGGAGAAAGGAGCCTGCTCCGTGGTGCTCTGTCCAGGGCTGGACTTGGCCAGTAACAGCCGCCTCCCATCCACAGCCACGTGGATTCACAGCTCAGCCCTCCTCAGCCTGCAAATCATGGAGGCAGGCCCAGGATCTCCAAAAGCAATGTGGTCTTCTGAATGCTCTCTCAGGGCCCATCAGCAGAACACTGGACAAGGCTGGATGAGAGCCCAGGGCGGGGAAGAGACTGGAGAGAGGGAGCAGAGAAAGGTCACTTGAATGGAGAAGCATTTTGACTTACTGCAATGGGCTCAGAAACACCAGACATAAAATTTCCAAACAATGGGAAGCCTGTGCCTGGTTAAAAACAGGACTTCAGAAGTGTTTGCTGATTAAATAAATACAGGCCCATCCCCCAAACCATGTCTAGGATTGGCCCCAGTTGGATCACTCTCTGTCTCTCCTATTTCACGGTAATTCTTTGTACCTCCATTGTTATGCTGAAACAATTGATGCAAAGTCACCTGAGTAGTCATTCATTCTGATTCACGGGTAGACTGTAAGTACCTAGAGGCCAGAGACTTTCTCATTCCTGAGATTTTAAACTCACAGAGAAACTGCTCAGCAATTGCTAATTTATTTAAAGATAATACACGTGTCCCACCAAGAGCCCTGCCACTGAGTTCTCACATGCCTACAGCTTCCTAGGGCATCCACTCCTGATTAAAGTCATCTCTGAAGCACTGAAGTCAGATGCTTCAGGGCCTCCGAGTTCACTTGTCTATTTGTTATGTAATGATCAAGTACAAGCTGTCCAGCCTTGCTACGGTTTGACTTAGAATTTTTCGACTTTATGATGTTGTGAAAGCGATAGGCATAATAAATTACAGGAGATATTCAACACTTTATTATAAAATAGGCTTTGAGTTGGACAATTTTACCCAACTATAGGCCAGTGTTAAGTGTTCTTCGCAGAGTTAGTTAGGCAAGATGAAACTATGATGTTCAGTAGGTTAGTTCTGTTAAATGCATTTTTAACTTAACAATATTTTCAAATTACTATGGGTTAATCAGGACAGAACCCCAACATAAGTCAAGGAGCATCTGTACTTGATCTTGAGCACTTTTCACCAAAAGGTCCATGTAGAAATTTCACCTCCACAGTGTCTTTTTTTTTAATTTTTTTATTTTAGTTTATTCAGTACAGTTTCTATCCTTTATTCCCATTCCAGCCCACCCACCCATCCCTCCCCTCCTCCCTCCCCTTTCCAACCCCCCTTGTTTTGTCCATGTGTCCTCTATATTTGTTCCTGTAAACCCTTCCCTTCTCCCCTGAAATTCCCTCCCCTCTCCCCTCTGGTCACTGACTACCTGTCCTCTATTTCAGTGTCTTTGGCTATATTTTGCTTGTTTCTTTGTTTTGTTGTTTAGGTTCCTATTAAAGGTGAAATCATATGGTATTTGTCTTTCACAGCCTGGCTGGCTTATTTCGCTTAGCATAATGCTTTCCAACTCCATCCATGCTGTTGCAAAGGGTATGAGTTCCTTCTTTATGCAAAGGTAGGAGGCAATCCAGAGCTGACTCTATTGTACAGCCTCCTTGTCATATGTAGAGAAACATTTTATGAATAACCTGAATCTAATTTTTACTTTGTTTTTATTATTATTATTATTATTATTATTATTCAAACTATAGCAAGTGAGCCCAGAATGCAGCACTTGGAAACTTGTCAATAGTAAAAAGTGGGGTCAGAGAAGCTCAGGTTTGGGAGGGACTTTAAAGTCCGTGGGAGGTTTTTCTCCATATCATCACCACCCACACTCCCTGGTGTTAAAAGAGAAAGCGCGGGCACGGGACACCCACCATCTTTTCCATATCAGCACTGACGTCCGTGGCACTTCTAAGCTGAGGCTGATGACCCCTGACAAGCACTTTCCAGTGTGGGAATAGCCCACAAGTTGCCCAGAAGAGAACCAGAAAAGTCGCTTCTTATTCGATGTCACAAGCACACACGTGACAGTGGGAAAGCCGCCACGCATCCACAAACCACCCTTCTTCAGGTAAAGCTCCAAACAGGACCCTGGGCAGGAATGGCTGCAGGTAACTTCTCAGAAAGAAAATTTTTTTTAAGTATTGCTTTAAAACAGCACCGAATGAACTGTCCCACCCACAGAATCCTCCTCTGCCTCTGTTCCATCCACCACACCCTTCCAGAGGGACACTTTGATCAGTATCTGCTCCAAGAAGGGGAGGGCAAGTGCAGGAAAAGAAGGGAACACTCAGTAAACAGTATTATTAACCCATAGGCTGGCCATAAATCAAGGCAGGAAGGTGACCTCAGCGGGCTGGAGTAATCCCGCATGTCAGGATGAATTTATGAGGCCAATTTTATTGGCCTGCATGACCCAGGCTCCTTGGAGACGTCTCAGTAACAAATCCAATCCACTTCATTTATGAGCTGTGTGCAGTGTCAGCCATCGGGCCCAGCCAGAGCGCCCTGACCACGTCTCCAAGTGGGCACCCAGGAGCAAGGCCCTTAGGGAAGCAACGTCCCCAATCCATCCTGACTGTCACTCCCTGTGAGCCAGCCAGACCTGCTCTAGGAGCTGTCGCCTTCAGACTGCCCCTCCTAGGTTCTCATTCTGGCTCTGCCCTGAGAGCCAGCACCGCTTTCGGCACGGCCCTTCCCCTCTCTGGGCTGGTTTCCTCACTGCCGGAGAATGCAGGACTACCAGCTGCTCGGTGCCAGCCCTGGAGGCATTGGGAGGGGGGCCATCCTGCTGGCTTGGCTTGGCATCTCTGGTCCCAACTACTATACGCCAGGACTTTGCCCACCCAGTCATTAGACCAACCAAAAGTGTCCCCACATGTTTCCAAAGGCTCTCACGTGACTATTACTAGGAGATAATATTTACGGTCCTTGCTGGCCACACACATCTCAGGTGGGCCTGTGAAGGGACCATTTCTCCCTCTGCTTCCCCACTCTGGAGACAGAAAAGCTGATACTCCTGCGAGTGGCAGCTAGAGGGACCTCAGAGCCAGCCAGGAGCCATCCCAGGGAGAGGAGCAGCGGGAATCGGGCAAGTCCCTGGAGCAGAGGGCCTGGGGCGTACCTGGCCTTCACCTGCTCTCTGTGGGCTCCGAGAGCTGGGCGGAAGGCGTTTAAGTCTATTTGACTGTCCCTGTCATCGTAAGGTTTACGGATGGTTAATTTATTCTTTATAGCACAGTCATTGATGGCTGTTAAATCACAAATGAGAGCCAATAAAGGGTGAATTGCAGCTGAAATTACACTGTTTATATGACAGCAGAGTGCCGGCTAAAAGATTCATATGCTGCTGATGAAGTATGTTATAAATTTTAATTACCATAGTTTGTACAAATGACATGTTTGAAATGCTATTGAGTAATGTGACCCTGATAATGAAACTATAAAATAAATCATTAACTTTCTGAATGAGCTTTTTTATTTCAGTGCTGCACAGAGTAAACTTTTCAGTTTATTCCAGATCTGTCTTTTTATGCCCCCTCCCTCCGCCCCTGGTCTCACTGAGTCCGCTCTCCACAGGCTGGGGACAAGGAAGCAGCAAGAGATTGGAGACCCTGGTGAACACCTGGAGGAGCATCCTGGCGAGAATGAGCCCAGAAGACGTGGCCTGGGGGCTCGGGTGGGACAGTCAGCCCAGGCAGGGCTTCTAGATGTGCACCTTAAATAACCCCAGGAAGTCTCTCATCGGCAAGAAGAAAGGACCCTTTTCTGACCCTGTAGACCCTCTAGAGACCCCCACCCACTTTCTGCAAGGTTGAAGCTGAGCACTGGCGGCGAAGGTCACATGTGTCAGACTCCAAGTGGGGGTGGGGCTGCACAGTGGGGCTTCCCATCAGGATGCTGGGCCAATTGTCTGGGGCCAAAGCCCGAAGAGAAAAAAGCACGCAGGTATTTGGTGGGGTTTCCACTGTTAGAGCAGCCCTATTTCAATACCATGGTCCATCATGTTTATGAATTACCCCCTACAATACCCCAGAGACACCGAGGTTAAACACACCTCACAGAAAAGAATCTGAAGTTCCAGGAAAAACCTTCGAGGAGCCCCATCAAGGGTCATTTAGGTCAACCCCCTGCTCCTGGGGTCACTGGCCCAAGGTCTGTCTAGCATAGAGGACCCACTTAGTCCTGCAGGACAGAAAACGCATTGGTAAGTTTGGCAAAACTCTGGCTTCCTAGGACGTTGGCACATCAAGAGACCTTGGCCATCCTCTAGCCCTAAAACTCTCAACATGGGTGGAGAGGGCAGGGGCGGGGGGAGAACAGGAAGGGCAAGTTTTGACTCCCAGTGCTATATACATTCCGGAAGAAAACACAAAGTTTTTTTCTCATAGACCCCTCTAGGGCATATCCAGCTGAGCCCTCTGACTGCATGAGAAGAAATGGAGGCCCAGCGGGCAGGACAGACCTGTGGTTATAATGCACAGGGCAGGGATAAGAGGAGCTTTTTCACTCCACACGGCCAGGCCACCCCAAAGCCGGCTCTGGACAGGCAGCGCCATTTCACTGACGGCATCAATGCAGTCGGTGTGTTCTTCAGGAGAAGGGTCACCGCAACGTGCCCCTTCCCTCTGCAGACAGACCGCCTGCAGGGGGGCAGCCCGGGTGTGAAGCATTGCCCCCTCCTTTCCTCCATCTCCCAGGACCCACCTGCTCTCTGGAGTGTGCCTGCTGAAAGGAAGGTCACACTCAAAAGGACAGCTTCTCGAAGGTGCCTCCCAGGGGTGTGCAGAGACCTGCGTATGACAACATGGCTTCCAGCCCTTCAAAGGCCTCGCCGCAACCCCCAGTGACAGAAGAGCAAGGGCACCGACGGAGTGTCCCGTTCCACAGGTGAGCCAGTGGGAACACACCTGGGGATGATCTCTCTCAGCCACAGAGCTCATAGGTGGTGGGAGTCAGGAGAATCTAAATGCATTGATGAGACAATCTGGGAAATCCGAAATCCGATGGGAAATTAGAGGCTATTAATGATTATCATTCATGTTTGAGGTCTGATAGAGGTATTGTTATTTTTAAAAATAATTCTTAACATTTAGAGGTGCATACAGAAACGATAACAGACAAAGTGCAAAGTATCTGTTTACTGCAAAATAATCCAGAGTGGGAAGGGAAGGGGGACTGGTTGGATGAAGCCCGAGAGGCCATGACTTCATGACTGCTAAAGCTGGTGCTAGTTACATGTGCGTTCATTATGCCATTCTTCTGTGTCTGTTTTTAATTTTCCATAATAAAGAAAATACCCAAATGCCCCTGTTCCCCACACACACACTCTAGTCTCCCGCAATGTCCAATTTCCCATGCATTCTAAGCAATGCCAGGCTAGAAACCAGAGCGGCCTCCTGTCTCCCAGGGCATGCCCTCAGAGATGTAGGAGGGTATAAACTTTAACTCTTCCCTTTGTTGGAGGAAGTTCCAGGGACAAGAAGCCTGGCATCAGGATGGCATCAGGATGTGCCCAGCCCACTGCACCAGAGAGAGGAGCTCCTGGTCTGGAAGCACCTGGCACAGCTCGCTGGCACATACACAACCAAAAGCAGAAGGGTCACCTGGGAGGGACTCAGACCTGCTGTGTCAGCTTGAGCAGGTCATTTCTCAGAGCTTTGGCCTCTCATGTGTAACACCTCGATGGTAGCCCCAACCAGCTACTCTGCAGGGTGCAAGCATCAGATTAAGTAATAAAGAGAGACTTCTAGAGAGATGGTAGAGTGGAGGAGTAAGAAGAGCACAGACTCTGGACTCCCTGTGTTCAAGTCATAGCTCCACCTCGAGTTAGCTCTGTGGTTCAGACCACTTTTAGTCTCTTCTGCCTTGAGGTCCCCTATATAGAAGCGGGATTGTTGCAAGGAGCTAATTTTTGCAAACACCTAAGAACAATACCAGGCATTTTGTAGGTTAGTATTATTATTATGACTCTGTAACAACAGACTGATAAAAGATATCAATATTATGAGAAGAACCACAGAGTGTTATACCAGAAAGGGGCTTAAAAAATCATTGAGTCCAATTTCCATATATCAGAGGTTCATAAAAGTAACATAACTTATCTGGAGTCACATCGCAAGTTGGTGACAGAACTGAGCCTGGAGCAAACTCTATCCCACTAAGCAGGTGGCCGCTTCTTCTTCCTTATAACTACTCAGCCATGAGGATGCCCATGCTGAATCACGTCCTCAACCTAGAGTGTCATGCTAGACATACATTGCCCAGGGGTCCCCACGCCCAATGCCTCACTGGGTCTGCAATGAGGAAAGACCACGGGGCTCAGAGGAGAACCCCCCATTCCATGTTCCACATCTGATGCCTGGAGAACAGAGCCTGGACAACCAAGAGCCCTTGATGTGTCTTCTGCTTTTCCTTGTGCATTCCTGAAGAGTGGGCGGCACTCGGGAGGCCTCCCCTCTGCCTTATCAGCCACCACAAAAACATTTTCAAGGCGATGGCACAAGCTGCCCTACTTACCATTAAGAGAAAGGACCACATTATTGCTGTTATAAACCATTGATTAAGGTTTATAATAGCAATAATCCCCTCGAAATTCATTGTTACTGCAGTTAATGACCAGTTTATTAGAGCGTTAACCATCCTTGGCAATGGGCTGAGTCGTTTAATGCGGGTAACGACCAATTTCTCAAGGATTATTGCTTAAATAACAATTCTTTGCGAGATGTATGCGCCACCACAAGTGCAGATTGGGCTGGAAGCTTCTCCTCAGAAACGTGTTAATTATTTCCTCAGAGTTGCATCACCAGCACCATACCCAACAAACCCTGAACAAAGTAATGTTTCAGAGAGACAAAAGAATCAAACAGTTGGACCCAGGCCTGGAGATGCCTGGGTCCAACTGTTTGGGGAGCCAGAATAAGAACCGCCCCTGGGATGTCTTATGACCTCCCAGCAAAAGCTCTATTGGAAAATGATATCTGGCTCCAAAACTAATCTTTCCCCTTCACTTGGCTGCATTTCCAGAATTTTCCACCTGTCCAATTCCCCACCCACACCTGGGGAAAAACCAGGCAGCTGGGGAAAAGGCTGAAGGATAGGAAGCATGACCCACTCAGGCTTCGTATAAATCTGATATACTCTGAGGCAGACATTTGCCTACACGTGACCACCCAGGTCCTAAAAGACCGGGTAGAATAAGGCTACCCTTATGAATGATACCCAGAAGTTTTCAAAGTGCAAAGTGCTGGTCTTCTGTGGCCATTGGGCTGCTTTGAAGGTTTGTTTCAAGCGGAAAAGAAATGGGGTGAGCTTACGTGCCTTGTGTCTCACCGTAGGTTCCGAGAAGTCGTAGTATCATTAAACATAACAGAGCCAGGAGACCTAATTACTGTCTAGGCTGCCCTCCTTGTTTTACAGCTAAAAGCATAGGGCCCAGAGAGGGTAGGAGGCTTGTCAAAGTCACACAGCCACTTAGAGAAGAGTTGGAATTAGATCTCAGCCTCAGTCTTCCATTGTTGACCTCAAGGCCACCGTCGTGAACACACCCTAACAGAGGACTTCATCTCAAGAGACACTCAAGGGATCATGGCCCCATCAGGGAGAGAAGGCAGAAGCAAGGCATTTCTGAGCCCATGAGCACTCAAGCAGGAGTCTCAGAAGAAGCCAAAGATCTGATTCTCCTGCTCATCTCACTCCCCCACTTTCTTCTTATGCCTAACTCAATCCGAGTGTTTCAACACACTAACTACAAGTATTTTATCATTTTACATTAGCATCAGCATTTCCATAACTTTCATTTTTCTGACATGATCTAAAAATGACTAATTGATTACATTCTAATTCCATTATATTAACTGGAATAAATACTAACAGGGTGTAAACGTGACATAATAAGATAAAAAGTTGCTATCACAGCACTAGTGTAGGCTAGAGAGAAATTCACTGATTCACTCAACAAACACATATTAAGGTCCTGTTATGGATCAAGCATAAAGACAACCTCCTTTTTTCTCATCATCATCAAAAATTAATTTGATACAACAACAAAAGTGGGAATCACAGTCTCCTTGAATCTATGAACCCTTTAACCTCTATGTTTTGACTTAATAGCAAGAGTCAGCATATAGAAGTAATGGCAAAGGACAAAATGCACATCTGTTCCAGCTCAGTAAAGGAAGTTCCAGTAAGTCATCAGTCCTCTAGCTCTTTGGACACGTGGACCCATGTTCGTGGTCGGGCCCAGATGAATCCGTGGGGTCTGCAGCAGCTCCTTCCTATCGGACATGCAGAACGTACTGGAGATGAAGGGTGGGACCTTCTTCTTTCCCGCTCTCTCTCAAGGCTCTGCCCACAGCTCTGACACCACAGTGTTGACACCGAACCCCATTTTCTCCAAGTTGTAATGCTCATGAGTCCACATGTCCACCTTTTTAGGCCATCAAAATGAATCCACAGTTATGTGGGTTAGATAAAGACTCTTGCTCAGTCACAATAGTTCAATGTCCTCTACTCATATTCCCAACTGTATTGCTACCCATATGCTGATAGGATATGATGACATTTTTATTTGCAGCCATACAAGATGATAATATCAATTACTGATTATGTTGGACCTGCATATAGCTTTCTTTACCAAGCAAATAAGTTAAAATATGTAAAGTGCTAAAAGAGTTCCTGGCATATAGTAAATGTTTAATAAATGTTGGCAATTATAACTGTTGGCTATAATACAATGCCTGAAACTAAATATCATAAAAATTAGTCAATAATTTTCGATACGCAATCATAAAAGAAATGCAATAAGTCGACTAACTGAAAGAAAACCAATATAATTTAATCCATTCAGTGACTTTCTGAACTATGAACAATTATCTGAGAATATATCTACATGCATTTGTAAATGATATGATATATATAAGTAATTTATATGAGGTGAGTATATAGTTGGCCAATCACTACTGTCCTTGCCTTCAGTAGTGGCAGAATATCAAGAATATCTTGAGTCCACAAACAAAAGTCATTCTTCTCAATCAAGACTCCAAAAATCTACCATGGTGTTCCTCCAATTCTTTTCATTCCTCTCTTCTGAATTCAGTTCCCTCAGACCTGGATTGGGCATTTTCAAGGTGCCAGGAACAGTGTTAGGTAAGCACTGGAGATGCAAAGAAGACTGGCAGCATTTCTGCCGGGGGGCAGCTGGCAGATCAGGGAAGACAGACACATAAAGAGCGACACATAATACAATGTGATACGTGCTACACCCTCTGGATTGTTGATAAAGGATGCCGGGGAGAGGAGGGAGCAGGGGAGGGCTAGATTACCAAAGACAACTGAGGAGCAACCATTTCTGCCCGGGAGAGGGGAACTTTACCAAGGAGGTGACATTGGAACTGAACCTAAAGCTAGTTTACCAGTCTATGGGCTAAACACTTGTTTAGGGAGCCAACAAAGCAGAAACACAAGAGGGAGAGAGGGAGGGGAAAAGGAGAGAAGAGTTCATCTTTGATAAACAAACATTCAAAACTTTATTTAGAAAATTGGGAGGGGGTTAATTTCAGCATGCATAAGTTTAATGTCATACCACTTTTTTTGAACTTTCATTACCTTATAAAGGGGTGAGGCTCATACTTAGAACCTAGAAAAGAATTGATGCATCCCTCACTGGATCTTCAAGGACTGAAGTAGAATTGAACAAGGCAGAAAAGGGAAAAAAGACGAGTCAACCAAAAGGAATCCACAGAAAATCGTAGAATGTTAGGTTAGGGTCTGGAAAAGCATGGAGGTGTCACTCAAGCCAATCTCCTATTTGAGGGTCCTGATTCAAACTAGCCAGTGAAGTTCGAGCTCTTGAACTTCCTCCCAGGAGGCTCTTTCCAATATTTAGGGAAGGACTCACATCTCCTATGGAAGCACATTAGAGCTGAAAGGCATTCCAAAAAGAAAGAAATTGGGGAAAGCCCAGAAATCAAGCTCAGGCAACCATCTAGCTATTCACCAGGAGAAAGAGTGGTGGCTTCTTACTACATGTAGCTCCTTTCCTCTGTTGGCTTCTGCAATTTCACAAAGATGCTACCCAGCCTCCTCTCTGCCTGCTGGGGTCTCCCTTGGACAGCCGTCACCTCCCCGGAATGATTTTTTCCTTCCCTTTGGAGGAATTCTTTTTTTGAGGGGAGAAGGGAGGGATTTTTTGGAGGGAGGCTTATTTCAAATGAGAAAATGGCAACCCAGCATTACCTTTCTAGTTTTGCTTTACTTTAAAAATTTTTTATTACTAGTCGTTATTTGTTGTTTTGTTGTTTTTCTAGATTTTGGGGTCCCTAAGCCTTCTTGGCTCATGTTCTCAGTCCACAGCCAACAATGACAACGTCCCACCCTTCCTTCCCAAGCCCAGGAGTGGAATCATGTGACAAGTCACCCATGCTGGGGAGGGGGCGGGCTCTGTGCACTGGGGTGTATTCTGTGTGATCAGTGTGACCCCAGAAGCAGCCATTCAGATTTTCTCAGGGTCTGGAGGTTTCTGGGTTCTTCCATGAGTCCTTTGGTTAAAGTAGGTGGAGGTCAGAGGTCAGAATTAAATTCCCATCCAGCAGGTTTGATAGGTACATAGCACGCAGCAAGACTAAATGCCCCAATTTCACTCCTTAATTAAAAGCATTTTTCATCCCAAACCTATAAAAGGCAGATGCGCCGTGCTTCCCGACCACGGGTACAGAGCGCTGTGCTCCGCTGTATGGAGTGTGGCTGCGCAGACCCTTCCTTCTCGGGCTGGGAAACACAAGGCCATCAAAGCACCGGGCAGACTCACCCCTTCCTCCACCTTCTTGCCACCCGGTTCCTCTCTTTCTGAGAAATACTCGTTTCCATCTACGCAGGGCCATGTGTTTTTAGCTTCTCCTGAGACCCCCACGCTGACAGGGAGGAGGAAGGCAGTCCATCTTCCCAAACAGACAGCAGGCGGCTCTTCTTTTTTTATTATTGTAAAATACCTTTTCACCTGGATTTTAAAAAGGAAGCCCAGGCAGCAAGGTCTGGCTCAGTCAGCCATACTGAGGCTGTGAATTCATTCAGGCCCTCAGCCCAGACATCTAGGAGCCAATCCTTTTCAGAAGGAGAGTAAATGAACCACTTGCCAAGGGGTGGTCAGAAAAATGAAGCGAATACTTGCTCATCATGGTTTTCTACCATCAGTGCCTCCTTTACTTCTGAAGCCCCTGGAGTGCAGACACTCAGTTCATTTCTCTGGTACCGAACTCACAAGTTCAATTCAGTTGCCAACGTTTACTAGTCAATCAGCCAGCCATAATTCTACTTCAGGGGAGGGAAGGAGACGAACTTATAGCCCTTTGTTTTTATCTATTTCCTTAAAGGACCATTAAGCCTTTTTTCTCTCAGGTGTTTTTTGCCCTATTCCCAGAGATTGTCTGTGCCACTCAAGGGCAGGATACCCAGCCTTCATTCATAACTGGTTCCTCCCTGGGCTGAGCTCAGGCGCCTAAGATCAAAGAGACCTCAAGAAGATAATTGATAGAATAAGGTGAGGTTTTCCACCTGCTAAACCCACTGCCATCGTGTGGATGCCCTCTCACTTTTATGGCCTTTCTCTTTCTGGGTTCCAACTGAATGGTCTTACTGAATGTTAAAAAAAAAATCTTGCTCTTGTGAGACATATCAAACACAATCAATAAACCTGAAGGAGAAGAAAGCCCAAGGCATTCGCAAGACACTTTTAAGATTTAATTGTTCCACAGAATTTTAAGCAAGTAGTAGAAAGAAGCTAAATTGCATGAAACCAAATATTTTGCTCTAGGCTCCTAATTCATCTCACTTGCTGGCTCCCAGGGGCGAGTGCCAGAGCGGCCACCGCGGAGTGTGGGACTTCGCAGCACAGTCAGGGCTTGTGCTTCCTGCAAGCTAAAGAACCTCCCCGTCTCTGTGAAATGGGGCCGTTGATCAAAGTCTTCTTTGCCCTGAGAATGCCTCGCTTCAAGGGCATTGTGGGCTGAGCAGGGTGGAAAGATATATTTTACTAAACACAGGGCACACCTTCTTGCTTCTTTCTCTACAGGGAAAGTCCTGGGAGAGGGGGAGCGGGTGCCCAAGACCGAGGGCTGCATCTAGCTAAGAAGGCCCCCAGAAACATATCAAGTGCTCCAGGGAGGTGCAGGCCAGGGACCTGGTGGCGGCAGGGTCAGGAAGCCTCAGAGAGCTTCACTGCCTCCTACAGGCTGAGGGAACCTGTTAATAAGGCACATCTGCTTCCCCTGGGCTTGGCCACTTGGGACAGAAGGAATCGCTGAACCCCTGGGAAAAGCCTGCCACAGGCACACAGGGAAAGCACAGGCCAGTGTCCCACCTGTCCTATCGTTGTGCAAAAACACCTTGGTCGCTTCTGAACAGATGCTAGGTCAATGCAAGAAGACACCGCTCAGAAGGCAGCTGTGGGGCTGTGTTGTGTGCTCGTTGCTGCTTTTGGAAATGTATTGCTGCAGAGGAGGTTGAGACGAGATTGGAATATAGAGAGAATGTGGGATGCTCGCCGCCTGAGAACAGGAGGCACTTGAGTTGGGTAGCATAGCACCGGCTCATGAGTTGAGCCAACCTTTACCTCCTAACCTTGGGTAAGGAACTTACACTCCCTAAACCTCAGCTCCTTTACCTGTAAGCAGAGATTACAAGTGTTTCCACAGGATCGAGCTACTGTGCCAATTAATAAAAGAGCAAACGTATAGCAGCGTGGGCTGTCCCAGGCACTTAGTAGGTGCTCAATAAATAATCGATATTACTTTAATAATAATAATCAGTCATCATGGGCTGGAAGACAACAGCACAGGGAAGGAAGCCATCTGGGCCTGGGTTCAACAGCCTTGACTGCATTAAAGGAAAGTGAGGGTCTAGTCACCTGCCAAGAGGCAGCTCCATGATGGATGAGCCTCCCGGCCCCCACCCAACTCTTTCCAATGAGGCTTTTGCTTGTGTCCAAACTTGGTCCTGGCACCTTTCCAGAGGCTCAATTCAAGAGAACATTATAGCAATAATATAGGTCCTATTATACACCAGCACTTAGATAAGAAGAAAAATGGTCCTGTGTGTCTGAACCGAAATATATTTTAGAAAATCCCTGCCATTAGGTGCGCGGAGAGCCTGCCATAAAAGCAAACATACAGATTTCTGACCAGTACGCCAAACATGTTGCAATTTCATAAAATTAACGTGGCCTCAGACTGCTTTGAAGTAATGCAGCAGAGTGATCCATGAGCACGGCCTCTGGCGTCCGAGGACTGGCCAGGCTCCTTCCCCAGCCATCTGTGTGGCCTGGGGCAGAACCACGAGTCTGCGTGGAATCAGAGACATGTGCAGAACCCTGATCAGGGTGCTCCACCTAAGGTAAGTGCTCAAAATAGTGATGGTTTGGCCACTATTATTATCATCGTTATTGCTGGCCCACTTCAAGAATGTTGAAGTATAAGCAAGCCTATACAAATAAACCAAATTTGTAGCTCCAGAAAAAGAAAATTTGGGAGAACATCAAAGGGAAGCCAGAGAGCAGGGCAGCCAGGTGTTGCTCCTGATTTCTTCCCTGGGGACCGAGGGCCTGACGTGTCCGGTGTCACTGCAGAAAGCTGTACTTGCGTGTGTGGCATCTTTCCAGATCAATGATGGTGTATGATGCTATGAAACACCAGGCGGGGTTATGGAAAGCCTATTGTTTTAAGAACCTGGCTGAGCACCCACCCACCCACCCACACACACACACACCCCGATTTGATAACTGCTTCCTGAGCAGGACTTGCACCCAGTTTTCATCTACACATAACCTGCCCCGTAAGTGCCAGTGATAAAGCTCCTGGTGCCACAGAACAAAGGGCTACGAGCGCTGACCAGGGCCAGCCCCACAGGTGCAGCGCCAGCTGCTGGCTCCCGCGACTGCCGACGGGCAGGCCCTCTCCCAGGTGTTGCAGGACACACGAAGGCACGAAAGAAAGAGGCCCTGCTCTCAGGAGGTCCGCAGCCGTGCTGGAGAGGAAAGTGCATGGTAGGAAACCAGGTATATCTTAGTACTGGGGCGGCCAGAACGTCTGCAAGGCCACATTCCTTCACTGCGCTGGCTGCAGCAGACCACGGCTGGGTCCTGGAAAGCCTCCCTGCTACACGCAGTGCTTTGGGATAATAACACTAATGGATTAGAGTGGATTTTGAGCTGTAATTTCAATTACCCAAAATGCCCACTTGTATCGTGCCTGCGTTTCTTACACATCTGGGGAGTGTAGCTGCGCTTGGCTAATTTAACACGGAGCATTAAACGGAGCCAGTTAGGAAGGGGCTCCCCACAGGACCACCCATTAGGCTGTGGGCTGCAGCTGCTTTCCACCGGCCCTCCAACCTTCCGAGCAGGCCACTCTTCCTGTGCCCACCTCCCCTCCGACCTGTCCCCCAAGTGCCACCAGCAATTTTCCAGATCACTGAGGAGCTGATGGCTTGTTTGTGTCACAGTGCGGGGCCTTTCAGCTCCTGTTGGCATTTAGTGTTGATCTTCCAGGACAACGGGAAAGGCAAGATCTGCTTTCCAAGAGCACAGCTTGGACGCCCGTTTCCAACACTGGATGTCCCTCCAGATCTCAAGGTGAATCAGTGCATAACCGCGGGAGGGTCCTCCCAAGGCGGGAGCATGGGAGCGGGTCTGGCAGGGGAGGAGGGTTGCCATTGCTTCATTCCTTTGAGGATGAGACAGTGAGAACCCAAGGCCGAGGTTGTTATCTCAGCTGTAGGGAGAAAGGAGGAGGGCCTTGCAGGCACCTGGACACACTGGCCTTACCATTTCATAGCAGCCAGCATGGGTCACTGGGGACCTGCCCCCTCTTTTCCACCTACATGTTATTCCAGCCATAAATCCAAGTGACAAGCTTGAACTTTCCTCAATTGACATGTTTACAAGGGAAGTCCACATTTGACAGGAAAATTAAGCCTATCAATCACTTAACGAGCTCGTTAATGAATGGTTCTCTGATCTCCTCTGGTAGCTGGGTTTATTGATTATGGAGGGGGCAGCCAGCCCCAACCCTTTCCCCCTCAGCTTTCACCCTGTGCCCCACCAACCCCCCCTTCTGCCAGATGTTGCTGCCCTCTGACCTCCCTGCACCACTCCCAGCCCCCTCTTCTCCCTGAAGCTCACAGAGGGTTCTGGTTCAGGGTTTATCGGGAGGTCAGACCCCCTCCTGGCTCTGTTCTCTGACAGAACAAAGGGAACAGATGCAGGCTTGGCCTCCAAGCACCCACCCGGCATATGGAAGCTATCTCCTCTGTCCCAGTAATTACCCAGGAGCTTGCTTGTTCAATGGCTTTGGTTTTTATTGCACAGAAACCAGCCTATTCCCCAACATAAAACACTTTAACGGTGTCTCCCTCCGGGGTTTCTGGGAGAGGTCCTGTCAGGTATAAAATGTGCAGAACCCCTCTGACAGCCCACAGGAGCAAGGCCTCCACAATGAAAAAAGAGGGGACGGGAAGGGAGGAGGACAGAGTGCCTGGTGGGAGAGACGGGCTTGCTGGTGGCAAAAAGAAGTTGTGGTCCTGTAGCGTTTGGAGGGTCTCACAGAACTCTCTGAAACATCCGGCCCCGGTGTTAAGAAGGGCAAGAGGAAGAGCTGAGATGGGTTAAAAACACAACCAGTCTGCTCCCGTTCCCAACACACGGAGAGGTGGGGCCTAAAGTCAGAACCCAGAATCAAGCATTTTTTGAGCGACTGTTTGTGTAAGAATAAATGATAGTTTAGATCGTGAAGAGGCCTGGAACTTAATATATGTTCCATTCACATAAAAACTATCGTTCTGCCCTTGATGCTGTCTCCAGGATATGATAGTTACAGTCTCGCTGAACGGAGTAAACTTGGCTATGAATTGAGCAACAGAATGAGGAAGAAATGAGCCAATGGCTGGACGTGGTTGTATCATGAACCCAACAAACCTCTATGCTCCCGCCTGTAGGAAGGGAGGTAATGGAGACTTTCCTTGGTGTCCTCTGTGCAGCTTGCACCGGGCTACTCAGAAGAGGCGGCAGAACCTGAGTGATCTGAGAGGGTGTGTCAGCTTCCTGGGGCTGCAGGAACAAATGACCCCAAACTGGGCCGCCTGGAGCAACAGAAGTTTATCCTCTCACAGTTCCAGAGGCCAGAAGTCTGATATCAAGGTCTCCACACATCTGTGCTTCCTTGGGAGCCTCAGGAGAAACCTTCTTCCTTGCTTCCCCCAGCTTCCGGTGGCTCCCAGCAGGGCCTGGCTTGTAGCTGCCTCCCTCCATCTCTGCCGCCACCTTCCCACGGCTGCCTTCCCAGTGC
>CM052548.1:65302030-65438551 GCA_028533065.1 Trachops cirrhosus | reverse complement strand
GAGTATTTGAATGGTTTACAAAGGGCATATCTTGTGTTTTGATTCACACAGATTTCCTAACAAGTACATAATGAAATTTTACAAACCCTGTGCAAACGATGATCAATGGGTCAAACCCAGCCCACTGTGAGTTTTTGTACTGCTGTGAACTAAAAATAGTTTTTATGTTTTTCAGTGGTTGGAAAAAAATCAAAAGAAGAATAATATTTTGTGACATGAAAATTATGTGAAGTTCGCACATCAGTGTTCGTAAACAAGGGGGCACTGGAACACAGCACGCTGATTCATTTACGTATGGTCTGTGGCTACTCTGGCACCACAGTGCAGACCTGGGCAGTTGTGAAAGAAACTCCAGGCCCCACAAAGACTAAAATATTTGCTATCTGGCCATTTACAGAAAAGGTTTGCTGACCATTCCTGTAAACACACTTTAGGAGTTGCCTACTTAACGGAAGTCCGTTAATACGTACGTCTTCTCTAAGGTGAACAACTCTAGTTCGTTTTGGTTCTTGAGTTCTTTTAAAATAAGGTACCTCTGTATTTATGATTCACTTCCCACCCACAGTAGCTGCACAGAGTTTGCCAACACCTCACTGGGAAAGAAAGTTGGGGTACAGAATCACCCACGTCCAGAATACGAGTACACCCTCTTAGCAATAAACATCAGCCTGGTATCCCTGGCAGGCAGTGGAGGGGCTGGCCATTCATGAGGGAAGCACTGAAATGCACGATCAATGCCTGCCTCCTTGAACGGAAGGAGGAGGAGCAGCTGAGATTCTTTCTTGGGAATTCAGCAAGGAAGAGTGCAAAGGACATCAGCTTTGACGTCCGGCATGTCTAAGTTTCAGTGCTACCTCTGTGGGTGACTGACTGTCTGACTGTTTGAGGAACTGAATCTTTCTGAGCCTCAGCATCCTCACCTGCACAACGAAGGTCGTGCCTGTCTCATGGAGCCGCCGCACTGTGGTATCACGAGATGATGTGTGTGACTGGAGCACCTCGAAATGTGTCCCGGTGGTTTCGCTCTCTCGGGTGGATAATGGTGCTCTTCCACTTATTAGTCATGGACCTGGGGCAAGTCACCCCACCGGCCGGTGCTGCAGTTTCTCCCATGGTAAAATGGACATGGTACTACACCTACCCTCCAGGTCTGATGTGCAGATTCAGTGAAGCACTTAGAACAGTGGTGAGCCCAGGGAGAGTGTGCAATAAATGTCCGTTGTGACTGAGACCTGGGGATACTAGTCGATACTTCAATAAAGTACTTTGCCCTGGTCAGCAAGAATACACTGGCCATGAGTGGGGACTTTCAGCCCCTACCCCAGTACATCAAAACAAACTCTTCCTTGTCCAAAGGGACACTGCCAAGCTTGGCCACCACTTCTCAGGGTCTCCTTCTGGAGGTCAGATAATATTCTCAAAACCTCCTAGAGCTAATAGTTGTGTGATGGGCAGAACCAACAGAATTTCCCATCCTCTCTGCTCCTTGGACCCTGGGATTCGAAGGATAAGGTCTAGGCAACTGGGCAACTAGAGATTTACTAGCTCTTTAACTCACCTCCTGCCTGCCTGTGACCTTAGCGAACAGTGAATCATACACTACAGTGGCCTCTAAGCCATCAAGATTGGCTTCACTTTCCTGTACACTCACTAATCAGTCTCCTAAGCCTTTGCTTATGTCGTGCCTTCCACCAGAAATGTCATTTCTCCCACTTCCACACCTGAGACAGATGCTACTCACCTTTCTGTCCCAGCTCAGATGACACCCTTACAAACCCCCCCACTATCCTTTATAAGGGATCTTGTCCTCTCTTTGATCAGACTTCCATTATCTTATGGTTTTCACATCACATGGTAGTTAGGGGAGTTTGTGTCTGTGTCCTTTCCTCCACTCAATGCATCCTGAGGGCAAGGCCAATTTATTCTTTCTTAGCATTCTCGGCACCTACCATAATGCTCATATGCAATAAGGATGCACCAAATGTTTCATGGCTAAATGAATAAGTGAATGAACAAAATGTTTATCAGCAAGCAACTGGGAAGAGTATGGAGACAAAGTTTTAAAATTCAGTGTGGCAATGGTGACAGAAGGAGACTTGATTTTGGGGTGGTGAACACACAATACAATATACAGACGATGTTTTATAGAATTGCCCATGTAAAAGCTATACAATTTTATTAACCAATGTCATCCCAATAAATTCCATGAAAGAAAGAAAGAAGGAAAGAAGAAAGAAAGAGAGAGAGAGAGAGAGAGAGAGAGAAAGGAAGGAAGGAAGGAAGGAAGGAAGGAAGGAAGGAAGGAAGGAAGGAAGGAAGGAAGGAAGGAAAGAAGAAGGAAGGAAGGAAGGGACTCAGCATCTCTTGGGTGCCACAACCCAATGTGGTTTTAAGGTGTTTCCTCGAAACTTTCGATGGGGGTGTTGGCTGTTTGGGCAACCCTCCAGGTACGCACTCTCAGCTGACCAAGTCGCCCGGTGCTGATGCACTTCCAGCCTAGACCTGGGGCAGTCCCGCATAATCTGTTCATGTAAATGATCTGTCATCTTGACCAGCAAGGTTAAAGCAAGGTACATGTTTAAAAAAAGAATATGAAGAGCCGCGGAGCAGCACGGAGAGTTCAAGTGCAACTGTTTTATATGAAAGGTCAAGTTCACCTTGTGTCAGGCACTTAGGCTAACAGTCACCGATTAAAGGAGACAATACCATAAATTTTGCTGGCTTTTTAACTCCTGGTAAGTCCCCAGCTCCCCCCGCCCCCACCCCAACCCCTAGACATCTGAAAACATGGACTCCTTCGCAATTTCTTCTCTTGCCACAGAGCGCACACTGAGTTCAGTGCAATTTTTGTTTCTGCCCAGAGCTTCCCTTCATTTCCAGATCACAGCCTGGGTCCACCCCAATGTGACTAGTTTCCCCTGCATTTCCTATTTTGATGATAACTTGAGAGAAAACCGGCCTGGGTGCAGTCTGCCGCTGAGCCAGAAGGGGGAGGCTGAATGAAGTACTGGATTCCTGCAAGTCTATTTTAAAAAGTGCATAATGGGGTGAAGGGGGTGGGGGAGAGGGGGTGGGTGGAAATGCAGAGAGGAAGCAAAGGAGGGGTAGTGAAATCAAAATAATAATCATAAAATAATAATTGCAGCCATCATTTCAGTGTGCTCGATGCTTTACATATGTAGGTGCATTTCATGCTCACAACCACCCCAGGAGGTAGGTATTAATATCCCCATTTTTCAGATGAGGAAATCAAAATGCCAAAAAGAAACCCTTCAAACTTTCAATTTGTACACTAATTTTAAGGCGTTGGATGGCTGGGCTATAACCAAGTCATTTCATAAGTAAATACTGGCAGTTTGATTTTTTTCTTTTTTTAATTTTTAATGTTCACTATTCCAGGCCCCAGGTCAGTAACTGAATATGTGGGAAGTCTTTAAAAACACCAATGAGAGCATTTGAAATAGCACAGCTGAAAACCACTACTTTCCACACTGGGCTTCATTCAGAGTTCAAGGTTGTACATTTTTCTCCCACACAAATTCAACAGAACAAGAAACCACAAGAATTGAGTGTTTTCCAAGTCTGAACAGGGAAATATGAACTTCAGAAAAAAAGCCATGAGGAGAAATTTATTTGAAAGCACTTCTCTGAAAAACTTTGCACCTCGGTTTCCTGGCTTCAAGGCCCTTGAGTCGGTTTAGATATTTAACATACACCAAATCGCCAGTGGCAGTCAATAAATATCCAACAATACGAATATTGTGGTCAATTTCCTGATGGGTCTAATACTAGTTATAACTTCGCAGATGAATCACTTCTGTTTTATCCAAAGTCCATACCATGACCAGCTCCGCATCAGCCTGCCCTGGCCATGAACTCCATCAATATTGCCCACCAGGCTAAACTTTCTTAGAATGTACTGAAGTGTAGTCATTTTTCTGTCCAGTGCGTCTCTGCTACCAGATTGCATATGCCCCAAAGTGTGTGCTACAGAGGTTTCCACGTAGCAAGGATTTATTAAGTGTTGCTGAAGGAATAAAGAAATGAACTTCAGCAGACTGTATATCTCTACATTTAGGTTTTCTTTCAGGGTGAGTGCTTGGGGTTTTGAGGCAGAGGAAAGAATCAGGTCTTGTTTTTGTTTTGTGCTTTTTTTAATCTTTTATCCCCCATTGTATTTCAATTGAATTTGTCAAGAGGCTCCGAGTTTTATTTTCCCAACATGAATCACTGATGATCTAACTAATTACGCATCCATCCTGCCCTACTGAGTGAGGTCATGGGAGAATGGACGGGTTCAGTCGACCTCCTCTGGATGGTAGCGTCACAGCCCCCACTTAAGAACTGGAGTTCAATGCCAAAATTGCCAGTTTAGGTTAGAATCAGACTTAAATGTATCTGATTATACACAGAGGCACACAAATGCAATATGTCATCTTTAATGGTTCAGAACAAAGCCTAAAAAAATAGTGTCCTAGCACAGATGAATTTTATAACCTTTGATATATGGCTTTCATTATTAACAATAATTTCTGTAACTGCATCCAAATTCGGGAAGACATCCGATGAATATTAATTTTATTTTTGATTTATTTTCTGCTCCCGGTGGCTCCCTCTAGGGCAGACCTGCGTTCCCAGCGTCCCTTTAGCCCTGAAATCTTACATCCTCCAGAGTGAAATTCTCACTCATGGTCTTGGGGACGGCCTGATCCCGGGAATACTGTACTCTGGGCTCTGCTATTCTGCTGGAAAAAGAGGATTTTTTTCCCCATTGCCTTTTCTTACTACTTTATATTTTACAAAGATTTCCCCCTCGCACACCCTTTGTCATTATATTAAAATCTAATTGCAAGACAACTCTCTTCACCTAAGTCATCAACAAAGCCCAATTATTTCTAATGCATGCAGAAGGGGGAAAAAGTGCCAAACAATAAAAAGGCATGCAGTAACCTAAGCCTTTTTCACAGTCAGGCTTCAAGTTCACATGTGAATTTATGCCAGTTTTGACATTAGCCGAAAAAATTAACAGTTCTCAAAAATGAAACTCTCACAAAAGGGGTTTTGTGTTTCAAGCAGAATAAATTATAGTGTGATGTTATTAAAACACTTAGTTGTTAAGTTGCCAAGAAAATCCAGTATATTCACACAGACTCGAGGACCTGTCTCCATGCAAAGTAATTAAATTAGATTTATGGGCTGCATTACATCAGTGTTTGATAGTTCATTTTTCCTTTCTTCATATTTTGCCCTGCTTTATTAGAGCATGTGACAGATGGTAAAAATAGTGTGAAGTTTCTTGGCCCTGTGCTAAATCCCCTTTCGGTAGTATATCTCTCTTCTGTCAGTTCTCCCCAGCGATGATAAATTAACCTCTCTCTTTGTATCCCAAGTGTGGCAGTAAAGCTCTCTTTGACACAGCACTATCACTTTATCTTAATCTGTGCTGTTTCCGAGGAGAGAGGGAGATGATGCAATCGCCACCATGAGTTTAAAGAGAAGATTTATCGTGTCAGAAAAAGGGAGGATGATTAATATAATATGCATCATTATATTTTTCATTTTGTCTCATTTGTCGTCTTCTCCTGATCCAAGGCAAGGAGCTCGCTGGGGTGGGCCGTCCTCTGGACAGCCTGTCACCTCAGGCTCTGTTTGGAGGGCTGAGCCTGCAGGCTGGCAGGTGGAGAGTGGACAGTCCTTGCTACCCAGCCTCTACCAGGCCACCATGGAAAGGGTGGCTTTTTCTCGAAGGTGAGTGGAGCCAGCTCCCTGCCTTTCCCAAAGAAAGGCAATGGCACCTGGGTCTGCTTGGTGCAAGACTCCCCCTTGGAAAGAGAATATAACTAGGGTCTCGGGACATTATTTGAAGTAAATCAAGTCAGAGCGTGATCTGAGTTCCCAGGAGTGGAGCCACCCAGCCCCTATGACACACTGATGGCAGGACTAGAAGAAGCAGTGCCATATATGTTTCTACAGGAAGGGACTACCATTTGCCTTACTTACAATAAAGTCGTATTCTCCTTAAGCTACTCCTTGGCTATGAATTGCTTCTATCTGGAAATTGGCTTTATTTATCATCTCAGTGAGAACACATTAGCATGACGAGGACAGGCACTGTGTCATACACCAAATGGATGCAAAGGTGAATAGAGGGCCTATCTCTGCCCTCAGGGGGCTCACGGTCTAGCCAGTGGGCAGCCTTGGCCACGCGCAGTGAGCATCTTTCCCTCCCATGTCCTGCCAGCCCTGAGGGTGCCAGAGGAGGGATCCCGGACCCCACTGAAGGCAGGCCCCCAAATCAGGGGAAGCCTATTCATCGCAGATCAGATGAGCATAATTACAGGCATAATGGGAAAATATTTAAAATAGAAATCCTGGTATGTCTCCCCCAAAGTGAATAATCCTTTTTACAAAGTGAGTGATCACAGCTCAATTTCTCTGCTTTGGAAATCTGGATTTTTCAATATTTGCTTGGGTAGCCCTCTAGAATCCCAGCCAACTGAAATATTTTTACTGGTTTTCCACAAAGACTCAGGAAGAAGAACCAAATGGCAGGAGGTCTGTCTTAGCTAATCTATCTCACCTGGCGAATCAACCCTTCTCCTCCTTCTATAGGTCTACCCTCCCCCCACCAGGAAGGGCAGCAGCCCCCGGGTTTTCACTTACACTATATGACGCCACACGCCCATCACAATTGCTTATGTCAGGCCTAGACCGGTAGGGTTCTCTCTCTCCCTGGAACTTGGAATTGAGGCAGCGTAACAGTCAGTAGGCTGGAGATGAAAGGAGAGAACTCAAGATGCTGGTGACAGCTCCCACAGGCCCTGAGAACGGAAAACCAGAATAGCAGAGCAGATCCGTACACAGAGAGCAGAGACGAGGCCGCAGTAAGAGCCTCCTGGATTCTGATGGGACTTGCCAGGCACCCGCTGAGTCTTTGAGTCCCATGAAATGCCCTCGTATCCTGAGAATAAATTCCCCTTTTGTCTTTTTTTTTTATTGCCAAGGTGGTTGGGTACCATTTGGGGAGATTGAGCAAAAGAGTGGCAAACTCAAAGCTCTCTTTTGATGGGAAGTACAAACAAGTGAAGGGATTTGTACAATTAAATTACAGTGGTACCTCTGTACTCATTGGCTTCAGAACATGTCGAAACTGGTACTCGTTGCATTTTGACGAGAAAAAATATTTCAGCGCTCAGCGCTTGCTTGCCACTCACCACCTGTCACACTTGCTAGAACTTGTATGAGTCACAAGGCCACCCCACAAGAGAGAATGCCTCATCAATCACCGCTTGCTCGCCACACGTCAGAATGAATTAACAACAAATACAGAGGTACCACTGTATTATCATTTGAGAGTAAACTTCCTAATAAGTTAAGCTAACAATGAAATGGACACCTTACAAAGCAAGGAGCTCTCCATTATTCAAACCAAAGTTGAATTTCACTTCTCTGTAAAGGAAATCTTGACTAGGAGATAAGATTCTTGGACATTTTCTAATGTATTAAAAGAGGGGGAAGTATGCCCTGGTGTGACTCAGCTGGTTGGAGCATTGTTCATAACTGAAGGGTTGCAGGTTCAATTCCCAGTCAGGGCACATACTTAAGTTGAGGGTTTGATCCTCAGTCTGGGTGCATATGATCCCCAGTCCAAGATCATAGAGCAGGCAACCAATCAATGTTTCTCTCTCATATTGATATTTCTCTCTCTCCCTGCCTTTCTCCCTTCCTTTCTCTCTAAAAGCAATGAAAAAGAAATGTTCTTATGTGAGGATAAAAAAATAATAATTATAAAAGAAGACGGGAAAGTACCAAAGTTAATCAACAAAAGGACAAAAAAGAAAATATAAAGGTACCAAATGTGTTGTCCAAATGGGCCTCTTTCTTTCTTTTTTTTTATTTTTCAACTTTGTTTTGTATGGATTTCGGTTGTACAGCTTAGTGGATACACAGTCATATATGAGATCTGTCCAGAAAAAGCCCAGCCATTGTTAATATAACAGAATGGTTTGCAGAACATCGATGAGCCCTGGCAGCCAAGGAGAGTGGAGTGGAACGTGCACGTGTGAACAATGACAACTTCACTGTACTAGTCTGTGGGGGAAGGTAGATGCCATTGAGTTAGCATGTGGCCGTCCCGTGAAACGACTGAGAGAGTAGAGCAATGAATCTGCTTCAAATTTTGCATTAAGCTTGAACATTCCTGTGAGGAAACTATTCAGAGGATGCAGAAGGCTTTCAGGAAATAAGAGCAACGCAGATAAAAGTGTGGCACAGACACTTCAAAGATGGTCAAGAATCTGTTGAAAGTGATCCATGTTCAGGAAGGCCTGCACCAAGCAGAGCACCTGAGGATATCGAACATGTGCGGACTGCGATCCCCAAAGATCAGTGACGGACAGTGTAAGGACTAGAGTCTGACTTGGGCGATTCCAAAAACTACCGTGTCTGAGATTTTGGTGCAGGATCTTGGCATGAAATGTGTCATGGCAAAATTCATTCCGCAGCTTCTGCTACCAGAGCAGAAGGAACATCGTGTCCCAGTGGCTAATGACCTGATTCAAAGCCCTACTGATGAACCAGATAACCTCAAGAAGGTCGTAACCAAGGATGAATGGTGGGTCTACAGCTGTGATCCAGAAACAAAGGCCCAGTTGTCCCAATGGAAGCTGCCTGGTTCTCCACGCCCAAAGAAGATGCGGCAAAGCAGCAGCAAGATTAAGACCATGTTAACTGTGTTTTTTGATTGGGAAGGTGTTGTCTACCACAAGTATGCTCCTCCAGGCCAAACAATTAATAAGGAGTACTACCTCAATGTTGTTCTTCTGTGGAGGGGTGCTATATGATGAAAACAGCCTCAGCTGTGGGCAACTGGTGATTGGCAGCTTCATCACAACAACGTGCCTGCTCGTGCATCACATCTTGTGCAGAGTTTTTGGTGAAACATCAAATCACCCAGATGACTCAGCCCCCCTACAGCCCAGATTTGGCACCCTGACACTTCTGGCTTTTCCAAACCTCAAATCACCTTTAAAAGGGAAAAGACTTCAGACCATTGATAAGATTCAGGAAAATACAATGGGGCAGCTGATGGCGATTGGGAGAACTATGTAAGGTCCCATGGAGCCTACTTTGAAGGGGACTGAGGCATCATTGTCCCATGTACAGTGTTTCCTGTATCTTGTATCTTCAACAAATATCTCTATTTTTCATAGTGCATGGCTGGATACTTTCTGGACAGGGCTCACACTATTTCCAGTACCCCACTGGCACCATATGTAGTATCGCAGTATTATTAACTGTATTCCCTATGCTTTGCTTATATCTCTGTGACTATTTTCTCACTCCCAATCTGTACTTCTTAATCTCTTTGGAGATTTATGTGAAGAAACCAAAAACACTAATAGGCCTCTTTCTGAAGGAGAAAAAACAATGTCAGAGTATAAGTTAGGAAATGTGAAGGAGTAAAATATACTGATATGCCCAAGTTCCAACTGTGGTGAGCTGGAATCTTCCTCTGTAAAGTCCCAGGAAACTCCATTTTATTCTTGAGATAAATTCCCCTTTCTTCTTGAAGTAGATCAGATTGTTTTCTGTTCCTTGCAACCAAAAGGTTCTTGACACACCTGGCCCTTTTGCACAAGTCCCTTTCAGGCCAGCTGGTCCTGTTCCCCCGTCAGGCCCTGCTCGTTTCTACACTTTGACCTTTGCCCAGGTTGACTCCTTCCCCGGAAATGCCGTCCCTTTCCCCCGATCTAGCCCACTCTCAGCTTAAGTGCCTCTTCCACCGTGAAAACCTCTCCAGCCTGCATTGATGGTCTCTCTGGAGTTTCTCCTTCTGGTCTATGCCACAAAATTTAGCAATTTTATTTTGTAGCGTCTGTTATGCTGCTAATCTTGTCTCCCCAAAGAGGCGGTGAGCATCTTGAAGGTAGCAATGTAGCTTCCAAGCCCTCATTGTATCTCTTTCAGGGCCAGTACTTAGAGCACATTTCCCCAGCTGGACTCCTGGTTGTCTGGCAGGCTGAGTAGAGGGGACTGGAGAATGGGAGGGCCTTGCTTTAGACAGAGCTGCAGTGTCTCTTGTCTGGTCCGTCTCCCCAGCACCCGGGAGTTTCTTCTCCCCCATCTCCCACGGGACTTGTGACCTCACTTGCAGCAGGACCAGGCAGTAAAACATTGCCCTGGGCTAGGGAAATGTGAAACCATGTCCAAGAGAACTAAATTCACTGCTGCCAGAGAAAGTGGAGTCCACTAGCAGAGATAACAGGGTGATGTGTATAAAGCCAAACTTTGGATGAACTAAACATCATTTCAACTTAATTTTGGAAATCTAAATATATGGAATGCATTAGCTGATTTTATTTTTGGCAGCAGACTTAACTATTCTAATCGTGTTTTGCTCCAGCGAATTTTAAAATTAGTTTGCATTTCCTAAGTACACATCAGCTGGGTGAGGACTGGGGGAGGGAAAAGGAGGGGGCTAGGAGAAAGCAAGTTTGGGATTAAAACTTTCCTGGCAGATGCTTCCTTAAGTGGATAATCCACATGCAGATACTTGAAAACTGAGTAGTGTTGAGTCCTTGGCCTAAAATAAGCTGGTTACTGTAGTGCAAAAAGGCACCACCCCAAGAGAATTATAAATAAGGAGCAAAGTTGTGGGGGAAAGGGGAAGGTTATTTATTTACTGCCTGCATACCTTCTGGAAAAGAGAAGCTGCACAAACAAAATTTCTGTGTGATAGGAAGTTTTCTCTACTTGTCTGTAGTTGATTCATCCACTATTCTCTACTAACATGGTAGTCATAGTAAATGACAAAGAAACCCATGTTTCTTTTGAGGGTTCAGTGTGCTTTGCAAGCATAATTCCTTTACCCCTCACCAGATTGGGAGGTGGGGGTCAGCCAGGGTGTCCAATGTTTAGGGTGTTGACATGCATCAAGTCTGTTCCTAAAGTCCTCCCTCCTCCTCAAGGACAGAGTGGCAGCAACTGCCATTTGTGAGACAGCCGCTGTGCACCAGAAAATTTACATGTTTGACATCTCCACCCCAACCCTGCAGATTTGGTCGAAAAAGTCTCTTCAATTTACAGGCCAGGGAACTGAGTCACAGAGAGATTAAGTGACTTAGATGTGGCCCCACAGCCAGAAAGTAGTTGAGCTGAAGCTAGAATCTAATGTTCTGCCCCCTGCACTCTTTTGACAGTGCTCCTGCTCGACAAATGCAGACGCTCCCCAGGACCTAACGGAGGGCCAATGGAGGCTTGCACAGGGCAGCTCTGACCTCGAGACCGAGAGCAGCCACCAGCGTGGCTCTGTAGCCAGTGAGGAGAGTGCAAGCTAGTCCCTGCTGGCCTTGATCTCCATTAGTCTCTGCCACTACAGACAGGCTTTCGGAATCTGGGGATGGACCTTAGTTAGAAGCTGGAGGACTGAGAAAAGACAGTCAAAGAAGTGTCCAATTGAGACAATTGAGTAAGGACAGAGGAGGCTATTGAGAAACTATGTATGATTAAACCAGCATTAAATTAAACACTGTTTAAAAAGAAAGTTTTACCAGTCAGGGTTCTCCAGAGAAACAGAGCTAATCGATGTGTGTTTGTGTGTATGTGTGTGTGAAATCTATGTATATGTGTGTGGAGATATATATCAAGGTCTATCCAGAAAGTGTCCAGTCATGTAATATGAAAAATAGAGGCATTTATTGAAGAAGATACAAGATACAAGAAACATTGTACATAGGACAATGAGCCTCAGTCCCCTTCAAAGTAGGCACCTTAGGACCTTACATAGTTTTCTAATCTTTCTGGATTGCAGCCCTTCTGCTTGGTGTTCTGCTTGGTGCAGGCCTTCCAGAATGTGGATCACTTTCAACAGATTCTTGACCATCTTTGAAGCATTTGTGCCCCACTTTTATTTGAGCTGTACTCATTGCATCACCCCTGAAAGTCTTCTGAATCATCTGAATGATTTCTATGGAGGAATGTTCAAGCTTAATGCAAAATTTAATGCAGACTCATTGCTCTACTCACTCAGTCATTTTGATTGCAGCAACCACACAGTACACATGCTCGGTCAATGGCACCTAACCACCCCCACTGATCAGTACAGTGAAGTCATCATTGTTCACACATGCACATTCCAGTCCACTCTCCTTGGCTGCCAGGTTACACTGATGTTCTGCAAACCATTCTGTTATATTAACAATGGCTGGACTTTTTCTGGACAGACACCATATATATGAAATACATGTATTATGTATAACATATTATATACATAAATATATATATGAAAGAAAGAGGTACATTTTAAGGAACTGGTGCACACAGTTTTGGGGGCTGGCAAGTCTGAAATCTGTGGAGAGAGCAGGCCAGCAGCCTGGAAAGTCAGGCAGCAGTTGAGGCTGCAGTCGTGTGCAGAACGTCTTCCGGGGAAACCTCAGTTTTTGCTCTTCAGATTTTCAGCTGATTGGACAGCACTCACCCACCTGATCAATAGTATTCTCCTTTACTTACATTGGCTTGACTGGGTATAGCTGATAAGCACATCTGAAAAGCACCTCCACAGCAATACTTAGGTTTGTGTTTGATTGAATCACAGGGCACTATAACTTGGCCAAGTTGACAAAATATTAACCATCATGGCAGGATTGCCCTAACACAAAAGAGTCCTCTTCCAACAATAATATACATTGTACATAGTTGTAAATGCTATATTACAAAAACGTATTACCTTCATTTTACCCGTAATACATGTTCATCATACAATAGGAAATTTGTATACATAAAAATTTGTTGCTTTAATTTCTTACGTAATTTGTGTGCTGTTTTTCATGTTTATTGGACTATGTCCTCCATCGAATTATGGGCACCATAGTAATAGGGGGCCATGTCCCATTCGTCTTTTTATGCCTGTCATTAATTATGATGCCTGAAACATATAGGTGCTCAATATAGATTGGTTAAAAGGTTGGGTTTTGTTACATAGTAATAGTATTTATTGTTTGTACTAACTACATAATAGTCAAAATAAAACACCGAAGTTCTCTTAGCTCATCACCTATTATGAAACATTGATTGTTTTAAGGTTTTTAATTTTCCTATGACTTTTACTGCCAAGAACTTCTTTGCACACATACATTTCTCTTCCATTTCAGTAACTCAGGAAAACCCTTTTCACAAGTTCTCCTTTAGAATACCTTGGCTTAACTAACCACACTTACTAATGTGACTGAGAGGAAAGCATGGGTCAAGGTGATCATTTGAAAGATCCATTGAATCTAAAACAATAGCATCATAATAACAATGAGTAATTATGAAGCTCATAACAAAACTTCCCTGAAAAAAATATAAGCTTTGTTGCCCTTACTGGTGTGGCTCAGTTGGTTGGGTGTCATCCCGCAAAGCAGAAGGTCATCGGTTTGATTCCTGGTCAGGGCACATGCCTGCGTTGCAAGGCGCATCCAAGAGGCAACCAATTGATGTTTCTCTCTCACATCAATGTTTCCCTCCTTTTCTCCCTCTCTCTAAAAATAAATAAATAAAGTCTTTTTTTAAAAAAGCTTTGTTCATTATGCATAGCAGTTTTTTGCCCATTAGCTCTCTGCAAACTACATTTCCCAGGTTCCTTTGGCAGTGGGCTTTCTGTTAGGTTTTGCCAGACCGGCAAGAAAATCAAGATATGAGAGGAGAGGAAAAGTCTTTCGTTCCCCCTCCCTGATAGTGTTTCTTCCATTATTCCAGTTTCCGAAGCTGTGATCCACCCTCTATGACCTTAGGGTCTGAACACCCCATCACCGCCCTGGTGTTCTCCGGCCCTACATAATCTCTGAATTAACGTCATCTAATCTCCGCAGCACCTTAAACTCTCTGTTTTGGCTCTTTGACTTTCCAAAATCTTTGTAGGCTATACCCTGTGTCAAACACCCTCCATTTCAAACAGTTGGGTTGGTTCCTGTGTTCCTGACTAGACTCTGACTGAAACAATAAAGACGGAATTCTCCATGGGAAAGGGCTCGACTGGTTTTGCCCACTTTCGTCTCCAAACTCTTGACTTTAAAAGTCAGTCTGGGTACACTCTTCCAAAATATCTCAACTTAACTAGGTTAATCATGGTTTTTCTTTTTTCACTTTTTACATTGTATAATGTATTGACATCTTAAAAAACTTACTGGCCAGGGACAGGTGGCCCTTGCAGGACTCGTCCTTTCCTAGAGATAGCAAAGGACTCACCGGGAGCACACGTCTCAGACACAAACCCACCAAGCCTGAGATTGCAGCCAGTCCTTCCAACGCCTTCCTTCCTTCCAAGCCTCGTTCTCATGTTCTCTCTATATAGATACATGGAAATGCTTATCTATAGCAAACCTTTAAAAAGTTCCATTGCGATCTTCATGAAGAAGAGGTTAGAAGGTTGTTACAATAACAGAACACACACTTTGCAATAAAAACCAAACATTGCACAGAGTGCCAAATATATGGATATACAACGGACTACAAACATTATCTGATTATCAGATTTCAGTTCTTCTTTTCCTGAAGATCACCCTTCCTCATCTAAGGAAGTGGTTATGATCCAGGCAAAATTTTCTTCTGCTCCTACTCCCTCTTTTCGGGCTAGAACATCAGCTGCTTCTTTGAAGACCAAGGTTATAAATCTCAGACTTGACCCACTGAGAATAGGACAGTCTTTAAGAATAGAAACAGAACTTAAAAGGAAGTTCATAGAAAGCCGAGAAGCTGAGCATTAGCTCAGCAAGTCCTCACAGGAACTGGAATAGAGAACTGAAAGGCATTGTGAACTAAGCATTCTCTTCCCCCACCCCCAGCCCCTCATGCTCCTCTTCCCTCGCTTCCTCCTTCATTATGCTGTATGTGTTTCTTTCTGAGGTGGCTTCCTTTCCCTTCTCCACCGCTTGGGCTCTGTTTACCTTCATTGGACACATGACCCAGCTTCCATATGGCACAACTTTCATTTGCCATCCCCAGTCTCTCAGTGTCATTGTCCCTTGATTTCCATGGGTGGTTGACTTTCTCCTTCACTCAACAAAATGCTGACTGTGAGCTGCGTGATCATAAAACTATCCTTCTTAAACCTGAAGCCTGCATTTTCTCTCTGAGTAAAAGTATTCTCAATACTGGGTAAGGGGAGGAAGGCTTTAAAGCCCTTTTAAACTGGAAGAGATTTTCTTTCCTACCTTCCTGATGACAGTTTGCTTCAAGTCCAAACTTAAAATGGGTCCCGATTGGCATGATCTGCTCCACCCCTCCACCCTTCCCCACCCTCAGCTTCTCTAAGGCTCTGGCTCTCTCTCCTGGGCCCACCCACCATGGGCTCACCCACCCTTGCCTCCCTTCATTCTCTTCTATTCGCACATCTACATGGGCCGTGCCCTCTACCTGGAACTCTCACCCTCCCTTTCTGCCTGGTTCCACTCCCACTCATCCTTGAGACCTCAACTCAGTTGTTCCCTCCTCCAGGAAGCTTTCTATGACGTACCCAATGAAGTGAAACCACACCCTCACCCCTCATAGGCTCTGGTAGCATCGCATTCCATTTTAAATTTGGAGTGGTTATTTTACAAATGCCTTTCTCCCTCATTAGTGAGTACCCGAGTCCATGGAACATGTCTGCTTTCGTCATCATTGTACCCCAGCGTCCAGCACCTGATAAATATTTGGCAGTATCCATTCTGCTCTCCAGCAATCAGCGTTCATTTCTAAGCTCTCTAATTGGTCTTTTGTAAAACAATTTGTCCTTGTTTCATAATTTCTTGTTCTTGTTTCATAGATATAATGTCCTCTTTTATCTCTTTAAGGGTATTAAGCATAATTGTTTTCAAAACCTGTATGGATGGGGCTCTATTATTTATGTTTCCTTTTATGTAAGAACTTGTTTTATCATCTCACTTTCATTTTGATGGCGTTCCTCATATTTGGTCATTTTTCATTTCAGTGTTGGTCTTCTATGGCAGAAGATTCTCATGGGAAGACAGAGTGGCGTCCCTCGTCTGCGGTTGTGAAGAAGGGTCACTATTTAATCATTTCATGCTTTAAAGTCTGTCAACATTTTCCTCTCACATGTTTTTACCTCAATTTATCTTCAAAAGAACTTAAGGTGGTAAATAAAACAGGTATCATTATTATCCACATTTTACAAGTAAACAAACTAAAGTTCTGAGAATTAAGTGTTTAATAAAACATCAGAGCCAAACTCATTTACTGAGTATCTATGTGTTTCAGGCTCTGTGCTAGGCATTATTCACGGATTATATCTATGTCCCCACTTGTGCAGTGACGGGGGAGAACCAGCTGATCCCCAAGATTCTTACAGTCTGGACACCTGGTTTTCAGACGATGAACTTCAACTGAAAAGTAAAGTATCTTAAGGTCATCAGACAAATAAATGGCAGAGCAGGAATTGGAGACCAGGTCTGTCTGATTCCAAAGCCCAAATGCTTTCTGCTGTGACCCTGCTGCCTCTCCAAACGCAATGGGAAGGCTTCACCATGCTCCACCGGGCTGAGGGCCCCAGAGGGGAAGACAACGAAGGCAGAGCAAAGAGGCCACAGGCGCTGAGCTGGCCCTTCGGGGAGGGGTGTGTTTTCTCCCATTTCTGAACTACGGTCTACATTCAATATTATTTTGCATTGGTGTCGGGTGTACGGCACAGTGGTTAGACAATCATACACTTCACAAAGGGCTCCCCCCACTATTTCCAGTACCCACTAGGTTACTGACTATATTCCCTACGCTGCGCTTTACATCCCGTGACTATTTTGTAACTACCAGTCTGTACTTCTCAATCCCTTTATGTTTTTCACCAGGGGAGGGTTTTTGCAAAGCCTTTCACAGGAAGGTGCCTCAAGCCCAGAATTGCTTCCTGAACTGAGAAACGAGTGAGATTTACCTTTCCCTCCTAGCAAAATATGTCCTCCTTTGTGAAAAAATGTTATCAACTCGGCCCAACTCTAGTTAGCCTACATTCCGTCTTTGTCTTTTCTGTTTAAAACAGGCCCCTGCTGGGGGTCCTGGGAGCTTTCTCACCAGGAGGAATCGTCTCCCTCCCTCCCTCTTGGTCCCCTTCCCTTTCTTCCCACAGGAGGTCTCCTGGCTTCATTTCCACGGGAGATCTGGGGGAGGCAAGAGGGAAATTTCTTCGCTGGCTCTGCTCTCCCTAACCCCGGGAAAGCAATTTTCTCCTCAGCCCCGGGGCTTCCGTCCTGCTCTCCCCTTCCCCATCCTTCACAAAAGAGGCTGTGGGTGAGGGTTTTTCCATTTAATTTCATTTTTCATCATTTTTACCCCTTTTCAATGGTTCACATCTGAGGGTCTCGGTGGATTAACTGGCCAATCAGATTTCATTATGAGCCCAAGTAGTTCTTATCATTAAGCCTGTAATTTATTTCTTCTGTGTTTCATAAAATGTGAAATATTACCATTCTCCAGGAGCTTGAAGAGAGCAGAGATGCTCCATTAAGCCCAACACTGCTCCTCCGTAAGAGGCCGTAATTATATGCGGATTTTTTTTTCCTAACAGCTAAGTTTCTACTTGCAGATGCTAACAAAAGAAATAAGCTTTTAATCCAAACATAATTAATATGAATTACCTCCCCAGTACAACCTGGCTTTGCACCATTAAACTTAATTTTTGTTTTGCATGATAATTGTGTTATCATTACCGTTTATAGGAGAACCCAGGGACCCTCACTTTGTTTTCAGTCAAGACCAAAGAGACTGAAAATAACTTCCCTCCCCTCTGTAACCAGAAGCCCATCAGCCAGCCTTCCTGACCTGTATATCCCAGACCCTGTGGCTTACGACGAGCCTAGGGCCGTGGGCAGCGATATTGCCAACCCAAGACCTCCTCTGTCCAAAAGAAAAAGGAAACAACTTCCTACCTACCCAGTGGAGGATTTGCCACCCAGGAGACAGACTCGGCCAGGGCCGTTGCCTAATCATCAGCGTTGTTATCATAGTCATCATCATCATTATTATCATAATTGGAGTTATTGTTCCTAGCTATAACGGGCAGCTCACAATTCCTGTGCAGCATGCTCATGCTGCCTTGCTGCTGGTTATTTCTCCCAATGAACTGGGGATCTTGAACTCTGAATTATTTAAACGAAGTCCCAGAAAATCTTAAATGGAGCACCAAAGTCTTGGATCTTATTTGTGTCTATTTGAGGCCATTATCCTCTCTCCCCTCGGTGTGCTCCAGTCTCTCTCTTTATTTCCCATTCCAATTTAAAAGGAAGATTCATATTTTTATAAATCTGAGAAGGAAACTAATACCATTGGAGCTAAGCTCTACATTTATATATTTGCATCTTCCCATTAATTAAAGCATTATTGAACATCTATTATGGACTATTATGAGAAATTGTATGAGAATATATATATACATATATATGTTTGTGTATATATGTGTATGTGTATTATGGTTTGTCCATAAAGTATCCAGCCATGCACTATGAAAAATAGACATTTATTCAAAAAGTTACAAGATACAACAAACATTGTACATAAGTCCCTTTCAAAGTAGGCACCTTGGGACCTCACACAGTTCTCCCAATTGCCATCAGCTGCCCCATCGTATTTTCCTGAATCTCATCAATAGTCTGAAATCTCTTCCTTTCAAAGGTGATTTTAGTTTTGGGAAAAGCCAGAAGTCGCAGAGCACCAAATCTGGGCTGTAGGGAACCTAAGTCACCTGGGTGATTTGATGTTTCACAAAAAAACTCAGCATGAGATGTGATGCATGCGTGTGCACATGGTCATGATGAAGCTGCCAATCACCAGTTGCCCATAGCTGCAGCCTTCTGATTCATCGGAATAGTTTCCACGGAGGTTCAAGCTTAACATGAAATTTGATACAGATTCGTTGCTCTACTCGCTCAGTCATTTTGAATGTGATGGCCACACAGTACACATGCTCACTCAATGGCATCTACCGCCCCCACTGACTAGTACAGTGAAGTAGTCATTGTTCATGCAGGTGCATTCCAGTCCATGTTCCTTGGGTGCCAGGTTACATGGATTTCACACAAACTGTTCTCATTATATTAACAATGGTTGGACTTTTTCTGGACAGGATATATAAAAAATGACCTCTATCATCAAACAATCTTGTTTAGGGAGGAGTAATATAGAGACCCAAATATTTTCTAAAACAAGAGGAACTAAATAATAACACAAAACAATACCAAGGATAACCAATGGAGCTCTGGTCAGTGTAAGCCTTAATAGAAGAAGAGGTTGCAAAGGTGTTCCAGGAGACATAGTGTAGGAACAAAAGCTTGGGCTGGTCTTTGAAAGATAGGCAAAATTGGTACAGGTGATGTCGTGGAGCAGAAGCCAGTGGGGAAGGGCAAGCAAAGGCCTGCAGGAAGGAAAGGCAGAACAGGGTCTAGGGCAGTAAGGGATTCATAGCGGCTATTGCAAAATGTCCCTGTAAAGGAGGCGGAGAGAGGCCGAGAGGGTCTTGTGGGGTCAGAATATGGAGAGTCCTGAATACCAGACCAGGAAGTAGGGAGACATGGAATAATTTTAAATGGGAAGAATGGAAGCATTAGTGGAAGTGGCATCTGCAGGTGGTCAGTCTGGGGGACCTGAAGGAGTGTTAGACAGGAGAGAAGCTGAGGCTGGGAAGGCCAGGGAACCATGGCAACAATGAGCGACGATGAGAAGCTCAACTTGGATGGGGCATGGGAGCTGCAAGGAAGAAATACCTAAAAGAGATTCCGTGGGACCTGGTTAGAGAAAGGAGAGAGAGACTGGTGTGTGGGATGCATGGTAACTCACAGTACCTAATAGAAATGATCACTCTAGGTTGCTACAGAGCATTCAAAGTATAACGCACAGTGCCTGGCACAGAGCAAGCACTCGTCACTCTTGGTTTTGTTAACTATTATAAGTATTAGTGTTTGTCCTATTTTTATCCTGGAAATTTTATCCTGGAATTGTCCAGGGTAGCTCTGTTATATAATACTCAGCTGGGCAAAGTAAGTCACTAAGAGTTTAAGGAATTACCAAAATGCAAAATTTCTTTCAGTGGCCAAAGCAACAACCACCGGTCTTCAAACTCTCTCCTCAACCATATTATTATTTTTTAACCACAATGACAATAAGCAATGCCCAGGCCAGCCTCCCCAGCCAGTGCCAAAACATGCAGAAGCCACGCCACTTAATGGTAGCCCATCATTCTCAATAAGTTTTCTTTTCTCTGAAAGTGAGGAGTTAAAATACTTGTTCTTCAAGCAACAGGATCACAAGGAACTGAAGGATATCACTAAAGCCCCTTTCTGCTGATATTGGCCCGATTGTTCTTGTTAATCTAGCCACCAACAATTTGGAAAATGTATTGCTTGCGGAGAAGTTTTGCTCAAGGGAAGACCCTTCTACAAAAGCCAGACTTGTCAATGCCCCAGGAGCTATAAATATGGAATGCATTTTAAGTTAATGCAAAGGTTGACTTGACAAACAAGGTACTTGGTCCAAAACAGGCCAAATGAAGTTCAGTAGTAATCAGTATAAAATTTGAAACTTATGGGAAGGACAAAAAACAATACCATCAGATAACTGAGTAAGAATAAAAAAAAGTGGAAAAGAGTAAAATTTAATAGGAAAAGGCCAGCCAATGCAGAGTGAACAGCAAGATAAATGTGGATTGGCAGAGAAAGTCTAATGCTTCGCTGTGTGGTGGAATTATGCCTGTTGTGTGCTGTGTATCTGTTAAGAACAGGAAGCAAGATGGTAGAAAGAGAAAATGTGGGTAAAACAACAAAGCAAGCAGTCATCCATGAGAATCTGGAGTTGGCTCCAAGTGGGCACTGCATCCCATTTGGAGTTGACCAGCTAACAGGGAACGTGAGAGAAGAAGTGATATAAAAGATTAGAGAGCAGGTTTATGAAACGTCTTGAGGTCCCAGGATTATTTGGTCCAGGATGAAAAAATCTAGGAAGAAGGACTGAGCTGGTTTAACAATAGGCTCCCAGCCACTGAGAGTCTCTTTCTCTCTGGAATGGTGGCCAGCTTCTCCTTTCATATCGTCTGAGAAAAGATGAACAACCACTGGGTTTTGACTGAACTGCAACAACACAGACACGCCCAGCCCAATTCGTCTCCCTGAAATCGCTGACTTTAAAACCTGTGTAGAGCAGGTTTCTTCTCTCCTGTTTCCTTCCCTTCCCTTCTGCTGCCCCTCACATCCAAGGCAGCACTGGATTCCAGATGGCAACGTGGGCCGGCCACATTCTACTGACACCTGATACCCACAACATCCCAGAACACAGAGAACGGAAGTGCCTGGAGGGGTCATTCCGTCCGTCGCTCTACCTCTGGGCAACTCAGCCCGATGAAGCGGGCCTCTAAACATAGCCGATGTGGTCATAGGGGCTTCACAACCCATCTACAGTGTGATCTGGTCCAAAAGTACCAGCACAGGTAGACATGCAATTATGTCTTCACACTTTTTAAAGAAAAATTTAAAACTAAAAGGTGATGGGGTGGAAGATGTATTAGAAGGAGGGGACAGGATACCTCCCAGAATCTGTAGGAAGAACTATAGAAGCCAGGCCAGCTCCTGGGCCTTTGGGGACCAAAACTGGGGATTCATACTCCCCATTTTCCTCTTCTCTGTGCCTTCTCTGCCTTCTCCACATGAGTGAGGATGTGGCCAAAGGACATGAAGTACCTATGTGGTTCCAGTTTACCAACCCAAGAGGAGAGGGCGCCATCACTCTCGCAGGCAGAAGTGATGTTGTGTCTGCTAAATTGGCAGCCAGGGAATAACGCCTACTGATACAGTGCCTTCACTGGTCCCTCAGCAGGAGGCAGCCCCGGATATTGATGAGTCCGGTCCCTGAAACAGAGGGCTTGGAACCGTGGGTGAGTCACCTAAGCTTTCTGTGACTCAGTTTACTCATCTGTAAAATAAGGACAACATAGTGCCTACCTTGTGGAGTTGCTGAGAGCATAAGTTAATGTCTGTAAAGTGCTCTGAATCAGTCTGACACACCTTTAACTATTAAGTAGGTGTTTAGTGATTTTAATTAATTTTTAGTTGTGATGAACCTGGTTGATCCCAAATTCACGCTCACACTCTGAAATTGTCATCATGCTGTAATAAATACCGTTCCTCAGACTCTACTCATCAGATAGCCCACTGGATTATACAAAAGCTTCATCCACTAGGCAGCAAGCACGCATTCTGAATCTTACATGTTATAAACTGTAGAAAGATGCAAGCTTGCTTAGAAAGTTAATTTAATAAAATAATACATTCATGTTAAAAATTTTCTGGCAAATATGCAAAAAGGAGAAAGATGAAAAAATAATCTTTCACAGTCATTGCTATCCATGACTGCTATTTGCATTTTGCCTTGGTTTTTCCAGTCCTTTCTCTGTGGTCTGATGGACATTTTAATGTAATTATAACTATTCAGTGTGTCAACGCTTCCCAAATCTCTGTTCTGCAACACACTAATGCTTGAGGATGGTAACAGGCGTTTGTCGGATAAAGGACCCTGGGGTGAAATAAGTTCAAGAAGCAATAGATTAAAAACCAGAAGACTTCTCAGAACCTTCAGCATCGACATGCATTGTGACATCTTGAGGGGGCATATGACATCAAGCATTTCCGAAGTATATTTGACACATGGGTAGTATTCAAAAACAAAAACAAAAACTCGGTTTGGAAAAATGTTACTCTACAATTTTATATTCTGCTTCTCATAAGAATTTCTATATTTTTCATAAACTTTCCTCATATCCTTTTAAATCACTGCATAATAATCTACCAAGAAGGTACGCCACAGATTACCTGACCCTTCTGCCACAGTGCGACATTTAGATTAATTTCAACTTTTTGCAAATATAAAAAAAGCTGCAACAACATCTTTTTGCAGGATAGATTGTTTTCTAAATGAAAATGTGTTTAGGATTAATTTCATAGGACAGATTCCCAGAGGAGAATTACCGGGTCAAAGGACATTAACGTTTTCATTTCATGGTACATGGTGCCGATTTATGTTTCAACAGGTCTGTATTTATTTCCACTACCCAGCGGCGTGTGACAGTGCCCACACGCCACACCCAGAGCGAGGCAGCTGGTCAGAGGCTCCAAGTGGGGCTGCTGATGGCTGCTTTCATCAGCCATCATTAGCACCGCCTCTGGTGACAGCCTGCGCAGCTGTCAGACCTGGTGTCGGCCCCTCTGCTCTCCTCCTCCTGCCTCTTCTCCCTCTCTCAGCCCCAGTCCACGGGTTTCTACACTAACAGAATAAAGCCCACACCGATACCCCCTAACCCTAGGGGACATGAAAGAGGTCCTGCTCCCATAGGGGGCCAGTGCACATTTCACAACCAGCTCTCCAGAGGAAAAAACCCTGATTTGTCCAATTTGCCACTTTCCGTGGTGTAAATACTCGCACGTGGTTGATTTCAAGCTAACGTAATATCACTGAACTTGAAGTTGGGAAGAGATGTGCCTCACAGGCATTTATGGGGCAGTAGCCCCCTACTCCAGACAGCACTGCCCAGCCACGGTGACTGGAACACGGAGTTTCTCTCTCCTCTCCTCCCTACGTGACTTCCCCTGTCTGGATTCTCCTCCACATATGACCACACCCAGGATCCAGGACACCAGGCAGGTTGCCCCGGTGCTCACACAGTCCCTAAGCTTCAGTGCTGTCTGCACACATCCTGTACTGGAGCTTCAGCTGGATTCGCTACAGAGGTCCATGACATTGGACTGCCAAGTATTCCAGCCCATAGATACCTTAACCCTGGGCCATCAGCTCAGGCTGATGCTTCTGTGCAGCTGTCCCCCTCCCCCATCCTCAGCTCTGCCACGAAGACTAGCTTGCCTCATGTCCCTCTCCCCTGCCAACTCCTTGTCCCGCCCCCTCTACTTCAGTATTAACCATGCTCCTGACCTTCTTTGCCTCCACCCAGTTTCCCACCCAGCATTTGCTCCATGAATCTGATGACAAATTTAATTTCCACATTAACTAATCAAATTGGATGAGATTTTTAAATCACTTTCTCTCTGGCTGTTGCAGAAACTTCCTTCGCCAAAACCCTTTTCACCCCACCCCCACCCCATGAACACGTACACACACGCTGAGGTTTGAACAACCCTCAAGCTCATGAGAAAGCCCTGGTACCCTGCCAGCCCTCCACCCCCAGGCCCAGACACGGTCTAGTGTATCCTCAACTGAGAAAAATCAGAGATCCTGAGCTTCCAGGCTTGAGGCCATCAGACTTCCTAACTGAACTCTTAGTTGGAACATCTTTCTGTGTGTACTAGGTAACCCATGACCGTGTATTCCAAAATTATAACTGGAAGTCACTCAGTCGCTCTGAGAAACCCCAGCTGCCACCCAAGCCATGCCATGAGGGACACGTGGAGTCTGCCATTCTTAATGTTAGGAGTCTCAACACATATGCCCTCCTGGATAAGGCTCCCCTCTGGCCCTGCTGCTGACTTTCCCTCCCGTAGTCCATATGGACGACCTCACCATTCTCATGTGTCAGCCTGAGCTAGGATGAATAAGCTGGGATTGCAGAAGAGGGAAAGAGTGAAAAATGTAAAAGGAAAAAGGAAAAAATGATATATGATAAAATGGAAAGGAAGAGTAGAAGGTATTGGACAATGGCAGAATGCATTATGTTCTCCAACATTCTGTTAGGATTTTTGGACCCTAAAGTGCATGAACATGGCTTCTACCCATAAACAGAGCAATGCATGGATTACTTTTAAGATCCCTACCAGGATCCACATTCCAGCTCAGTACATTGTTACCCCATCCAAACATGCGTATGAAACAGTTAACAGGAACAATCCTGAGTTGAAGAAGGGAGGGTGCTTAACAGTGTTACAAGGAAGCATATGGATCCCCATATTTTTTACCAAAGGCAGTCTATTCTAAGATCGGACTCAATCTGGTAAATGAGTCAAGCTCAAACCCCTTTACCCTATCACAGTGCAGGGCACTGCGGAACTCGGGAGCAGCAGGCAGGGAGTAGGCAGTAGGAAACAGAAAGCTAAGAGCATCCAAATAGAAATCTCATGTAAAGTAAAGCTAGCAGTTGGCATTGGGCTAATCATATTGGAGGAACACCCTTCCTAAGGAGTATCACTGGTAAAGATTCTTGACTTAAGTGAACCTGGAGGAATTGCATACACAGAGACTGAGGACTTTCTGTGGTTAGTGGTGAGGACCTTAATACAAGAAACATAGTATCCCAACTCAAACTACTGGGGGAACAAGTACAGCACAAAGCACAGGAGGAGAAAAAAATAGCATAACCTGGAAGAAAAAAAATAGAGAGTAAATCACACTAAAAACTGTTCTCTCCTCTCCACCCCCAGCCACACATGGTTTGGTTAATTCCTTAATGAGGATGGATTGTAATTAATATCAGAACTACACAGTATAATTATTGCATATAATTATGCTGAGTTAACTGTAGAGTAAATCATACATAGTTTGCATTTTATAGTATGAGTTTTCAATTAATCTTTTTGGGAGTGGGAAGGATGCTTTATAAGGTCCTTTGATAAAGAACTTCTTCAGGAATACACATTTGTCAGGTGGATCTCTGGATGCTTTGTTCAATACTGCGATGCTCAGAATTGCCAGACCCAGCAGCTGCATCCCTTGCCAACGTCTGCGCAAACAGACTTACTCCCACGCAGCAGCTCAGCCCAGCCCAGAGAAGGGGCAGTCATGGACTGAGCCAGAACCCGCCTCAGAATTAGGTCGCCTTGTGGTCCTCTGTTTGTTGGGGCCTCGTGTGGGCTCTGTGGGCTGTTTCTGAGGGTCTCTGAGCCCCACCTCTAGAGGCTATATGTCCATAACCTGTGGCTCTTTAGTCTCACTTTCTCCAGAACATCGTCTGGGACCAGAAAGCAGCTTCTGGTCCTCAAAGCACTAACCGTGGACCACTGATGGTCAGAAAGTTCATCATCAGAAGAATTACAGGCCTCCAGCTGCTCCAAAACACGAATCATATAGAGTTAATGGAACCGGGACCTCTATACGATATAGGCTGAGTGGTGTGTGCGTGTGGGTGAGAGAGAGAAACCGAGACAGAGACAGGGACAGAGACAGAGACAGAGACAATCTGGTAGATGGTCTGGGGTGAATCTGAGAGGATTCGGGATTTGGGTTGGGGTAGGACTGGCCCAATTCCAGGAACCATCACCCCGCCCCCACCTCTCCCCACCAGCACTGGGCAGGTGTTTCTCACAGAGGGCCTTTGCCACTGTCCTAGAAGAGCTGCCCCTTCTTCCAGGTGCTGTTTTCACTCCTGGGACCACCCTTCCTCCTCCAGCCCACATCCTGTTCCGCAGAGTGGCTAGCAGAGTCCTTTCTGGGGCAGAGAACTTTATCTCAGGAGTGGAGACTTCTTCAAGGTAAATTAACTCACTTAGGAGAGACCTCTAACTCTTCCTGGTTGACTCGTTTCCCTAGATCCTTTTCCTCTTGGTTCTCTAAATTCCCTCTTCCTTCTCTACCCTTCAGATTCCTCATCATTTGGCCTTCTTGCCCCAAATCCCCGCCTCCCCTCCTGGGCTTCCTGCAGTGTCGGGTCTGGACAGCTGAGGTTTGGAGCTCAGGGTGCCACGCCCAAGCCCTCTGCTGCTCGTCAGTATCAAAACAGGGCACCCCCAGCTCTGTCCCCCTCCAGCTCCATCACCTTATAGAACAACCTAAAGTTTCCACCCTTGACTTCCTTCATGAAACGCCCAGGCAAGCAGCACCCCACCTCTGGAGAACTCAAGAAGACTTAGAGGACACGGAGATGCACCCCCTCCTGGCAGCCTCTGGCACCCCCACACGGAACCTACCGGATCAACAGAAAGGGACAGAATGCCCGCTTTCTGCCCCCGCCCCAGCCTCCGGTGCTCTCAGCCAGCTTTCAAAGGCCACCCTTAGAGTAAGTGACACTAAAAACAGCAATTCCCCCCCACCTTCCACCCCCCGCCTGTCCGCTGATAATAATGGGCCGAGACACTTTTATTATCATTATTAATTAGCACTTTCAAGCAATGGAATTAAATCAATATGGTGGACTGAAACTAATTTTAACAAGCCATTGAGATCAATCATTGGGACTTTTATCTACATAAATGCCACTAAACTCAGCTCGTTAGTGTAACATTAGCTGGAAAGAAAAAGAAGGGAGACTGGCGGGGTTTTAATTAGAAAGACATAAACCGAGCCACAATTTTTCTTCTTTGATTTGCTTTTAATCTCGTCTGCAAAGCTTTTCTGGTGCTTCCCAGGCTGATTTTCAGTCCCAGACCACTTCAGCCGGAAGGGGAGGGGACGGAGCGAGGAGAAGCCAAGGGCAAGCCTGGAGGGCCTGTCAGTCGGTGCCCTCCGGGTGCCCACCCCGAGGTGGAGCCCGTTGGGCCCTGCAGCCTCTAAATCTGAACTCCCAGACTCCCCTCATCAGAGCTGACCCTGCTCCCTTTGTACTCCCCTTTGTTTAGCATTTATTAGCTTCTGCGTTGTATAAAAATTATTTATGTTCATTGATTCGTTCAGTAGACAATAGATGAGCAATTAATATGTGCCAGGCACTCTGCTCACAGCCCCAAGAGAATTAAAAAATAATAACAATAAATGAGCAAGATGTGGTCCTACTCCCCCAAGGAGCCTGCACTCTGGCCTTCTGTCCCTCCTCGATCGATGGCCCCTGTAGGACAGGGACGGTCACTTATTTACCCATGTGCCCCTTCCCATCTAGCTCTATGCTCTGTGCCTGTAAGAGCCCCAGTATATGTGTGGGGTGAGTGGTGAAGAACCCCACTTCTCTAGCCTCACATCACTGTTCTCTGTGCCCAGACCACTAGCCCCTCACACTGTACCTCCCCCATTCCTTGGGCATGTAGCCCCTTTCTCAACTCCGCACCTGAGATCTCATTCTCACTCACCCTAATGACTCCCTCCCAGCCTTACTGCCCGAGAGGCTTTGCTTCCTTACTCTTCCAGACCCAGTTCTAAGGTCACCATGTGAGTGGAGCTGGTTACCTGGTTGTCTGGGCTCCCCCAGCTGCTCACTTCTGCTTCGGTGACCACCGCCATTTCATGTTACCATACTCTCTTCTCTGGGGTTCTGCCTGCTCGTTTGCGAAACTAGAGCACCTTGCAGACTGGGACTGGACTTCAGTAGCCTTTCTATCCCCCACATCCCTGCAACTTTTGGCACACAGCTGGCACTCGATTCAGAGTGTGGGCAAGCATGGAGTCATCTGTGTTTACAGAGATCAAAGTAAAATCCCAACTCAACATTGAGGTTCACCCACAGCCTCTCTCTTGAAATACTCTTCAGAATTTTCTCCCGCTGTTTCCAGGCACAAATCCTCTATGGTGGATGTGTTTTGCACATGCCCTCATCGATCTTCTTACTCACTCCTCTTGCTCTTTTCCAGTGAATCCTGCCCACCCTGTGGGGCCTGTCTCAAGCCTCATCCCTTCCCTGTTCTCTCCCTGTTTGGCCTCCCATCTGGCCCCTATCAGCAACTACCTTCTGCTCCTAGATATATGTTAGCTCCTTGACCTTCCTATGGGGTGTGGAATAAAAATCTTCTCATGTGGCACTATCTCCAGGAAACAAGTCATTCCTCAGCGAAGCAAAATACCTGGGTTCAAATCCTAATTCTGCTGCCTTTGTGGTGTTGGGTAAGTTAACCTTGCTATATCTTGGTTTCCTCACCTGTCAAATGGGAACCAAATAGTACCTACCTGGAGTTTTTATAAAAATGAAATATGATCATTCATGTAGAGTACATACTGTGCCTGGCAGAGAGTTAGTGATCAATATATTTGTTATTATGGCCATCATTGCTATAATTACTAATATCAATTTACTGTGGTCTAATTTCACCCCCACCTAGTGACTATTGATTATAATTTGGCTTTCCTATAAGAAAAGGACCCACTGATCTGTCGACATGAGAATCCATATGCTCATTAGATATTTCTCCTGCAAATTAATAAGTTGATAGATTTTATTAATAAGATAGATGAATACATAGATTTTATTTATCAGTTATGACATGAGTTAGGTCAGGGTAAATAAATCTCTAAGTTCAGTTTACCCCTGTGTATACTAGCAATCAAATTTCTGAGGCCAAGGTCCTATATCTTAGCAACCATATCATGCATGGGACCACCAGCTTGGGCTCTGTCTGTGCAGCCAGCAAAGCTTCATGGGCTCCATCACACTTTAAATGCATCATTTTACCTCTTTAAGCAAGTTACTTAAAATATCCAAGCTTAAGTTTCCTCACCTGTAACACAGGGAAGATGTAGCATCAAAAGAGTGACTGAGGTTTAAATGAGATCATAAATATAAAAAACTGGACCATTGCCTTACACAATAATTGTTAGCTTTAAGAGTAATTAATAATTATTCTACTTAAGGGCTATTGTAGTTGTCAAAGTAGCCATAGACAAATATAAGTGAGTGGCCATGGCTGTGTTCTAATAAAACTTTATTTACAAAACAGGTGTCGGGCTGGATTTGGCTCATGGGCTGCAGTTGCCCACCCTTCTTCTACATTGCACTCATGTTAATCTTCCATAAAGGCCATAGTTCTTATCATTTTTGTAGTGTTTTTCAGAGTGTAATTAGGTCCAGAAATAAGACTTGATTTCTAGTCTTCTGTGGCAGACATTGTTGATATCCTACCGCATATTTCCTTAGTCTACTTCTGAAGTTCACCTACAGCCACTGGGGACCGTTCCCAGGAGCACTGATAGCTTCCCATCTGAGCTCACACCTATCTGTTTTACCACCTGAAGGTTTTCTTTAGTGACCTAGGAGCTTGCTTAGCTTGTGTGCAAAGAACAAAAATACTAGGCGTTTGACACCCCCGAGAGCAACCATCATCGATGGGGAATGTGAACTAGTGTATAAATATTACACTTTTCTATTCATTAGGAAGACAGTCCTGAGGGACATTCTACATGGACCCACAGCAAGACCAAAAGCCAGTTGCCTAGAGCAGTAATACATTGATCAGGGTATCTTCATTGACTTTTCTCCATTGCTGGTACATTTTCCCCACTCCCTCAGTCGCTTCCCAGGATTTTTGTCTGAGGGTCTGAATTCAGGTAACTAAACAAAGATATCTTCTGACTTCTAGTTCAGGAATTTTTTTTTATTTTGATTCTCTTTGTAGGAGTCTACAATGGCACTTTTACTTCTGACAATACGGCATAGTAAGCATTCTAAAAATACCTTTTGACCCTACTCCTATCGAATAAAAACTGCATAAAAACAGCAAACACACTTTTCAATGTAATTCTGAGTTTTCAAGAAAGTGCGGGAAGTCTCTGTGGCCCACATATATACGCACACCAATAAGCAAAGAGTAAGCTGAAACAAACGCAAGGAGAAACAGGCTGCCGTGAGCTAGTGTTGGCAAAGTGGCAAGTGACAAATTTATGCTTCCCAACAAATTCGAATAGTGGGTTACCAGAGAGTGGATATAATAAAATCATGTAATTTTTACAGAGAAGAGATAAAATTGGGAAATTGAACAAAGTGCAACTGAGTATCATAAAATGACAAGGAGAATTTGTAATTGAAATTTAAAATACAGTCACTGAAATTAAAAACTCAAAAGAAAGATTTAACATTAGATTAGACACCCCTGAAGAATAAATTAGTGAAATGAAAGAGAACTGATGAATTGTGCAGAACCTAGCACTGAAAGATAGCAGATGGGAAATATGAATGAAAGAGAGGTCAAGGAACATAAAGGACAGAATTAGAAGGCATAGCACATATATCATTGAAATAGAAAATAGAAGAGAGACAATATTCAAAGAAATAATGACTCAGAATTTTCCAGAATTTGTCAAAGACATAACACTATACATAAAGAAAACACAACTGTACAAGACATTATAAGTAGAATGAAAAGCATACTTATACACCTTGTAATGACACTATAAGACAGCAAAGACTGATTACCAAAAATAAAAATACAAAAAGGAAATCAATAATTAGACAATCAACAGATTTCTCACTTGTGACAATGACACTCCGAGTGTAATGGAATAATATCTCCAATGGCTCCAAAAAAATATAGTTGTTAACCTTAGACAGTATAACCAGAAAATTCATATTTTAAGTTTCTTTCAGATAAAAACCATGAAATCACTTACTGCTGAAATAACCTCACTAAGGGATTTACTTCAAGAAGTAAAATAATCCCAGAATAAAGCCTGCAATACAAAAATAGTGAGTAATAAATATGACAACATGCATGTAAATCTAAGCAAATAAAACAAAAGTAATAATTTTGTGTACTTGAAACCAGAACTAAAAAAATGGGAAATGAAGCATTTCCAAATCCTTGTTCTTGAGGGAAGTGGGGTTAAGATATTAATATTTTACACTGTTAAGTGATCAAAATAAAATTTAAAGGCTCATCTTTAAATACAAAGTAAAGAACAAACAATCCAAAAGAAGGCAAGAAAAGGGAGGGGGTCATAAAAAAATCAAGATTAATAACACAAATAACAAGGCAGAAATTTATATATATAATACTTAAACTATTATGAAACTTAATATATGTAATAAAATTAAACCCAAATACAAGAGAATAATGCATATAAAATTCAGAATAATAATCACTCTTGGGGAATAGGGAAGTAATACATAGAAGGGCTTTAAGGGTATCAGTTATGTTCTAATTCTTAAGTGGAATCGAGGCTACACTGATTTTGTTTTGTTCATTTTAACTTATATTTACACGTATAAATGAAATGCTTCATTAAAAGTTTCAAATTTTTAAAAAGGAACTATGTGGCTCCATTAACTTTAAACTCATCAGCCTAGCATGTCAAGCCCTTTCCCAGCTGGGCACAATTTCTGTCTCAGTCCTGCAGGTTTCTTTCTCTGGCAGGAATTTCCTATTGGCATCCTTTTGTTTTTCATTGCCAGTACCAGATTAATTCACATCTCCAGGACTCTCTGTCCTCCTCATCTTTTCTTCTATCTACAATGCAAATTCTACAGTTCCTGGGGGGGGGGGAGCATTTTCCCTACCCGAAGACTTCCTGAGTTTACCCCAGGACACAGGGATCTCTCAATAATGTGAAATACGTCCAGGATGAGTGAACTCCGTCTGCCACATACTCTTAGTGTTCAATGTGGGGAGAAGTCTTATCTCTTAACTAGACAGTGAACTCCTTGAGAGCAAAGATAGAGTTTGATGTTCTCTTTTTTACCTCATTACCTCTTTGCCAGCACTGAAGTCATAAAATACACCCAATCAACATCTACTAAAGAAAGGATTATGGGACCAATTCTTAATTCTCATGAAACAGATTTTGTTTGAGAATCTGAAAAACTTTATGTCCCTGCTTTTCGAGTCTTCCTGGGGTCTAGTTATATCCTACCACGCATCCTTTTTCTACTTACATCATTATTCTATTGAAACCTGTTCAAACTGATTTCTATTCTTTTTTATCCCAACAGTCTTCATTAAGAAATGTGTGTCCAAGACTCAAGTTCATGCCTCAACAAAAACTACAAATTATTACACACCAGTGACCTTCAAAACTGGTCACAAGCAATAACTTTGTGGATGTCAAAGATACACTGAATTAAATTAGGTGCTCAGGGTCCACAGCCAGTTCTCCACATGGTCAAAAGGAACCTAAGTCTGCTAACGTTCGTCCCAGTGTTCTCACTCCCCAGTGTGCTCATGGATGTTCTCCTAGGAGTTATGAGGTTCTTTTCTCTTCTGAAGCCACACAAGTAGGTTCTTGATAAAACAGCTAGAACTGACACAGAATATATCCATTACATCCCAATAAAGCTATTAAAAAAAATGACACAGAGCATCATAGGAAGAGGCTGTTATCTTCAGAGAGCAAATGAGTGGAAGTTGAAAAGAAAGAGGTGAATGTGAACTTGAGGCAGAGAAAGATCTAGAAAATGTCTACGATGCCCCAATCTAAAAGGAAAAGTTAGAATCGCCCCTCTGCTGGGTCTGGATACCCTTATTAGTCCTAACGATTGGATCATCCATTAACCAATACCTTTGCAAATAGATAACTGGGAACAATGAGATGTTCATTCATTCATCCATTTATTGAATCAGAAAATATTTATTGAGTGCTTCGTATGTGGGGGCCATTGTCCTAGGCACTGGAGACATTCTAGTTAAGGGAGACCTGACAATAAAGTAAATAGGTCCATGCCCAACCACTATGCTGTATATCTGAAACTAATATACTATTGAATGTCAACTGTAATAGGAGTTTTTACAATTTAAATCTAATAAAAATTAAATGAATAAATAAATAGGTCAAACATGTTTTATGTCAAATGTTGCTATGGAGAAGGACATCAGCAGTACCAGAGATCAGAGATCAGGATGGACATCTCAGGGTGGACACAGAAAGCTTCCCTGAGCAGGCAACATTTGAACAGTAGTACCCTGCAGAAATAAGGAAGGATTTAAAGGAAGAATAAATACAAAGTTGCCAGTTACTCTCAGATAGGCTTCCAGGCCTGATTCCTTGGTCTTTTTCTTGAACCAAGAAGATAACAATGACAGAGAGTTGGCAAGGCTGTCCTCCAAGGCAAAGAAGTCACAGGGCCAGCAGAACCTGGTGTCAGCAAGCTGAGGTTGTAGCTAGTAAATCCTGCCTCCCAAGAAGTAAACAACTTCACAGTGTATCATAAAGATTGAATGAAATTTTAAACTGTAAACCTAAATAGCATGTCTTATATTAGAGCTGACATCTATAAATGTTTTTTTGAATCTGACTCAGACCGTCGAAGAGCAAATAGCAGAGTAAAAACTTTCATCTCTCTGAAAGCTAGACATTTTTCCTCCTATCCAGAACAGCAGTCTCTCTTCCACCCACCCCACAAGTTACTTTACTGCTCTTAAATACTTGGAGATACTGATGTGATTTCACAAAACTACTGTCAATAAGTTCATGTTTGGCATCTAATATTAAAGCACTCTCCCAAGCATTAGGGGGGTACAGAGTCAATTAAATGAGATTTAGTGTGCAATACCCAGGAGCTTACGGTTTATTTGGGGAGACAAGACTAAACTACTAGACAGTGTCAGCAAACAATAGGCCTGATTCCAAGGGTCAGAGAGCCAATGTGGGATTTGTGCCAAATTGCTGAGTATGTCTATTCCATTTATACATTCATGAAAAAGGAGGAAAACTGCAGGGAGGGTCCACAGGCCCATTGAGCCATCTGTGGGATGGATTTATGCCAAAACTTCATTTCTCACCTGATTATCAGGAGTTCCCACTTTGACTTGTAGCAGAGTTGCACATTAGTCCTCAAGGGAGCCAGCCTCTCCTTCAATCAAGGGGCATGGGCTCTGTGATCTGGAGTATGCCTGAACACTAACTAGGTAAGAAGCTAAGACTCTCCACTGTGCCCACTCAAATTAAGTTCCTAGACATCAGACCTAGAGTGTTTCTGTCATACAGAGGAAAAAATATTTAAGTAAGCTGCCCATCTATTTCACTCTTAGGGACACAGTTATTAATAAGGCATGACCAAAGAGACCAGCAGCTCATTCTGTTTCCCTGTTTGTCCCTTATGTCCATTACAGTAATTGTGTCTACTTTGTCTTCTAGCAGTAAGAGCTATTCCTTGTCCACTAATTCTCTAGAATTCCCATGGAAGTCAAGGAACACATCTAGTAGCTGCATTTCCTCATGTGCACAGAGGAAGCCACCATAATGCTTTCCAAAGATACTGATGCTCTTGTCGCTAACATGTCTTCCAGTTTCTTTCCTTAATAAAGCAAATGTCTTCTAGGGCCTCTCTGAAGATAAACCAGGAAGAAGGGTATGCAGCTTGCATATGCTAAATCCATTCCCATATTCCTATCTTATCAAGCATCTGGAGCCCATCTTTTACATCATGCTTCCACATTACAGAACATAGGCCATTGCTGAGTCAAAGTTTCAGTCAACTAGTCAGTACACTAATTTTCAGAGCCATTTCTAACATTAGACCCATCATCTCTGGTAAGGGCACCTATATAATGGATTTAGTTTGATCCAGTTTTATATTCTGTCCCCTTGTTTTAATACCCTTGGGATCCATTCCCACATGTGTTTCCCACAGATTTCTGCTATTATAAATTAGTCCATTTTGCATTCATGTTGGAGAATAGCTTACTTTTTCCAGGTCTGACACAGGCAACGAAGGATGGAGGCTTGGAGGCTTCAGGAGAATAGGCATTTCTTTGCGAAGCACCTGCATTTCTTTACATGCAGTTTTTGCTGGGTCTTCAGGAAAAGAAAGCTTGTTTCATCAACCCTAGGAGAGTAGGCTGCCTCCTCTAACAAGAGAGGCTTAGGAAGACTTGGGAGTTCAAGATTCTTAATTTCAAACAAGTCAACCCAGGTAGAAACTTGGTGTGTCTGGGACTTCAAGTTATGTTATAATTCTGCAACCCACACAACTGAATTCCAAGTTTAATTTTCATCAAGATTGGCCCTGTGCATGGAAAGAGATTTTCCTAGATTCTCTATAAAGCACTCTGGTTATCTGAACATTTGAATTGAGAGTTTAAACTTGTCATTGTCTGTATGTGAGTTCTCCCATGCAGCTGGAATTAACTATTCCACATCAGGGTTCTTAAGCTGATGCCGTACTAGTCAAGTCCAGTAGGTACTTAGTCCCCAAGGCTCTTGGTACAGTCAGTACTTTATCACAACCACCCATAGGTGAAAATTTTATCATATTACTACTACCAAGCCCTGATAGTTTTGAGGGTATTTTTCCTATGACCACTTCTATTACCAAGTATTGTACCAGCCAATGTCCAATCAAGAAAATGGATCTCAGTAGGTATATGAACAGAAAAAATTAACTGCTTCCTGGAAGCCTGATAAAGTAAAAAGAAAACGAGTTGTCACAGAGATAACTGGAAAAAGCAGCTTCCACAATTAGGGGTGGTGGACAAAGGGAAGAGGTTGAGGTTATCAGACCTGGAAGCCTGAAGTAGAAACCTCAATAAGCTGGAACTCACATCATGAAGGAGAGGACATACTGGCTGCTGCTAGGTCCTCAGGAGTTCATCAGAGGAACCCGAAGAGCTGGGACTTAGACCTCAGGAAAGGTCCGCTGCTATTGACCTCATCCCACTCCTGGTGGCTCCTCTGAAGGGTCACAGTGAGGCTGGTTCTAGGAGTACTGCAAGGAGCTGAAGGACAGAACAATTGCTGCCTCCAGGGGAAAACATTCTTGCTGGGCATTGCTGGTAGGTCCAAAAGTAAATAAGAGAGTAGAAGTACCTGTTCTGTTCCTGCTTCCAATATCCTTCTAGGATTCCCTACTGTAGACCTAACAGGAAGCTACATGACAAAGGATAAAGGTCATCTGCAGAGTCCTAGCAGTGGTATCATGGAACAGAAACTGCAAGGGTGTGTTCAGAAAGAAAAAGCAACAGCTTAATAACTAGTCCAAATAAATCTTACTATAATTGACAAAAGAAAAATAAAAAACTTCCATGTTCTGGCCATTAAAATATTAAGGCAGAAGTCAAAAATCTTCCTACAAAGCAACCTAGAAGCCCAGATAGCTTCACGGGCAGGTTCTACCTCTTAGTCAAGAAAAAAATAATTCCAATCATCCACTCCTCTTCCTAAGTCATTATATGGGGCTAGCACAGCTTTCATAGAGAACTCAGCAAGGCTAATACAAAAGAAAAATTGTATTTCTATTTTATTCAGGAACATAGATACAAAAATCCTAAACAAAATACTAGTAAGATGAATTTAGCAATATATCAAAAAGGATAATAAATCTTACCTATTGGATATATTTCAAACATACAAAATTGTCTAAATATTAGAAAATCAATTAGCATAATTTAACACCTTAACATATTAAAGAAAATATGATTCAAACATCTCAATAAATGGAGAGAAAAGTACTTGATAAAATTTATGTCCATTCATAAATTTTTAAAATACTCTTGGTGCCAAAAAATGGAAGTAATTTGCTTAGTATGGTAAAGTTTATCTATTAAAAATTTATAGATGATATAATGCAAAACTTAAGGGTTCAACTTTGAAAGCTTTCCCTTTGAGATATGAACAAAATAGAAGATTCTTTTATACTATTTCTTTTAAACATTGTGTTAACCCATGCAGTAAGTCAAATCACAGAAATAAATTAAATACTGACTATGCTCTACACTAGAAACCAACACAAAATAATATTGAAAGTAAACTGTAATTGAAAAATAAAAATAAGATAAAATAAACAAAATAGATGGTCAATGAAAAAGAAGAAACAATATTGTCATTATACACAGATAATATGATTGTATATATTTTAAAAATCTAGAAGATTCTACAGATGAATTTTTAGAATTAATAAAATTTTTTAACATTTCTATATATAAAGTCTATATACAAAAATTAATTGTAGAAATCACTCTAAGACAGAGTAGTTTACATATGTATGGAGCTAATACTCCCACAAATAACATTTATAAAATATTTTTAAAACCAACTATTTGAGGTTTTGAGGACTACCAAAAGCAGTCAGAAACTGGTGAAGAGTCAAGCCTGGAAATAAGAAATTGTCCTGCACCTGTTTTTTCCCAAGAATACTCGATTGTCTATACAGCATGAGACATCCAGACATCAAAAGAAAGCTTCTCGATCACTGGCTTAGGAAATCAGTAAATGGGCTCCCAGAGTCACTAAACATTAAGAGGGGAATTCTGAAAGAGTGGGGCATAAGCAAAACCTCCAAATCTACAAATAATTTCACCCAAATCCTTGACCAGCTCCTCCACTGCATGTATGTGGAAAAGATTCTAAGGAGACCAATGGAAAGCAATAGCTGTATAGCTGAAAGAATTGAGCAAGAATTTCATCTATTGCTTACTCCAGGGGAAACAGTTTGGAGTTTGAGCCCAGCCAAGTTAACTACTTACTAGAACAAAAATAAACATTCTTCAAAGGAAGATAAGAGAATCCAGAGTCTGTTATCATCAACTTACCATTAACAACATCTAATGTACAATAAAAAATTGCTAGGTATGCAGGGGAACATAAACAGAAAAATGTGACTTAGGATCAAGGAAAAAATGTCTGTATAAACCAAGCTGTAGATAATATAGATGTTAGCAGACAAGAACTTAAAGAAACCATTATAAATATGTTCCAAGACTTTAAGGAACTAATGTCCTAATGAACAAACAGACAGGAATCTCAGCAGAGAAATAGAAACTTTAGAAAAGAACCAAATAAAAATTTGGAATTAGAAATTACAGTCTCCAAAAAGAAAAGATGACTAGAGAGCCTTGATAGCAGACAGTAAGAGAAAAGACCAGTGAGGTTACTGACATATCAACAGAAAGTATCCAATCTGAATAAAAAAGAAAAAAATGTTTTTGAGAAAGAAACAGAACTTTAATGACCTAAAGGACAATAGCAAGAGGTCTAAAATACATGTAATTTGAATCCCAGAAGGACAGGAGCAAAAGACTAGGATAGAATAAATATTTAAAGAAATACAGTCAAAATTTTTCCAAATTTATGTGAAAAAATGTAGTCTTTTACATCTAAGGAGGTCAGCAAATCCTAGGAAGGATAATTACAATAAAAACCACACAAGTAAATTGTAGTAAAAATGTTGAAAACTAATGACAAATAGAAAATCTTGAAAGCAATAAGAGGAAAATCATATATTGCATACAGAGAATGAACAATAGGAATTATGGTTAAGTTGCCCACAATAAACAATGAAAGCCAGAAGAAACAGAGGGAAAAAAACTGCCACCCTAGAAAGATATAGCAAAACAAAATATTTCTCAAAAATTATGGTGAAATACACACATTTTTAGAACAATAACAAAAAATACCTGATGGAAATAGCCAACGATACAACTGAGCTATAAGAAATGCAAAAAGTTCTCAAACTGGAGGAAAATAATACCAGTTGGAAACTTAGATTTACTGGAATAATACAAAGCACCCAAAATGGTTAATAGTACATAAAAGACTGTATTTTTATTTCTTTTAATTTATTTTAAAGGCATATAACTATTTTTTAATTATGATACTATATTGTGGGATTTTTAGCATATGTAAATATAATATATGAGTATAAAGCATTAATAACCCAAAGACCCAAAGCTATAGTCTTATAGATTCTTAAATTTTATGCAAAGTGATAAAATATTAATTCTGAAAATCTGAAAAGTTGAGGATACATGTTGAATCTTTAGAAAATTTCTAAAAAGTAATACAAATGAGCTATATTAAGGGTACAAAAGAATAAAGTTTGAAAGGTCACATGGAACATTCACCAAGACAGACCATTCACGAGGCCATAAATGAAGGCTCAGTACATTTCAAAAACTTGAAGCAAGATCAGCACAGCAGACTTTCAGGTCTATCACGGAAATGTGAATACACTCGTTGGATTGTGATTTAATACAATAATTTTGTACTATATATATAGTACATATATGTGTGTATGTATTTACAAATGTGTATATTTTTTCTTTGATAAAGCAAATGGGCAAAAATGTAAATAATTAGTGACTCTGGTTTAAAGCTGTATGGCACTTCCTTGTATTATTTTTACAACTTATCTGTAAGTTTAAAACAGGAAATGAAATGTTTTAAAAGGTACAATTTATAGCAAAGTATCTAAGTCTTTATGAAGAGAATTATAAAAATTTATTGTAAGTCATCAAAGAAAATCTAAATAGTTATACAATATTCATTAAGCATGACTCAATATTGTAAAAGTTTAAATACTCCCATTTTTTTTGTAAATTTGGTGCTATTTAAATCAAACTTTCAACAGAATTTTTTTTAGAACCTGACAAGTTGATTCTAAAATTCATATGAAATGCAAAAAGCCAAGATTAAGTAAAGCTCTCTGGAAGAAGAAGTGGGTGGACCTGCTCCACCAGATAGCAAGACTTATTAAAAATCTACAGCAATGAACATATATGATATTGATATAGAATAAACCTCCACATAAACAGACGCTTGTTATACGACAGAGATGCCATTGAAGATCAATGAGGAATGAAAGGCATGATCTGAGATAACTACATATCCATTTGGAAAAAATTAAATTGGATCCCTAATTCAAACCATACACAAAAGCCAGTTTAGGATGGATTGAAGACCTACCTACAAAAAGCAAAACAATAGAGATTTTAAACAGGATATAGGGCCAGGAGTCCCAAACTATTTACTGAGTTGCCTTAGGATACTGCCTCAGACTCGGAGTGGTGTCATGGGACATTTTAAATTTGTGAGGGAAGCACAGGGATACTTGACACCTGTCAGACACTGCACAAGTGACTCACTCGCACTTTCAACAGTAGATCAAGCTACAGTCCCTTAATAACATCACGTCTTTGTGAAGCTAGGGTTTTAGCAGTTGTTGTAATTTAAAGCAAAAACCACCTAAAAATCATTATGAAACAGGAAAACTTACTCTCAGGTTTGAGACATTTTGCAGTGCTAACAGATATACACATCCCTGAGTAAGTAATTGCAATTTAAAAATAAATGTATATTTTTTCTTTTTATGTGTATTATGTTTTCAAATGACTACAAAGTAGTTAGAACATAAATGCCTGAGTTGTTTGGGCCTCGCTACTTAATAAATGGAAGTGTTGGGTATTTCTTTTGATCTAAGCATACCGTGAACAATAACTGAGACCTTAAGGGCAACAGGAATTGAGAAAATTGAGAACCTTTGATAGAGAATATACAGGGCTGAGCAAAAGTAGGTTTGCAGTTGTTCATATAGCAAATAATATAATAATTAATGAATAATAAATAATATAAAATATAGTCTGTGTTTTGCATGCTCACAACTGCAAATCTTCTATTTCCCCACCCTGTATATGCCACCTCAGAGTAGGAAACAAGAGACATAAACAGGAGACATAAAGCATTAATCATAAAGGAAATAAAACATGAATTCAAATTCCTTAACATTGAGAACTTGTATTCATCAAAAAATACCACAAAGATACTAAAAAAGCAAGTCATAGGGTGGGGAAAGATATAAATGAGTAAAACTAACAAAGAACACTATCCAGAATAAATAAAAAATCACTACAAATCAATAAGATAAAAATAACTATAGAAAAATGGGGAAAAGGCTTAGACAGATTAGAAAATAGGAAATCCATATGGAAAATAAATTTATGAAAAATGTTCCTTTGCACTAGAAATGAGCACAATATAAATGAAAGCATAAAAAAATAAAAGTCTAAAACTTCCAGAAAAAAAAACAAAAAGAAAATTCTTTCTGATTTGAGGTAAACCAACAAGTTTTTAGATCAGCACAAAAAGCTCAATCAATGAAAATTTTTTGACAAATTGGACTTCATCAAAATTAAAAACTTCTCTTCAAAACATACTCAAGAAAATAAAAATTCAAGGCATAGACTGGGAGAAAGTATTTGCAAAACACGTATTTGTTAAAGAATCTGTTCAGAATACATAAGGAATTCTTTGTTAAGAAAACAACCAAATTTTAAAATGGGTAAAGGATTTAAACAGACATTTTATCCAAGTCAACATACAAACTGCCAATGAACATATGAAAATATGCCCAACGTCATTAGTCACCAGAGAAAATGTAAACCAATACACAAGAAATCATTACATATACTAGAATAGCTAAAATTAAAAAGATGGAATGTAGCAAGTGTTGGCAGGGATGTGAGGCAACCAGAACTAGCATAAGATTGCTCGTATGTAAAGTGCAAAATGGTAAAACTGTGGAAAACTGTTTGGTGGTTTCTTATAAAGTCAAAATTACACATACCCCATGAATCAGCAATGTCCCTCCTACATATTTACCCAAGAGAAATAAAAATATAAATCCACAAAAAGACATGTATTAAGTTTGTCCTGGAAGCTTTAGTCACAACTGCCAAAAAGGAAACTTTCCCAATGTCCATCGGGGGAGAATGGATAAGCTGTGACATAGTCTACAACAGAATACTACTCAGAGAGTATTTTCTGGATAATTTTGCTTATCAAACATCTGGAAATGACAAACCTATAGTGACAGAAAACACTAGTGATAGAGGTGTGGGACTGACTGCAGAGGGGCATGAAGGAACTTTGCGGGTGACGGGAACACCCTCCCTTGATTGTGCTGGTAACTACATGAGGGTTTACAGTCGTCAAAAGTCATCAAACTGTGCACTTCAAAAGAAGGAAACACACTGTGTGTAAATTGTACCCAAATAGACTTGATTTTTGAAATTTTAACTGAAGAAAAAGAAACACAATGAGGTATCATTAAATACTGGCCAGACTGGAAAACTTTCCAGAGTCTGTTGATGCCAAATGTTGGCAAGGATGAGGAGCAGCAGGAGCTTCTCGGGAAGCAGACTGTGCGGTGGATCCTGGTGTGGGAGAAATTCACTAGGGATCAGCCTCTAATAAAGGGAAGGGCAAGAAAGTAGGGAGAGAGCTAAGCTGCAAGCTTCACAAAGTCTCAACGGGTGCTCCAGGGAACTGCCCATCAGAGCTGTCCCACGGTAGTCCAGAAGGGCCACGCCTTTGTTCCCCCACCGCACAATCATCAGAGCCAGCTCTCCCGGGAAGGGCATGTCCTAAGGCAAAGGCAGCTTTGAGTGAAGACAGACCCTGAACTTGTTGAGCTGGACAGTGAGTCTTTCTGGAGCACGGATCTACAGGGTCCAGCAGTGGAAAGGCCTGCTTGAGTGTGGTTGGTGGGGTACATGAATGTCTCGCACAAGATGCACAGCAATTTGAACATTTCACCTAAAATGTCATATGGTGTGCTTGAGTGTGACAGCATTATGTTACAGAATTACATGCTTATGGTTTTGTAATAAAAGATTTTGTAATAGGAAGGGGCGTCATTTGTGCCAAACCCTGTATATGGCACACCTTCCGGTCCACCACAGGAACATGCAAACTCTATTGATTGTGTTGGGACTTAACCCAATCACTCTGGACTCCAGTTTGGTACTGTCGAAGATGTGCATGGTATATAATCCGACATGCTACTTCTGCGTATGTGTCCTAGTGAAACGCATGCCAGTGTGTCCTAGGGTAAACACCCATCGTGGCACTGTTTGTAATGGCCCCAAAATGGAAACAACTCAAAAGTTCACCAGTGGTAGAACACACAAGTAAATCATGGTATTGTCATACAGTGGAATAACCAATAAATTATTATATATCAATAAAATGATATTAATATATACATATACCGGTATGCAATGTTATAGATCAATAAAAATGAACAAGCTATAACAATAAGATTTCCATAGGTGAGTCTCATTCACATAATGTTAAGCAAAAAAAAAGAAGACCCACAAGAATACATACAGTATGACTTCCTCCATATAACGATTTCAGGTTGGCAAACGAAACCCCATGGTTTGGGAATGGAGTTATCCATCTATGAAGGAAAACAACGAAATGGTTGTCACAGAAGTCAGGATAACGGTTGCTCTGGACGGAGGGGAGTTCTGATGAGGGTAGTAGCACCAGGGAAAGTCTTCGAGGTTTCAGCCATCTGTGATGTTCACTTTATACTTACTAATCAAGCTGTACCTAGATGTTCAGGGTACATTTTTTGCACATGTTATATTTCACAACAAAGCAAGGGAAAATGGCACCAATATAATGGTTAAAGGAACTGGGTAATTTCGGCCTGAAAAAAAGAAAAGAAAAGAAAAGAAAAGAAAAACCTCAGGAGTTACAGAAATTATCTCAAAAGCTGTCCCACAGGGCCCAGTTAGGACCTTTGAAAGAAGAAATTTTCTAATGATTCAAACACATGAAATCCAGGCTCAGCTGTCCCCTGGGCCTGTGCGGTCCAAGGCCAAGGCTAAGGGATGTGGGACGGAGGAGAAGCTGGGTGGCTTCAACCTCTCTGCCAGTTCCGAGGTCCTCTACAAAGAACTAGGCCTTGACAGGGAAGTAGGAAGAGCACTGTCTGATGGGAGCCAGGAAGCCATTCCACATAAAGGAACAAAGAATGAAAGAGCACATGTTTATTTTTAAAATAAATGTCAGTGAATGGATCCTTGCCGGGTGAGCTCATTTAACTTGCCATTTCTACTTGGGGAAACGCCTGTTGCTTTTACACAGGCAGAATCTGGTTTCCAGCTGAACCTGTTCTGCCCCTGGCCTTCTAGGCTCTAGGTCCCAGCCACCTCGAGTCCATCAGAGACCGTGCAAGGCCTTGTCATCCAAACACCTCCCAGGTGGACCGCCACCCACAAAGAGGAGGAGCAGAGAGATGCGAAGCAAGGTATACCACCAATACTGCCACTATTGATAATGGTAATGACCACTGGCCATATGTTTTGCATACATTTTCTCACTTAAAGAATCCAGCTATGTTTATGCCTTCAACCCATATGGCCATATTCACCACGACTTAGAAGACTGATCCACCCACATTTACCATATCGATCAGGAATGGTCTGGCAGAAGGCGAGCACACTTCAGTTTGGACAATGCTTAGGGTGGAGGGATCTGGTTCTTATTCTGGACTAAGAGGGGCAACCACCTGGCACCCACTGCCACCCCCTCTCATTTCCTTGGCTGCCCTCTCCCTTGTTTGTAAATGATAACTTTCCACACTGCCCACCCTATAATAACTAACATTAATAGAGCACCTCCTACAGGTGACACACAGAACTAGATGCTCTTCATAAGTATTTCATCCTAACGCAGTTTTCCTGATGAGCAAAACGAAGTTCAGAGTAGTTAAATAACCTACACAAGGCCACACAGCTCATCAGGAACAGAAGAATATTCAAACAACCTCATACATATCCCAGCGCTTTACTATATAATGAGTTCCTCCCACCCCAGCCTTCCATTTCTACTCCCAGCCCTTCCCACATGGGGAAACTGGCTTCCCATTCCCTCCAACAAAGGCCTGCCTGACCTTGTCTTGCCCACTTGTGGTGATCACCCTCCCTGATTTCCTCAACAAAAACCAAGAGATTTTCTCCATCCTACTTGGTAACAAATATTTCTTACCAGTTGAAAAATGTAATTCACTCCATCTCTCTCTACTCCCTTTTCTACTTAATTTTTTTGAAACCCTCATTGGTAACAGAGCAGGAGTCTCTTTTCCACAGAGGGACACCCCGCATTTTTGCTGACTTGCTTAGGAAGAGCTGATGGAACTCAGTGTCTACAGGAGACGGGTGGCCATACTGACTGATCAGAGTGAAAGAAGCCCATAAAAACTCGGCAAGTCTGATGACTTAGAAGGAAACCATTTTTGTGACTGCTCATGTGCATGAGTTCACAGCTCCTAGGAATCCCGTGCACATGCAAGGAAGGGTCCTGGGTGAGCGGGCAAACTCACGGCGCTGCCCATCGGGCTTTCTCAGGCCAGCAACACAATCCTACTGCTCTCCGCGACTCCCCCAGTGAAGCACAGGTTCATATTTGCAGAGATTGCCACAACCCCAGCCAAACCCTGAATCACGGGTGACTCACTTGTCAGCCGATTTCTCTGCAGAAAGCTCTTAGCAGTTAATTTCTGGCTAATTTATTATCCTTCAGCTTAGCCCTACAGCGCCATTAGCTAGGAGCCTGCCACGACTGAGTGAAATATTGTCTAATTTATTATCTTATTACTCCTCTGGAACAGGATCAATTAATTACCCATTAAAGTATTTCAGCTGGGGAGATTTATTGGGGGCCCTCTGCCTTTTAACAGATGATTAGTTATACATGTTTGTTTGCTTGAAGAGCAGAGACTAGCAAATGAATAGAGGCGCTGGAGAAGAGGAGAGAGGCGAGGAGAGAGGGAGCCGGTGCAGCAGGAGGCAGCTAATGGCTCTCCTCTGACTCCGTGAAAATGGAGCAGTCAATGACAAGAATTATCGACTCATTCACTTGCGGTTTTGAGATAACCATATGTACAGGGGAACGGGAGGAGGGGGGAGAAAAACCCTCACTCAACTGCTTTTTCCATTCAATAAATTCGCTTCAGAATATATTGGATTGGGGTTTGATGGCTATTTCGTGTTTTGCAGAGTGCTGACACTGGTATGATTCAGTAATTATTGTTTCTTTTAAGTTATTGCTGTAATTTTGCTCTCTAAGATCCCAATCAATTTCTGCCTCTCAAGGGCACGCTTGAAAAGCGATATTTGAAAACAGCCCTCTGATAGATTGTGCTGCTAGACAGTGGCTGAGACAAATAGCCTAATCTGGCACAAATTAGCTTGGCTTCCACAGATAGTTTTATACAGCAATGTAAATTATATTGTCAGGCCTAGTCACTTTCCTGCTTAGAGTGCAGCTAACAAGGAACTGTGGAGACATTATCGGTGCTGCCGTGCACTCCCAGGGCCGCTGCAAAGCCATTTGTAAAGGGAGAGAGAGAGAAAGAGAGAGAGACTTGAGGTAACAAAAGCAAGGTAGGTGAGCAGAAGTGACCCAGAACAAGCATGCAGCTCTGAGTTCTCCTGGTTGGGACTGAACTAAAGCCTTGGAAGGGGGGCTGTTGAGTGTGTGATGGGCTGGTCCAATCCATGGGAGAGATGGGGGACAGAGTGACAGGCTCAGTTCCCAGAGCTGAGACCAGGGGAGGCAGTGCTCTGTTGGGAGGCAGCAGCAGAGAGCAAGGGACCTGAACCCCAGCCTCCTTTCTGCCTGGAGAAATGGTTTGTGCTGGCCTGGGTGTGGGGGAGGGACCCGGAGATGTGCTGAGCTGTGCAAAGGGAAAGACACGCTGAGCAGAGCTGGAGGAAAATGTGCTGAGCAGAACGCCAGCCGGGCTGCACTGGCCGTCCTGGGAAGGTGTGACAGGATGCACTGGCCAGCTCAGGCCAGGCTCCCTGTGGAGCCGCGAGGCCTTTGGACACAAGCACTCCATCCCCAGAATCCTGTGGGAGGCAGGCTTTTGCTCAGCTGGGAAACAAGCCTGACTTAAAGGTGCCTTTTCTGTTCCAGGCCTTGGAGCATTCTGACCCCTTGCCTAATATAGAAGGTCTCTGGCTGGTGTCCAGGAACCTCCAGGATCTGGCTCCACTCGCCTTAGCCACAACCCCCACACTCCTCACCATGACCCTTCACCCCAGACAGAGTTGACCCTTCACCGTCCTCAACAGTAGACTCCTCCTTCCCCTCCTTTCTCTCACCTAGCACACCTGTCCTGTTGCCCCAGAGCAATCTCCGGTTCTCTCTGCCTCTTTGCAACCCACGTTCTCTCCAAGTTACACCTCTGCTGGGCCTCGCCGTGGGTGGCATGCTGTCTGGCTGTCACTGAACATCGGCCAAATGGAATTCCAAGTTCAGAGGCCTGACTCTGAGCACCTTGTGTGCTGGGACAGGAGCAGGCCCAGCTCCAAAGGCAGTAAGCACTGCCCAACTAACTAACCCTGGGAACTCCCTGCACCCAGGGACAGAGAGCCACTCTGGGGTTTGCCAGGGGCAGCCTCGTGGGTTCTGGGGAGGAAGCATCAGTGGGAGCTGACCAGGGTAGTGCCAGAGTTTGGCAGACAATGGTGAGTGTCGAGAAGCCACATCTACACACCACACAGGCTTCAGCCTGAATGGGCTACAGGGGAGGCCGATATTTCTTACTCTACTGAGCTCCCGAGCTGAGGCTACAGTACTTCATGGCCAAAGGCCATCCCTCCTGGTCAAATGACATTTCTCAATAGCAATGAGGAAAACTCACTGAAACACTCCCGAGAGAAAACAACTTCTCCCCAAGCATCCTGGGCCTCCTTGCCTGAAAACGGACAAGACATTTGCTGCTTTAAAGACAGAGTGGCTTCGAGTTTAATTTAGTCGCACCTGCCTGTCCAGTTCTTGTCTGATATTTCTAGGCTGCTCTTAGCCAAATGTTTTTCCATTCTTGCTCTGAACTGACTTACTCTTCAGTCACTCTAGGAGGGAGGCTGGTATTGCCAACCACTTGGTTTATTGGAGAATGAGAGACACGTGCATAGATGACAGCAATGTAACGTAAGCAAGAATGACGTTGACTCTTCATTCAATCTGATAAAAAATATTGTTGCTAGGCAAAGGGGTGCTTTTATTTTTTTAACCCTACGATGCAACAGACAATGCACCAGATACTTTATGCAACTTATGTTTTCTAAATTAATTAAGGTAATGCTGTAAAAATAAACCCAAAAATGTTTAATAGCTCCAACAAAATAGAAGTTTATTTCTCACTCATAATAAGTCTAGAATGGGACCCCAAATGAGTGGGAGAGTGCTCCTCCAAGCAATGACTGAGGGGCCACCATCTTCAACTCGTGGCTTCCAAGTTCCCTGTGCTCTTCTGCATTAAGTCTAAAAGGGAAAGCATGTGGAATTTGTCCATAGGAGGTGTTTTATTGGCCAGGCCTAGAAGCAGACCGCATCAGCTCTGCTTACATTGGATGGAGCACTAATGAGAGATACATCCCCAGATACAACGGCTTGTCCTGCGCTGGGCAGCTCCCAGCAACAACTCCTCTGCACTGTAGGAGAGAATCACCATCCAAGCATTGTTATCCCCATTCCACAGATGAGGAAACTGAGGTATACAATGTCCAAAGTCACATAGCTAGTAAATGTAGAGCTAGAATTTAAACCCTGGTCTGTTCTACACTAAAGCCTATGCTTATTCCAGTCCACCAAATTAAACTGTATGGCAAAACAAAATCTAACCAGGAAAATAAGCTTCGGATAAAATAATAAGTCATTTTCCCCAAGGTTCAAGTTGAAGAATTGGTTTTAGAACACCTAGCTCTAAGTGCTTTGAAAGTCTGACACGTGTGCCCCTGAGCCACACTGACCCTGGAACTCAGGAAGCAGAGCTAGATCTCCTTTAGGAGCAATGGCAGAAATTATCACCCACTTTTGTAAATGATGAAACTGAGGCTCAGAGAAGTCAAGTGATTTGCTTAATGTCACACAGCAGGCAGGACTAGAACCCAGTCTGCTCACCACAAGTCAAGAGGCTTTTCACCCCAAAGCTGGAAATAAAATAAAAGATCATCATAGTCTCCTTGCTCAAAGCCAGCTTAGAGCACCTATTGCCTGAATCAGAAATATGAGCAATTTGAGGATCCTACTCTACCTTTCCCTAAATGGTCCAAAAACGAAGAAATTGAAGACTTAACCAAAGTAACCATCAGGAGAGTCTCCATACATTCGAGAGTAGAAGGACAAAACTCCTCGAAGGCACTGACTGCACCCTATTTCATTTCTATGATCAAGGCCTAGTACAGGACCTGAAAACCTAATGGCTATGCAATAAATATCTATTAGACAGATGCATATACAAATGAATAAATTAGTGTATCCTTCATTTTCTTATCAAGAACTAGTAATCATGATAACTTTCAGGAGAATAAAAAATAAATCTCTTCTATCTATTGGTGTTTGAACTGTAATTTATTGTATTATTAATTTTGTGCTTTCTCTAGTAAGTGTCATATATATATTCTTAACTTTTCACAATCTATTTTAGAATTAATTTTGCATCTTTTCATGCAAAATGCAAAAATTTTGCAACTGTATAGGTCAATTTACTGTTTCTCCCCATCTTTATGCCAAAGTCATTATGCATATTACAACTACTATGTTTTAAATCCTACAAGACAATGTTAGAATTTATGCTTCAAATGTCATGTGCATTTTAAAGTAATTAAGAAAGAAAATTTTTATTTTTATTTACTCTGGATGTTTACCTTTTTTAATGCCCTTTGTGGCTTTCTAAGGATCTGCTTTTCCATCTGGTAGCATTTCCTTTCATTCTAGAAAACTTTCTTTAGCACTTACTGTAGTGTGGGTCTGCTGGCAATGAACCTTTTCTTTTAGCTGAAAATGTCTTTATCCTGCCTTCAATCTTGGAAGATACTTTCACTGGACATAAATTTTGGGTGGACAGGTTGGGGTGTTTTTTAATAATTTCAAAGACGACCTTTCCTTATTTTCTTGCCTCCATCAAATTGCTGCTCCCCTATATATAAAGGATCCTTTATTCTCACTGCTCTTCAGATTTTCTTTTTCTTCTTTCATTTTTCATAATTTGACTATGATGTCTCAAGGCACGATTTCTTTATATTTATTTTGTTTGGAGTTCGCTGAAATAATGTATAAATTTGCCCACCAAATTTGGAAAATATTTGCTCATTATTTCTTCACATATTTTTTCTGCACCATTTTCTCTCTTGCTTCAGAACTCTAGCAGGAGTTCGACATTTAATGTTACCTCACAGGTACATGAAGTTCTGGGGCGGGGGGAGGTGGTTGTTTGCTTGTTTTTTCCTTTCTATTCTTAGCATAGGGCAATTCATATTGCTCTGTCTTCAAGTTCACTGGCTCTTTCTTGGTCCTCTCCATTATGCTTTTGAGTCCATTCATGAATTTTTACTTCAGACATTTTATTTTTTATTTCTATTTGGTCCTTTTAAACAGTTTCTATTTCTCCACTATTTTATTTTTTAATTTATTTCAAGCATATTTTCTCTGATGTTAATGAGTATGGTTGTACTAACTACTTTAAAATCCTTACTTACTAATTCCAACATTGGGGTCACATAGGGGTCATTCTTCAATGATTATGTTCTCTCTTGAAAATAAGTCTCATTTTTCTAGCTATTTCTATGCTGAGTAGTTTTGGATTATTTTCTGGTTATTGTAAATGTTGTGTTGTTGGTACTCTGGATTATGTTATATTCTGCTAAAGAGTATTAAGTTGTTGTTGTTGTTGTTGTTGTTATAATAAAAACTAAAACAATTTAATTGGTTGTACTCTAACTTAAAATTCTGTCTCTTGGGTGGCAGCTCAAATCTCAGTTCAATTTTTCTATTTTTAGCTGAGCTGTTTCGATTCTACCCCATGCACGCCTGAACCAGAGATGTGGGTGGAGTTTATGTTTTGCATCTATGGTTACCCAAAGTTCTTCCATCTAGTTTCTTCGGCCAGAAAACTGCAGGTTTGCTACAGGAGCTTTAGCAGCCCCATGTGGCACTGACAAGCTAAGGGCCACAATAATTAATGGGAAACATCCATATTATTTCCTTCTTCCAAGTGCCCATTGTGCCTTCAGGTGGCTGTTTTTTGAATTTTGTCCAGAGTTTATGGTTTGCTTGTTTAGAGAGGGTTAGTCTGATAGGTGACCACTTGGTCATCCCAGAAGTGGAATTCTCCTAAAGTATTTTGAGAGGGGGGGAGTCAGTTGTTTCAGTCAAACTACCCCTCATAGTTCCTTGGTCTCTGCATTTTACAAAAATTTTGCAAAATTTCAAAAATAAAAGAAGTGTGTTTGTGGTGGCAGTATGGAAGGAACTGAACACAACTATAAATTCAGGCATTATTGGATCTTTAACTTGCACCATTATAGCATACCTGCACGTCAACAAGCATTTATTAGGCACCCACTATGTGCCAAACAGGGATTTTCAGGCAGGGCTCTTGATGGATAGTACATGTTGAAGCTCTTCCAACTTTGATCAATGTAAATATATAGGTTTTCCTGTACTACTTGAGGCATAATTAATAATAATAATTACTATTTTGAGTGCCAAATGTATGTCATGCACTGACTCTAATCACAAGAATTCTCTGTTTTACATGAGCAGTGAAAAGTAAGCAGGGTTTAGAGTCAGATAGGCCTCAGTTTGAACCTTAACTTTGATACTAGCTAAATGACCATATCTTACGGAAAATTGTTCAACATCTATGAGCCTTAACCTACCTGTAAACTGAGCAAAGTTGACATAATGATATGAAATAACAAGAATAGAACAACAATCCTGGCTCATAGTAGCTTTTGCTTTTCATAGATGAAAATTATTAATGTTAGAAAATTTAAATAACTTATTCACAATCAAGAAGCTAGTTTGCCACCTGATAAGTATCATAACTAGATTTCCACCATTATGTCTATGCACGTTCTTTACAGATGGCTGCATTATCTCCATTATAACTGCCATTATTGAGTACCTACCATGCCCAAGAACTATAGTTGGCACATACCTACACATAACCCTGAAACTAACCAAAAGATAACAAATACAAAATCCTCCAATCAGGTGAATGTTTTTACTCGTGAAATCATCAGAACTGTAGGTTTTTAAGATAATTCTGACTAGCACAGAGTTAAGGTCTTCCTTTGGGGGAAGCCTCTTTCCCTGATGGAGTTGCCATCCACCCCAAAATGTCAAAGAAAGACACACTGGTGTTTTTCTGAGGAGAGAGGGGTTCTGTAAACAGTCACCTATACCCATTTTATTCAAGAATACATTTAGAGCCCTGACTGGTATAGCCAAGTTGGTTGGGCATCATTCCACAAAGCAAAAGGTCACCAGTTCAATTCCCAGTCAGGGCACATGCCTGGGTTGTGGGCCTGGTGCCTGGTCAGGGCACATGAAAGAGGCAACTGTTTGATGTTTCTCTCTCCCTCTTTCTCTTCCTCCCTCCCTTCCTCTCTTTCTAAAAATAAATAAATAAAAATAAATTAAAACATTTTGATGGCTCAGATGGGAGGGGAGATAATGAAGTTTGGACAGAGGAGTAAGGCCCCCTCAAGCCAATGACAGAATCAACAGTCCTCTGTCCTTTTCTGTGCTTTGGAGAGATTCACATTGGATATTATTTGCACATTTTATATCTTGCATTTTGATCAAATTCTGAGCTATAATAAAATTTCCTTTGTCAAGCCAGTCATTAGTGGGTTCAAGATTCTTGAGGAGTACATACAGACCTCCCACACCCACATAATTAAAGTGATCATTGAATTCACTTAAAAGCAATTATCTAGTCTGTTGGCCAGATTCCACTTCTCTCCTATACAGCATAACATATTTTATTGTTTCTGTTTATTATCCCATAACTGTGGACTTACATGTTAGTATTAAATCTTAATCACATTATCAGACTTATTGGTACATCTACTCATGCATTTATTTGCCCAAGAAATAATTATAAAATGTCTGTTTATGTCACACACAGAAACCAGAGATATGCATAGTTGTGTCTCATGATCTCCATCAAAGCCTAATACAGTGAGTAGACAGGTTCCCTGGCTCTGAGATCAGAGATCTGGACTCTAACTCTGCCTCCTTTACTTACTTAATGAAAGACATTATTTAAGTCATTTAATTTCACAGAACCTCAATTTATACACCTATAATGTGGGGATAATTTCCTGACATCTCTAACTAACAGGGTCTTACAAAGTCCAAATAAAGTTATGTAAACAAAAGCATTAAAATTTAAAATAGTATATAAATGTAAGTTCTCCTTATGATATTAAGTATTATTTATATTTATTGCTTTTTTCCCTCACTGTAAATTCCTAAATAATTTTCAAAGAAAAGCTGTCATTGCTATTATTGTAATAGGTAAGTGCCACATCATTATGCTAAGGCTTTGCATAGAGCTGTAGAGAATGAAGGGGTAAAAGAATTAGTTGAAGATAGCATGTTTCTCCACATGCTTTTGTTTGTTTTATTCATCAAATAAAGGGAGCCCAGCCTTCTGGGAACTTACAACATAGTCACAAATATAGATACCAGCTATTAAATTACTACTTTGGTAAGTGTTAGTAAAGAAGAATTTTGAGATGCCATAGGAGCACAGAACGAGGACAGGGCCCTAGCAGACAGGGGCAAGACCCCACTGAGAAAATCATCCCAAAGCTGAGATCTGAAGGAGAAACTGTAGTTAGCGAAGCAGGGAGGGAAGCAAGAATGCTCCAAAAAAGAGAGTAGTATGTTTAAAAGACCAGAATCAAGGGGTAGCACCACTGATTTTAGGAGTTGAAATAAATCCAATATATCAGGATGGGAGAGAATGCAAGTCAGAGAGCCATGAGGTCAGTCTGGTGACCCTGGCAGAGGTCACATTATGCAGGGTCTTTTGGGGCACATTACAAATTTGGGTTCATGAAAAGCCATTGAAGGATTTCAAGCAAGAGTAATGTGATCATTTTTTCCCATTTTTATAGGAACTTTGACAATAGAATGGGAAATAGATGTGAAGGGGCAGGAGTAAGTGTGGGCAGGCCAGTAAGAACCAATGGCAATGATCCACAGACGAGAAAACGATGTTTTATACAAAGCTGGTAGCAATGAGATAGAGAGAAGTGTCCAGATCTACAATATGTAAGAGGTGTAATGGCTAGATTTAGAGAAAGATCAGCTGTGCAGCGGCAAGGGAAAGAGAGAATTCAAGAATGACTCCCGGTTTTTGGTTTGAGCAACTGGGTATGACGATGATAATACCACAAGAAGGAACTGTAGAAGGAGCAGGTTTGAGAGGCAAGATAATGGCACAAGTTTTAGAGATGTTAAGTCTGAGGTGCCTGTGGCAGAGACTTGTAACTGTACTCCCAATATTCATTCTGAGGAGCTGAGGATAAGGAGAAGGTGCAAAGAACCTCGATCTGACTAGTCAGCTAGATGAACTTTGTCCCTGTGCCTTGGGTCATTTTAATACATTTGCTTAATTTCTTATCATTCTATAGTGGGTTGATAAAGCCCAGAGCCTTCCATTTTACATTTTCAAAATGAGATCTGACTACAAGGCTCCCTACCTAGTACCACATTACCCAGCTTAGCTTGCAACTAGGTATGGCTCCATGGATTGGGTGTGTTAGTGCCATGTACAACTACTGGCTCACCTTCTGAAAAGGGAGCTGGTTGCCCTCAGCTTCCTCTCCCCGCTTTGTGCATGTTGGAACACAGTTTATTTGAGACATCTTTCATCCTATGGAAGAAGACAGTACCCTAGATAGAGAAGTAACAATGTAGAGAAAAACCTAAGCCTCTCCTTGGACAACTTCATGAAACAGACCTCCTGGAATGCCTAGAAACTCTGGACTATGGAATGAAAGAGAAATCAACTTCAATCTTATTCGAGCTACTGTATTTTTTATTCTCTTTTTCACAGCGTAGTAGCCAAGTAGAGCTGTCTGGTAGAAAGCTGGACAGAGCCTCAGGAGAGTTGGAGAGTCTTCAAAACATAAGAGGCTATTGAAGCTGTGACAAAAAGATAAAATAGTCTGAGCAAGAGAGAAAATGGAGTGAGACAGCAGAGACTTGATCAAAACCCTAAGGACCTCAACGAAGGGTGAAGTACCTAAATCCAAGATGATGAAGCAAACTGGGAAGTGACCAGAAAGGTGGGAAGATCCCAGGGGACTGTGATGGTCCAAAAGGGAGCAGGCAGTCCTGGGGAGGGAGCATGCAATATAAGCGTCTGTTTGGTTTAGTGTCTTGGAGTTCATTAATGACCTTGGGGAGAAGTGTCAAGGACATGGAGGAGGGTAGAAGCCATACCCGAGTGGGGCAACAGAAGTGATGAGTATACCACGTTTGTTCAGAAAGTGTGGCTAGAGATTTAAAAAAAAAAAGGTAGCTAATCTAGAGATGGCAGAGGTAGCATTTTTTAAATGGAAGAGATTTGGAAATATATAAATGCTAACGAGAAAGGAAAGCATGAATGTAAATCATAGTTCTAGGTGACAAGAAGGTGAGAATGAATGGGATGATCTGGAGCAAAGTGGAGGACCTGGCCCAGAGAGAAAAAGTGTGTATATGGTTTCCATTTAAACAGAAGGGAAAGAGTTTATGCAACCACACATCTGCCCCACTAATCTGCGTCCAGGTTCACAGCCCCTTTTAATCATCCCATTAGACAAGCCAGTTAGAGCAGTCAAGTGAACTAATACGAGTTTTTTAAATAAATATGTATAATAATGGTCTAATTTTTGTAGAGTTTGGAAGCCAACCTAATTAGTGGATACTGGATGCTGAAACTGTCCACATTTTAAATGTACTAATATGAATGTACAAAACACATATAAATCCCAATTGGAAAGTTAGAATGAAGAGCCCCTTGAAGGGAGGAATTGTATACAGTCTTCACTGTAGTCCCCAGAACTTAGTGGGCACCCAATAAATATTTCAGGATTCAGTTAAGTTAAAACTAGACTTTATAAAACAATTGACTTTTCTTTACTGAAGGATTTACCACTGGGTAACTTCAAAGAGCCAGTAACTCTGATGCATTTAAAATTTGAACAGAAACTTACCTTCAAACTTTGGCTATAAGTACAATTCGCATTTTGAATCATGATCCTAGATTTAGCCACTCCAGTATCTATCAAGTAAAAGCAAGAACCCAAAGCCTCCTGAATCAGTGAGAAGAGGTATATAGCCATTGGAGATGACAACAGTAGCAGAAAAATTTCTGAAACTTAAAGGTTGCGGGTGGGCGAAGGAGCTACAGAGATCTCTAACCTGACTAGCCAGTTGGATAACCTTTGTCTCTGTGCCTCGGAACATTTTAATATATTTACTAAATGTCTTATCACTCTATCTTGGATTGACAAAGTCCAGGGCCCAGCTATTTATCTTGCCCCTGGGGTGAGTTTCTCTTTGAGGCCAAGAAGTGGTTATGGGAAAGGAGCATGCAGCTGAACACGCTCTGGCGCCAGATTTTACTCAGGCTCTAAAACTCACCCTACCATGTCCTTGGTTTCTGAATTATTAGTCTATTCACCCTCTGTGCCCTCTGTCAGAAGATGTGACTAAGACACACTGACAGTTCCTGGAGAGCTCTGTTTCTCTTTTCTGGGTCACTGCAAGTAACCCTCAAGAACACAGCTCGGACGATTTGGTTGATGAGATCCCCAGCCTTCTGCCTTTATCTGCCTTCAGGAGAATAGACAAGGGACTGGGAGTTCAGAAACATCAGACCCCAGAGAGAACCGATCTGGTCCGATTCCTTCCTTTTGTAGAGAAGGAGATTGTGACCTAGCATGAGAGAGCAATTTGCCTGGGGTCATGCAGCAGGTTAGTAGCAGCCTGACCCTCGGGTCCTGGTCCGAGGGTCCCTGTTAGAGACCTCCAAATGAAGACATGATTCCCTTTTCAAACATTTGGTCCTAACCATTCTTATCTTTTTGACACAGGTCAGGCAGGAGACGAATGTACACATCTCTGCCCATATGCTTTCTTTTTTTCACGGAGACTTAAAAACTCACCTTACTTATTAGTATCTTCATACTACCCTTATGAACCTACACTCTAAAAACCTCATTCCCAGATATCTAATCTTCCTGGGTTCCCTATTTAATTTTGCAAATTCATCCTCTCAAAGCAAGGCCTCGAGGTCCTTCAGATCCACCCAGTCTGCAGCCACCCCTTGGAGACAGGGAGCAAAGATAACCCTTGGAAGAAAGAGTCACACCTCCAGGGCCCCTTCTCTGTCTTCAAAGCATTTGCACACATATGTTTATACAGGCATAAACATGCACACATGCAAACACACACATACATATGTGGCAGCCCAGCAAGCCAAAATGAGGGGGAGAAAAAAGGCCCAGGCAGGAGAGGAGAAAATGTCCCCTTTATATCTGTAGGCTGCCTCCAGCAAAAGCATTCCTAAATACGATAGGTTAAATATATTGCTGCCATTACACTCTACAAGAAACACATTCCATAAAAATGAAGGTGCTGTAAATTATACAAATATGATGCTAACAAGCCAGGAAACGCGCCGCTAATGAGGTCAGCTCCAGAACTCCCGCAGCGCTGCAAATCACGTGCCAATCCCGCATGTGAGGTACGGGAACGGAGTCGGGTCAGCATTTTCTGAGTGTGTTTGTAGCCTGCTGTTTGGTGCATGGTTACGCAGGTAGATAAAAAGCCTCTACGTCTCCCCTCAAGCCCCCCCCCAACTTTGTTTATGTGTCAAATATCCAAGTCACCAGACGAGCATGCTCTGCATTAATGTACCTGACTATTACGCCTATTGTTCTCCTGCTCAGAGTAGAGAATTAGTCACTCAGATGTGTAAATATTGGTTACAGTTTTGAAGCATGCAAGCTTTGTGTTTCTATCAGCCCCGTTCCTGGAGGAATTATGCATGCTGTTGGCACCGAGTTTTGTACACACTGTATTTGCTAAAGCTCTAAAAATCAAATAAACATGTTCTCGGCTCCTGAATTATTAGTCCATTCACCATCTTTCCCCGTTAGGGGGGGAAACAATAAACACGCCGAAACGTGGCATTTAGGAACTGCAACAAGATTTCTGCTTGGCATTTACAAGTTGGAGAACAATCAAAACACCCTTCCTATGCCTTTGTCATGCAGCCTTCAGCACAGAATGCCAAGATGTCTTCGAAACCACTCCTGACCTCTCGGGGATCAAGACCTTCCCCTAGGGTGAATGTGGACCCTCCACTTCCAGACATGTCAGATGTGGGGACTGGTGCCCTCAGAGATCCAGAGATGAGGGCAGACATGGGGTCCAGAATCTGGCGTCAAAGAAATCCATACCACTCAAATTTGGAAAGCAGAGCTACATCTCTTAGGAGCAACCCAGGCTTCCCCTCTGGGAGTTCCAGGCTCTGTATTTCCTGCTCTCAGTTAGGGCAAGCAGGACCCCAAGACGGAGCTTACAGGAGATGGCTCAGAATGGCTAGATTCATCCAGTCTGTCAAAGATCTTCAAAGTAGCAACCATTTGGAAGAAGAAAGTGTCGCCAATTTTAGAGACAAATCCCATAGTTTCTTGGCACATTTCTTTTTCCTACCAGAATCCAGGGCAATTAAGGTTTAAAGCCATTGAGGGTGAGTGAGTAGCAAAGTGAGAAGTTCAATGTGAGGTGCACAAAAGAATGTAAGTGAACATTTAGCAGGTATATATGATCACAAAAATATCTTCTATGTCCCCCAACGCCAAATGAGGTATTTATGGAACAGCTTCAGTTCAGAGCCAACAGCAGGGGTAGGAGGAAGTTCTGTTCAGAACCGCCTGGCCTAGCCCCGGTCTCAGACACCTGTTTATACTCCACCGCAAAGGTTTTATTGAATCTGTTCCCCCCAGTCTAGGGGCCCTGCCGTGGATCTATTTGGATACACATATCACAGGTTTTGGAAATAACTTCAGCACATAAATGCCATTATTTCCAACAGAGTTGGTGTAAACCATATTTACTACTCAAACACTCAGCTAAAAATCGAGCTGCAAGGAAACAGCAGCAGCAGCAACAACAACAACAAAGAAATCAGTGACAGCTACAAACCACAACCACAGATCAAACCAATTCGCAAAGTGGCCTTGATGTGGGAAGCTCAAAGCAAAGACACAGCGAGATGGCAGGCGGGTGGCGGCACTCAACACATTTGAAAGCAAATTGAATTAATAATTCCCTGCTCGGAATTAAACACAGGCTGCTTGTGGGGAGCACACAGGACTATAAAGAGGAGAGAGGAAGGTATAGAGGGAGGGACACACAGTGAGAAACATGAGTGTTTCTCCCCGCCACAAAAATCTCAGCAGTCTATGTGGTCACAGGCGAGGGTCTACACAGACAGCCCTGGAGGCGATGCTGACATTAGGCAGCTCCCTGGTCTCCAGCATTGTCCAAACAAAAGGAAGCATCCGAAGGGCAGCATCCTCGCAAGTCAAGACTCTCCCCTGCCTTGGAGGCGTGAACTATCTTGCTTCCTATTCCAATCAAGAAAGATAAAGCCACAACACCAGAGCCTGGCTCATACCCCACGTGGGAATTCTCATTCATTCATTTCTCTGACAAACACTCCCTGAGTACCTACTATGAGTTTAGCACTGGAAAGGATAGAAGTATATGTAAGGCATTATGGTCTATAGGGGAATAGGAAGTGTTAAATTAAAATTATAGTTAAATAGGAAAATGACCATAGGTTTTTTGGGGGGTGGGGAAAGCAGCAGTGTATAACTGACATCCAAGGGACAGAGTGATGCAGGTACTAATGGCTGATTGAGGCCCAAGTGACAAGAGCACACTATAGGCTGGAGTGACCCAAGAAGGCTGCTAGGAGGAGGGGGGCTTTAAAGGTAGACAGGACTGAACTAGGCAGAATAGAGAAGGAAGCAGAATCAGTGCAGCAGGACTGTGTGAGGTAAAGACCAGGAGGTGGGAACACACACGGCAGGTCTGGAAAGTCTAAAGTGACCATTCTGACTGACATGCGGATTTGTATAGGGGAATAGAAACAGGTATGGTTGGAAAGATTGTTTGTTTCTGTGGAAAACTTACTAAGCTAATGTTAGAGATTTGGTCACAGGTTGAAATTTACCTGTAATGAACACAAGGCAGCCTTCAATAGAAGGGAAACCCATTTTCATAGAATCTACATAAATTTACATCTAGGGAAAGTAAGCAGATGCAGGACTAGACACAAGACTGTATGTGGAAAAGAGTGGGTGCATCTCTCTGCACCCTGTGCGTGTCCACACGCTGATGTGTCTGCACTGGGTCTTTTACGTCCCCTCCCCCCTGGAAGCCTCCGAACTGGCGTGTTGTACTTACAAACAGCCCTGCTTCCTCTCAGGCAAAATCTGTGTTTGGGGAGGGGGTGGGGCGGCACAGTGGGAGAGGAAGACAGAGGCATGGTTCTTCTAGGCCAGCAGAAGGTACTTGAACTCTGTGGGAAGGTCAGCTGTTTGTAATGGCGATGAGTCGAGAATCGCCATAACCCAGAGCAGACAAAGTGTGAAATATGCATTTTTCTCTTTCATTTTACACCATTTATACGAGACCTCTGTGTGGAAGCAGCAAGCAAAGCCCTTGGCTCGAGCCCCACGGGGTTGGCAGATTTATTACTAAATAAAAAAAAGAAAACAGTTCAGCTGTCTAGCCAGGTAGAAGGGATTATCTCTACTTGAAAGAAACCAGACCGAAAAAATGACTTGCTATGGCGAAGAGAAGGACCCCTGCTCTGCCCAAAGCTGTGTGACCTCCAGCTGCTGCCAAAATCACTAAGTCTTACGATGGTTCTCAATCCCAGCTCCAGCCTGGCGACAGGGACAGTCTCTCCCACGAGTGCCCTCCAGGCTCTCTTTGTGGCAAATCCTGGTGAAACGCTGGCCTCATGCAAACCGGCACGTCCCCTGCCAGCCACAGAGGCGACTGGCCCAGGCGCAGGAAGCAGCCCCCAGCTGGGGCACCTGGGGGAACCTGGGTCTCAAGCGGCAACTTGCCACCGGAGTTCCAGGCTCCCAGACAAGCACCACGTCAAGAACACTCGTATTAGGAACTCTGCCTCCACCCTTCCCAACCCAGGGCTCAGCCCAGAACCAGCCCAGCCTGGGGTCAATCAAATACCTGATCACATTCACAAACAGTAAGGCTGTGAGTACCCAAAATGGAGTGTTCGAATTTTAAAAATACTCTTCCACTCACATTACCTCATTTGACCAATTTTCCACTTTAACAGACTTTACTGAACTCTTGCTGTGTGCTGGGCACTGGGCACACGTGAAGATGGAGCCCCTGCCCTCGCCACGACGCTCAGACCACCAGGCCGCCTCTCCCGGCCCGCACTCACGCAGGTATCGTGTTTATGCCCAAGGATAGCTGAGGAAACTGGGGCTCAGAAAAATCCAGTACCGGCCCAAGGCCGCAGAGCCAGCAAAGGAAGCCAGCTCATCAGAACCCACATCCTGCAGGCTCCACATCTTGGGGCGGCTCCAGTCCTCCCCTCACCTCTCCTGCCATCCCTAGAACACGCCTTCCTCTCAGTTCCCTCCCCCAGTGAGCTGTGAGACCTCGTGCCTTTATCAAAGGCCACACTGACCCAAAGAATATTTCCTTCGGATCAATCACCCTCGGTCTCCCTGCTACCGAGCCTATTGTCTTGTTCCCTGCTTCTTACTGCTTGCTCACCTTGGCCATGAAGGTTCTTGGCTCTTCCTACCTCTAACTATACTTTCTAGTGCCCTGACCCCTGTCTGCCCCTAGAAACCAAAACTCGGAAGTCCCCTGATGGAGCTTCTTTGCCAAGCTCACTGGGAAGGAGACCCACCCTCACCGCACCTCTCATCAGCCCAGCCCCCAGCACCGGCTTCTCCCACATGATCCTGTCATCCCTAGCGACCTGCCCCCTCGGCCTCAGTCTTCGCCTCCTTGTCTCACCCCCACTCCTCACTACAGCCCTCCAGAAAGTGGAGGGTTAGTGCTTGCAAAGTGCTGTGAGGAGGAAAAGAGCCAAACACTCCCCATGCACAGGAAGAAAGCAATTTTAATTGAAAAATGAAATCACAGATTACATGCAAATCTTTGTTGGCAAATTTCAATTACCACCACATTAAATGCATAGCTAAGCTAAGCATCTTCGGGACACTCCGTGTAATGTTTTCCCAGGATATGTCCAAAGCCATCAGAAGCAGCATGATCGGCACCCTCCTGCTGAATGAGCTCCTGGAAGACTAGCGGGAGCTCAGACTAGAGGGAGCTCAGGCTCGAGCTGCCCGGGGTCCCCACATCCGGACCTTAAACAAGCTTATCTGGGCTGGGAAGTAGCCAAATAGGGCAGGAAAAGAGAGGAGTTCCGACTGATTTTACCCCATCAGCTTCCTGTCTTTCAAAAAAGCAGGCATCAGCAAAGAAAAAATTAGGAAATATTCGTGACAACAATATTAAAAATTACCCAAAAGAATGACAATGTTTTTCCCTGTTATTTTACAAATGAGAACCCTGAGGCTCAGAGCACCCCTTGATCAAGCCGAGGAGGCCAGCGGCCGAGCTGAGACGAGAACACAGGTTACACCACCCCGGGCAGGATGTCCTTCCTCTGGAACAGGGTCCGTGCTCTGCTGGGGCCTGGGATGATAAAGCTGCTTCCACACTGCGGTTCATTATTCCATTCTCATGTTCTACTTCGTACTGGTGGATGTGTCAGGTACTTTGCTCACTGCCACATTGCATTCAGTACATCAACACACAGGTAGGTACTCACTGAGTGCTTCGGGTGCACCAGGCACCAGGCTGGGCACTGGGACGGCAAAACCAGGAAGCCAACACTCTGGCCTTCCTCACCACGGTCGCCCCAGGAGAGTGGACACTGCCACCACCATGCCTGAGACGGGTTTTAAAACAGCCTCTCCAACCAGATTGTAAGTCTTAAAGAAAGAACTGAGATCACCAATCTATGCATCTCCACCTATAGGTCCAGCGGGCATTAGAACCTTCCTTAATGTATATTAAGGAACATAATCCATATTGGAAAAAGACTAACATCACAGTAGTTCTTGCTCAGAGAAAGTGGGGATATCTGTGTGACGTTTGACCCTGAATTGCAGGGGGATATCTTTCACCCAAACAGGAAGTTTCCTATCATTATGAGATTATCTCCATGTTGGCCAACAGGCAGATAACTAGAAGAAGCAAAAAAGGATTCAGTTAAGCAATCGTCATGCCCATCATAGCATCTGCCTTGCCCTGGGGCACCCCTGCTCTTGCCTGGTGTCCGACCTTCTGATACCTGGGGGTAGAGAGCCCTAGGAGGATGTGATTTTCAGGCCTGTCCCCAGAGTGGGAAGCCAAACCATTCTGTGAGCTGGAACAGCCGCCATACCCAGGGCCCCCATTCTGAGTCTGATGAGAAAAACCAGGAAGAGTGTGACAGGCTGGGGCTGGTGGGGAGAAAGTCCCCCTCCACCAGGCCTGGGGCCCCAGCGAGCGTGGCTCTCTCCTGCTCCGCCTCTGCAGAGCATGTGGGTTCTTGTGGCCTTATCTGCCAGATGGCTCCCGGAGGGGATGATTTATGAGGTGCAGAAAGCTCGCTGATAAATTTTACTGCAAGTCCCCGGCAGAAGACTGGGGGTAGCAACAGCCCAGCACAGGCAGCTCTAATGGAAAGTGCCGTCACCAAAGAGCAAAGCATTATTTATGACTGTCTGTAATGCCGTTCGGGGGAAATTCATCATTGCCTCCCTGCTCCATGCATTCGGGGACAGCGGCACTGGGGGCGGGGGAGCACAGGACAGGTGGGGAACAGTGAGAGCTTCTCTGGGAATCTGCCAGAGAAGAGCAAGGCCATATTTTCCCTGGGTGACCCAGCTCCCCTTGTCAAGCACTGACCTACAAGTCCCCTCAACGTCCCTGCCCCCCACACCGTCCCTGACAACCATCCCCCTCTACCGCCAAAACAGAGAGAAGAGAGAATGAGAATGGTGTTTTCTTGTTCTCTGTGTAGAGTGCAGATTCTTATCCATCTGCAGAGTTGAGGGCAGTCTTTTCCAGAAGCAGAGATCACGACCAAATGACCACTCCAGTCCCCACCAAGCTCACAGCAAGAAAGGGGGTGTTCTCCCATTTTACAAAAATGGGTTGTAGTGGGCAGCAACCCCAAACTGCTAAAGAAACTGAGACATGGGAGCCAGAGAAAAGCTGCTCACCTAGCTGTGGTCACTCAGGGGCCAGAGCCAAGGCACTCGTGAGGCCGGAGTCCCTCGTGTGTCCTGCAGCATTTTCCCCTCTGACACAGCATGGCCCTATGGTGGAGTCCCTTCATCCAGGTGGCCTGTGCACTCAGCTGAATGGAAACATTTGGTGTGACCCTATCCTAGCCCACATTTTCCCACCATATCAACAAGTGAGACCCAATCCCTGTACTTCTTTTGGTATATATAGAGTATAATAGTCATAGATTACCATCTGCTTTACATTTGAATTATTGATGCCTAAGTCTGTCTCTATTATCAAATTAAGTGCTCCTTGAGGGCAGGGTCTGTACCCTATTCATTTTTATATTTATCTCAGCAGCAAGCAGAGCTTCTAACATGTAACAGCCTTAATAAATGCTTGATAATAACATCACACTGGTCAATGTAAAATATACTGGGATTGTGGTCCCATGTGTTCTTACGCATCTGTCACCATGCTGGTATTCGGAGCATTGCAAAGTAACTTGCCCCCACCCATGCGTCCATCAGCATGGTATAACAGAAAGAGCACTGGTTTCAGAGTCAGGGGGATGGGTTGTAGCGGGCAGCAACCCCAAACATTCCGCAATTACAAAACACGGGCCCAGTCGGATTTCCCCACTCGCACAATGATCAAACTTGGGCAGCTCAGCTTACTGCTGCAAGCCTTGGTGTGCTGGGGAGTGAAGGAATAATGACGTCTGCCCCACCTAACTTACGGGGCTTCAGTGAGAACGTGAGTGTGGTGGGCAGCAGCAGATCTGAGCTCCAGGAAGGGAGGGAACAACCTGTATCGCATGGTTCTGTAGGCCAAGATCTATGCTCAGGTGCTTTGCATGTGCTAGCTCATTTAAATACCTTCACAGCGGTCCAAGGGGTCAGTTTTATTATTATAGTCAGAGTGTAAACTTGAACACATGCTGTCAACTCCTTCACTAACTGGTTGGGTGACCTCTTCCTTCTTGGGGCCTTTTCTCTCCTCTGGGAAGTAAAGGAGTTGTGTTAGATGCTCCATAAGGTCCCTTCAGCTTTAAATCGCTGGGAAGCGTGTAGGCATGCTGTCACCCAAGCAGGCGGTACAGTCCTAGCCTGTTGGAGGTGTGCAGTGTGAATGGGTGATCAGCACCTCACAGGAGAATAAGCTATGCATTAAGGCGGTTACTTAAGTTTTTACTTAAAGGTCTGGGATTTAAATTTATCCCAATAGGAAATAGCAAATTATGGCACCGGAGCCCACGATGACTGTCTCCTGCACAGGGAAGAGCCCAACGACTGCAGGCCCAGGAAGAAGGTAGGCCAAAGAGGCCAGGGGCGGGAAGAGGCCTCAGGAGTCGGGCCTCCGGGGCTGGCCTCCCTCTGCCCATCCCGAACTGGTGAGGACATGGACGATGACGCCACTGACAAGCCCCATCCGTCCCTTTGCCAGCTCCATGGCTGACGTTTTTTCCCGACTTGTGACATTTTACATCAAGAAGAGAACCTTATGGCTTTTAGTCCAACAGATTTGCATGGAAACTGAGGACCGGAGTAGTAAAATGACTTGTCCGAGATAACGGTGCTACCTGGAAACCAAACCTCTTGACCACTGGTCAGTACTGTTCCATGCTCTGAGTGACCAGTCAGTCTCGTGGGCATTAGGCAGGTCCTCTCCACGTGCACTTCCCAGGAAACACTGCAGGAAGCACACCCAGGCTGTCCCCTGGAAGCATGTGCAAGGGTCACATGGGTGGTTTTTGTTTGTTTTTTTTAATAACAACAGTAAAGAATAGCCCTTTAACTTTTCAAAAATATTAACCTGGGGCATAAGGATAATCCTAATACAGTTTAACGAACAAAGTAGATGAATTAAAGACCTAGTACTGAAGTTGACAAATTTTGACCAGGCCAGTGAGAATACCAGAGTCGAAGAGACCACTATCACTGTGTTTAGTAAAAGCCCTTTCCAGTTCTGGCTTGAGGTTTACAACATGAATGATGGCTCTTAGTTTGGGTTCCAGCAATATCACAGAATGGAATATTTCTTGGAAACCACAGTTGTAATACAATGCATAAGAATCAAAGATTTGGAGTCAGACAGCCTTAGGTTCAAGAATCGTATCCATATCCTGTGTTACTCAAAGCAAGTTAAGTAACTTTTCTGAGGCTTGGTTTCCCATTCCGGGGACAATAATAACTTCCTCATAGGACATTGAGAGCTTGTTTGGAGGTTCTAGCAGGGGAGTGCAGCTACTCCTATATCCTTGACTGAAGACTGGTCTTCTCCTCTAGTTGGGAATCTCATCCTCTTCGACTTAGTGCACAGCCTTGGGAGGGATGCACATGGACTGGGGAGGGAAGAAAGGGACACCTGCCTAGCCAGCCAGATCAGCAGAATCAACCCTGGTGATCAGCGGGGTGACAGATGTCACAGCCAGATCACCCTCACATCCTCTATCATTTGTGTCTCTGGCTCCCAAACATAGGTTTGTGGGCTGGTCTTGGGAATACCACAGAAGAGTCACATAGACTGTTTAGTAGACATGCTGATTTCCAGGCCCCACGACCAGAAAGTCTGATTTAGTCTCTAAAATGAGGCCTAGAAATCTGCATTATAAACAAGCCAGAGATTCAAAGGTATCACCATGTTAAGAGCCATTGATCTAAGCCAATGGTTATTTCTCTATACATATTTTATTATTTTTTCTGTCTCTTTGAACCTCAATTTACACAAACAAATCTCTGAGAGATTGGGGAAAAAAGAATGAGAATATCTTTGTGGCCTCATAACCCCAATCAGCAGCTTCCATTTATATTTTGAGATTCTCACTACACTAGATGTTATAAAATTCCTCCCCACTTTCAGACAGTCTTTGGGTTTCGTAAAAATTCACTCAGTATTTAAGGTAACAGTAAAGTTTTAAGACTTTAAAACAGAAAGTGACAAATAGGATTCATCGGCTGTAATACAACTGACTAATTGGCGGGGACTTCCTGGAACCCCAGTGCACTGTGAGGAGAAGCCCAGCTCAGGGAGCGGGCGCGCCGGGTTCGGTTAGTGATGTCTGGCGTGGACACAGTCCGGGAAAGCCACAGTGATGTCACTTCCTTCTACTTCAGAGTGCATTGCCACCAAAGGAGGAAGGCTATTCAAATTGCTTAAACAGTAATATTTGCATGTAAAGTTTCCATTCATACTTCATTAGAAAGCATGTTTTTCATTCTTGTTTTTTTTTTTTTACTAAATTGAAGGTATATTCAGGAATCTGTGTGTGCCTGGTCAATAAAGTAGGAAACAGTCTGAACTAAAACCAGAAAGTTCTAAGAGAGGTTGGACCCTGTGGAAAAGGACACACCAAGCAGCACTTGCCTCCTCCCGCCCAGAATTCGAGAAGCTGGTTTCTGTCCTTTCTCCCTGTGGATGCGTCCTCGAGGACAGAGTGTAATGTGAATAGAAGGACTGCTCTTGGCATTGCTTTCCCATAACCCTGCCTTCGCTTGAACTATTCCTTCTATCCTAAATGCACCCCCCGCCACGCTCTATTGTGTTGCAACCCTACCATTCATTTAAGGTCAAACCAAGACCTACCTCTAACAAAAGACTTGACAAAATTCTCACATTCCCAATTGGAATTATTCTCCCATAATATTTAGTGTCTTAATAAAAGCACTCCTGACCAGCTGCCTTGTTATCCGAGTTAATTGCATGCTTGGCTCCCTCTTCCCCCTAGTCTGTGAGCTCCTGGAGAGTAGGGACAGAATCATATTCATGGTTATAACCTCACATCTTCCAGTGCAGTGAGCTGCCCTTGCAAGTACAGACACCTCTAACTTGCGGTGGTTCGACGTAAGGTTTTCTTACTTTATGATGGTGTGAAAGTGATGCGCACTCAGTAAAAATGGGCTAGGTTGAGCTGTGATGTTCAGTAGGTTAGGTACATTAAATGTATTTTCAACTTACAATGTGTTTGTTGGGATGTAACCTCATCGTAAGTTGAGGAGCATCTATACTTAATTGAGTTGAACTGAAAAGGCTTTGTTTTGTTTTATAAAACTAGGTAAGAAAGTAAGGTATGTGGTAAATGGCATAAGGAAAAGTCTTCTTTGTGTTTTAATCTCTTCCTGATGCATTTGTGTGCATGGAAGTAAGAAGATGTCCTAACCATTCACCCTCCAAGACTCTCTCTCCCTCTACTTCTTTAAATGACACAGAAGGAGCACTAGAGTTGGGTGGACCCTGACTGAGATCATGCTCAAGTGGAGTTGGTTTCTGGGAAGATTCTTACCACCCTGTGGAGTGTTTAAGCTCTGCCATGAAGCACAACCAGCAGGGATGAGCAGAGCAGCGAGGGCACACTTTCTGAAGACAGCATGTGCCTCGAGATGTGGTCAGCAGAGCAGGCAGGGGGCCCAGGCATCCAGCCCCAGCAGCAGCCTCCCCAAGCCCTGAGGAATCAGAGCAGCTGGGCTTTTGTGCGCAGCTACATCGGCTGCCATCAGTCCAAACCCAGTATTCCTCTGCTTCCCAGAAATATCAGTTGAGCAGGTTGGGGAAGAAGGAGGGAGGACGGACTCTGAGGTTTACCAACAAATCAGTGTTGAGTCTGTGACATCAGCAGCCACTTCAGAGCCTGGGTTTGCATGCTGGCCTTCCAAAGTCATTTGTGTCCCCCTGGGCAATATGCCTGCAACAACTGGAGAGGGCGTGGGTGGGGCGTTCCTTGGTAACAATGCCGGGGCCAACCAGTGGGGCTTCCCACAGCACAAGTAACCCAGCAAATGAAAGGAAACACAGCTCCCACACATCATTTGGCTTTTTCCCTAAAAATCACTTCTTGTAAAATCACAGACTCATGAACCTCCTAAGTGTCTACATGATCATATATTCCAATCTCTTCATTCTACAGATCAGGAAACTGAGACCCAGACACGCCAAGCGATTAGCTCAAGGGCCTCCATCTGGTTAGTGAGGGGGGTGAAGCCCAGGCTTCCTGTTCTCTAGTCCAGCATTATTTCTACCATAAGCTTCGAATTACCCTAATTACTGATTACTAGCTTTCATTCAACATAGGTAACAAAATACATGACTTCTAACAAGACTCTGATTAAAATGATAAGCCTATCCAAATACAGTTCTTTGTTTTCCCTTTTAGCTCTCAAAATCATACTGGACAGACAGCTTAGGTTTTGCTAGGACAGAAAATTAAATGAAGAATTGGAACCAACATATATTGCCCACCTACATCCCATTCATCATGCTAGGCACATCTATATAAGTTATACTGAATTCTCACAAAAATCCAGAAAGGAGGCATTAGTAGCCCCTTTTTATATAAACAATGAAACAAAGAATCAAAAATGTTAAGGACTGGCCCAAAAAGCAGAGCTAATCAACGGCAGAAACAGGGTTCAAACTCCTGGTTCCCGTGTCAGTCTCTCTACAGTTCCATGGAGGGTTTGGGGCTCTTGGGGTTCTCCAGTACACGTCGTCCCATATACCAAATGAGAGTCATAACAAGGCAACAGGGCAAGTCAGGGTCAGGTAGCCATGGCCACTCCCAAGGGTGCGGTCCCCACTCCACAGCCCCCCAAGGTGAGTACCCTCTTCTCATCCTGAGCCAAGTCCTCTGAGTACCCAGCCCCTGGGTGATGGCCTGAAGTGATGCCCCTCTGCCCTGGGTACAGGCAGAGGAACATACAGAAAAGGGGCACAGAGGGCTTCCTCCTGACCACACCCCACAGGGGTCTCCTCACAGAGGCACAGAGAAGAGAGGTCTATCCCCAGCATTTAGTTCTAATGGGGTCCCCTCCCTTCCTTACAAGGATGCTATGAGGACAAATGAAGTAATATACCTGAAGTGCTTTGAGAGCTTTCTAAGTGCGACATAAATATAATAATGGAGCTGCTGATGCTGATAACTATAACAATGGTGATGATGGGACTATATCCATGGTCATAATTTAAAGGAATATTTAAAAGGAGAAAATGCAACAAATCAATCCACTGAACTTTATTTAGAAGAGTGGCTGCTAATAAAAATATTATGTGAATGTGAACTCTTGGGAAATAATAATGATCTTCTATTAAAAGACTCATCAGATCCATTTCCAAAGTACAGTTCAGTTATTTGTAGGCTTTTTGCCACTCAGTGCAACAAGTTCTCTATAAAAAAAGAGGGAGGTAGGGGAAGAAAAAGAAGCCATCCATGCTGTGCGCTGAAATCCTGGGTTTTGGAGATACAACTGGCCTGCATTTCTAGACCCATTGCCAACTATTTCCATTTGCTGAGAGGGCTGGCAATGGTGCAGCGTCCGCCTTTGATTTTCTTCCTTCTTATCTCATCCTCCAACCCCATCAGCAGCAGCTGCGTAGCTTGCATTTCGAGTCATTAATACTGGCATAATAATGGGCTAGTGCTGTCTTCCTCAGAGTTGGGTAAAGTCAAAGAAAAACCTACCCAAAGATGGAAACACAACACAGAATGTACCTAGAGTACATGCTGCATCAGCTAACAGAATGTTCTCATTGTAGTATGGGTCTGATCCCTATTTGTTCAGATTACCCTCTTTGGGGATATGGGGTGGGGATAGTAAACTTCAGACTAGGAGTTAGGAAGAGACATCTTAAGTGGAAAGAAAACCCCAAAGAATTCGTGGCAATGAGGAACTGGGCAAAGGGAGGGAAGAACCCCATCGCAGACCCAAGCAGCAATTGGATCCCCACCACGCCATTCTTCAGTCATACCAATGACATGGTAGTGCAGAAAGGAACACTCTAATGCCATTTCAAGGCTGAAATGTGGAAAGCCCCCTAACCATGAACATCATCAGAAGACAAAAAGACAAACACCAAGAGCATTTTGCAACATGCTGAAGCATCTGAATTCCCAGTTCTAGGAAATATCCCCCAAAACAGCATGGAGAAGTAGACGGCAAGGGCAGTCAAGGACTGATTGGTTACAGAATGAAATCCGTCACCATTATTTTCCTTAAGAGGTGGTACTGCCACGGAACAAGGCTGAACAAGGAGGCCACACGGAGTAACGCTGAGCTGTTCATATTGGAGTGCCCACACTCTCGGATTTACACAGAGCGGTTTTCTGGGCATAGAGGGAGCCAAACCATGACAGGCAAACCTGAGGTTCCACACTCGGGCCCTGGCGCACCCTGAATGTATCATCTTCTGCTAGTCACAGCAAGAAAGAGAGGGTTTTCAGGACATCTCTCCTTAATTACTACCCTGATTCAGCTCGAAAATTAGTGAAAAACTGATACCATTTCTAAGCTGTCATTACACAGAAAACAAAAACGATCTGTTCACTGACAGTGAGCAGCCCCCACCTGCCCTTCTAATTCAGAGCTCCAAAGCTGTGGACCTAGTGGAAAAGCGTCTTTGCCTTTAATTGAAAGAGTTAAGAAATGTGCGTGGGCCTCTGTGCTTCCCTAGTGGTAATTTAGAGCACTAGGTTTTCATATTAAAACACAGGTGTGTTATGATAGAACATGCAAAACATGGGTACATTTTTTAACATTAAACACTAAAATTCAAACATTTAACAATAGCTCTCGGATGCTTTAGGCCAGGACATCCCTGGGGCCTCCTGTTCACCACTCTCTGCCTTTACCTGAGGAAAGGTTTAAAAAGCTTTGTTCTGAATTCGGTTCCCTCCTGACTGGTCCACTCTCTGGCTGAGAGATTCCATTTAGTCATCTGTAGAATGAAGCTTTAAAATCTTTTGTGTCTGGACATAGTCTATGCAGATGTGATGCTAGAACTTTCCCTAGAAGGCTTCAAGGACAGAAGAGTCACGCATAACTTAGAATGGTTGAACAAGAATCTCCATGTTGCAGGAGACCAAACCCCTGCTTCGGAAAGGCTCCTCACCTGGCTAAGTTATGGTGTTTCCCTGGCCCTATGCCAGACTTGCTCTACCTAACAGTGTACAAAAACCAGTAGCTCCATTCTCTTCCTTTTTTCCTGTTCCCTTCATTTAAATAATGCTTCTCGCTTCCACTCTCACCCCATCCCAACAAGGTGTTAGGATTTGCTTCCAGAAGAAAATGAGGCTATGCCCTCTCCGGCTTCACTATCACAGAAACCAAGGTCTTTTCCAGCTCATCCACATGTGGGCACTACCACCCACCTTCCTGCCAATGAGGGTCCCTCACTGGGGCCCTGCCACCTTACTCCACGCCCCATGTCCCTGACTGGTAAACCCAGTGTCTCTGAGTCTGTCATGGAGTGAGACAGGGAATGGCTGGGCACACCAGCTCCCAGTTTCAACCAGAAGCACAGCTTTTGGACCTGATCATCAAAGAGAATCCTTCCAGTCCCCAACCCGGTGGAGTGAAAGATATCCGCATTTTGCAAACGTTGCTCCCACACAAAAATTCAGCTTGATGGTGGTGATGCCCAGTGTTTCCTTGTCACTTGGCACTTTCCTAAATGCAGTCCTCCGGTCTAAGAACACGTCAGCCAAATTTAAAGCCACTTCATCTCCATGTATTCAGGCCCTTACCAGAGTGGTGCTTTGGCCCTTAGCTAAACAACAACCCCCCAGACAGTGCGGGTTTGCAGATTAGAACATGACCTAAGTACCATCCTTGGCTGGTGTTCAGTCTATTCCGAGCTTCAGTGGGATTCTGATCTCACTCTGAGCTAGCTGTCTGGCTCATTCTCCAGCGAACTGGGAACTGTTTGACCCAACACTCCTGGACTCAGAAATATTTTTGAATAAAAGAGAGAGGAGCTTTAAAAAGAACATTCGATAATGTTTGGATTCACTGCAAATTGCGGTGTAGATGGCTTGTGTGAGGGGAATTCAATCTCATTTCCAATGCTTTCAGATTAACACAGCTCTGCTCTCTTCCTGAGACCTAATATTATGCGAGTGAGGTGCTAAAGCATTCCTGCGGGATGTCACATCGTGTCTCCAGGGAGCTTGGTTATTCTCAACACAGCTCTTGCACCACGGGCGCCGCTGTACTCAACCATGTCCACAAAGTGTGCACCGATACCATTCCATTGTCTGTGAAATGGACTGAGAGCACAAGACAAAGTTTTTCTAGAGAACTTTTATTCACTCATTTATTCAAAACAGGCTCACTGGGGCTCGTATTGCGTGCAGACACTTGGACCTAAGACCTTCCTGCCTGGCTGTGCTGGTGCTGGTGCTGGAGAGCAGGGTGAGCAGTGGAACGTGCATGCTTAGTACGCACAGAATATGCTGAGGGAAAACAGTGCCATCTGTCTCTTCACACCATCACTCTGACCATCTCCATTTCCCCACCCCCATTCAAACTAGACCCTCTACCTACTCCCCCTAAAAAGGACAACAGAACAGATGATGCTAAGAAAAATTTTAAAAATGATCCTCACTTTCCAGTTTCATGGGGTCCTGCAATATAAAGATTTTCAGAAATAATTTTAACTTACTGGACCCCGACCCACCTGAGATGTGACCCCACTGTCTCCCTGGAATTCATTACTATTCATCAACCACCTCAGATACAAACCTAAGAGCAGCTTTCCTACCTCCTCACCCTTGCCCAATACCCTTTCCTCCACAATGCAGCTAGGAAGAGGCTGCGGAAGCCCGTCAACTCCCTCCTTAAACAAACAGTAGAAGTCATTTCAGACATTTAGCACATGCCACTAGGCATACCTGCACTTAGGGCAGTGACTGCCTTTAGATACAGTCCCAATGCAAGGCAGCTATGCCCCTTCCTCCCCTTTCACCCTTCTGGCTGAAGTGACCCTTACTCATGCTTTTTAAGCCTGTTCCCCAAATGCCATTACCCACACGTCTAGAAGACACTTCAGGGCCCAGGAAGCTCCTATTTCCAGAGAACAAATCTATCAGTTGTTAGCTGTAAGTCAAGTCACTCTCACACCCTCCCTTATCCTCTGCTGGGATAGCCTATAGCTCAGTCTTCCCTCTGCCAAATGGATTGCATCAATACCCACCATGAGGAGACCCAGGAAAGAATGACAGTATCAAGGAAATGATCAAGTGCCCAAAGCAAAGATGCACCCTAGTGATTGTTAAACAGAGGGAAACAGTGAGGCCTGGAGAGGGAAGGAACTCAGCGAGGTCACAGTGTCGGGGGAGGAAAAGGAGCGTGCCCCCACCACCCCCAGGCCCCCGATACCCAGAGCAGTGCTGTGTCTCCTGCACAACAGCCCTCTCCAACAGAGATGAGCACCTTCTAGTCTCGCCCCCCCCCCACCTGAGGCTGAGACTAGGGAGCAGATAAAGCCTCTTTCCTTGCAGGGAGAGGGGTGGCACTTCCGATCCACAGCCAGGGGACCTCCAGCCACCTGCAATTCCTGACTCCGGCACACTCCCCTCAGTCCTCCTGTCTGGGGGTAAAGGCTTCCACTCAGCATGCGTGTAACTCAGAGCCACACGACACTGAAATGCTAAGTGAAGAGCAATTAACTTTTGCTTCTGAAAACCCACTTTAGCTTTCCATAACTCTTTGGGGGCCATTTCAACTAAGCCAAACCTCCCGCACATTCTCCCTCAGCAATAAATTACCTTCCTGGCTTTAATTAGCTGCCGGAGTGCAAAACCGGGCTGGGTGCTGACGTGGCTGCTTTCCCCACAGGTCCCATTCTGTCACACAGGCTCCAGGAGAGTGGCAGCTGCAGGGAGTGGTGGGGCTGCCTCCGTGGGGAGGTGTCCTGTGACTCCTTACCTGCTCACAGAGTATGCGAGGGGGCAGCCCAGACTTCAGGCCTGGCTGGAGCTAAATTCCAAAGTAAATGAAATCAGTTGGAGAAACCTAGACTCCCCCTTCAGCTCTCCCAGACCCTGGATGATGTGCCCCCAGAACAATTTCCCTCCTACCAGTCTCTCCTTCCTCCAAATGGCCCCCAAAACACATGGGCATGCATACACACACACACACACACACACACACACACTAGCCTCCAGGTATCCAATATCTTCATCTCCCTTATCATTCTTGCTAAGGGAGGGGTTACTGACACAGCTTAATACATAAGCCCTCCCAGGAGAATTTGCTGTATAATTGTGCGCTAAGCTTGAGTCTAAATGAATAAATCTCTAAGTATGTGATTTTAGTCACGTCTGTGGGCCAAAATAATATTGGCTGGGAAAGAAAGAAATAAAAAACACCCTCACAATCCCCAACATCATTCTAAGGCCCAGAGTAAGATTTGAGGGGCAGTCAACCCCACATCTAACTAAAGAAGTTTCCCCCAGCAAGTCCCCTCCCTTCTCTGGTCCTCTTGCCCAGGAGAAAGCTGTGACAAATGAACCCAAGTCCCCTTCCACCCTGCCCTACTGTGATTTTGAAAATCTTGTGGGTCTGTGCGAGGGATTGGTGGGGAGAGAACAGGGTGGAGTGGGGATGACGCGTTCTAACCCAGACCTCAGTGCGCGCTTGTCTCCTCTCCTCTCTCCTGCCTTCTTGTAGTCTTCCCTCTGGGCCAGCGGGCAGTTTCTTCAGGGTCCTGAGCTGCACAGCTGGGGGTTGAACCAGGGCCCCAGGCTGCACTCACACACTCCGTCCCAGGAGCTGTCTCCCCGCCCACGGCCCTGGGAGAGAGTTAATGCTCCTTTCTCATCCTGGGGAACACACTCGTGCTGATGGCTACTTCTCCTCAAGGCCTGGGGCCCAGCTTACACCTCTGACAAGCGATAACCTTCCAAAGCCCAATTACAGGCTGCTTTCCGCCGCCCTTCCTTTCCTGGGAAAATAAAATAAAAAGTCCAAACACGAAGGCCCACAGCCAAGGCCTGCTTGTCGGAGGCGGGTGACAGGCGCTGGGCACAGAGCTCCCCCTGATTAAGGGTGTGAGCATGTCGCGCGCTGAGCTCTCATCTGCGGAGATTCGCGGTGATTTCCCTCCGCGCCTCCCCAATTAACAGGCCGCCTGTCGGGGCGCAGGCGGAGGCCGGCAGGCAGGTACCCGGCCTGTCACAGCCGCCAGACAGGCCCTCACGCCAACCCATCCCTGCCTGCCGGCGCCGCCCCCGCCGTCTGCTTCTTCCCCAGCCTGTCACACTCCCAACGCGACGACGCGAAGAGACGCAGTGAGTGCAAGTGAGCGAGCAAGCGAGCGACTCCGCGCAGCACAGGGAGGGCACAGGGCCTCGGGGGCTGCAGTCTGCAGCAGCCTCTGCTCATCCCGTCCTGGAGGTCCACCTTCCTCATCCTGGCTCTCCACACTCAGGGATTCCCAAACGGGATTTGTAGCACAGGGACCTCCCACGTGCCTGTGAGACCCCGGGGTTGGTACTTTGGGAATCACAGGAAATGGGGGACAGAGGCCTAATCAGATGGAGAAATCCAACCAGCTTATTTGAGTCAAATCACCATTGAATTTCCACCTGCCCCCAGGTTTTGCTTTGCCTCTATCAAAAGGCCACCAGGCTGGGATTGTAGAAGTGCCCCTCAGTTTCAGCTCCTGCCCAAGGCTTGCCACATAATGAGACTCCTGGCTTCCTGTGCTGTAGGTCAGGCCCCTGACCTCCTCCTGAGTCTGGGCCTCACTCTGGGCACAGGGACCAAGCCAGCATGGCCGGGCTGCCTGTCACAGCTCAGCCCTCCATGACTGAATGTGTCCTCATGACTGCTACCTAGTCAGTGATCTGAGCTAGAAATCCTTACTCTTGCCAGCTTTCCTGGGCAATGTCCAGCCCCTCTGAAGCTAACTCCTTGCCTGCCTGAATAGCTGAGTGGTGCTGGCTTTGAAATCTCTGATAGGTGGAGAAAACCCACCCATTCATGCTCTTGATTTCCAGGCTGGAAATCAATACTCAGGCGCAGCCACTGTTGACTTGGTAGCCTCAGGAAACATCTCTGCCCTTTATCTCCTCCTTACATCTGTGTCTTAGTCCTTTCAGGCTGCTGTAACAGAATGCCACAGATTGGGTGGCTTACAAACAACAGAAATTTATTTCTCACAGTTTGAGAGGCGGGGAAGCCCAAGATCAAGGTGCTGGCAGAGTCAGTGTCTGGTAAAGACCCACCTCCTGATTCACAGACAGATCACAGTCTTCTCACTGTGCTTCGCATGACAGAAGGCGTAAGCTAGATCCCTGGGGTCTCTGGTAAGGGCATGAATCCCAATCCTAAGGGTTCTACCCTGATGATCTAATCACATCCCAAAGGTTCACCTTCTAATACCATCATCTTGGGGTTAAGATATCAGCACATGAATTTTGAGGGGACACAAACATTCAATCCATAGTACTCTGTCTAGAAAGACATCTATCTACTCATGCTGGCAGAGATTCATGCCTTTGTCTATATCCAAAGAAGGCTGGGTAGGAGTATCTGTGCCCATCCTGAAAATGAGTAAATCATTTGTAATCCCTCAAAGTCAATGTGAGGTGGGGAGGAGAGAGAGTGGACCACATTGGCAAAGGATGGGGGAGAGAGAGAGAATGATAAATGCAGCTGGGTTTGAAAATTCCTAAAGGGCAGGGATTGTGTCTTACTGGTCTTCCTATTCCTAGTCTTGAAGGTAACGACTCAACAATATTCAGCAAACATTTGCTGACTGAAGAAGGGACAGGTGGCTCTCCTCGCTTCTTCAGTGCCAGCAAGACTTAGTATATGCTCACAGTACCCTCTTTAAGCATCAGTTCAACTGCCATCACCCCTTTGAATGGCCCCATAAGGAAAACTGAAAGCAAGGAAGAGAGGTGCTGAGAAAGGAGAGACCAAGGATTAAGAACGGTGAGAGAGCACACTTGGACCAAGTCAAGCAACATGCTTCTCCTCCCCACCTTGTACCAGGGGCTCTGGTGTTTACAGCAATGTTAGCAGCTCCCAGAGGCCATCATATTTGCAAAATGGTACTAGAAGTGGGGGCAGAAAAAGGGAGAAAGCAAAGAGGAAAAGGAAGGAGAGAGAGAGACTGGTCACTAAGCTACAGGAATACTTACAAACACAAACTTTCTTTGCATGTGGCAACATCCCCCCTTGCAGATGTGTGTGTGTGTGTAATACATATTATAATATATACATATTATATATAATGTATATTCTACATTCTATATATGTAAAATATAACGTGATGGAGATGTAGGGAAGTAGAAACTTCATGTCAGTCCCTATGTGTGGCAAGGAAGAACATATATCAGAATCATTAATTATGATGCAATTTGTGCTTGCACTGTGAAGGGTAATCATTTGCCATCAAAGAGATGCCCTTCCCTTATTAAAGCCATTGAGACTCTCAGGAAGCGCTCAAGGGTTTGAAATTCTGTATTTGAATTTCACACATGCTTTTTACTGCTGGAACCAAAACTCAATCAACACTTGAGAGTGCTGACACCAACATTCAAGCCACAGGGGTCTTCACTCCTTCACAACAGACCTACAAATAGGATCTGGTTAGTAAATGCGCTAATTTGTTCTGCTCTGTGTGTGTGTGTGTGTGTGTCCTGTATAAGCCTTTTTTTTTCTTATGGAGTTGAAGTAAGAATAAAAGGGTCCAGGCCAAATTGAAGAAAGGAACAATTAACCTCATCTCTCTTAAATGTCCATGGCCCAGCTGCCCGGGAGTGGAAACCATGTCCTCACTTTCATCTCAAAGCCAAACCAACATGAACATGTTGCTTAGAGACCAGCCTTCCCTTTTAACTCTGGCCCCAGGCCTTTGGTCCATGCCCAGAAAGGGGCTGAGTTAGAAGCCAGAACTCAGAGGTTATAACTCTTTTCTTCACAAGCTCTTCAATAGGGACTGGGTTCTCATTTGCCTTTTCCATCCCCATTTCTTGCTCTAGGACTCAAGCTGAGCCAGAGAAAGTCATTGCATTTTCCTGGCTCGATACACTCACACTCAATGAAGGTACACTGAATGGTATTGATGCCATAGAATGAACACAACGGAACAGAGGGTATGTAGTTTGGAGAAAGCCTACTGCCATCCAGAGAGATCTTTCCCTTCCTGAAGCTTTCCCACTGGAAGCAGAAGGGTCCTATAGAGTCTGCAGCATAGCATAGCTTCTAACATTGTCTGTAGCATATACAGCATAGTGTGTACTGCAGCAGACAGCGTAGCTTGTAACATAGTACAGTCTATAGCCCATGTGCCTTGATGGGATTTTCATGTGTAGCCAGGAATAATAATAGTGTTGTATCCTCTCACAATGTAATGTGGTGGTGATGTTATGTTCATTTCATATATGAGGAAACTTTGGCCCAGAGAGGTCAAGTAACTTGCTCAAGATCACACAGCCAGTAAGGGCAGAGATAGAATCCAGACTTAGCCCTCTGTGAATAAACTAGGCACAGGCAGGTGGAGGTCCACCCTCTGTGTGGAATATTATTAGCTGGCACATCCTCTCAGTCCCAGAGGACCCATGGGAGACTTGAGTACAACAACATCTTCTTGAATTACTGACGGAGGAATTTCCTCCCTGCGATTTCTCTTGCTTTGGTATCAAGCATTCGAACTGTCCTTATAGCTCCCTCATGATGAGGCAAGGGCAAGTATAACTGCATTTAACAGAAGGGGAGACTGAGGCACAGAGATGTGATTACAGTGAGAAGTCGGTGGTCAAACCCAGATTATAACTTCAGCCACCTGTCCCCTCTCCTGAACTCACTCCTGCACCCTGCTCCCTCCCCTCCCCGACCTGTCTGTGCCAGCCAGCCCTGGGGTATGATTGACAGCCTTAGACTTCAGGGATCAAGCCTTTCAGATAGAGTTCTTGACACCAGATGCCTTTGGAGTGGGCAGGAGGGTGGGGAGAGTGACTGTTGGGGGGAATGAAGGACAAGGCCCTTTCCAAAAATAGGCTGAGAAGAGACCAGAAGAGTAGGCAGAGTGTCAGAGGGAGAGTAAGGCAACGCGGCTCAGAGCACCAGCCCAGCAGAAGAGACAGGGTTCAAAAATACCACATCCAGAGAGGCCAGGGTGCCACTCGGGTCAACAAGCCTCCCTCCCCCAAACAGCATCCATGTTCTCTTCTCCCAGCTTCACAACCAAGTCCCAAAGGCAGTTTCTAAAAGGGGATTTCTGGCCTCAACTAGTTTGGAATTTACATCCTTCTCCCAACTTCCATTGAGACTTCTTTCTGAAATTCTCTAAATAGAAAAAAGTGAGAAGCACTTCTAGGTCTCCTGATGGGTGTGGACACTCTCCCTCCCCAGGGTCCTCCTGGTTTGCACGTTCCCAGGTCAAAACCCTGGCTCACCTCCCACCGCCAACATCCCACTGCACCTGCCAGGTGGCAGGACTGGGCTCTGTGTTTATGCAAGTACAAAGAAGTAGGAAAAAAGTCACTGCCCTGAAGAGACTTACATTCTTCTAAATTGAGTTGTTACTCCGGCCGTGCAAACTCAGGAAGACCATTAACAACCCATGCTTCAGTTGCTCCGCTGAGCTCTTTGGCAAACCATCCAATCTTCATTAGGGCTGGACTGCAGGAGCTGACCACTCTTATGGGGAACCGTAAGACCATGCCTTGAGTGAGCACCTACTCTTTGCCAGGCACTGAGCAAGAAATTTGACACATATTCATGATGTCACTAACTTTATACTTCGAGAGAGGTATTGAGCCACAATTCCCTCAGAGAAGTCAAGCAAACTCCCCACAGTCATCCAGCCAGCCAAGGCAGAGATAGAATTTAAATCACACACCCCAGAACGCGGTGGAATCACCCGAGCAGAGTGGAGAGTTGAATCACAATAATTGAATAAAACCGTCAGGGCCCATTTCCACAGCATTTACCGAACGCATGTGAAAAACAACGTTTAGATTGATGGTGTAAATGGGGACAACCTCTTTGGAGAGCAATGTGGCAATATCGATCAAAATTTTATATGCACAAATCCTGCATGCCAGAAATTTCATTTATATGAATTTATCCAAGTATACCAGGATGCTCACTGAAGCATTGTTGGTAATAGAAAAAAAGCTGGAATCCACCTAAGTGTCCATCAATAGGTAATAGGTTAAATAAACTGGTTCATCCATAAATGAAATATTAACACTATACATGCATTAAAAAGAATGAGGTAGGACTGTGAGTACTAGCATGAATGCATGTCCACAAAACGTTCTTCGATGAAAAAGCAACTTGCAGTATTACATGCATAATATGGTCCTGCTTACCCTTCATAGTATTTACATGTAACACACATGTACATTTACAGCATACCCACGCCTCAAAGGTCTGGAAGACACACACGAAACTACTAACAATAGCTACCGCTAAGAGGGGTGGGAAATGGAACACTTAATTTATTTAGTTTGCTTGTACAAACCCTCTATTAAAGTTTTCAATAATACTTATGCAGGTCACTATGTTACACCTGTTGGAAACCTGTTCTCCAGGGGACTGAGGACAGGGAAACAAAACCGTCAGTGTAGACTGCCCCCAAGGAGCAGAGAGTCTGAGGACTGAGGTCCTCTCCAGGAGTCCGTGGCAATACGTGACTGCTTGAGTAGCTCACATCTCACTCCTACCTGGTCCTTTATTCAAGAGCTGGAACACCTGAAGAGAAGTACAAAGACTGTGGTGGGCTCTGACATCAGAAGACTTTCAGGGGTGTCCAAACTTTTGGCATCTCTGGGCCACACTGGATGAAGAAGAGTTGTCTTGGGCCATACATTAAATACACTGCAACACATAATCACAAAAAAAATCTCATTATGTTTTAAGTAAATTTACAATTTTGTGTTGGGTCATATTCATGGCCATCCTGAGCCGCAGGCCAGAGGTTGGACACCCCCAGTAGATCCCAACCCAGCTTCATGACATTGGATGGATCACAGGTTCTCTTTGAGCTCAAGTTTTCTCATCTATAAAATGGGGTGGTGCTAGACCCACCACCTAGGATTGCTGGGGGTGCTCATTAGAACGAAGAACATCAAAGCACATTTTTAAAACCAGGTTGGAAACTGATAAAAGGAAATGAAGTCCTCCTGGACTGCTACCCACACTGGGGAGGCTGGGTCATCAGTGGAAGATGGTCCCACCCCACCCAGACACCACGACCCTCTCCCCTTGTGCATTGACACCACCAAGGGATGAAAATCACCAAGTGCTCACAAACTCTCTGAAACCATCACCCAGCTCTCCAATTCCACACTCAGGGGCTGGTGGTCTGGGATTATGCAGTCACAGAAAATGACTCCAGTGTAAAGGTCCCCCAACAATGAGTCTTCTGCGTCAGCTTCTAAATCCCCAAGTAAATATCGGTTCATTGGTTTGGTGATTAAAATCACCGATGGTGTATCTGATGGCTGCCCAGGGAACCAAGGAGCTGAAACAGCAGCGATAATGAGCCTCGTGTGATTCCTAAACTTAGTCCTTCACTTACACCCTCTCCCTTCCTTTCTTCCCATTCAATTTTCTTTTCACTGCCTCCCCGTACCCACCATGAGTCAACCCTTCCTACATCAACAGAAATTCACTTCCTTAAGAACACCCCTGGGCTGGAGAAAATAATCATTAACTTAATAGGCTGATAAAATTACATTAAATAATGTTGATAATAATAAGAATATAGACTTTGGAAAAAGAAAAACCTGAGTCTGAATTCCAACTCCACCACTTATTAGCTATGTAACCTCGGATAACCAAACCTCAGTTTCTCTGTAAATCGGGGTTGGCCATAAAACAATCCACACAGTTGCTAAAAGATGAGTAAGGGAGCCACTGCTATGCAAATGCAAGTTACAAACATAGGTGGGTATTGTTAAACCACCATTCCGTTAAAGTTTCCACATGTTACCTAATGTGACCATCTCAACAAGCCCAGAAGGTGTCAAATGAAGAGAAAAAGTGCTCCAGGAAGCTAAATTCTTTCCCCAACATCATTCATCTGGGAAGGGGACCCTTAAACAGAGATTTTTCTGATGCTGAGCTCAGTGTTCTCCCCACACTATGAGCAGAGCCTTAAAGGCAAAGTTTGAGGGTGTTTAAAAGGGGAGAAGGGAGCTAAGTCAGGTTTAGTCCCTTGCCCTCCAAAAATGCCCTGCCCAGATAGTTAAGTAACTCTGTGTGATGGAGATAAGGTTCTAAGAGCTCACATGGGGTAAAAGGCCTGCAGAAAAGGCCTTGAGAGGAGTTAGAATGTGATCCTGGTCTTTGGATGTCCAGTACCTACCACAGGGCCCACCATGTATGACAGATGGACTGATCGATTGGTTTACAGCTGACCACCATTGCTAGTGGATACATAGTACACCAATCATTGCTGAATACATTTTAAAAGAGTGAAGAGAAGGTAGAAATGGAGGTAGAGGATGAGAGAGAAAGAAAGGAAAAGAGGAAAGAAGGAGGCCACCTTCTCCTTCGTTCTCCCTTTACCCCCTTCCAGGAGAATGTGGGCCTGCAGACTTTCATGTGCACTGTGAAGGCCACAGTACCTTGTACCTGTTCTACAACATTCACAGAATTGCAGGGAGAAAGATTCAAGGAAGACCAGTACAATACAGCACTGTGCCACACAAAAACATGTATGCAAATGAAGACAATGTCATTAGCACATGACAGCTGCCATTTCTTGGCCATGGTCCACATGACCTTAATAAAAAGAATTGAAAGGATGAAGAGAGTGTGAAGAGAGGCCGGATTCCTAGGGGGCCGTCGGACTTCTCCTGGCTTAAGGACCCCATCAATTCCAGCAGCCTCCCCATTACCAGCATCCCCCATCCCACCTCCTCCAGGTCCCCCCATTACAAGTTTGAATGGTACTGGAAAAGCTCCTGCTCAGGCTCCTTTTAATTAAGCACGCACACACAAAGAACCACCCCTGGGTTCTGTCTGTTGTACTTTTGTTCTCAGGTCTGTTTGTACTTATTCAGAAATTACATAATTAAAAATAATAATATTAAGTAAATGTGCACATCAGCCTGTCAAGCTGCCTGGGCCAGCCTTCACTTGGGAACCACAGTGACAGCCCCTTTATTTCTCTTACTTGTTTTTAAGCACAAAATATGTCACACCTGGAAGTAATTAGCATAATTTTTACTAATTTATAGCTAATTACACAATTACTTTTCTATGAAAGGTTCTGGAAAGACACTTGAAGTTAGTTTCAGCAAATCTAGTGGCAAGAAATTGCTTGAAAACATTTTGTTAGCTTCAAACATTTAGGAAGAGGGAGGGGGACACCCAATAAAGTAATTCTTTCCTATTTCAGAGTGTTCAAATATGACAGGGATATAATTTCTCCGGTAATTTAGAAAGCAGAATGTCGAAATGTCTCTGCTAATCCAACCCAACCAGAGGCTTCTCTAAGAAAGGGCCCCCCAAACAAGTGTTGTTGAGAACACCCAGGGCAGACTCTGGAAGGCCCTGCTGGAAGGTGACTGCAATTGGTTTCCGAAGGAGCTGAAACTGCAGGCTGCCAACGATGGCTGTCCCTCCAGGAGTAAACCAACCTTGTGACAGAATGTGATGCCTGGCAGGTGTCTTACTCAGCTCCCGAGAAACTGTGAGCTTGGGAGGCCAGCGATGGATTCAAGCCTTGGGAGACACTTGACTCTCAAAGCAAAGCTCCAGAATGCCTGGACCTAAGTGCACTACATTGTCTAGATGGTGCGAAGAGAAACAAAGACACTTTCCAATTCAATTCCTTCAACTAACATTATTTAAGCCCCTACTCGGTGCCCTGTATCCAATGAGAAGATTTATGAAAGGAACAATGCCTGCTTTCCATGGTCATGCTGGCAAAGAAAAAAAATATGCCAATCAGCGAACAGGTATTTATTGAGAGCTGCTTTAGACAGAGGGAGAAACAGAAAAGAAGAACCAGATGCAGTCCTGCCCTCTGGAGACCGATAGTCTAGAGACCAGAGCCACACACAGGAAGAATGTGGACTAGTACGGTATTGGTCTGGGGCCAATCAGTGCCCAGCTGGGCAGCATGGGCTGCAAAGGGCCGCTGAAATGAAAAGGTGAGTGATGGCAACTGGAGACTAAAGCCAAGGAAGAGATGATGAAGTCCCAACTCTACAGGATGTGCTGGGGGTGGGAGCCACATTAGTTTGGTAAAAATTAGAGTGTTCTGTCAGACCCACACCAAATGACCCTGGGAAGGCAGTGAAAGTGATGCTGGGCAGAGCTTCCCAAATTCCCTAGCAGGACAGGAAGGTAAGCAGCACTCTTAAAACCTAGAGATCAGCCACCAGGCCCCTGGGAAGCCCCCTGGAGTCCTGAGCTCTGGTCTGTGTCTGTCCCGGGGTGGCACATTTGGAGAAAGTCAATAGAAGAAAAGGACACAAAGCCAACAGGACATGTAGGAGAAAATGTCTGAGGTCAGCAGAATTGGCTAGAAGGGCAGGAAGGCAAGTGGTTATAGCATGCATTTCCAGCAGGGGTAGTATCTCCCGAAAGAGGCAAAAACTGGTCTTCGGGGAGGCAAAAAAAAGTCTAATATATTGTTAAGGTTTGTAGCCCTCCAAAGGGCCAAAGAACATAGATATGCTACAAATCTATGGTATAAAAATCTCATCTGGGGGGTGATCAAAAAAGACTGTCCTAAAAGTTTGGAGTGAGAAGGATGGGGAGAAGCCAAACAAAGTTGAGTATTTATTGGCCTGCAAGTTGGCCTTGCCCCCTAGATTGTGAGCTTCCTAAGCACAGAGACAGAATGAACGCTGCTCTGCACTCCTGCCTCCTCGCGTCCATCACAGCACCGCAGGAGCTCCACAAATGTGAGTGAGACTGAGTTGAATTGCTCTGCAATCCGAGGTTTTGCCTTAAGGACCCCGTGTGGTGGGAATGAGGCACTTGGAAGATGTCCAGTTTCTGCCAGGCTCCCCTCAAGGCTACTGAGAGATTTTGGCAAAGGAATGTCCTCTGCTCCCACAGGAGAGTCATGTTAATAGCTAACACTTGGCCTATTTCTCTTCACTTTTTCAAATTACTTTCACAGCTACCGTCATCTGACCCTTACAAAAATCCTCTGAGGCACGAAGAGGAAGTCATTACTGGCCACTCTTTGCAGGTTTCCTCCTTCAGTCAACAGGTACACCTGAGCACCTGTGGTCCCAGTGCTGAGGTTTCAGCACTGGAAGACAGAGGTGAACAGGAGAGGACAGGCCCTGCCCTTGCCACCTTACACTCTCCAAATAGGACACATGTCAGCAACGAGATAGTTACCGTGCTGACCAATGTGAAGAAGGAACATGAAAAGCAGAGCAATGACAGAGAGGCACTTCAGACTTTGTGCTCCAGGGAACCTGCCCCGAGAAGGAGAGAGGCATGCAGTGCCACTCTGAAAGAACACGAGCTGCTCGTGTGAGGAGCTGCAGAGAGGATCTGGGACCCCAGGAGGCTGAAGGACTGGACCCGTATCCCACAGGCAGAACGTGGCAGGCCTTCGGGTCCTCACTGCCCAGACCTCCCTTCTGTCAAACTGCTTCCCGCTGTGAATCCCCTCCCCTTCCATTTTCTAACTAGAGACCTGAATCACAGAAAGAGCAAACGTGCATGTGTGCGCACTCGTGCACACAAACACACACCACATACATACACACTCACACAATATAGATACACATTGCACACTATACACACTTATATATAACATACACACATACATGCATGCACGTTCACACACACTCACACATATACCACATACCACACACAGAGGCATACACATACACACACCACAGTCTGGTAACATCTAAGGAAGCACCAGACAGGAAGGCAGGGGTCGGACACCCAGCTGAAGCACCTCAATGGCACCTGAAGGCGGGGGCCCAGCCCAGGTTCTGCTCTCCTGCAGATCTAGAAGGTGCCTCTCTGGGGAGCACTAGCCCCTTCCCAGGATGACCCGACCAAGTCACTGTGCTGTGAATAATGTTAACTACTCAACAGGACAGGATGAGACTGTTCTGAGATTTCAAAGTCGGCTGGCGGTTTCATTAGAAGCAATCAAGAAAGCTTTGGACAATCAGCAGGAAGGTTTTCACAAAAAGAGTGTGCACAAGCCTGGTAGCTCTCACCAGCACCCAAAACAGAGCCTTTCTTTTTTCCCCTGCCACAGATAGTTGAATATTCATTCTTTCCCCTAAACATCAACACCTCTGGTGACTCAGCGGTCAGCTGTTCTCTCACTCCACTCAACAGATGCTTTATTCATGCTCTAAATCCCTTGGAAGTTCTCCTTGACCCTGGAAATAGAACACTTCCCCCCACAGTCCAGCGCCCTTTAACTTCACACGTCCAGAACTACATGGTCGTCCTCACCTTGAACTGTGTGCTTGACAGGGGCTATGAATGAGTTCAAAAGACAGTCAAGTAAGTATCCGAGCCCCCTCACCCTCACCGTCAGGAAGGGGCAGACTGACCATGTGCCTTGGAGCATTCTGGGTCTTGACATACATTTTCTCTACTCCCCGCTACAAACGTATGAACACAAGGTTAGGAATGTCCACTTTACAGATAACGAAACTGAGGCCCACAGTTGCTGTATCTAGGAAGGCCACGCAGCCGCCAAGCAGCAGAGCTAAGATTCCAACTATAGTACATCTGACTCAAATTCGGGAATTTCGAATGACAGCGTGGTGCTCCTGGCTGTTCTTGGCCTCCACACCTCAGAGCACCAGCTTTGGAAAGAAACGCTTCCAGCAGGAGCACATCCTGGCCAGCCCAGCAAACGCACAAGGGCAAGGTGAAGGTCTCCTAGAGCTGCAGCAGGGGCACAGGGCCTGGAGGCTGGCAGGCATGTCTCACCAACTATAGGAAAGGCTATTTATGGCCAAGGCTTCTGTGCTGGACAGCTGGCGACCAAGGCTGGGGCAGGAAGCTGCGTCCACCCCGCTGCCTGCCAGGATTTGCTAAGGGGAGCATTCCATCCCTGATTCCAGAGCAGGGATCCTGAGACTGAGCATCACAGCTGGTAGGACGACTTGCCTTGGAAACCCACCTGGTTTGAGGGTCCATCCTAATTAAGCTGAGAAAGGACCTATTAGGTTGATGAAGGAGACTCTTTCCTCCCAGTGACCTTAACATCATCAGGATAAGTTTTCCCATGTGCAAGAAAAACGGTTTCTGCGACCCACTGATTTTTTCATATGACACTGTTCATCATGTAGTAAAAGGCACCACAGATTTTAAATCATGAAACCAGGGTCCAAGGCCTGATCTTGCACCTCGATTGACTGTGGTATTTTGGGAAAAATAACTTCACCTCCCTGGGCCTCAATTTCTCCACCCAACAAACTAGCGGTTGAGGGTAATGATAGTTTGGGGCTTCCCCCTCTGCAATTCTATCATTGCAGGCTGCCTGGGATGGCATTTCCCTCCAGTACAAACATTGTAACAGGTTATCAGAGAGGTGGAAGGTGGCAGAAAAAGAAACGTGGGAAGACAGAAACAAAGGCACAGGGAGATGGGCAGAGACAGATCAAAGCAGAGGAAGCGAGATAGCCAGAGAAAGAAAGGACAGTCTGGTGGTGTGGAGAGAAAATGAGAGCCCCTGAGGTAAGCAGACTTTTGCCAGTTTTGTTGGAAACCAACAGTGACAGATTGCTAACATGTTACAGTGAAAATTACCAACACGATGAGACTTTTGCACCATACCCAGCACCTCTTGTTATCCCATTAACAAAGCTGATTAGACCAAATTGCTAATAGGAGAAAACATTCATGTTGTATTACATCACTCGGGTCTGGCATGAAGAACACGAGCAAAGGGCAAACTAGCAGGCACATCGAAATCTCCCAGGAGCCATTTGCCTTAGACAGCATTCGGGAAAACCCTAGAATGCCACCCCTCTTCCATTCCATCGAGAAACGCCCACCTGTGCCACCAGCTCCTCTGCCACCACCACTCCAAACATCTGCTCCCATTGCTCAGCTGGGCTGGGAGGGACTGTCTGACGTTACCCAGAACAGGGACCAGTGACCTTTACAAAGCACGCAGGGTACCCTGGCGTGACCGGTGGGGGAGGGAGAGACAAGTGCATGGTCATGTGTCTGCGTCTGGAGGGTGCTGGATTCCAGATCCCATCCATCTGCTCCTAGAACAAACCAAACGCATCAGAACTCACGATTCTTTACATTTTTACCACCCCCATCTGGCCACTGCCCACTATAACTAGTCCGGAGAGATCCCTGGTTCTTAATTCCATTAGTCATGGGGTTCAAACTGTCATCTACGCCCTGGGAGGTGTAAGGAACAGGACACATCTGGTGCTTGGAAGCATCTGCCCAGGCATTTGAAGAGGATCTTTCCTCTTTGGAACGTAGAAAGATTTCCTGCTCAAACTCAACAGTCATCCAGAGAGAGCCAAATTAAGAATTCACTTTCTGCTCACTGCTCTCTCAGAAAAAAACCCTGCAGTTACCCAAACCGCTTAGCATCTGGGGTTTTTTTCCATTGGGATCGTCATCAACTCCCCCAAGCTCCCTGCTACCACCCCAGAGAGTGGGGCCCGGCTGCGGGCCATCCTCCTCAGTAGTCGCTCAGAAAGGTACTTGGCCAAAGATTTTTCTGAGTAATTGAATGGCAAGGGCTTTTGTATACCAAACAAGGACTTGTCTTTGTCAAAAAGTCTTTACAAAGTACCCAAGTGCTGGGTGTCAGACAGGACAAGTTTTTTAATCATGTTAAAATGATTTATTTAAACGTCAAGCCATGTCACCTCACTTCCTTTCATTTTTCAAACTGTTTGTGTTTTTTCTGGATGATAAATTTATCTTCAGACAGCCTCAATATGACTAATTAACTTTGAAATATAAGAACCAGATGTGTGAGTTGGAGAGCTTTCTGAACTAATGCCAGACAGGCTGGTGGGGTTTTTTTCTTCTTCTTCTTCCCTGCCTTTCACCCCCCTTCGTTTCCCCCACCCCGTGCTCTCTCTCCCTGCCTGCTGCCCTGAAATTACTAAGCAGAGACACATTTAGTAAATGGAATCACAGGACTCCAGCTAGCACTGAGCACCCACTGCTTTTTCTCTGTTCTCCACTCGTTAGCCTTTCGGGACCCCACGCTCTCCCTTTGAACGTGACCTCCCCGTGACTGGCAGAGCTGTCCTGGGAGGAGGGGCTGGGAAAATCCCCTCCACCCCCTGCCTGCCCCTACTTTAATGATCTATCTAACATGGAGCAGGGAGCTGCCAGAACGCATTTGCCACATGAAAGGAAGTCACCCTGCACTGTGACACCAAGTGATTTCTTTTAAAGAGTCTTCCCCTGTGAAGTGCCTCTCAGATCTGCCTCCTCCCTGTTCCCTTTTCATGAGCAGCCCAGTGCACAGCCCTGGAGAAATGAGAGCCAGGGTGGGGCAGGGCGTTGAGGGAGGGGGAGGTGGCCGATTCTCAACTCTCTAATCTGAAGTGCTTTTCAGAAATGGCACATTTGGGGGTTAAAAGCCACAGGTGTGTGAGTGTGTGTGTCTATGTGTGTATGTTTCACTCTCCGGGACAGAATGGCAACACAAAATAATTGGGTGTCACTAAATAAAAGAAACCAGAGTGAAAGGCATGAGCGGGGTGCCTCAGTTGCCCCACAGAGCTAAGATGACCTGTCCTACCCAATCCCTCCACCAGAAGTAGGTTGAGGTTATGTGAGATCACAAATATGAAAGTGCTTTGAGTGCTTTCAAAGACATGCTATGCATCCTAAGGGATTATTAGGATAATTACCACTATTATTATATCATCATGACCATTATCATTATCTTGCCTCTTAGTGTCTCAAATTTTTCACCTGGGATAATCTCATTCACTTGCAAGGTCAGTGGAGTTCCTTGCCGTGCCAGACTCTGACCAGAAACAAAAACAGTGGACTCGATTCTTCTCTTTCTCGGGGCGAATGCCAACAGAACTCCCTCCTGGGCCCAGGGAGCAGAAAACCTGCCACTGGCAGAAGAGGACCCAGCCGCGTACAAACACCAGCATGTGTGCTGTGAGGGGACAGAAGGGCCAAGTGGAAGTCCCCTACACACACTAGAGAGACTGGCAGGTGAGAGGCCTGGGTACAGTCCCTGCTGCCCCTTGCTCTGCCCATCCTCCCACTTCTCTTTAAAAGTCTTGCTCCCTGCTCTGGCCATAGGGCAAGGATGCATCAAGCAGGTGAGACATTCAAAAATAACAAGTGGTTGGGCAGGTCCCCATGGACTCCCCCAAGCTCCCCCTTCCCTGATCCTGGCCCTGCTTCCTTTACACAAAATACTTCCTTGCTTTAGTGACGTGTCACCTAATCCCCAGTAAGGAGGACATCACCCTTCAGAGAAGTATGCGGTTTAGGAGGAGTGTCTGGGGACTTTCGAAGAAAAGCGTTTTCAATAATTCCACATCCACAGAAAGGAGAAGCAGGAAGGGGGTGGGGTGGAAAGAGCATGGTCCGCACTTCTCAGACCAAATCGTTCCCTTCTTGATGCCGAGACAGTGCATCTTAGGGGCATACAGATGGATGGATGTGTCCGCGTGGTAGGTCCTCCATTACTCCTGAGGGAGAGTGGCGGAAGGCCCAGTTATAGGGGAGTGGGTCTCAGCAGTTATCTCCGGGAGCGAGCGTGCTACCACCTAGTAGAGCCCTCACCCCTCCTCTCCGAAAATGACAGCATGAAGCCCACCAGAACTCCTTGGGGAGTGGAGAGACAGAATATGGGAATTCTTAGGACTAAGCTTTTTTTGGTGTATTGCAACTTCCCGGGACAGAGAAACAGATGGATGGGTAAAGAGGGCAATAATCCAGCGAGAGCGCCCCCTACTGGAATTCCGTCTCCACTGCCTCAGCCCTGGCCCCACCCTCCCGAGAGGGCGCCTGCTCAGAGCACTGAATGTCCCCTGTCCACTGGGACTCCCACAGTCTGCCATTGGAGAAAACTGCACCCAGGACCCTGGTGGGGTTCTTTCTACAGCACTCCCACGCACTCCCCCGGGGAAAAACTGTCAGGTAATTTTCTGACTATTAATAACATTTCCCGCCATGTCAAACTAAGATCATTGTGGAGCTTACCAAATCACAGATCCTTGATTAACAGATCTGGACCAGGGAAGTCCGGGAAGTTTGGGGGGCCTGCCCACTGGAAAGTGAGCCCCTGGGTCTCCTGGGACTGCCGTGGGACCGCCACCTCGGGGTCCGCTCTGTGAGGAGAGAGCGGGCCTGTTTCCACGGTCCGTACCCGGGAGCACGGCTGTCCCACCTGCTCTATCCTGGCCGGTTTTGGAACCAGAGTTTGCACTGATGAGCAAGGTAGCCCCTAGTTCTGGCCAAGGCACCCCACCTACCCAACTGCACAGACCCGCCCAGATTTCCTGAAACCAAAGACCCGGATTTGCTCTCCCTCCCCAGGCAAGCACCCCTCGCCTTCGCTCCCGCTAAGTGAACATAACAAGCCCAGAAACTCGACACTGTAACCGACAGGAGCCATCGTTTGGAAGCTGTCAGACTTGATGTCTCCGAGACATGGGATTCGACGGCCGTCCCTGAGATATTTAATAAAGTAAAGCCCTCAGGATCAAGAGGCGGCCATTCCTCCCGTCCTTCCTACCGCCGCGCCGGAGTGCTTTAAAGCCTGCCTCGCGTCTGTCTCTCTCTCCAGAAAGCCTTTCATGCCGCCTTGCCAGACTGACATTTTGACAAGTTGCCACGAGTGACATCTGATTTGTACAAATTTCAAGACTAATAAATCTACCTGTCAAAGCGGAAACTTTAAAAGGAGCTAAGCCCAGCGGGTATAGTTTAACAGAACTCAAGTTGATGAAACTGTAGGATGGAGAAATTATATCTGTCACAATCCACCCACATTAGTTCTGCAGAAATGTTGGCAACTGAAACAAACGTCTTTCACGGGCGTTACCAAGAAAAATCAAAAATTAAAAAGAAATTTTTTTAATCAGAAAAGGAGATCGTTAATACCCCGAGTAACAAGTAACGATTCTATTTGTAAACTAACAAATTTTATGTGTTTAATTTTTAATTTTGCTGCAGATGTGAGAAGTGTCTCTCCTCCTACCTCTTAGGCTGTCTCGCTGGAATCTGGACTTTCCATTCAAGCTGGAGGCCATCAATCACGCGGCAGCGGCGCCCCCGCTCCTGGGTGAACGCGGGCGGAGCGCAGTGCCGCAGGGCTGAGGCAGGACCCGCTGCCCACAGCCCTGCATTCCCGCCAGGCCTCAAGGTGCTTTGCCCCTCAAGCTGCGTCGTGTTCCCTGCTGCCCCCGCCTTGACCCGGAGCCTGAGGTGTGGCCCCCATTGTGAGCTTTGCTGTGGGGTTTTTGTTTCAAAGATGTCAGTGTTGGAGTTGGGGGGGGACTAAGGTGAAAGAAACTTGTAAGTATGGTTACCCTTCTATTTTATTTCTGTCCTATCTTTCCTTTCTGTCTCTGACACATTCCCTTTTGCACTGAACCATCATGTTAGCAATGGAGAAGCCAGGATTCACAGAGCAGAGGGAGAAATTTGGGAGGGGGTGGCCTCCTGGGCATTGCCATACACCTAGGAGACCCAAGAACAGTACCCCTGCTGTGTTCTCTGTCCTTCCCTGGCCTCCCCAGCCCCGCAAGTCAGAGAGGACGATGGCTGTGCCCTGCTCCCACAAGCGGCTTCCAGTTGCCCTGAGGGCTGAGCTGTTTTCTGCTTGGTGGCAGCCTCCACCAGCCATAACTTCCATTTAATTGCTGTTATTAATAGTGCCTCTCCTCCTGGGAGTTCAAAACGGGATCTCATTTGCCCTCTCACTCATGTGGTTAAGAAGCAAGTAGGCGGGACAGAGAGCACGCCTGTCCTCGTGGTCAGCTGGAGGCAAGGGGGCTGAGGTCACCCAGCAAGTCAGACACCAAACCCAGCACTGCAGGCTGGGGCCAGGGCCCAGTTAGTAGTCCAGGTGGACCTTCCCTCCCTCCCCACATAGGCAGCTTCTTCCAGTTCCCCAGCTTCTGCTTAGTATTGATGTGGCTGGAACATTATCTACAAGCTAACACCTTCCTTCATATTTCTTGGCCCACTCTAGGAGCTTGATATGTAAGAGTGGTGATAATAAGGATAATGAGGCTGCAGCTGATGACATTGAGGCTGGGTCGAGACTAAAGGGCGGGGGGCACCATTGGGGATGTGACAACTGGCGATGATCCCAGAGACCCAGAGCAGGTGTCTTTCATGTCTGGGAGCAAAAAGCTAATCTGGTCTGCCATGAACTGGGGCTGCCCCTTGTTCTGCCCAATTTGATATTTCCCCTGTCGGTTAGATGTTTGTTTAGCAGATGTGCAAGGTGCTCTGCTCTGTACCCTGTGAGTTACAGAGATGTGCAAAACATGAATTTGTCCCGAAGGAGTTCACGGTCCACATTGGGGGGACGTAAACAAGATGACACACAACAAAATAGATCCTGATCTGGAACACCGTGAGTTCAAGTACAAAAGGAAAGCGCGAGGCATGATGAAGGCACCAGACCCAGCCCTGCCACTAACTGGCTGTGGACCACTGTGAACATCCTCTCTGCAAAACGAGACAGTGACCAGATGATGTGAAGGTCCCTGCACATTCTGTAGGTTTTTGAGAAGAGGAATCAGGAGACCATGTGTGTAAAAGTTCGGTACAAGCTGTGAGCCATCATGCGCCTGGTGGCGGTGGTCCCTGCGGGCTGGGGCGAGCAGGTGTCCTCACTGAGGGATCCCGTCCTGACCCAGCAGGCACGCAGCTGATGAAGGAAGAAATGAACAAACAAATGAAGAAACAAGCTGGGCCTCTCGGGAGGGGAGGGATTTAGTCGTGCTCTGCTCCCCTCTGCCCATGGCACCCACAGCCCAAGTTGCCTCCTTCACCCACTCACCATCCTCACCTCTGGTGCCTTACCTTTCCTGGTTAGAAGCAGGCAAAGCTGGAGGACCTGCCTGAGGAGGCAAGAACAGTAAGAGCAGCTCAGAAGGAAGCACCAATACTGCTTTCCCCAGACGGGGTGGCCCCAGAGCCATAAACGGGGGCAGCCATTACAAATCCTGTGATGGGACCCTAGGTCATGGAGTTACCCCCTCGAAAGCTCACCAAGTTTAGAATGCAGAGGATTCTGAGAGGCTGGCAGGTGAATTGAGCCTTACAGGTAGGGGCCTGGGAGAAAAGAGGGGAGATAACTCTACTGAAATTAAACAAGTGGACAGTGTGTTGTACATACCAAGGACAACTAAAGCTCCCGTAACATTACCACAAGTCATCTAACATGAATTAGCCCCCTGACTTGTTTGATTCACATATTTGCACTGAATCAGAGAAAACCTTAGAGGTGGTTGTTGGGAAAGCAAAGCACAGAGAGGTTTGGTGTCTCGTGCACAACCACACAGCAAGCCAGCAGCAGATTTAGAAACTGCTGGGTTGAGACAGTTGCTATTTTTCTTTGCCCTCAGCAAGATGATCCCTCCAGGGAAAGGCTCAACTATGCCAAATGTGACTAATAAAAAAAATTGTTTAAAGAATTTTTTTCTAGGATAAACATTTCACTTTATATTTTATTGGATTAGTGTTTGCTAACCTCCAAAGTTTCTCACCTAGCAAATTGGAGACCGTTCCCCTTATGTAATGAGGTGAGTCGAGTCTTATGAAAGGCAGGCACATTGCAAGGCATAGGTTGCAGCCAAAGCGAGCCCAGAGGGCTGAGGCCCAGTCTGGGAGCTGCAGGCCCACGCGGCCGCCTTCCCCTGCAAATGGAGGTAGGGTAGCTTTGCCCCTGGACACCGGACACCGTCAGTCCCTGGTGCAATCCCATAGCCCATTGCCTCCTGTCTGGGGTCCATTACCCACACGGCAGGAGGAGCGTCAGTTTGAAAGGAAAACCAAGGCCCATCTCTTTCTACTGCCTCCAGGCAGCATTTTGGGTTTTGCAACCAAAAAGAAAAGAAAAAGAAAAAAATCTTGAACTGTTTTTCAAATGTTCTGGGTCTTGGCAAACCCCAAAATGCCTTTTGCCAAAATGCTTTTTCCCTTAATTTTTAAACCTCGGGTGTATTTCCAGAACAATCCAATCCATCTGCTTCTGATTCATTTACACTTAACTCATTAGGAGGCTGTTGCGTAAGGAGCAGTTTGACGTCCCCAAGATCCCCTGGTGGAGGATTCTGCTTCCCCCTTTTGAATCAGAGAGAGGCAAGTTGCCAGCTGGGCATGGAACACAAACCCCCCAAAACTGACACCCTGCCTTGCAACCTCAAGTCCCCAGGATGAGAAGAGGTCTCTCTGGTATCCCACCCATCATACATCCTGCTCTGCTGTTCCTCAGATTGTCTCCATCATTGCTGTAATTGTCATTAAGGATATAACAAATGGCCACACATCATCGTTAAACACTTTAACAATACGATACAGTACATCGTATTCCACTGTGCACCACTCTTCATTCATGCACTCTGGACTCATCTTTTCAGACAGAAAACATGCACCCCCAACCAACTGTGAACCACCAGCAGGGCCTCGGGTGGGGTGTCAAAGACAGGACTTATATCTAAGCACCAACAGCATCCCAGCTTCCCTTTCCAGGGCTCTGAGCTCCACCAGGAAGCTAAAGAGAAGAGATGTGGACAGAGCAGCTTTTAGGGCAGAAAGCAAGGCTGGAAAGTGAGGATCGTCCCAAGAAAAGCACAAAGAGAGAAAGAGGGCTGGTTTTCAGGGACATAAATGACTGGACAGTCCAAGACACAGCTTCTACTGTGTCACAGGATCACCCTTTCTTGCTACCACCTTTATTCAACAAAATTAATAAAAATGCATTGAGCGTCTTCTATACACTCAGCCCTGCCCTGTGCCGGGAACCACAGGAACCAAAGTGACGATGAAGAGGGCTTCCCTTGGGATTTGCAGACCATCTGGGGTAACATTTTGCTTTTCATGAGTGTATATCATTAGCAAGACAGCTTTTGGTCAAATGAGCAAGGCACAGAGAGAGTATAAATGTTGTCCACTGTGGAAAGAGATCTCATGAGCCGGACTGGGCAGGACCAACTTCACACAGAAGATGAGCTTCCAATGAGCCAGCCCAGAATCCCAGTGTGTGGCTAGATGGAGAAAAAGATGTATACAGTATTCCTAGAGGAGGAAGCAGGGGTGAAGGCTCCCTCACAAGGAAGACCAGAGCCTGTTGTGGGGCAATAAAGCAATCATGTTGAGAAACAGAGGCAAATGAATAGGAACGTTGGTTGTAGGTGATTCAGCTAAGAAGTCTGGATTTAATCTCCAAGGCAAAAGTGAGTCACTGGAGAGTTTTAAGCACAGAATTAAGATGCAGAGAGCCGTGTGTTAGCGGGAATAGCCTAGTGTTCGTGTACAAGGTAGACCTGTGTGGGGAAAGACTGAAGGCAGGAAACCAGTGGGAGTCTGTTGCAATGATTTAGGCATGTCGTGACAGGGACCTAGGAGAGGGTGGGGGCAGTGAGAAAGGAAAAGAAACAACACAAGGTGACACACAAATCCAAGAGTGAGGAAAGACCATGCTCAACTACAGGTGGCATCTATGCAGCAGCTCACACGTGGCCAACACTGTGCTACGTACCTTGCATGAATTATCTCACAGCCCTCACCCCAAAATGTAAAGCGGCTACTCTCGTGATCCCTGACTTACCGGTGAGGAGCTGGGGCTTAGGAGGGTTTCGTAGTTTGCCCAAATTCACACGGAGAGTGGGTGAGGACTCTAGCATATAACCATGTTCATCTGCTACCTTGGCTCCCACTACTTCCCTAAACCAAGCCTCACTCTCTCTTACTAATCTCCCCGCTGAGCGTCACACACCCCATGCTCACTCGTGTGTCTCCATCCATCCTGAAATGCCTTCTGCTCATCTCTTCACTTACCTAAACGCAGACGGAGCCTCAACTCCTTCCAGAAACTTCTGTCACCCCTCGAGCTCCCATGGACCTTCTCTCTCTACCACCTCCTATGAGATTTATTGTCAGAACCACAGACCTGGGCCTCTACTTCCACTCCTGTCTCTATTGACTTGCTCGGTTCCTATCCTCACGTATTTCTGGGTTTGGGGGCTTGGCACTGGAGCCAAGTCTGAATCCCGGGCTGCCCCTTAACTAGTTACGTAGCCTTGGGGGAGTTACTCAGCCTTTTAATGAGTCTCTTTAACTGTCAGTTGGAGATACAAGGTTTATTGTCAGGATTGTATGAGAGAATGCCTGGCACCCAAAAGGCACTTAGTGAATGATACCTACCAATAGTATTATTGTTGTTTTTATTAATAGGCCCATGATGGGCAATGTTATATCTAAAGCTTTGGACGTGATAGGTGCTCCTTGAATATTCTTCTACTTGATTTCTTGCTCATTTCAATGACTGTATACAATATTTCAGTATTCACTACTCAGAGTCTTAAAACTCTTACATTTGTTTCACCACACTTAATACAAATGTATGGGGCGAGCAATCCTGTCGTGACTAGCTCCAGACAGGCCATCTCCAAACCAGGGCCTGGAATTCCTGAAGTGGGCCCGGCTACTGCAGCACAAAGTAAGACATGGCAAGCCTCCCGTGGGGAGAGGAGCCGCTGTCTCCTCCCAACCTGGGGACGGGGACTCGGTGCCAATGACAGCTTGGCTAGTCCAGGCCGGATCGCGGCCCCGCCCAAAACACTGCCCTCTCACTCCACTAGCCTGGGCCCAAGTCGCTCCATGAAAGGATGTTGTGGAGACAGGAAGGGAAGCAGGAAGTGCTCACTGTTGGAGGTACAGTCACCCCCACCTTCAGTGCCCTGGCTCCTCCTTCCTAGTCCCACTCTGTCCTCCCTCTTTTCTCTGGTCACCTAGACAGCCAGGGCCCGAGGCCCCCTTGGCAACTCAGAGTGCCTGCCCGTGTTTTCTTTTCCTCCCACAGCCCCATCAAACTCAGATCGCACCAGCTGCCTCTAGAGAATGACAATTCACAGTGAATATTAATGCCTGATAGCTTATTAACCACTCAGAACAAAGCGGGGCACAGCCTTAACAGCCCCCCCAAAAAATGACCAATGTGGAAAAGAGATGAAGAGATAAATTTTGTGCAAGGGAGAAAGGGCTGATGGTAGGTATTTCAGGGGCCGGTATCTAAAACAAACACCCTACTTTTAATTTTATTAATATTCACTCATTTATACATAGATATTCGATACATACATACATACTTGTATACATACACACACATACTCTGACAAAATGCAGCAAGGGACTTTTGCACGACACATAGAGTTGGAGTTTGTTTATTTTCTAAGCACCAAGGTAGAGGCCTGTAGGAGTGAAGAGCAAGGTCAGGCAGGGAAAGAGCTTCAAGGCGTGCATTAAGGACAGGTGCCAAGGGTGGCCTGGAAACCTTCCTGCAGCCGGTGAAGTGCATCTGAGCCTTGGGAGCAAGTACCAGGTTCAGCCCGGAATGGGTAGCTATTCACTCCCTGTGCCCAGTGGAGACCCCAGTAGGCGTGGCAGATCCAAAGGCTCTGGAGAACATTGCTATCCAGCTGGAAGAGAGAGGGCACCTGTGGAGAGGTGGCCTGGGACCCTGTCTTTCCTTGAGCAGGGGAGTGGGTGGGAGAAGCCTTAGTGCCCCGGGAAGTACCCTAACCCAAGTCCTGAGGCTGCTGCTCTCAGAGAGAGAGCAACTTGGTGATGCATCTGCCGCCATCGAAGTGCAGCCTGCAGTGGGGACAGTAAGGCAGCTGAGTGGGCTCCTCAAATTGCCTCTTAATCCTTGGCCCTGGCAATTGACTTTCTTTTTCTTTTTTAATGGGGACTCAAGGCCAAAAATACACACACACACACACACACACACACACACACTCAAAGGGAGGGTGGCAGGAGGAGTCGAACCCTAACGCTCATCTCAGACTTTAAAAATGCACGGGCTGTGCCTGGGGAAAATGTCAGTGCTTGGCTGAGAGCACGGGTGGCACTGGCAGGCAGGGAGAGGCAGAGAACAGGAACCGAATTTAGGGCTGACTGGAAGGTCGACAAGAAAGAAAAGCCAACGCATAACATATATACGTAGAAACAAGAAGCGCTTCTGAGCTTGGCTCTGGCACTTCTACAGCAGTCACAGTTGCCTCTGGGCATAAATAATTGTCCTCGCTGGATGTGACACACACACCAGGCTCCCTCCTACGCCCAGGCCTTGGTTGCAATGTTGATCTGCAGCCCCCACCGACAGCACCGCCACCTACGCACACAGGGCCTGTCCAGTCTCCCAAGCTTGCTCCTGTCTCCATCTGCTCACACACCTTCCTGTCAGACATTGCGGATCTTCCTTCCTCTAACCATTTCCTCTGCCCCAGAATTTTTGATAATTTGAGCCACGTCTGATTTAGTCTTTTGTCCTCATCAGCCCTTGTATTGTTTTCTAGAAGTTCAAGTAGATCTCGTTTCTCCCACTGGAAATGGTATGTCCTCCACGTTCAAGCATGGTGCCATTTGCTTCTCGTGCCTTTTCCCGGCCGCTATGGCACACGGTTAGGGACACAGCAGAAGGACACAGATGTGGGGGTTAACTCAATTTTGATCTCACATTACTGACTGTCCGTCAGGGATTTGCATGACCTGAGCCTGCAAAACACCCACGCAGCCTCCTCCTTTCCTCTCGTGAGCGAGTGTGCTTTTCCACGTACGGCAGAGGGGCCTTCTTTTCCACTTTGGTCAAATTGAAACCTCTTTGCCTGATGCCTAATCATATCCAGTGGCCCAGAGCTGTCATATTATATCAAAAGATGTCAAAAGCTTTATACTCAAAAAAACCACAGCACATTAGGGATTAGACCAGGAGAATTTAACTCGCTTAACTGCGATAAGTCTGGTTAGGGAGATTACAGCTGTTTACCCAAGAAGTAAATATCTCTGAGCTCTGACTGGGCCGGGAGGAAGGGAGGGCTTGTCTGGTAATTTTATCATCTTGCAGGAAGAAAAAGGAGAGGAGAAAAGGGAGAATAAAAGATGAGAGGTGATAATCTCTGAAGTCAAGATCACTCTTGTGTTACAGCACATGCCAGAAATAAAAGATAACCGCACTGGCAACCTCGCTGAGAGATGACCTGTTCGAACGGGAGGGCTGCCTGCCCACTGCTTCGTAGACAGGAGAGTCAAGGGGTGGCCTAGGGGGACATGGGGAGCTAATCATCCCAGGCAGAGACAAATGGGGCAGGGGAGGTTCCGGGAAGAAAGATGGGCAACAGAGAAAGGCTGTCTTGTCTCCTCTCTCCCCGAATATATAGATCTCCTCTGACTCCAATAATCTTATACCCAGAGCAACATTCTAAACCATTCAGTAGAGGCATTCTTAACTGTGGACAAGATGGCAGGATGGAGAGAGGAGCATATGGTCCAGACAGGAGACAGAGGAAGAGAGGCATGTGTTCTTTTGATTTACTTCAAAAATTAAAACATAAATTGCTCCTGTAATATAAATTGCAGCAACACTGATTCCAGTCCATCCACCCCATTTCACAGGACAGGAAAGGGAGGCCCAGAGAAAGAGTGACTTACCCAACATCACACAACTGGTTCCCAGCCAGCCAGGAAAAGAAACAGAATCATGGATATTAGTGTTCTGGGGCGACTATTCCTATTTCACCATGGGGCTCCCAGCATGCCAAAGACCGTCACTCCTGGACCCGGCCTGTGATTGTGTCTTCGGCATAATCCAGGGCCAGAGTCCTTCTCAGAAGGCAGGCAGCCCTGGCCAGGTGGCTCAGGTGGTTGGAGTATTGTCCCATACACCAAAAGGTTGTGGGTTCGATCCCCGGTCAGGGCATATACCTAGGTTGCAGGTTCAGTCCCCAGTCAGGTGTGTATGAGAGGCAACTGATCAATCTTTCTTTCTCTCTCTCTCTCTCTCTAACATATCCTCAAGTGAGGATTTTTTTACAGGAAGACAGAAATCTTTACTGGGAGATGCCATAATGTCATAGAAAATAATATGGGCTTCTCACACCAGAACTTGATTCATGGCTCCTCAGCTTACTAGCTGGATGACTTAGGAAACAACTTGACCTCTCTGAGCCTTTATGCCCTCATCTGTAAAATGGGGTCTCATGTGCCATGACCACCTCACACAGCTGTTGTGAAAACAAATGACATTATGTAACTAAAATGCTGGGTATTTAGAGGATACGCCATTGTCGTTCAGTTCTCCAGCGTTGTGTTTGGGTGCTTAAAACGAAAGAATATCAAACAGACCTGCTGAGGTCACTGAGCACTCATGTCACAGGTGAGAAAAGGGAGGGACAGCGTCAGGAGTCCCAGTGTAACACTCTGTCCCCATCACCATGCTGCATGGGATGGCAGTGGTGGCCGAGAGCCTGCTGCCCAGCTCTGAGCCTGCCTATCTGGACACTCTCCCTCACCCAACCACTTCAAGTTCATAGAAAAATCACAAAACTTGTGTGATTCCCTTCTAAATGTTTCAGAATGGTGGTGCTTTTTAGATTATCACAAGGGAGACCATTCTGGAGTCTTAACAACCTTAGAGATCCTATTCCAGGTGTCTGAAAGAAAGGGCAGGAGCAACTGAGCGAAAACTTTAGGTCAAATATAAGAGAAGTTTCCCTGATGATCCACAAGTGGAAAATAATATAGACCTGTATCTGTTTTTGTTTTGTTTTTTTTACTGCTATAACAAAATACCACAAATTTAATATTTTAAGTTAACACAAGTTTATTTTATGCTTCTGGAGGTTACAAGTCCAAAATGGTTCTCACAGGACTAGGATCAAGGTGTCAGCAGAACTTCCCGGAGCTGCCAGAGGGAAATCTGTTTCCCTGCCTTCCCAGTCTCTAGAGGCTGCCCACATTCCTTGGCTCATGGCCTCTTCCATTGGCAAAGCCAGCCACGGCCCATGAAGTCTTTCTCACATCACACCACTGACTCCAAGTACCGTGTCTCCTTCTTTCTCTCCTAAAGATCCATGTGATTACATTGGACCCATCCAGATAAGCAGCATAATCTCCCCACCCCAAGGTCAGCCCCATCTGCAACCTGACTTTCCCTTTGCCATGGAACACAGCCTACTCACAAGGTCCACATCATAGGATGTGGACATCTTGAGGGATTACTGTGCCTTCCACAACCCACAAACCTCTTCTCACCCCCCTCCCCAGCGGGTTAACAAAAGACATTTCTGGCTGATCCCAACACTTGTTTCTGCCTCAGATCCAGGCTCAGAATCCTTCTCAACACAATGCTTCTGGCGATCACCCTGAGTTCACTAGACTTGGCCCAGAAGCACAATCTACTCGCTAACCCTGACTACCAATGGTAAACTCTAGAACAAAGGCGGGTTGTCTATGCACTGCTGATATTTGCCAACCCTCTCAGAGTTTTGGTGCCGTCCCAGCAAGAGACAAAAATTAATGAACCACTGTTCTGCCACCCCGTGACCTCTAAGCAACTCCACTGGCTACGCGGGCCCCTCCCTGCCCTTTGTCTTAGACCTCCGCTGACAGACCCTTCCTGCCCCCCTGCTGGGGCACCTAGAGTTGAGTCAAGTTGCTGAAAGCCTCCGGGAGCCTCCATTTCATCTAGTCGACCCTAACATTCTGGTTTAGGCTATGTTAATTCTAGGATCTCTTAAAATTCTCATAGCAAACAGCTTGGGCTCTCACAGCATGGAGGGGTTCCAAAGGGAACAATGTGAACAGGGGGACTCCAAACAGGGGAGTCCAATCCACAGGGGGACTCACATCTGTGGGTCTGCAAACTGACCGAGGACACTGGGACGCTGGAGCAGGACGAGAGGAGCTGGCGGGTGGGGCCCATGACGGCCCTCCCAGGCCTAAGGCCTCTTTGTGCACACACCACATGAGTAACAGTGACTTAACTTCCACTGGCTCACTCAGGGTGTCAGCCTCCCCTTAATTACCTTCAATATTTCTAGAATTCCTAAGACAGTGCCTCACAGATGCTCAAAGACACACAGTCAGTTTTCTGGTCACTCACTGGTTTTTCCCTTAGCCAACTCCAGGGCCTCTACCAGGATGCTGGACACTGTCCCCTCTGCATGGTGCTGCTGTCCCTGCTGCCACAAAAGTGCTGGAGGCCCCCGAGGCCAGAGAGCTGCAGGGTTCCACAATGTGTAGAGGAGGGAGCCTGTCTTCCCATGGCATGTTTTTCTCTGAAGACAAGTCCCACAGCTGGTTCCCCAGGGACAGCCACGTGTTAGTTTAAACCATTCTTTCCATGTTTATGTATAGCCTTTTTGTTCCCCATAGATCTCCTAAAGGAGTCCAAGGCCAGCGGGGGGGTGGGGAAGGGCTGAGCTGTGAGCCAAACCCACTTGTGAGGTGGACACCAGGCCAGGCTCAGAATCACTCCCGCCCCGCCGCAAACAAAGCCCGGTCACCAGGTCAGCTGTTTGTGCCTGGTTCCTTCTTCCTCCAAGATGAGCTCCTTCCCAGGAGGCTCCACAGTCTGGCATGCAAATAGGCCCTGAGCAGGCCCACCCGGCAGGCAGTTCACCAGACCTGCTCAGACACGCCTGCCCAGGCCTGCAACTCCCTGCACACTTTGTGCGTGCCAACCTGCCACGTGGGAGAGGCACTGCGCTGATGCTTCCCAGCCTCAAGAAGACCTGGGAGTGAAAGCTACAAAGACATGGAATTTTTTGCCTCCTATGTTGAGCCAAAAACCTGATGGATCTGTCTGTAGGTATAATGAAATTTCTCAGGTGGTCGGGAGTGTCCTGTAACATGAACTGTTTAAGTCAAAAGCACCCTAACGGCGATGTCATTCAAAAGATGCCCCAAGTGTCAGACATCTCGCCCTGGAAATCTGCACATGTGTCGTGTTTCACTGCACAATGTTTGCGGGGAAATCACCTCCTGAGTTGCCCTAGAGAGACAGTCCCAGGCTTAGTGACCGGCTTCACTGCCCAGGGAGAATAACTACCCTGAGTTCCTCTCCAGTAGCTGGTTTTCTGGACTGAGACCCTCCTGTCCTGGCTGCAGATGGGAGAGTGTTGTACAGTAGTCAGGACCTTCCCCAGCTTGCAAGGGTATTGCCATGTGATCAGGTCCAAGGAAGACCCACTGGCTAACACCCCGCTTTTGGGGATCAAGTTTATCCAGGAGAAGAGATAGTTCAAGGAGTATATTGGTTACCCTCACATGTACTCGGGGCTGCATGAAGCAGAAATACATTCATACTCTCAGATCAGGGCAGTAAGAAATGAACGCTGGGTTGTAGTCAAAAGCCTTGAGATGGAGCTCTAGCCCCCTCACATGCAAACTATGGGATTTCAGACAAGTCATACACACTCCTTAAGCCTCCACCTCCTCAGATGTAAAATGGACTTCATAACAGGCCCATCATTGGGCCATTGTGATGAATTAAGGTAATTGTGTGAGGGTACATTGGAGGCTGTGTTAGTGTTCCCCAGCTGAGCTGCCCCGCGTGTCTCGTTCAGCTGTCTGCACCAGTGCCTGGATCCCTACCTGGTATGCTGTGCCAGTGTTCAATAAACACCCATTGAATGAACTTGTTGTTTCTCCCAAAGGCAATCCATAGTTAAAGGTTCTAAGGAAGATAAATCTGTCCTTAACTTAGGCAAGATCTATGTAACAGTCAGAGCAGTCCGCAGGCTGATTCCAAGGCAGAGAGCACTGCACCATGGAGGTGTTCAATCGCAGGAGGTCTGGCGGCTGTCAGAGGCTCTAGAATGAACTCTTCCCATAGAATGTGCAAAGTAGAGAACGGCAAAGCCACACTAAGGTGTAGATACTTCACTGACAAGCAACCTCTCTCAGCCGCTCAGAAAGCTGGCTAACACTCCAGCATCTCAGCAGGCACAAACACTAATCGCTGTATGCCGTGCACCTCTGGGGCACTTACAAATGAGTGCAAATGTGAAAGCTGCTCTGGCCAAGGGTTTATTGAAAACCATGTTCTCTCCCTGGGCCTCCAAATCCAATATGCTACAATGCGGTGACCCTTCACGTATGTATTTGCACCAGACAAGCACTGGATTCACTCATTCGTTCAACAGGCATTGATTGAGCACCTAATCAATGGGTGGAGAGGTGGGGGTGGTGGCTAAGTTGGGGATGACAGCAGAAGTAGAATACAGTGTGCATCCGAACAGATTTGTTTGGTCTTGGGACCATTTATATCTATCCGGGAGACAGACATTCATTAATAACCAAACAGATAAATGTAAAATTGCAAACTGATTATTGCTAGGAAAAGAAAGGAAAGGGGATGTTGAGGGGCCATAAAGTAGCCACAGCCAGAAAAGGCTCCTCTGAGGAAGTGGTGGAGACCTGGAGGCTGAGTCTGTGACGCAGGAACAGGACCTGCAAAGGCCAGAGGCAGGAATGTGACCAAGACAAGCCAGGAGCTGAGAGACGCCATGCACGACTGGGAACGCGGCGAGCACGTGGGCCAGAGGTGGCTGTTACGGATTTTGTCTCCTCTCCTAAATGCAAAACATAACCAGCGAAGGACCTTCAGAGAGGACTGATGAGATAATATTTTTGGCTTTAAAAAGATCCCCCCAAGAAGGAAAAGGAAGTACTCAGGAGAGGAAGCAGTTAAAAAGCTATTGGGTGGTTGGGGGGCTGGGGGTGCCTGCAGTGGTTGCTTGCCCAGAAGCGGGGTGACAGTACGGAGGTGCTAGCAAACATTGATTCTATCTGAGCTGCCGCACCCCCGCAGGAAAAGGTAAAAGAGTAAAGGGAAATCAACCCTATGTGCTCCAGGAAAATTATGAGAATAAATTTAAAGCAATCCTAAAGTCTTAGAGAGTCTGAAGACATATAATTAGAGTCGAAATATAGATCTGAAGCCCAGATCATTCATGTAGCCTCAAGCTACCACTTAAGAAAAAAGAATCAAAGGAGATACACCAATATGTTAACAGCAGTTATCTTGGATTAGGGCGCTTTTTCCTTCCATTTCTGTGTTTTTATTTTCTACCTTTCCTACTGTCATTTGTGTGTTTCTCCTATAGTTAGAAAAAAATGTGTGTATTAATTTAAAAAAGAATAATGCCATCTTCTCACTTTCTGGGTGTGTCTCCAGGAGAGATTTAATCTCCCTATTGTGATGGTTTCACTTCCTGTGGAATAAAGAAGGAGGGGCATTCAGAAATAGCAGTACCAGTTCTCACTCTCAGAAAGTTCCTGATCTTTACACCAAAACACACACCTGTTTTCATTGCTCTCTTCAATGGCCCTGGCAACACACACAGCTTTCTGTAGCTGACCCCTGGCATTGCTTTCCAGCAGTGCCCTTTCAGAGTGGCTCCGCTCGAGCCCCACCACCCCGGAAGCTGCTGGCCACACTGCCCACCGGCCCAGAGATGGACATGAACCATTTGGATTTTCTCTCCCAGGAACTGGTTATTGAGACAATGAGACAAAGTAGGGAAAGATAATGGTGCTTGAACAAAAATGTGGTCCTATAGCAGATGCACAACTGAGGCAAGCCAAAGCCTGAAGAAATGAAAACAAAGAATCTCCCCCAAGAAAACCCCTACAAGGAGAAGGAAGAGGGGCGGGCGGGGGCGGATCTGAGACTGCAGGGCTCTGAGGAAAGCAGAGGAAGCCACTTCGGTCCCGGCTGCCCAACTTACTCCTCGGATGGCCTATCTCTTCTAAGATGTCTGTTGAGATGGAGTGTTGTGTCCTTTCAACAAATCCCGTTTATTTAAATTTGTCTGAGGGCTTTCTAGTCCTTGTAACCAAAGAGCTTCAACTAAGAAATTCTCTTGTTTATTATCTACACTGCTGATTACCAACTCTCTGCCCAGGCTACCTAGGAAAGGCGAGGGACCTTCCATGGGGTTCCCTCCGACCAAAGGCCCACCACCCATCCAGGTCAGGATACGCTCCAACTCCAAGCTGGATACGGCACCTGCACTCTCCACAAGCTGAACAAACAAAGAGCAGGCTGCAGCCCCTCACCAGACCATCCTGCACAGCCATCCAGAAGCACCCTGTGCCCTGTGACCTCATGAACTCCCCCAAGGCCGAGATATGCCCCGTGGGGGAAAGCCCCGCAGGGGGCCCAAGGACCTAGCAGACACTGCCTCCAGCCAGAGGAGAGAGGGAGTTTGACAGCTCCAAGGTAAAGCCTCTTTTTATTAAGACAACACAGCAAACTTTTTTTAACCACAGCTGACATCACTCTAATAAATCACCATCATGTCTTGTGGGATAGAAAAAGCCAAAACACTGTCACATTTCATTTTGCTGGCTACTCGCGTCTCGAGAACAAACCATGTGTTTTTAATCAACAACACTTTGTTTTGCATTTCTCAGACCCCAGTACTCTTTAAATAGTTGCTTTTACCAGAGGGCTATTTTAAACCCAGGGCCAGCTTCTTTGCAGAGGACATTAAGAAACAGAACACCATGTTACCAGTTCGATAGGCCGAGCCGGAGCACTTTCTCTGCCGGGATGATAATGTATCACGAGGTTCTATCCGTCTGTTACAGAGGGGGCTTTCCTGTTCTCTCGTTGGGAACTTAATTAGATGTCTTCCCAGAAAGTTGGAGTTTTTTGGTTTCTCTGACAGGCAACCCGAATGGGTTATGGGAAAACGGCAAATTCCCAGCCAAAGGAAACAGAGAAAGTCACATCTGGGACTAGGATTCCAGAGGAGCGAAAGAGGAGGTGGCAGAGGAGGGGGTAGTTGGAGGGGAAAGGAGCAATAAAATAAGATTTCCGGAATGGCACATGTCAATTTCTGCATGCAAACAGGCCCCAGGCTTCTTGGAGGCAGATGTGCTCGGCAGGCCCGCTGAAGCTTGCCCGGGGCTCATCCTTTGGTTTTCTGGCAATGGCTGACACCTCAAGGCAAGAATAAGCTGTGCTCAGGAATCTTTCAGTGAAAGGGCTATTTACCAGATTGCCCAATACGTCAGGATCTCCACAGTGATTGGCAGCCGGGTTCACTTGATGTGACAGCTGTCTTCAACGACACCTGGCTTTACAAAAACAATAAAACGGGACTGGGAGAAGACCCTAACCCAAACCAGAGGAACACTACATACTGTTTGCTGAACGGTTAACTTAAGCCCAGTTGAACAGTCCAACCAAAAATGCAGGCGTGGCTACCATGTGGTTCTGGTGTCAACTACCACTCCTTAGCCGTATGGCAAACTTCTTGTCCTTGGACTAGTAAAATCCTCCAACACGGGTCAGGTCAAGGCTGTCTTCTTCCATTGCAGTCCTAACAGTTCATCCCTGCTGATCCAATCTGGCATGCCACACAGGTGGCCCCAGGCCATGGTATGTCATCTCATCCCTTCTTGGGTCTCAGCCACTAGTCTGAAGGCAGAGGACTCTCAGTTGTTCAAAGTTCACTCTTTCGTGCAGAGTCTTCATCAACTGTATACTCTGGTCACTCCTTTTTCTGTTTACTTTTCCATAAACTCATGAAATATGGTGTAAGCGTGATACAATACTACCCCATGGAAAACCCGCTCTGCCGATGTCCCCTGCGAGTGTGCCCGCCTGCCCAGACACCTGCAGCTGTGTCGGGAGGCGGCGGCTGTTTATATGCACGCCTGTCACTGGTGGGGAAAACACTTCTGGGCCGAGTGCTCTCTGGAAGACCCTCTCCCATTACTCAGAAGCCCCCTCTTCCATAGTCAGTTTCGTCTCCCTCCCGCAGATGCATTTCCTGGTTCATGAACCAGTGTTAGTAACTGTTTACTTGCAGCTTCCCTGGGATTTGCTATGTTTTCATACTCGCCTATGGGGATTTCATTCGGCCACGTGAGGGTCTGGGGGCTGATGGCTTACGAGTCAAGGTTAGGAATTACTTTTCCAGTTGAGTGTTACAAATAGGTATGGTATTTAAACTCTTGGCCTCGACCCTTAATGTTCTGTAGTAAATGTATTCATTCATTTGGTTGTCTTCACAGAATAAACCAGGAAACCGTGAAAGATGGTAAAGCATTGGAAACCATCCTCTGGCTGCTATTTATGTGGGCATTCGAGATTGGATTCAGAGGGAGGTGTGTGGGGTGGGGAGGAGTGTCGATGTCAGGCTGGCACCTGGCAGAAATGCCCCAAAGCAAGCCCTCAGCGTTGTCTTGCAGGTTTCTGCTGTGTTCGCCTCCCCAAGTCTCCCATCCCTGGCCGTGGCCGGTGTCCCGGGCTATAAGGATTGTGGTGTGGCCCATGCACAGGCACAGCCACACATATTAGCAGGGCACACCTTCCGCTGACCCACACTTACTGACTCAGAATCTGCATTTTATTAGGATTCCCCAACTGACTTGCATGAACATTAAATTTGAGAAGCTCTCGTGTGTCTTATCCCTGGCTACACATTAAAATCGTCTGGGAATTGATGCTGACTTTAATTCTAGACCAATAAAATCAGAGCTTCTAGAGGTGGGGCCCAGGCTTTAGAATTTTAACTATCCCTAGCAATTTCAATGTACAGCTGAGTTGAGACTACTGATGTATAAGAATAATCACTTCTTGAGCAACTCTTATGTACCAGCCATTGATTAGGAATATCACAGAGGCCTTCTTTATCCTCACCACAACCCTCAAGGGTAAACACTGCCCTTCCCACCTTAGCGACGGCTTGTCCCACATCCCATAGGTCTCGTCAGAGCCTGAGGTTCAGGCACCATGCATTTGGCCTGTCAATGGTAGCAATATTCCCACATCTGAGAACCACTGGCAAGCAGGGAAAAGCAGCCACGAGCTCCGGGAAGCCTGGGCTCAAGAAACGCAATGCTCCTCTCCCACAAGCAAGCAAAACAGGCTGAAGAGGGAAGCACACAGATCTGAGAGCGCTGCCACCACACAGCGGACACCGACAGGTCCAACTGGCCGTGCCCGCCCGGAAGGCCCAGGTGCAGCAGCCCCGCCACTCAGAGGGAGCTCCCAGCAGCCCCTGCCCAGTCGTACCCAGAAAAGCCAGGCCAGCAGGGTGAAGGATTTCGGCTGGATTTAATGGGGCATTTATAAACACAACATACTTATTAGTAAATAATAATTATAGGAGAGCAGGTGCCCCGGGGGAGGCAGGGAACATGGCATCCCACTTTCTTGTGCCCTCCGTGAGCAAACCCTGCTTGAAATTAAAACATCCCTGCTGTCAACACGAGTGTTGAAAGAGACCCGGGTTTCTGTAATCTGAGCAGTGATTCTAATACCTGCTGTTAATTGAAGTCTTCATCGTTTTCAGGGTGCTTTCACATCTACTAATTCATTTAATCCTCACAACAAGCCTCCGAGGCAAGTATATTTTTCCTTATCCCATTTTCTAGGTGAGCAAACTGAAGCTCCGGGGATATGAAGTGGGAGGCCCAAGGTCACACAGCTAGTCACTGAGTCACAGAGCTGGGTCTTGGGGTGCAAGGTAGTGTGCTACCCTACAGCTGCCTTCCAAACCGTGCTAATGCCACTCGGTCAAATCTCTGACCCCACCACAAAAATGTGTCCTCCTTCACTTCTGGAACTGCCTTTGCTGCTGGGCGACTAGAGCCTTTGGGGCCCTGACTCTGCGACCTGTGTACGAGCTGAATTCCAGGTGCTTCCCTCTCTGAGACTGGAGGCGGCTACGAGCAGGAGTTTGCCAACCCAAAAGGAGAGCAGGGGCAGGTAACACTTGGCGAGCTTACACACAACCACAGACTGACGGACACACACAGAGTATTTCAATAGCAGGACATTTTCAGGGTAATGTTTTAAGTCACCTCAAAATTCTGGGTGGAAGTTGGGAGTTAAAAAAATCAAATATGGCTACCGAGTTATAAACGTCATCCCCAACTTGCAGAAGATTAAGGCATCTGGGAACAAATTAGCCTGGTATAGACAGTGACTTACGGAGAAGTCTCATAGAGGAGTCGGAAAAGCCAACTACTTTAAATCCTGTAAAGTTTCTTAATCAAGTTACACTATTATTTGAAATTGGCAGAACACCAATGGAATTAGTCCAAAGACATAATATATGACTTTTTTCTGTTTTTCTTTTTTAAGGGCATTAGGGTTTTAGTTCCTTTTTTCCTTCTTCTTGAGGGTTTTTTTTTTTTTTTGGCAGTATGTCACTTTCTTTTCTCAAATCCATTTCCATCCAACATGCATAAAATAAAGCCAGTTCCAGGGAGCCTCCTCACACTCCTAGAGGAGCTCATTCCTCGCCTAAACTAGCCAGCCCTATAGCCATGAACAACCCAGTTTTGTATAAATGGCTCTCTCCTCAGCCTGGGTCCCCCTGGCAGTCCAGCTATTCTCCTGTAGAGCAGGGGGTTGGGGGAACCTCACCACAGAATCACCCTGCACAGTTACAGGTGAACCGTCCCCTTCAAAGGGCTCCATTCCACATTCCCTCTGCCCGCCTTCCTCCCTGGGGCTTTGTTCACAAGGCCCCACAACCCCAAGCCCCGCCTGCCCTCGGAATTTCCTCCTTACTGCCCAGATCTCTCAGCCTCTCCGAGGGCCGCCCCCTTCCTTCTCAGGGAGCCCGGGAGACCCTTCCAGGACCCGACTGACGGCGCACACTCCCACGGCTCCCCTCCCCGGACCCTGAGAAATCGGGACATCAAAGAACTCAGCAGCAGGGCCAGGTGTCCATCCTCCTCCACAGGCCACCATTAATCAAACCTCCTGACTCACACGCAGATCAAACCCGGCCCCCCACCAGCTGTTGGTTAAAGCTGGCCTTCGAGTTGCCCTCATTAAATTTCCTCTCCCTCTCTCATTCCCTGCTGACTGCTGTCCCGTGACCATCTATCTCTTTGCTCTTTCTCCTAGCGCTCCTCTTTCTCATCCTCTCTCCTTCCACCTGCCTATCAAATTCTGTTTTCCTCCAATTCCTTGCTTCACTCTGTCTCATCTCACCAACACATGCCCCCTTACCTCCCTGACACCCCTCCTCCTCTGTTCTCTGTGCAGCCCATTTGAAAATCCATGGTCCCCAGGCTCCCTGGCCTAGACACTCTCTCCTGGACCTTCCTGCTCAGCCTCCAAAGATTCCAAGAAGAAGTTGTCTTGGGTGTCTAGGCCGCGCTGCAGGGGTGTCAAAGAGCAGGTTTCCCCGGCCCTGAAGGCCAGGGAGGATTTCACCAATGCTGGGCTGAATTCTCACCTGGCCCTCTTTGCACAAGACACAGGCCTCTCCCGAACCACACACACACACACACACACACACACACACACACACGCACGCACATACCTTGTCTGGGCTATTCTTCTCTTCCTGTATGGAAAAGGAGGCTAAGACCTCCGAGGGGGCTTCTCCATGCAGCTGGGCATCGCTGGGCCCATCCACTCCTTAGTGCAGTTTGCAAGCCCCCACCAGAAGAACCCATCTTACCCACGACAGGGAACAGGAGGCACCATCTACAAGTGGGAAACCGGGCAGACAGCCTTGCTTTTCCTACCAGCTCTGCCCAGAATGAGGAAGGATGGGAACATTGGATCCCGACTTCTCCTCGGCTGATGTGTTAAGACTATTTATTCCAGTTGCCTAAAGTTTGTTTTCATACATTTTTTCCTACAACAAACACTGGCAAAAAAAAAAAGAAGAAGAAGAAGAAGTGAATACAGGCTGCAAAGTACTGCCCTCCTTCTCCATCTCACTATATATACATCTATGTATTTTTTAACTTGTTTTCCATTTCAGCGGTTCTTAAAGCGCCCAGGCGTGAGAAAACACAGATGGAGTGGAGCCGGCAGTGTTGTAGCTGTGCAGAGAGACATCGCACCACGTTCGAGATTTTTAGAAGTCTTGGAAGACCTCAGGATACAGAGAGGATTTTTAGGTTTGTTTTTCCCCCTTTCCTCCTTATATAGTTGGGATTATCTCCTCTGCTTCCTGTCTCAGTTCTATTTCTCTATGCCTAGCATCACCTGCTGCCACTGGGAACACAGGGTCTGTTGGCCTCGGTGGCGGCGGCGAAGTCGCTCTGACTGCCCCGGGTTTGACCCCCACTACCTGCCCATGTTTCCCCAGCTGTGGTGAGGTGGGGGGAGGTGCTGGGGGTGGGGGTAGGAAGCCATCCATCACCGGGCAGCAGCAGAGGCCTGAATGAGGCGAGAAGGGTCAGCACTGGCGCGCACTTGGGCAGGTTGAAGGGGCGGGGGCATTACAAATTGTTGAGATATCAGTGCTGGGCTTGATGGATGGTGCAGAAGGAGGGCAAGATGCTGGCACCAGGACCCAGCCTGTGCTCCAGCCCGCCACCCGCTTCCTCCCAGCCCACCCCCAGCAGTCCCTTTCTCCCAGCTTTCTTTTTCTTGCCTGCTCACAGCCCATCAGTCAAGCCGTGCCCCGAAGCTGACCTTTTGCAAAGAACAGCCAGCCTCAGAGAACGATTTCTTTCTGAGAAACCTCACCAAGGAATGTTATTAATGCTGGCAGGCCCAGCAGTCAATGGTGTGCCACCACAGCTTCCTGTCCCCTCCGTCTGCCTCCTCGGCCATGAGTTTTGTTAGCTTTGAGCAAGGAGAGAAAGGGCCATGTGTGACCAGATTTCTTTAGCAGTGTGCCTATTTCTCTCTGCCCCCCACCCACTTCTGCTGCAGGTAGGCCCCGCAGGTCTGGCCATCCCCTGTGGAGCTGTGGGGTGCTCGCCTCACTCTGAGAGTTGTCCGTCTTTGCCTCTGCTGTCTGGCCTCTTGAAGGCAGTGACAGGCGTTCCAGGAAGGGCACAGTGTTCTCCTCTGGGAGAAAAGTGAAAACCAACTGAAAAGTCCGGCTGGATTGGGGCGGAGACGTGTTCTGGGCTTAGGCAGAGGATGGACACAACATTGGCATTTTCTAGCTAGCAGGCGGACCTGTCCATCTCGGTGGGGTTCCCTGGAGACCACACAGGCTGCCAGCCACACCACAATAGAACGGAGAGTGGGGACTTGTTGGGGCAAATGGTGGTGGAAGATGTTTAATAGAATTAGGCCTCGAGTTAATGAATCACAACTGCAAGAAATCATGATAATCCAGCAGGCATTAGTGACAGATTAGCTTCAAAGCTGCCATAAAAGTGCCATAATGCTTACCTAACGGCATGATTAATTCTCCCAGAACATAATGGCCTTATGAGGGAACCAGGCACCAACAGAGGCTTGACAGAAAGCCACGCCGAGATCCGCAGGGCGCCGGGGCACCCCCACCCTGCCTGGACCGTGTAGCTTCCGCTCCGCCTGGAGGCAACGGCCGCCCCTGGATTGTGTGTGTGTAGATGGTGCGGCTGCTCCGCCTCACCCCAGCACCGTCTCTGGAGGGAAGCATGGAACAATTCCCTGGCGGGGGGGCCTCCAGTGCAATGCACCTCACCAGGTGGTTTTCTGGGGAGGCTGGGAAGTCCCACCACCCCAACCCCAAGATAGGCACCTCCTATAACCAGCACTGGTGCTGGAGGAGCCACATCTCAGTCCCTGGATCCAAGAATCCAGTGTGGAGAGGTCTGCAAAGAGTACTGAACTGTGCCCCTCACCCGAGATGGGCCCTGGGAAGTCACTTCGCCTCCCTGGGCTCAGGCGGTCAGCTCTGAGCCTGCATCCTTAACCACTAGACCACCTCCCCCTAATGGCACCTAAGTGTTATTAATCCCTAGTTTGTATTCCAGTCATAATGTAGGTCTCCTTATACGCATTATTTCATTTACTACCACAACAATGCCATGAGCTAGTTACCACTATTATCCACACCTTGTAGACAGGAAGACAGAGGCTTGCAGAGAGAAGGTAACTGGCCCACAGTCCGCGTGGCAGGGTGTGTAGCCAAGCAACACCCCCAGCTGCTCGCTTCTCTATCAGCCCTCTTGAGCCCTAATACCTAATAATTCAAGGTTAATGATTTAACCTCAAGGGAAAAGCACCTTCTGAGACACTGAACATCATCTTTTACCAGGAAGAGAAAGGCTCAGGTCTGCTTGGTTGCCTGCCCCACCCCTCCCCCCAACAAACCTCTAGCATCAGAAAAACTGTGAAGTGGGAGGCAGCTGATCTGGACTCCACATCCTCTGTTCACCTCGACTCTGCGGACTCTCCCCTGTGAGGGTGACACCTTGGGCATGGAACCACTCATGGTTTCTGTTTCAGCTTCTCTTTTCTACAGAGGGAGCCATAGTAACAACAACAACAACAATAATAATAATAGTAACAATAGCTTGCCCACCTGATGACAGGAGTGTGTTGACCCCTTAAGGCTCCGATCTCTACCTTTTCACAGTTCCAGCTGGAGCCTGGGTCACTGTCCAAAGCACACCTGCACACTCCGCTCCAGAGGCTCCCACCACAGTCTGCCCATCTTCCCATAAATATGGAGGCAATTAGCATGAAGCCCAGGTCTAAAGGGAATTCTTGGAGCCATGTTTATCTTCATAACGTTGAAGAAAATCCCCCAGGAGGCCTGAGTCACTACAGTGGCAGGCACACTGTTGCCGCTCTGATTAACTAGGGTTCCACGCGAAGCACACAGCCACGCCTCCAGCAGCCTTCCTCCCAGCCCACTCACTCGGGGTTCCCACCAATTGGGGCCCCCCCAGGCTGTGATTGCTATGCCTGCAAAAAAAGGGGGGGACTAGGTCCTCTCCTGCCAAAGCATGAACTGGCTTCAAACTTCCTCAAGGTCTATGCTCCTTTTAAATTCTAAAATTAAATATGTACTTTTGTAGGACACCATGGGAAAGGTCAGGAAGATCTGCTCAACGCTTTGTGGCCCTGAGTCCCAACAGGGACATCAGGCTTGAGGATGAGTGCTGCCAGCACAGGGTGGGTTTTCTGGAAGTGACTGCCTTCGTGTTGGCCCATGCACCTCTCATAGCTGGCTGGACCCTATCGCTTTAGTTATACAGTCATAAAATTTCAGGGTTGCAAGAGACCTCAATGATTGTGTCCCCCCATCTATCCATATCTGCTATTGACTCCTCTTACGTCAAATATATAGTTCTTATTTCAGCATGCTGCGCTCAGTGAAAGCTCAATAAATATTTATTGATGGTATTGCCCATGATGAATTAATAGCCAAAGCTATAAAATTAAAGTTTCACACAAGCAGAGACCCTGGTGAGAAAGAAACTGCTACATAAAGTTTGAAATTTTTCACAGTGACAAGCAGTTCCACACACACAAACACACACACACCTTGTGGCAGACAGAAAACCGCAGTTCCTTGTCTCGCCTACCTGGAGAATCACACTGGAAACAGGAAGTGTCCTTATTTGTAGAATATTCATGCCTTTGTGGAGGGCGTGTTTCACGTCTCAGAGGCCTCTTGGTCCAGCCTATTGGGGTGCACCTGGCTCTGGCCCCAGAGTCTCTCTCTGTCTCTTTGCCAGAACCAAGGGCCGATGCAACTCCTGAGAAACAAAACGGCACTGCTGAGCTTTATCGGGTGTCCCGGATGAGCTAAAGTAAGTGCAGTAACATATACAATTCGAAGGGTGCTCAAACTTTTAGGAAAAAGATCTACAGCAGGACAGGTGGCTTAAATGGGAATTTTTAACAAGATAGTGTGTCCCTAGAAGGAAATGCTAGGGTGTGTCACCTTTGAGGCCTAATGGGTAGAGACCTGACATCACCAGCCAATCAGATCCTGCATCCCTCAACCCAACCCCCACATTTTTACATGCAGGAACACACTAACTATAGGTGTACAGTCCTCCCGGGGTTCCGTCTGAGAACCAGCTGACAGAGCCTTTTCTGTCACCTGGACTAGATCCCTTCTAACTGCAGTACAGGGGCACCAGAGCTCACTGTCAACCCCCTTAGTCTCCCTCTCTTTTGACTCTGAAAGCAAGTTTGGGAGACCCACAAAATCTGGGGGCAAAGACAAGGACCTTCTCAAATAGAGCCACCGAGTTGCCGGGAGGTCAGTCCGAAAACAGCCCTGCTATTCCTGAAACCAAACAAGAGAGAACTATTTACAAGCTGGTAAGGTGCGTGGGCTAAAGTAAATCTCATCCAGGCTGAAAGTAGAAAAGCAGAGAAGGTCTTGAAAAAATGAAATGAGAGTTTGTTCTAAACCTATAAAGTGAGATCGTATATGTAACTAACTCCCTCTGAGCCCTGTCTATACCCTGAGATTCTCTCACGCTGAAGAAAGCTAGTTCTACTGCAGTATGTGGCAAGACATGAGGCTGGGACAGAGCAGGAGGGGTAGAAGGCAAAGGCTTTGAAAACCAAAGATGAGACTCAAGAGGACTGCTCCACCCCACCCTTTCTCCACTTTAACCCTTTGGGCAATGTAGCAAAAGGCCTCCCAAGAGAGCTGTGAAGGGAGACAGGCTGGGAGATGCAGCGCAGACCTACCCAGGGCTGCCCTGCCTCTTCTGGGCCTCCCCTGGCCTCCATGCTGTTCTCCCTCCTCCAGCTGCTGTTCCTTGTGTTGTCCCTGGGAGCCCCCTGTTTGGACACCATGCTGATGGTTCACCAGGCAACCTGGGAGAAGACAAAGAGAGAGGGAACCTATCGATGACCAGCATTTAGTGGGCATCATCTTGTGCCAGGCACTCTGCTAGGTAGAGTCCTCCCACGGGAAGATCACAATAGGTTCATGGACAGAAAGAATACCCACAGTCCAGCTGGCAAGGCTCGCTGGCCTCTGCCCAGCACAGGCCTGTCTGCCCTGGCTGCTGAATGCTGTCTCATGATTCTGCTCTACTTTTTGGTGTTTGTTCCTGCCCAGATGGGGTGTCTGAATCTTGCCATGGCCAATGTTTTCGGCAAAAAGGGACCTGGTACACTTTTATAGGAACCCAGTGGTTCCCTGGGGCCAGATTCTAATGCTGTCCAGATGCAGGAAAACAGAAGGGCCATTCAAAAACAACCGAAAAACCAATACGCTTTGAAAGCAGTCTGTTAGCACTTGTCGTAAGCACAATAAACAAAACAATGAAACCATCAGAAAGTACCGTGAGACAGTCAGGCTTTAGGAACTTGGCTTTGATGACTTAGAAAAGCAAAGAAAGGGGGTAGAACCAGTTCCCTCTTGGGCTGAGCCTTGTTTGTTCTGCTTATCTGAAGTCAGAGCTACAATCCCCATCATGATGAAAGGACCTAGAAGTTTCTCCTTTGCAACAGACCCCTGGGCAGATTGGCGCAGCCTTCCACAAGCGGTCAGTGGCTGCACATGGCCCATAAAACACCCATTTTGTATAACACCCCTCTCATCTGTTGAAAGACCCTCGTTCCGTCTGAGTTAGCTCAACAAACAAGTGAGCTCAACCAACAAGGTCATTTGCTGGGGTTCTTACCTGGGTGGGCTGGAGGAAATAAGACCTGGGCAGGTGGGGACAGAGTTGCAATCATTCCCTCCTCAACAGTCAGACACCCTAACCCCAAGGGAGTCAGAGCGAGGGCCAAGGGTCTGTTGGTCCTGCATTTTGGAGCAAGAGGCTGAGAGAGAAATGTCAACCACCCCCCTGGCGCGCATCAGCCTTCCAATTTGAGTTGTGGAGCGCAGACTGGGGCTTTCCCTGGGTGAAATGAGGCCGCCTGCTGACCAGTCACTCAAGGTTGTTTCCCACTGTCTCCACGGCTCAGGCTCTGCTAAATCCCTTCAGTGGGTGCTGGCCAACTCATCTATCACATTACCTGCCAGTGACTTAAGTGAGCTAGTTCATGTGGGTGCAGTCTTGCATTTTGACTCTTAGTCAAGAAAAATAGGGGATTAACCAGCAGGAGTGGGGGAAATCTGACGTGGCTGTCTACTGTGAGAGATGGGGCTCTAGACACAACTGACACCTGATGGCAAGAGTGAGAACCTGGGAGGCCCAAGGGGCAGGCTCTGGCCCCCTGCTCAGCTGTGTGACCCTGAGCCCGTCTCTTGCCTGCCCCCCTCCTGGTACATATACCCAGCCGGCCAGTCTGCTAAGCCCTATGGGCAGATGAATCAGAAGACTCAATTCCATTCTCCCCTCCTAACTGGGAAAGAAAAAGAAAAAAAAAACACGCAGATGTCAGAACAAAGGAACCAAACATACACAGAGCAGGAACTCTCCTGTTTCTGCTCCAGGCCCAAAGACTGAAGTCTATTCTGCCACAATCCTCCTCCTTCCGTGGCAAAATGCCCGCGCTGTCTGCAGGTTTATTCTGAACCCGGCTGTTTCTCTGGAACAGAGAACAGTTCCACAACAATCTGTAAAAACTCACTGAACACCTTCGGTGTGCCCAAGCACTCCCTCTAACTACTTCAAACATCTTAACACGTGGGAATAATCTTGGAACCAAAGCCTCCACTTCTCCAGATGCCTCTAAACCTGTCATGGCTACAGCCCTTGCACCGCGGGCCTGCCCTCTGAAGTCCCTAAGGCCTCCTAGCCCCGTGGGGGCCAAAACAGCAAGAGCCAGGAGGCTGAGGTTCAAATGTCTTCAGAGTAGTCACCTTCCCTTTGATCAGCCTCCTGTGGCGTAGAGGAAAGGACATGGAGCTGCGGAGTCCGAGAAACCTGTGATTCAAGTCCCATCTTTAGCACATGCCGGCTGCCAGCCTCAGAGCAGTGACAGCTAATTCATACGACTGTTGTAAGGACTAGAAGAGATCATGCTGAGCAAAGACCAATGCACTGCTTGGCACAGAGTGTGTGCAACAACTATTAGCTGCCTTACTCTCATCTCCTCCCACACACAGCTGTCAATCAATCAATCAACAAGTATTTGTTGGAAGCCAATTAAGTGCCCATCACAATGGGAGTTCAAAGGATACCCATAAATAAGCCAAGGTCACTGCCTTAGGGGAGCTCCCAGGATGATGGAGAAGATGAGCCGATCATTTCAACAGACACAGAAACTGCTTCAATACAGAAATACAGGATAGATTTATTATAGCGAGGCAGGCTAAGCATCATCCTGCTTGGTACTACTACTTACTGGAGGGATGATCTTGGACCAATCACTGAACCTCTCTAAGCCTTGGTCTTCTCATCTTTAAAATGAGGAAAATAACACATATCTCTTAGGGCTGTTGGGAGGGTTAAATCAAATTAAATATGCCCCTTATCAGCTGTGCAATCTCATGTGAAATGTGGATAGTAATTTGACCTGACTCATAGGGATGCTATGAGTATTCAATTCAACACATGCAAAGCATTTGAAATCGTGTTATATAATTATTCACCATCAATGCCCTATAGAATATAAATTCCCTGAAGGGAGAATTTTGGTACGTTTTATGCACTGATGCAAAAAACAATAGAACAAAGCCTGGTACACACCACACAGATAGTAGTTGGTTGAATGAGTCATTGAATGGGACAGCAGAACAAGGCAGAGAGGCAAATTCCATTCCAAGAAGGCTTCCTGGAAGAGGTGATGCAGAAGGATGCGTGGGAGTTAACCATGCTGAGAAGGTGGGGAAGGGCATGCCTGCCGAGGAACTACCGTAGGAGGGGCACCAGCCGGGAAAGATCATGCTATAAACAGGAAACCTCAAGCAATCTGGCATTTGTAATAAAAAACACAAACCAGGAAGAGGCAGGACATAGAGGTTGTCTCCCAGATCTTTCTGTGACAGTGGGACCAAACAAACCCGGGAAACTATCCCCAAGAGCAATGTGAGCATTTGAAAAAGACACCTGTCAGACTCCCAAGGCCTCCAAGTCACTGGACTGATCCAGGAGAACCCCAAAAACAGCATATCCCGTGAGCCCTCTGCCTCTAGGGAAAGTCATCACATGGGACCCTAACCCATCTGTCTGCAAGATTTCTAGCCCACTTGGAGGAGCAGGCGACCATGCCTGTGAACTCTGACCCCATCAATCCCAGCAGGGCCTGGGGAAGCATTTACATCTTCAAAGGTCCTGGTAAATGTTAGCCAACAGCCTCCCCGCAACCCCGACCCTCATCTCTTCCCCTCTGGGCCACCAGGGGTCAGGGACCAGGGTCACACCTGGTCAGGCCTAGCCCAGGCCCAGATCAGCGGCATCTCTTCCACAGAGCCGCCCTGCTCAATGGCCCCTGCCCCCTGCTTTGCCTTCCTTCCACACATGCATACTAGTGCTCAAAGCTAGGGAAGGTGCAGAGCCAACAAAGGGGGGACGCCTACAAGCAAGGCCTAGGACACCTTCCAAGGGGCGTTTAGACAAAGGACGGCTCAGGTCAGCCATGGGTTCTGGATTTAGGGGAGAGGGCAGGACAGGCCACTAGACCAGAGTCAGCCCCACTGACTGCGTGATCAAGCAGGTTTCAATGACCTCTCCCTGACCTCAGGAAGCTCCAGTTGTCCCTCTGATCTCCTGGAGGCAAGGCCGAGAGGCCTGTTAACTTTTACCAGACTCCTTTGACATGGAGTGCTAATAAGAACCTGGGGGGGAAGGTTCATTCAAGTGTCAGGGCCTCAGCACAGCCCTCCACAGCCTCATGTTCTGCACCCTGCTCTGCCACTGCGGCCAAACACAGCCCCTTTGCCCACTGCAGGGGGTGAGAGGAACAGGGCTTGGGGCCCAGGCCCTGGGGGATCTGCCTCCACACTGGCCGCTGCCTGGGGTTCCGGCTCAGACTTCACTCTCCCCTGCCAGTGGCTCTTGCATATTATGGCTTCAGCTCATAGCCAAGAGCAGGCACTGCCCTGGCCATCTTACAGATGAGCATGGAAGACTATCCCCAAATTATCAGGGCCTTGCCATGGCAGAGAGAGGCCTGGAACCCAGGGATGGGAGATCTATTGAGCTATAGGCTCCTTTGGGGACAGTCACCTAGCCAGAGCTGACAAAATGGGCAGGAAGGAAGGCCCATGGCACTCAGACCGAGCCTCCCGACCTTCCCTTCCCTTCCCTGCTCCAGCTAGGTTCCCCACAGCTCCTGTCTGAAGAGGGGGCAGGCACAGGCAGCTAAGCAGAATAAGGGGCAGAGACCGGACTGTCCTCTCAGCTCTACAGTAAGGAGCTGTGTGGCTTGAGAAAAACGCTTACCCTGTCTGTGCCTCTATTTCCCCACTTGTAAAACAGAGCGGGGAGGAGGTCTCTAAGCCCCCTTCTAGTTCTGCTTTTTCTCACTTTGAGTTTTCACTGCCCCCAGTTTCTTCTAACCCCATCCTCCTCAGAAACCCTGTGGGTTTTACACAGGCTTCACAGCCAGAGGGGTTCATCTAGCCTAATCCTTTTATTTAAAAAATGAGATAGCTGGAATCCAGACTGATGGATTACCTGCGTGGCCTTGAGTCAGATGCCTAAAGGCAGAGCTCGGCCTGGAACTCAGGTCCCCAGTCCTTTGTTCTTTATGCTGTGCAAGTTCTGAGCTCCAAATTCCTTGCCAGGAGCCCCACCTCAAAGGGAATGGACCGAATTCAAGTTCTACCTGCCCTCAGCCTGCCCACCCTTACTGCCCCCTGACAGCTGCCTCGCTCCATGGTCAGACTCCCTCTCTCTCCCCAGCAAACCCCAGGACCGGTCTCACCCGCAGTCTCTGCTCACGATGGCCCTCGTCCCACATCTCACCCAAGTCTCCTGTCTCCCCAGAGCTTCCTGCCCATGCGGCACTGCCCTTACTATTATATATTAGGCTTCTTATATCATATATATTTCTCCCAATTGTAAGTCTCTGTGAATATAAATATCTTAGTAACTTCTAGAACTGTGGTGATGTGGCATGCAAAACTAGATTGATAGATATATAATAAACCTCTTCTTGGAGTGACTCAACATCAGGATAACCTAGCTTGCTACCAGAATGCTGTTTATTAGCACAGTTCCAGGACCCAGGAAGAGCACATTTTCTATAAACCATTGTATCCCCCAAACCATGAAGATGCCCCTTAAAATTCTAAAAGCTCCTTCCCATCTCCTGCCACCAGCAGAATTCCTTAAATTCTATTGGTTCACCCACTCTGTTCCATGCCCAACCCAGCCCCCTCCTGCTCACCCTTACAGACAAAAGGCTTCTGGGTGATTGATGGTGACAGTGACCTGCCACTGACCCTTTCAGCCTGGGCCTGCTGCTGCCCATGAGGCACTGAGCAGCTCCCATGGCTCTTTGAAATGCAGGGCCCACCTGATGGGGCTGCTGGTCTTCTTCTCTTGGTGCAGTGGAATCTTTGATAGGGACCCTACTGGGTTTTCTCCAAGGTCTGGGCCCTGGAAAAACTACCTAAAACAGCCTGCCCACCAGATTGTCTTTGTGGGTCCAGGGCAGGAAGCGAGAAAGACCTGGGTTCAAATCCTAACTGCAACTTTCAAGCTTTGTGCTCTTTCAGACTCTGAACCTCAGGTTCCTTATTGTAAAGAAGGAAGACAAGGCATGTCCCAAGGAGTTACTGGACAAACTATATTAGATAACATAGAAAGCTTTTGGCACCACGCTGGCACGTTGTAATCACTCAAAAAATAGTAGCCATGGTGAGGAGGCAGAAGGTTGTACTTCAGGAGACAACTGAGGACCAGCTTTGACTCTGTTTTGTCCTCCTTCTTCCCCTTATAAGCACTCCTTGATCTCCCTCCCAAGAATGGTGACGTCTCGGGCATCTGTTTTCTCACTCACATACACACACGCACACACATGTGCAAGCTACTTCTTGTCCACAGCTTTTCATTTCACTTCCTCCCACCCCAGAACTCCTTTACCTGCTATTTGGGACAATCCAACCCCCTGAAACATCTCCTCCTTGCTCCCTCATCATTGGTCATTCGGGTATTTGATGGGGCTCATGTCCTCCAAAGCTGAGCTGCCAAGACTCGCTGTCCATACAAAAGAATCTGTTTTCACTGAACCACTGAGCATCTTTCATGTCAGCCTTTTATTTATTCATTGTCTTGACTTATTTGCCTAGTTCTCCAGAAAATATTTTGTTGGTTGACTTTCTGTAAACAAATTTGGGTGCCCATCTAAAGGATATCAAGCCACCCGGACTCTGAGTTAAGCCGTGGCTCAGACCAGGCACCACTGAACACGCAGCAGACCCAGAGAAGGCCCTCTTGGGCATCTCCTCTGCAACGGGACACACATTTCAGCGCAACAGGGCCTGTGAAGACCAGTTATCCCGAAAGGTTACTGGGTAGAGAGGTCTGAAGCAGATGAAACCCGCAGTGCCAATGAAGGCCTCGGTGCCACTGGGGGCGGAGGGAGCACGAGGAAGAGAACCCGAAATACCGCACCTGTCCCCTGAGGCTGCGCACAGGGTGTGAAACTTGAAGGTGTTTACAGGTGACCGGAAAGGAGGTGCGGCTTACATTCTTCTCTCACTCTCCCGCAGCCTCACTCCTGGGCACGCTGGTAACATCCCAAAACGGACTTCCTATGCACTCCTAACTGTAAAGGAATGTGGTGGGCAGATGAGAGCCCAGGAAAGAGAAAACCATGAGGCTGGAATAAGATAATGCTGTTTAAAGAATGTCAGTAAACACCTCTGAAAAACAGCCTGCCCTGGAAAGGCCATGGTGAGGGAAGAGATTGTTTCCAGGCCTCCATTCCAGGAAGCTCATGGGACAGAGAGATTTCCCTGAAAGAACCCACGGATGCGAATGTACCTCCTTCCTCCGTCCTTGTATACCAGGCTGCTCAGAGCAGCGGCCATGGGGGCGTGCCTGGGAGAGGGGTGTCTTGAGGGTGAAGAGTTTTAACAGCTGAAATATAGAGACGAGCGTCAGAAGGACGCATCTATTCTCCCTTGACCAAAATGAACTGAGGGAGAAGGAAGAAAGGAGATGGGGGGGCGGGGGGCTTTCCAAGTCAACTGAGTCTCTGAGTTAAATTACAGGGGCCTGGGAGGGGTGATTAACAACCCTCATGGTTTTCTGCTTCACAGCCATTACTCACCCCAAACCTGGGGCTTCTCGGTTACATAGCCCGGCGCAGGCCGACCATTTTTTCCATTGACTGAAAACACATTCTGACTGAAAACAAACTTTGGATCCCCGAGGCTTGGCAGACCCTGGGTCCTTCTCCATATTTAATCAACGGGAAGCTAAACACTTTCAATCTGTGATGGCTCATTTGGACGGGGTCTCAGGGCTTTAGCTTGGTGCCAGATATAATAACTCTCCTCTCTCTTTTCTAAGGCCTATTTTATAATTTTGCTGTTTTTCAATGTCAAGCCCATCTTTTGAAGAATTTTTATTGGATTTCCTGCTAGACTTCAACGAGGATTTTTCTTGCTTTGGCAGAAATATCAAGCAGAACAGGGGAAAAACTCAATCATCATCTTGGAAAGTCATGACGGTGTGTTGGGAGGGGTTCGGGGGAGTCCTTTGTCTGTTTGCACACAAATAGGTTTCTAGAAGGCTGGAGGCCCAGTTGCCAGCTTTGGGGGGCCCTCTGACTTCTGATTCATGTTGAGAAAATTGACAGGCATGGATGTGGCAAGAGAAGGGAAGCAGGGACAGGAGAAGGGGGAGAAAGGCATGAGAGTGCGAGAGAGGCTAAGCGTGGGTCTGGGGCACAAAGCCTGGCACCGCCTTACTCGTCCATTCGAGCCCGTTCAAAGAGCTGCTGGGACCCTGAGGAACAGGAGACTGCGCCCACTCAAGGGCAGCAGACAGACTCAACCCACAACACGGCCCCCCGGAGCTGCTAAACCCCACGAATGGGCAGGAAGGCCCATCCCAGAGGCCTCTGTTTTACCCGCTGCAGCCATCCTCTCTGCGCCTGCTCCAGGCAACATGCAGAAATTTGGTTTTTCTTCACAGAAATTATTCCCCAGAGGAAGTAGCTTGCCAGTGAGTGACAGCTTTTGTTTGCTCATGTTTTCCTCTCCTCTCAGAGTCAACTTCCAGAAGATACTGGGATGCTCCCTCTTACTTCTGAACTTTCTTTTCTTTTAATTTTTTCTTTGGAGGGAGGAGCTAGGGTTGGGGGTGGTTTCTACAGAATATCACTCAGAGAAAAGAAGTAGTTCTTAGTCCAGTAGTAAAAGAGGGGGGAGAAAAAACCTTTTGATACTCTCTTTTTATGTTTTGTTTCGTGTTTTCATTTTGACTTTTTTATGTGAAGATGTTACATAACCACCCTTCACACCTGCCACTATTAGCTTCACCATTTACAGACCATTTCCACGTGTCTCGTCATTTTATTCCCACAACAACCCTTTGAGAGACACAGGGCGGGTGTGGCCACGTTAGAGGAGTGCAAGCGAGACTCATGCAGGCCATGTGACTTGCCCAAGTCTTCTGGGCAGTGAGTGGCCAAACCAAGGTGTGAACTAAGCTGAGCACTTTTCCATACTCCACCACACAATGTGTATGCTGTAGGGGGGCTCCCTGGTCCCCTTTCACAAGATATATCCCTATGCTGGGCAGAGCTCCCCAGTGTAAATTCCCGCAACGGAATACACTAAGAGACCAGACTACAAGGCGAGCCTTCCAGGGTGCCTAAGCCAGTCCTGATTCCTTCCATTACCAGTAGGAAAAAGGACAAAAAAAGATCAGGTCAAACGTAGTTATGAAACACCCATTCAATGCTGAGCACTGGGCTAGAACATTGTGGGAGTCAGTAGGAGGAAAAGATATTGTCCCTGCTTTGGAGGAGTAGACAGCCCAGACGAGAGGATAAGACAAACAGGCATAAAATGTCGGTCTGTTATAACTGCAGAGGACCTTAGAACCCATCCATCCAAACCCCTCACTTACCAGTGAGGAGATGGAACCGTTCAGAGAAATGGCAAAATCGATGCAGGCAACAGGAAACTACGTTTACTTACATGGTAACGAGGTGGTCAGAAAAAGGAGAGTGGTGAGGGACTTGTTCTAGGGGAAAACACAACTTGATCTCCACCTTGGAGCATGTGTAGAGCGGGATGGATGAACAGGAATCACAAAAAGCAAAAGGGAGAAGACAAGCCTGGTCTGATGTGTTTCCAGAACCCTGAGGGGCCAGAGTATAGAGATTAGGAGAAAGGGGAGGAGTCAAGGCTGAAAACTGGGCTGGGGCCAGATCACAGAGGGTCTTAAGCCATCAGGAGAAGGGTGCGCTCCTCAGTGAGAAGTCACATGGAGGTCAGGGTTGACCAGTGAAGCTCAAGTCCTGTTATTTCCTGAACTCCATACCCTCACCCAACAACCCATCCAAATTTGCCCCTTAGATGGCTGAAGGCAGACCAAGGTCCCAATTGGGCCATATTTTGAGTCTGGAGAGGCTGGTAACCGGTGTAGCATTTACCTGCTATTCAAGTCACTCTGCCTTCCCATCAACCCACCTGTCCCTGCAGTCACCGCTTCAGTGGTGCCTGGGAGTTCTGCCACTCTCAGCCCCTTGTCCACAATTATCCAGTAGGTCTCAAGCAAGGGCTGGTATGCATAAGCTGAAAAAGCAAAGAATGAAGAAGCAAGGGAGGGGGAGGCTGTCTCAGGGTAGTAATGGGTCATATCTGAGGACAGGGAAGTACAGAGAGAACCTCTCTCCCCAAGACATCATGGAAACTCCAGGGAAATTGATATCAGGAGCAGATTTTCTCCAGCCCTTGGGGAACCTAAGGGCATGAAAGCTGGAAAGGAAACTGCCTCTAAGTCCCTGCCTTCCTGCTGCACCCCTGTGGCTTGAGCATCTCCATCCACCTTTGCTCCTTTTTATATTCCAACTTCTGCCTCACTTTACCCATTTTAACTTAAAAAGCAAGAATGCCTGCCCTCTTCCTTCTTTAGAGAAACTGAGATGAGGACAAGTCAGAAGGTAAAGACCCACAATGCTTCGAGGGAAAGGTGTGGCTACTGGTGCAGCTAAAACTAATAATGGCCACAATAATGTCATTGTTACTCTGCCTCCAAAAACAAAGCCTGTCTACCCTCATGAACAGCCCTTTGTTCTTCCAGCAGCTCCCTCTGAAGGGGACACACGTCCTCCTGACAGTTCTGTCAGCATCTTCCTCTCCTAAAGTAACGCCCCTCCTACTCCAAAAGTCAGGGCCCAAAATCTTAAAGCTCCAAATCTTCTTCTTGTCTGATTTCCCTGAGAGAAGAGGGACCAGCGCATCTACCCTCATTTCACACTCAAAGGCACCAGGATGAAGCTCGCCCACCCTACCGGGCAGCCCGCCTTCCCCATGGAGACCTTTCTCCACGCGTTCATCAGTTCTGGTCCACCCTAGGAAATTCAAACACCATAATCCAGGCCTCACCCTTGATTATGAACAATCAACTCTTTCAAGTTTTCTTCAGACCAGGCCATTTCCAACATGATCCCCAACAGCCCCAAACCACATACCGCTCCCCAGGAAGGAGGCATTCCAGTAGGTCTGTACCTGGCCTGGTCTGAGGCTGAGAGCCCGGGATCCTTGCCTCTCTCTACCTTTCCTGCTCTGACCTGCTCTTCATTCACCTCAAGGTTGTCACCAACCTCCCAGAGCTGTTCCCCTCCCTCATCTTTTGCTGTTTTTCTTTGTTCCTTCCCCCAGCCCCCATCGTCATTCCCCTCCTGTGCCGTTTGAGGTTAAGAAGAATCTACGGTATTCCATAAATTACTTGGCAAGAGTGGATGACAAAAACAAAATGTAATTCGGATTAAAGTCACCCTCCAGCTGAAACGATAGTTTATTAAATAAATGGTGAAGCTGCCAATCAAGCTGGCTGGCAACTGGGTCCCTTATATTAATCTTTCTTGGGGTGATTTAGGACCCACCTGGGTGCTCTGCGAAGATTCTCCCATCATTTCCTTCCCATCTCTCTGGATCAGGCGGCTGGGCTTGGCGCAGTTGACAAATTCCCCAAGTAATCCCTCAAAAGATTGGAGAAATGCTCTGAATGCTCCATTAAATTTATTTTCCATGCTTTAAGAGACCCAAAACTATGTCCAATAAATAAGTGTTCCCTGTGATTTACTGAAATGCTCCTCTGATTTAAAGTTATAGGGGGGAAAATATGGAGCCCCTGGGAGCCCAGGACCAGCCTTGCAAGTGAGACCAGATGTGAGATTTCTGCCCAGGGAGGGGGGAGGAGGGGAAAAAACAGCCCAACCGGTGGAGGTTTGCAAGTGACAATGTCTGAACCCCGGTTCTCGGCTTTAACATAAAAGGTCCCCAGTTGAGCGTTCTTTCTCACAAAATTTATTGTGGTTGTAGTTAGAAAGGGAACCATCAAAAGAGTAATTCTGGCCCTTGTTTTGCAGAGCTCTTTTGATAAATATGATACTTAGAAATATGCCTCCCACTAGACAGAAAAGCCATATAGTTAAAATGAAGTAATCTGTCAGTAAACTCGCTAGAATCAAAGCCAAAATGAAACCTGTAAAAGGAGAAGGGAAAAAATGCCACTTAGAAATGCTTGAGTCAAGAAAGGGAGAATGTGGAGATTAAGAATTGTTCTTTATTCAGATATTTTTATCTGCAGAGTTAAAAACGGAGATTTATTTTTAAAGGGGTCTATTTATGTTCCAATCTCCAACAGATGGGCCTGTGTTCCTGCCTCTTTCGTGCAGTCCCGGATCAGCAAAAACAGCTTCTCTTGTGAACTGAAACTTACCCAAACGAAGGAGGAATCAAAACTTTTGGAAGCAAATGTCACCTTTGGAGCCACTTGGTAAATATTGGATCTGTTTACTACAGAGGCCCAGATGTGCCAAGAAGCAAACAGGAAGGAGAGGAAACAGCCAATGTTAAGGCTAAACTGGATATGAATGTATGTTATACACAAAGCGTGTGCGTGCATGCATTCACGTGCATGCGTGTGCTGATTCCCAAAGAGCGGGAAAGTCTAGGCTAAGACATGTCCCAGTGGGCTTTCATACAGGGGAGGCTCACCTGAGAATGACAGCAGCACAAAGGGAAGTAAGAAAAGTCGAGAGGTCAAGAGAGACGATTGCTGCCGACGTCACTGAGCACCTGGTGGTTCTGGGTAAGTCCACGTACTACACGCTACATGCTTCTCAGACAGAGGGTGCACAGCCCCGACTCTGTGCAGGGAAGATGCAAAACAAGAGTACCCAACACCCTCTCTGAAGCATCCAGTTTATTACAAGATTTGGAAGCACCAAGCACTTTAATAAAAACCATCCCCCGCCAAACCAACAAGTAAGAATAAAGAGCAGGGAAGAGGGGAGGGGCCCCAGGAAAAACAGTCTCGTCTCTGGATTTTCACCCAGGTGGGGGCCAAGGGAAGGGCTTGCAGTAGGGCCGCCTCTCCTCTTGGCCCCCACATGGCTCCAGGGCATTTCCCAAGCTCTCCAGGTATTTTGGGTATGATGCTTCTGAAGCTCACAGAGAGGCCAGGTACCCTCCTGATGTGAGTCCTGTGCAGAGAACACCACAGCAGCTTGCACATCTCCATTGTCCGCTGGAGTAAGTCCTCTCGCCCGTGTGCCACCTGGACTGTCTCCGGCCTCTGACCCTTTTGTCTGACTATCCAGTGAGCTGGCAGCACCCCCTCCATGGCTCACTTCTTTTCCATATGTTTCCAGAGAGACAAAGAAGCCCCGCCCAGTCTGTCTCATGTTGCATCTTCTATCCTAAGTCCTTCCTTGTTTCTCTGTCCCCAGCTTTGATGGACATACTCTCAAAATTTTTTTAAAAAATGGAGTTCAGCATCTTTGAGTTCAGCATTTAAAATGCAAGGAGCCCAGTTTGACCTCCCTGGAGTCTTTGGTTGTAGCCCTGCATTGGTTGCTCACAATTTAAACTGGCTCTTCCCTGTTCCATTTGCTATGCCACTTCTTAGATGGCCTAAAGCAGAGCTTTCTCAAAATAAAGTCCAAGAACTTTCTGGCCACTTGCTTCTGGTCTTGTCCAGTTCCCTCTGGGGTTCCACTGCTGCTGCCACTGCTGTGGGTGGAGGTGGAGTCCCCAGGGCCACACTAGGTGGCTGGGCGAGGCTCGACTCCAGGCTGGCTGAGGGACTGGCAGTATGTTTGGCCTTCTGCCCTGACTCCTGGTCTTCAGGCTGCAGATCTGCCTGGACAAACCTGGAGAACTCTGGCTAAACCTGCTGAGTTGGGGGTGGGGATGGGGGCTACAGCTGTTGGGGTCAGGGGAACAGAAGGGCCTTACCATGATGATGCAGCACTCCACTTTGGGTGTTTTTTGGTGCTTAGGATGAGGTACACAGCCATCACACTGTTGTACCTCTTGGTTCTTATTGACTCCTGGATCCGATCCCACTCAAACCTCGGGTTCATCTTCTCTGTCACCCGGGGGACCATGCTGTCACAGGCCCTGAGTCCCTCCTCCTTGCCCATGTTTAGCCATGGGTCCCCATAATTTGTTTTAAACTTCCACTGTCCCTGGGGTTGAGGATTATCAAAATTTTTAAGGTCTTTTCTAATTCAAAACATACAAAAGTGTCACAGGGTATTTTCTGCTCAGTATCTGCTACCACAGCTCCCTGAAGTTCTTTCCCCTGAAAGAAAAGTAGGGGGTTCCCAGTGACCATCATATAGAGAACCACTCCTAGGCCGCATGTCTCTGCCGCAATGCCTTCATATTTCTGGCCAAGGAAGAGCTCTGGGGCACAATGAGAGGGTACCACAGAACACACTCAACGTCTTACCAGTGGTAAACTCGCTGCTGAGTCCAAAGTCCACAATTTTGGTGTTCACATAAGCACCAAAGAGTACATTCTCTGCCTTCCAGTCCCTGTGGACGATGCCTCTTTGGTGGCAGTACTATAAAGAAACACATCCTTTCTACTGAGGTGCTCCATTAACAGGGAATGCTGTTTCCTGGGGTCAATCACCTTGGATAACGTGACTGTATGCAGGTGATTCAAGGCCTCCATGCAGCGGACCTTCCTGCAGTGGCAGTCTCTGGAGGCTGGAGGAGCCCTGCTGATTAATGACTCTGACATTTGCCTCTGTCAGAATGCGCTGGCCCAACCACATGTTGGCAAAGCTGCCCTGGCCAATGGCGTTCAGAAGCTTGTGACAGCCCGTGTGGGACTCCTGGTCAGCAGAGATGGCTGCAGGGTCCTGTGACATGGTGACTTGCTAACTACACTGACTGACAGTACTAACAAACAATGCTACCTATACTTACTGACTATACTAACAAACAACACTAACTATGCTATGCTTATAAACAAATATACTAACTATGCAAGCCAACTATACTAACTGTAACAACAATACAAAATATATACTAATGGTACTAACAATGTTAACTAAATGTACTAAAAATTTAAAGAAGAAAATGAGAAAAACAAAGAAAATAATGAGAAAAATAAAGAAAAAATAAGAAAACAAAAAATTGAGAATATTAAAATAAAATGAGAGTAAAAAGAACAAAAGGAAAATAAGAAAAAGACAAAAAAAATAAATAAAAATGGGAAACCAAGCAAGGATAAACAAGAAAAGGGAAAATAACAACCAAAAAGAGAAAAGAAAAGTAAAGAAGAGAGAAAAAATAAAGGAGAGAATAAGCTAACAGATCCAAGCTGAGCAGGTCATTACAAATCAGCATTCTGGGCTATGAGGACAAAACCTTGGCCCAGCCAGGGCCTGTACGCAAATTGTCTGTAATTCCAAAACAATGGTACTATCTGAGGTGAGACTAAGAAACCAGCCAGTCATGGCTGGGGGTAAACCACAGTGGTTTTCTCACTTTTAGGTCTCAAAACCCCTTTACTCTGAAAAAAATAAAAGGAAATAAAGAGCTTTTTGTATATGTGAGCTATTAGAGATTGATATTTACTTTATTAGAAATTAATATCCATAGGATGCTTTTTCATTTATAATTTGAAAATCTGTAATAATTTTTGTCTTTTAAAAACCTGATAGTGTCTACCATTAAAACATTCCATTTCCTTTCCTTAAACTCTGGTCTTAAAATGATGCTACAACTTAACTGACATTGCAATACTATAAGAAAATGTTCTGGTGCATAAGACATGAGAAGGTACGTTATTAACATCTATAAAGCCATGAGGAAGATAACTTTTATTATTTTTGCCAAAAAGATTACGGGCAGATTTCTCATCAGAAACCTTGGACAGCAGAGGGCAGAGGGTTGACATATCCAGAACATTAAAGGAGAAAAGCTGTCAACCAAGAATCTTATATCTGGCCAAACTGTCCATCAAAAAACTAGGGAGAAATTATGACACTGCCAGATAAGCCAAAGCTGAAAGAGTTGTTGACCACCAGACCCGCCCTGCCTGAAGGGAGTTCTCCAGGTTACAATGCAAGGACACTGGACAGTAACTCAAGGCCTTCTGAAGAAATAGATATCTCTCTTAAAGTAACACGTGGATGATCATAAGAGCTAGTACTATTGAGGGGGAAAAAAGAAAAAGAAAGAAATGTCCCAGTGGGGAAGTGACATCATTAACAGATTATCCCAAATAGTTCTGTCTCTAGAATTCACTCTACCTGATAAATTACCTGCTTGAAAAATGCCTTTTTCATGATTAGTAATGAAAAATATTTGGGTAATTGCCTTGACAAAAGTACCCCGAAAGTGTGTCTTCCTCTCCTTTACTATGTACCTACACCAAAAAAAAAAAAAAAAAAACTAACTCCATGGCTCCATCGGCTTCTGCACAAGTCACTTTGAAAACACAGGGTCCCGAGCCTTCCAAAATGGCCAGGCCATGGCAGGAAAATGTCCTCGCCTGAGCAGCAGGCGCTGAGCTGGGCAGCTTCCCCAAGGTCTCATCCCAGGCAAAGCCTCCTTTCGTGTGTCTGCCTCTCAGGGACGCTCCCATTCCTGTTCCCAGAACAACGCCCGAAGCAGCCAGCCTAAACAGTAGGAATTCCCCACCTCTCCCACGGCCAGGGTGGGAGGCAGGAGCCTACCTGCTCTTTGTTCTGCTGTCCACATTTACCCGCCCCCGCCAAGGGACCAAAAAAAATTAAGATCCATGACATACATATAGCTTTGAACAAAGTACACTGTTCACATTCTCCCATTCCCTCCACTAGTGTTTGTCCTGCAGTGAAATGTGCCTGAAAGGAACCTGGGAGAGGAGAGAGGAGAGGTTCATGGAAGGGGTCTTAGACATCAGACGACCCCTGATCCGATCCTGGCTCTGTCATTTGGCATGTGTGTGTGACCTGAGACCAGCGGCTTCACCTCCCAGACTTTGTTTCTTTTATCTCTGTGGTGAAGGGTTGAACCAAATGACCTCCTGCCCTCGGAATCCCTGAGGCAGCTCCCTTTTTAATGGTCCAGAATCCTCCCTCTCTCCACCGCCCATGCTGGTCTGGACAGAGCTGGAGGGTGTGGAGTCTGAGCAGCACCTGTGTTTACACTGTACAATCTGCAGTTTACTTTAATAAAATCATTTAATACAGTCATAATTTTTTGGCAAGGGGTTGTGTTTATGGTGAGCAAGACAGAGAGGGAATGATTGACTACAACTGAATAAAACGATAAATCCAAAACAAAGGCGGGAGGACTCGAAAAGCACAAAGCCACAGGCAAATCCAATTTAAGTCTCAAGTTCTGTGCCTTTGTGGGAACAATTCCGTCTGATGATGAGCCAGCCCTGGAGGTGGGGGCCCCGGGCTGGGGGTGGGTGAGATGGAGGCACAGACTCCAACAGCTCATCTCAACAGGGCTTATCCTCTTAGGGCAGAAAAATAAGGAAATGGCTTTACAAGAACTAGTTTTACAAGAACTAGTTTCCTGAGGCCTCCATCTTCAAAAAGGACTGGAGAGGGGACCTGGGAATAAAGGAGTGTGTGTGCACGTGCCTGCGTGCGTGTGCGTGCGTGTGCGTGTCTGGGTAGAATAATTTAGCAAGACCTTAGAAGGACTTCTCACGGACAGCATCTGAAACTCCACCACTAGCAAGGATTACTTAAGATCCCAAACACTTCTGACCTTGCAAATACTGTCCTGCAACAGCTGAGTGCCTGCCCCACGCTAGGTACTGTGCCTAGGTACTCTTTCAGAAAGGTTGCAAAGGATGTCCGTGCAACAAATGCTAACTGAGCACCCACTCTGGTCTAAGCACTGTCGTAGACCCCGGGGACAGAGCAGTGAAAAAGAACCCCAGACCCCATAAACCTTCTATTCTTGTAGCATTTACACCTCCTGATTAAACACCATGCTGACCCCAAAGAAGAAGACACACAGACAAGCAGTTCTTTGCATCACGGTCTAAGAAATGCTGTAATCCAAGTATGTATACGGGCTCAGGAACACTAGAAGGTGACTTCTAAGCTGAATCTTCAGGAAGAAGAGCCATTGGCAGGGGTCCCTGCCTTGGCAAAAGGAAGGAATTGTAGAAGGTGCTGCGGAGGTGGGAAGGGAGAGGATTTAACCTTCTAGTCAGGGCTGGGTGTTAAGTCTATTGTCTGGTTCTCAGATCAGGACTGGTAGTCATTTAACCGCTGACTGAGAGAAAGTCTTCAAAGAGCAGTCAGACGACAGTACCTGGAAGCGCTCTTCATGCCTTGCATCTGATGATTAAGTGACACCAGCTGGCCTCTCTCATTTGGGGACCCTATCACCCTCATTTGCTATAAGGGAGAGAAACTGTGTAACAGAACCTCCTACGGTCAGTGCTAGCCTACAGAGTGCAGCCACCACTGGGCTTCTCCACAGCCCTGGTGATAATGATATAGCCCTTATCATGTTCATAAATGGACGGTGGGTTGGGCGTAGTCCTTTGGCCCTCATAGAGAATAGTCAGTGGC
>CM052548.1:65276586-65301530 GCA_028533065.1 Trachops cirrhosus | reverse complement strand
AGTTCGTTTCTTTAAGAATCATAACTTCTCAGGATAACCACTTTATAAGTTATATAAACATCTAATCACTATGTCATACACCTGAAACTAATATAATATTGTATGTCAATTGTCAGTAAAACATTTTTTAAATTTTTAAAGAATCATAACTTTTTATTAAGCTTTCTACAATTTCCACACATACTTTCCTACATCCTTAAATAGGGGTGATAAATTTTAGAGTATTAATTAATGTTTATTTTACAATAATGACTCCCAGGGTTCCTGAGTTAAATGGTCCCAGGCTGCGTGCTTTCGGAGTTCCTGTGTCTGGTTTTCATAGTTTTTTTTCTGTCATCTCCTTTGAGGTTGGTCACTGTTCCCTGCTGTCATTGTGATCTGCCTACATCAGCCTTTCCTTTGTCATTTCTCAATAGAGTAGGCTTGAAAACAAAACGAGGCTCGCTGAAATTGTGTGTGGAACAACACTAACTAGGCTCTAAGCAAGTCTGAGAAGCTCTTCCTTGAGAAGTCTGTGAAGCTTTAGTGCATCTATGCATTCCGCAATAATTCGTCAAGCACCTAAAATGGGCCACTATGTGCTGGGGATACAGAAGGAAATGAAATGAACAAAATCCCTTCCTTGGTGGAGTTGACATCATATGAGGACCAAGGACAATTGGCAGCATCTATTCTATGCAAAGGGCACGCTCGTTCCCTGGCTAGTTACTCGGTGTGTTGCACATGGGGATATTGACAGACAGACGAGTTCCCCACACGTGAGGTCTCATCATTCGATCAGCATGCGTTTCATAACACTGTCGGTAGCACAAAACTAATAGAGAACTGTTAGTTCTATTATTCCAACATATTGTGGATGAAATGGGCTTTTGTTGGCTGGTCTGGGAACCTAGCCACCATCTATACCTCTGTTTCTATAAGAAAATATATTTCCAAGTTCCAGACAACTGACTTTCAGATGAACTTTTGGAACAGAACTCATTTGTAAGTTTAGGACTGCCTGCACTTCTCTATAAAGGCTCCAAATCACCAGGCCATATTTGACCTAAGGGTTAGAAAGGAGAATAACTGGATACCACCCAGCACCCTCATTAACTAGCCTAGATGCCTCGGGCAAGTCACTGAATCTGAACTTCACTTCAGACCCTTATATATTGGGTTTCATGGAGATTTTATTAAATAGACTGAGGTTCTGCTACTACAAAAATGTTTAAAAAGCACTATTTAAAAGAACTAATAAATATTTCTCCGAGGAATGAATAAATAAGTGAATGAAATGAGAGAGCGAGAAAACTTTACTTACATTCCTAATCTACCTTGAATGGCATCCAAAAATAAAGAACATTTCATTAAGAATTGTTTTCTCTTTTTCCCCTTTCCACAGTGGCTTCTGACCCAAAGTCCAAACATTTGTGAAAGAAATAGAATGATTTTCCTCACTCCTGCGGATCTCAGCTGAGAGTCTGGGCTCCTGCAGGACCTGAAAGAGAGAGTTGTTTATGCAAGTCAATCTGATGAATTATTAGGGCTGTGAATGGTTGGAAATCGCCAGGCAGTGAGCACTTGTTTGGTCAAGGAGGAATAAAATGTGGTACTTGAGGAGAAAGTCAGACCAAGAACTAGCTTCACAAATAACCACACACCTCGTAGCCGGGCTGGGACCAGCATCATTCTAGACCTGCCTTCCCCTGACTGCCAGGGAGGACGGTGCTGAGCAGGGCAAGCCTCGTTGGGAGGTGCCTGACTGTATCCCAGGCCAGGCTGCTGTGAAAGCCCCCACTTCTGGATCTCAAGGTCACATTCTACCAGAGATGGTCTTCTTCCCACCTCCCTCCTTTTCAGGCACCCACCCTTTGTCCCTTCGCCACTCTTCTCTGAGGGACTACAGCTTCAGGGAAAGGCAGGTATGCCAGGATCTTGCTTCGTGTAGACAACATTAATGGGAAACTCAGAGAAGAAAGTCCAGGAGACCTGGGAAGCTGTCACCACATACACGAGAAAGGAAGATTTATGTCGAGGACCAGGATGTGAACATGCCAGTGAGTTATCCTTTTGTGCCAAAGTAAATTGGTTGGGGGGAAAGAAATGTGTGTCAGGGAGGCAGAGCCTGGGCTTGGCTGAAGTCCTCACGGCACCTGGGGAAGAGGTCCTGCCTCACATTCTCGTAACTGCAAAACTACCCAAAGCCAGTGGTTTTTTCAGACTTTCCTGTGTTAGAAAAAACTAATGTGTTGAGTGCTTTTGAAGTTCAGCATCTTACTTGCATTAAGTCATTTACCTCTGAAACCCTATGAGGTCAGTACTAAGACTCTCCTCACTTTAGAGGTGAGTAAACTGAGGTACAAAGAGGCTAAGCAAGTGGTCCAATGTCACACGGCTAGGAAGCTAAGCAAAGAGGTGAACCTGAACAATCGGACTCCAGAGCAAGCCCTCTTTCTTGCCAAACCACACACACTGCAGCCACAGAAAACATATAGGAGACCTTGGAGTGAGGGACAGTGACACATCCCCTCTCTCCTAGAGGAAAACACTTCCAAGTCCCCCACCTGACACTTGCCAGCATTCAAGAAGAAGACGGCAGAAACATGTCCTGCTTGGTCACACAAGAGAAACTCAGTACCTTCAATGGGTTCTCAGCAGCCCTTAAGAAAGGACCAGAAGCAGAGGAACCCAAGTGTTCCGGATGCTTTTTGTTCTTAAGCTTTTCAGAGGTGACTCTTTAAAAACTGCAGTGTCTTTTGCTCCATCCTTTTCTACACATGTATCAATATGCCCATAGATTCATAGAGACAGGTTTTTATATTCTGCTGATTAACCAAACATTATGTCACGACCATTATTCCTTCTTCCTGGGAGGCAATCAGGTGCCATGGTTAAGCCCACAAGCTGGACCATCAAAAAGCTCCAGTTCAAATTTTGTTTCTAGCACTCTGGGGCCTACCCATTCTTTGGACCTTAGCACTTTGATTAATACAATGGCATAAAACCACTTTGAAAATTGATAAATAATGGGAGGAAATCAAATGTTTATACTGCTTTTCCTGCATGAACTCTATGTTAATCTGACCAAATAGTTGATAAGAAAAAGTATTTTTTAAAGAAACCAACCACATGGGAAAATATATTTACAAATAATACCTCTGACAACAGTTTGATCTCCAAAATATATAAAGAACTCACATGACTCCACTCCAGGAAGACAAACAACCCAATTAAAAAATGAGCAAAGGACCTGAACAGACACTTTTCCAAGGAGGATGTACAGAGGGCCCAGAGACATATGAAAGGATGCTCAGCATCATTAGCCATCAGAGAGATGCAAATTAAAACCACAATGAGATACCACTTCACATCAGCCAGAATGGCCATCATAAACAAATCAACAAACAACAAGTGCTGGAGAGGTTGTGGAGAAAAGGGAACCCTAGTGCACTGTTAGTGGGAATGCAGACTGGTACAACCACTATGGAAAACAGTATGGAATTTCCTCAGAAAACTAAAAATGGAACTGCCTTTTGACCCAGCAATTCCATTGCTGGGATTATATCCCAAGAACCCTGAAACACCAGTCCAAAAGAACCTATGCATTCCAATATTCATAGCAGCACAATTTACAATAGCTAAGTGCTGGAAGCAGCCTAGGTGCCCATCAGTAAATGAGTGGATCAAAAACTGTCGTACATTTACACAATGGATTTCTACGCAGCAGAGAGAAAGAAGGAGCTCCTACCCTTCGCAACAGCATAGATGGAACTGGAGAGCATTATGCTAAGTGAAATAAGCCAGGCGGTGAAAGATAAGTACCATATGATCTCACCTATAAGTGGAACCTAATCAACAAAACAAATAAGCAAGCAAAATATAATCAGAGACATTGAAATTAAGAACAAACTGACAATGATCAGAGGGGAGGGGAGGGGTGGGAATAAACAGGGGAAAATGTCATCAAGGAGCATGTATAAAGGACCCATGGACAAAGCCAAAGAAGGGTAGGATCTAGGGTGGGAGGTGGGGGAGGCTGGGGTGTGGGGGAGTGGGGGGCAGAATGGAAACAACTATACTTGAACAACAATTAAAAAAGAAAAAGCCTTTTTCTTCTAGAACAGTGCCAGCTAATAAGGGAAGAAGGAATGATAAAAATTTCTCTCTCCATTATTTTTTTCAATTTGTACATTGCAGGTGGAGGGAAATACTGATAAAGAGAAAAAATGCATCTCTTCTTGTAAATTCCACCCATCTTCCCCACCCCAACAGAGAAACTGACTAAAAAGCCATCCTTTATAATGCAAAGGCAAAGTTCGTCAGATGCAAAGGCAAAGGAGCAGTTGCCACATCTCCATTCAGGCCTTTCCCAGACAGACAGACAGACAGACAGACGCTGCACCCAGAGAGGGGATGGGAAGAAGCTGGGGCCTGCTCACTGCTGCCCCCCATTTACTTTCTCTCCGAAACTTCAGGTCTCCCCTCATAGAAAAGGCACCTAGAGTTCTTCCACACAGCCCCAGCAAGACTCTCCAAAACAGCCTGGAAGGCGCTCGCAGAGCGAGGATTGAGAAGGACCCAAGGAGAACTGGCAGAAGGGCAGGAAAGAGGTGGGGAGGGTGCTAGGCCTGAGGTGTGTTGTGTGTGAGACTTGGGGGAGGCAGGATTCGTGGTGACTTCCTACCAGAAGCCTGGCTCCAGCACAGAAGGTTCCCAGGCGAGATATGAAAGGGTTCTCAATAACAAAAGCACTTCCTGCTGAGGTTCAGTTCAGCCTCCTCTGCCCGCAAGGGAGACGTAGAACTCAAATGGTGTAGAGGGGAGGAAAGAGACAGAGAGCCGGGCTCGTGCAAAGCCAGGTGGAGTTCACATCAGCAGCAGTCCCCTGGTGGCTGTGACACACCCAGCAGCCCTGTGGAGAAGGCTCCAGTCCTCCAGCCCCTTTTGGCCTCCCCCACGAACCAAGAACGCCATGGTCGCATGCTGGCAGGTCGCCTCTGCAGGAATCTGTGAAATGTTAGTCCCTCGTAGGGTGGTATTTCCCTTTTTTCCCCCCATTCTTTTGCAGAAACAGGGCCTGTGCCTCCAACCCCGCTTTACACATATTGGTTCTGACAGCTCAAATTAATATGTCAGATGCTGTGATCCTCGCTGGCGACAGGCCTTTTGACCCTATCAGTGCAATCTGCCTCCCTGATTGAAGATCTCTGCGCCTCAAATTGATTCCGAGTTTTATAAACATCCTGCAGCCATGATCCAAGGAAACCGCTGATGAAAAACCTGGGAGAGCTTAATTTGCCCTTCCCCTGCCCTAGCCCCTCCAACCAGCAGGGCGGCAGGACAGGACAAGCAGAGGAGTTAGGAGGAAGGCCCTAGAGTAGACAACCTGGTGGGCGGGGAGTCCCAGGGACCCCCAGCTGAACTGTGTACCCCACTGCCCTTCCTGCACCCTAAAATGAATTGGAATAATTTGGTGAGAGAGAACCTGATTCAGCCTCAAAGGCCTGGGTTGTCTGGCTGTGCCACTCCCTAGCTGTGTGACTTTGCAAACGTTTCTTAACCTCTCTGAGCCTTGGTATTCCCTTTATAAAATGAAGATAATAATACCCGCTCAGCTTACCTCAGCAGGTTGCTCTGAGGATGCAGTGAGATGTGCATTCCGAAGCGATGATGGAATACAGGGAGCTGTGCCTGGGTTCCACACTGCGCTGGGGAGACGGATGGAACAGAACTGGGGAAACGCCGATGCCTAGATGCTGGGAGGTGAGCACACGGGGACTCACTATGCCCTTCCCTCTAATGTTGTATGTTTGAAATTTTCCACACTAAATTTTTCTTAAACAGTACACATGGAACCCTACAGTACCTAAGTTTTAGAAGTGTGTATGAGTGTGAGTTTGTGTGCGCGCATGTGCTCGCAAAGAGAAGTCACTCCCCAGAGAACTGCTTCCCCTTCTCACTGCTAAGAGGTCTCTAGAACTGCCCATCAGAAGGGGCTTCACTAAAACAGTGGTGATGGGCATGAAGCTGGATGAACACAGAAAGATGTTAGTGGTACGTCGTTGGTTTAAAGAGTAGGTCATAAAACATACAGAGAAGGGACAGTCCCTGACAAGGGACCCGCAGTGGGAAGGGGCAGAGCTCTCGGCACAGGACCCCTGTCTGCGAGGAGTCTTCCGTGCACAGCCCAGCTGACTTCCTCCACAGGCCCCAGCACCCTCCTGGCCTGCAGCACAGCACTGGCACACAAGACTGCAATCCGCTTACCTGACACCTGCGTAGCACCTGGAGCCCCCTGAGTGGAGGCACTGAGTGTGTGGTGGTGACCTCGGTCCCTGGTCCCCGGCACACAGCACATGGCACCTTGCTGCTTAAATCAGTAAATCCGCTCTCAGAACCACTCAGCCACTCTGCTGGCTGCACGATGCTCAGGCCTCCCCCAGCTTCTAGCACCTTCTGTCCTGCTGCTGTTTTTTCTGCAGCGCAGCCTCTCCGGTCGATCACAAGAGACCAGCCTCTCTCCTACGGGTTTTCAGAGGGTGCAGGGTTTCAGGACATTGGGTTTATGGCAGGCATGCCCAGGTAATTCTGATAGGCTCACCCCTTGAGCAGCCCTACCTGACCACCATCAGTAGGAGCGGGCCTTTCCCTGACAGCCTGCCCAGCTTGGGCTCTGACAGCAGTGGGAACGGAAGGGTCAGCCCCCTGACCACGGCTGTTCCATTCTCCTCCCCACACTGATACTGTAACAGAAGAAACAGAATTTCCTCCAAACTTCTCCAGGCCTCAGGGCAACTCCCGGGGGTCCTCCTCCAACTCCCTCAGGGAGGTGACTCTCTCCATCCCTTCCACCCATGCCCCCTATGGCTGCCCCACCAGGCTGTGCTTGGGAGGAAGAGAGGGTGGGCGGGAGAGAAGGAGGGATGACGAGGAAGGAGAAGAGAAAGGTTGTGATTTCTGGGTGAACCAAGGGACACCAACCAAGGTACACACACAGCCTAAACCACAAGGGAAGTTCACATTAATCTCACGTCCTCACAGTGGAGGCTGATGGTCTAGAATGCCATGACTCAGCAGCCTAGCGGGCAACTCCCCGTCCCTGGCTGCCTCCATGGGGGATCTGGAGAAATAATGAACACTGGCGCCTCCTACTTCCCTTCCTTACCCTCCACTTCCCAGGCTATCATAGACCAAACTACCTTCCAGCCAGTCACCTCGAATGTGGGTGAAACTACTCACTCACTGCCAGTTGTCTCCAAAGAGATGGCAAACAGATACGACCTTCGTGTCTTCCAGCTTCATCTGTCTAGAATGTTCTCTGCAGCCCTCCCTACCTGGTCCCAGGTGTGTCTGGTCTTGGGAAACACACGCCTTTGGCTCAGACCCTGGCTCCCTCACTCACCAGCTCTGTGACCTGAGGCAAGCTACGTAATCTTTCTGTGCCTGAGTGTCCTCATCTATAAAATGAGAAGAGTAATTGTATTTCCCTCATAGGGATGTTCAGAAGATTAGCTGAGTTCGCATTTAGAAAGTGCTTGGCGCAGTGTCCGACACGTGATGAATGCTCTGCAAGTTCGCCGTCTCCATCGTCATCGTCATCATCAGCGTCCTCCCCATCCCTGTCTGTTGGGAGCCCTCTGGCTTCCTAAAAATTGATCTTTTTCTTCTCTCCTTCCAAATTGCAATTCCTCACCTCGTCATTTACCAAGAAGTCTGTTCTCAAAGTCCAAGTCATTTCTCAAAACTAAAATATGATTTTTCTTTCACACACTGTCTTCCTTTTTACAGGCCAGACTCATTCCTTCACGGTGTTTTATGGCCCTCAGGCCATTGGATTTTCTCCAGCAAAAGCAACAAAATATCCTTTGTTCATCTATGAGCTTGTATTAATAATCGCTGCTGGTTTACAAAGCTCTTTTGCTTACGCTATGCCATTAAGCCTTTATGGAGGCCCGGACTTGGTAAGGGGTTCGCCCAGGGACCTTTCCTTCCCCATCTGCAGCTTGTAAAATGGCAGAGGTGCAGCTAGACTCCTGACCCATCTGACCCCAAGGTCAGCGTTCTCTCCAAACTTCACCTGCCTCCGGCGAGACCCAGAAGGCCACACACCTGAGAACAAACACTGTACGGAGAAGAGAAGCAATTACCTGGTGACGCACGCCTTCCCGTGCCTCCTGTTCAGGGGTCTCTAGAACAGCCCATCAGAATAGGGTCCTAATCAAAACCATGGTGACGAAGATGAATGTGGGTCAACACGGAAAGACGTCTGTGATACAACGCTGATTTTTATTTCATTGTTGATTTTAAAAATAGGTTGTAAAGCATTATGTACAACAGCATTTCATTCTTGTGAAAATATGCACGCCTACACACAAAGAAAAAAAAGGCTGACAGTGGTAGAATAATGCATTTTTTATTCTTTTATCTGTATTTCTAATTTTTTCCACAAAATACATTCTTGCATGTGTAATTTAGAAAATTTAAGCCCCAGGGGAAAGGCTTGCCTGTCCACGTGAGGGCTGCTGGCCCAGAGCTTTCTCCTTCCGGAGGAGCCTAGGGCTGCGGGAGCCACACCTCTGTGCATGCGGGCTCTCTGATGTTGACCCTCGTGCTGCCCGGAAGACTTGGTTCCTTCTCACTTGCCCAGCAAGACCAGGGATGGGTACCAACATCCCCCTTGGAGAGAGGAAGAGCCACCATCTTCATCACCATCGCTAACACTGACACGTTTTCTCATTTAATCCACACGGCAGCCTGTGAGGTGAATCAAGCAGGCAGTGTCCTCTCCAAGCCACAGATGGGGGATCGGAGACCCAGAGAAGGAAGGAATTTGAACAAGAACCCACGAGGAGAAGGGCTGAGCCTCCGTAGAGCCCATGTTTCCTGGCACTGGGCTTGCCTCGCTCACACCAAGTTCTATTCGAAGACCCAGGCTACTGTGCCAAGGATCTGAGAAGCCTCCCTAGCCCACCTGACACCCAAAAACTCCCCTCCAGGGCCTGCCTGGGAGCTTCCCACCCTCTACCTGATCTCAGAACTTAATGACTGGAGCCACTCTTAGTGAGGTGAGTGCAGAAGAGTCCAGGCACATTAGTTTGCTAACACAGCCGTAACAATTCGACAATTCAACGTTGACTGGGTAGCTTATACAATAGAAATAGACTATATCTGGAAGCCACAAGCCCAGGGCCAAGGTGTGGGAATGGTTTCTCCTGAGGCCTCTCTTCTGGGCTTGTAGATGGTCATCTTCTCCCTGTGTCTTCACATGGTCTTCCCTCTGTGCCTGCCTGTGTCCAAATGTCCTCTTCTTATAAGGACACCAGTTGTATTGGATCAGGGCCCACGCTAATGACCTCATTTTAATGACCTCTTTAAAAACCGTCTCTCCAACTACAGTCACATTCTGAAGAACCAGGGGTTAGTACATCAACATGTGAATTAGGGGTGCGGATATGACTCATCCCTTTACACCAGGTAAAGTCCCCCCTCCTGAAAGCAGTCTCCAAACCTCTCCTGTTGGTGCTTAGTCAGAGACGGATGATCACTTATGCTAGAGCCCCCTGATTCCTCAGGGGGGTGAGATGCCAGGAGGCATCAGGGGAGAAATTTGGCAGTGGCAGCCCCAGGCTTTGGGGCAGGGGGTACAACACATGGAGCTGGAGAGAGGGGTGCTGATGAAGGCCGGTCCCTCACAGGCTGGCGTGAAATGACGAGGTCGGACCGAAGCCTCTGATGGCCCTTGAGTCCACCCTGCTTGTGACCGAGGCAGGTGTATCATAAAATATGTGTGCTTATTAAGGGGAGGTGTTGAAGGATAATTGCTTCCCTAGCAAAAGATAATGAGAAAGCTCGGGGACTTCGGGCAAGTCGTTTCCTTGTCAAAAAAGAGAAGGAAAGGAGACCGCATGGTTTTTAACTTCCTTTTCAGCTCAAATGTTTTCAGATTCTGAGTCAGTGATTCTTCCTGCCCAGGTAAAATTTTGTCTGGAACTGGCCGTAGGAAATGCTCAGATAAATTCAACTTCCTTCCTCCATCTGCTGCCTTCCATTCCCATGGCTGTCATCAGTCCCGGTTCCTCTTCCCGGGTTAAATAACAGAAGAGAGAGGGAAAAAGTGGGGTTTCAGAGAAAGCCCCAAGAGTTGACACCAGAAAAGGCACGGCTAAATGAAAAAGAGAAAAGTATTCACATGCACAGACATGGCTGAGATGCCTGTGAACTTCCAGAGAAACTGGGCCAGGCTCCTTTGAAGGCTGCGGGGTAGCCACAAGCATAATGAGAAAGTAACTGTGTTCCCAACCCCGGGGACCCAGCAAGCACTTCCTTCTGCTCCACCGCCTCCAGGGATGAAGGCTCTGGTCTTTATTATCAGACCCTGAAAAAGCACTGTCACTCAGCTCATGTGGGCTGGCGCAGGGAGAGGCCGGGTAGGGATCAGAGGCTACCCCAACCCCTCCTGCCACCATGCCTCTCCCACCAAGCCAGTTTGTGCAAGCCTGGCCCCTCAAAATAGACCCAGGTTCTACAGAAAAGAGCCTAGGTCATCTTCCTTTATATTCTCAATGCTTTTCCTTCCTCCCCATCACCCCTCAAAATAATAATAGCTTTTCTAGCCCTGGACAAGAATGGGCACTTGTTAAATACTTGCTGAATTAAAGTAAACTTGTCAAAAATGTAGTTCCTTTCTAGGCCACAGTGTTTATCATCATCATCATCATCACAGGCCAATATTTCATGTTGTGCCTACATTGCTCTCTGTTCTGGAGAAGATCCATAGATATAGAAGTCCTGGCAGATCTAGAAAGAGCTTCTGGCTGATACTTCAGGAAAGGGAGGAAGGATAGGAATCTACTGAGCCCTTCTGAAAATTTTTGTGAAACTGGCTTTTCTCCCTTCTCATCCCACACACACCCATGTACACTCACTTGAAATATTTTCGTTTCAGATAAGGCGTTTCGACCATAAATCTATCGTGGTGGGGCAAGAGGTTTTATTTAGCAATTACAGAGTGCTATTGCACAGCAATTATCAGCTCGAGGAGGAAAGGAGCCCGACCTGCCTATCTCCCTTATCTCCAGGCTCCGGCTGAGACACCTGTCAGAACCAGAGCCAGCAGAGCCAGCCAGCTGCCTTTCAGGTCTGACATCTCTGAGGCCTTGCTACAGGAGCTGGCCCTGGGGCCAGACAAGCTACTTTCACACAGAACTGGGACTGGGCATCCATCTCAGATGGAGGGGAGTGTGGTGTGGCTCTCAGCAGACCCACCCCGAAAGCAGAAGATTCTCCCCCCACCCCTGGGTGCTTGGAAACAGTGGCCCACCCTGTCCTGTAAACCAAGAACCTGGTGCTCCCAGGCCTACGGATGCCTGCCAGCCCGGGTCAGGAGCATTTGCCCCTAGAGCTTCCTCAGAGAAGGCAGCAGTCTTCCCAGTGTCCCAAATCACAGAACAAGAGTCAGCATCACAGGAAGTGACCTGAGCACATTACCATAAAGTTTACAAAATTCCTACCCCACATCACCTATCGTCTTAGCCATCATTTCACAACAGTCCGACGAGGCCAGCGGGGCAAGTGCTAGACCCTATTTTTCAGGCGAGTCACAATGAGACGAAATGAATTAGCCAAGATCACACAGTCAGTTAATGACATATGTTAGGTCAGAACCTCAGAAATTGCCAGTAAAGATGGGAGACCACCGGTCTCCTTCCTCTGAACTCAGAGGGCAGCAGGAGGCCCTGCCCTGGCAAAGCTTCGAGGGGGGTCGGGGCCAGTCTGTCCACATCGGGACCACGCACAGCCAGCAAAGCCAGGGTAGGAGTCCCCCCTCGGTCCTTTATCATCCACTCCTCTCTGTGCGGCAGGGCCCACAGAGCGACTGGCCAGCCTCAACCAGATCTCAGATGACCACCGAACAAGTTGCTGAGTGAAGAGGGCAATGTCACTCACCACCCCAGCTCAGGTTATACTTGCCCAACTGGGACACTGTGTTGCAACTCTCCTTCTGTCTGAGGAGATAATATCTCTTCTCACGGCTTCGCGCACCACCTGTCTCCTGTAGGCTGAGGTTCAAATGGCCGACTCTGCCCTTGTCCCCAGGCTCCAGGACACTTCTTTAAGGCCAGCAGGACATTTGCATGGGGCTGCCTTGCTCGTTGCAATCTCCATGTCTAAAATCAGAGTTACTCTATTCCCTTTTGTATCCGACTTTGTCTCCTCCCTCTCTCTCTCTCTCTCTCTCTCTCTCGCTCGCACGCTCTCCAAGCTCAATACTTCAAATCATCTCCAAATCCTCTGCCCCCTCTGCCTGACCAACAAATTTCCATCAATAATTTATCAGTATTAAATCTCATTGCACTCTACCAAAGGTTCAAGGTGACCTCCAGAGAGAGCACTGTGGTTCATTCACTTCATCGTGAGGGAGTGAAAAGCAGGGAGACCCAGCACGCTTGCCCAGAGAGTCTCTCCTCTCCTTTGCTTGTGGCCGTGTCTCTAGACTTGAGCTCTGAGAGGCTGACCAGTGTCTCTTTTCCTCACCACCCTGCACATAAGACAGTGCCTGGCCCGCAGTAAGGGCTCAGAAATGCTCCTTGCACCAGGCTTTTTAAACTTACAGTTCATAACACTAGTCTGCCTTCTTGTGTTCTCCAACTCTGCGAGAGAAAGCAGAAAACAAACAAGTGTGAGGCATTTAGGGACCACCTTCACTCTGTCTGGCTTCTTTCCATTTTTAACTCCGTCTGCTGGTTCCATTTTAAACCTGTCTGACTCCATTCATCTACCTAACCTTACTCCCTGACAGGTCCCAACAAACACACTCTAAACTGTGAACACGTAGATCTTGGTCCAGAACCGTGTAACTCTAGAAGCAGTGCCCAGCCCTTGCTGCCCTACAGAGTTGGCAACTGGCAGGATTTCAGGGCATGAGAATCATGGGCCCCTACCTCAGAAATGCATTGCCTCTCTTCTCACCAGTGTTAGAAACTATTGAGTGGGAACAAAGCCCAGCTCTATATAACTGAGAACGAGGCTGCACAAGCAAATAAGTCTGAGAGAACTGAAGATTGACTTAAATTCACACTAGGGTGTAAGTGACTATAGCACATCCTTTCCTGAGAGCTAATTAATGAGGATAGCTGAGAGGGCAGGTGAGGTCTCTCCTTATAGCAGAAGAGAAGGAGGAGCCAGAGTCCAGGGGTGTTAAGGTGCTTTTCCCAGTGGAGAAAGCACCAGACTGGGCACCAGGGACAAGAACGCTTGTCCCCACTCTGCCTATATTTCACCCTAGGAATGTTGTTCTACCTCCTTGAGCCACCATTTACAAATCTATAAAATGGGATAATTAAGCTAGACAATCTCTAATGTCCTTTCAAGATCCGGTGAACTGAGATTCAGTTATCTCAGTTCTCCCATCAGCCTATTCAGGCCTGTTTTCTTAACCTAGCTCGTACGTACATATAACAACTCTTTGTCATGAATGTGCCTGAAAATTCCCAATGTTCAGACCATGAGTCAAACAACACTTCCCAAGTACATTTAGAAACCAAGGTCATCGCAACCTTGAGGAATCCAGAGAAACAGAAGACTGAATCTCGACATACTTGCAACCCTTTGGAAAACCGGAGTTGAGGTTTAATTAGACATGAAACCAGACTCTGCAATGGCATATATGAAATTACAATAATCCCTCAGATTTGTAGAGTGATTTACCATTAACAATCCTCTCTCATACCCAGTATCTAATTTAATCATCTCATCTCTAAAATTGTGTGAAGTAGACGAGGCAAGAATTATCACCCCTTTTTATAGTCTGAGACTGAGTCTCTGGCTGAGGCATGGCAGCAAGTGGATTCAAACTCCGATCGAGTGATCCCTCTCCTTCTGTTCCCCCATCCCCACCCCACCACTCCCTCCCTTTTCTATTTTCCACCCCTGCTCCCAAATCCAAAGGCGAGCTGCTAAAAGGCGGAGGGAGGTAAGCTCTGGAAGGAAACCCAAGTACGTGCCAAAGACAATGGAAGCTACAGTACCCCCCTCAGCTCTGTCTCCTCTTTCCAACCTCACTGCCACTGGGGTTGGGGAGCAGAGACTAGCCCACCACCCCTTGATTTTCACTGCTGCCTCCCTGCAGTGGTCTGGGCTGGGACAGTCCCTGATCCCCATGACCTGGCTGGCGAGTTGCTGCAGCCAGCAGCGAGGTAGTTGGCTCTCCTGTAGTCCACCTTCCCCAGAGCTCTGCCCAGCCAAGGCCGGGTTGACTCTGGGATAATTGCAAAGCAGGAGACTCCTGCTTGTGACTAATGAAGCAAGGAGGACAGAGGTAAGAACAAACTCAACCAGGGAAGGGAGTGGGGGGAAAGAGAGAGAAAGAAAAATAAAGACAGAGAAAGAAAGAAAGAAAGCCACTTTAATAATAGGATAATTGCCCTGTTTAGGATTACAATCTGCCATCATTTCACTAAACTTTATGACACACGATGACAAGTTAATAAGCCAGATACCTCACTGTGTGCGTTAAACAGATGCCCCAGCCTCCTTGAGCAGGGAAGTAACCCCCACGCCAAAAAAAAAAAAAAAAAACCCAGCAAGGTGTGGGGGGAGGGAGCCAGGAAGGTGGGGAAACTGGTTATTTCTGTTGTCAAAATGGCCCCAGCAATAAATCACCATTAATAATACTGTCATCTATCAAAGAAGCGTTCTGCTTGCCAAGGCCTTTGAAGTGGCAGCACCTATAATTTCCCACCTATAAAAGGTACCTTTGTGCATATGTCACGCTGGAAGCTGACAGGAGCAAGACGCCCAGGAGTTCACAACTTCTCCACGCCCATCCCAACAGTAAACCCATGACGCTCCCCACTCACTGCTGCGCCCAGCGTGGCCTGGGGGCCAGGCTGCCCCCACTCACTCAACCACAGGTTTGAAAGGCAGACAGGGGCTGCCAGCCTCCAGCCGCCAGCACAGGTGGGGGTGTGCAGGGAGCGGGCACCTGTCCAGGCAGATCTGGGAGCTCCCAGCACCACCTACAAGCTAGGCTCCTCGGTGACTGAGTGACACCTGCCAGCCTCCCCTCATTACAGACTGCCAAAGAAGGCCTGGGTGCCTGAGGGCTAAGGCAGCGCCCCTCAAGGGGTGGACCCTGTCATCCAAGCCACCCTGGGCCCTTCCCCAGACATTACCAGATAAGACTCTCCACAGCAGGTGTGGTCATGAAGTCTGCATCTTTAACAGGCTCTCCTAGAAGGGATTTTCAGACACACGGAAGACTGAGGGGCCTGCTCGCTGGTCCCCTCCCCTGGGGCAGACCAGGAGTCTGGGAGCCGTGGAAGGGCAGCCATGGCTGCTTGTCCAGGACTCAGGACCAAGGCAGAGGGGAACCTGAGCTAGCTCTGGCTGCCGTAACCGGGACCCCAGGCGGGCTGGCCTGATTACTGCAGCGTGTGTTCTGGGTGCAAAGTCTAGGACCGAGATGCCAGCAAAGTCATTTCCTCTGAGGTCTCCCTCCTTGGCTTGTAGATGGCCATCTCCCAGTGTCTTCACACGGTCTTCCCTGTGTGTGTGTGTATGCGCGCGCGCGCATGAGCGGACACCAGTCATATCAGATTGGGACCCACACTAATTATCTCATTTTAACTTAATGAGCTCTTTACAGACCCTAAGTCCAAATACAGTCACATTCTGAGGTATTTCACAGATTAGGACTTCACCATACGAATTTGGGGGAGGACACAATTCAGAAGCCCTAAAGCTCAGAACACAGATGAACCCCATCCCCGACAGATGGAACAAAGGCCCGAAAGCCACCCAATCCACTGGCAACATCTAAACTTGGGAGAAATCTTCCTCTGAAGTAATGAAACTCAGTCTCCCGAAGGCACCGTCCCGAGATTTCAACAGAGCCAGCATTGCCACATTTAACCCAAAACGGGAGGATTCTTCTTGGGTCCTCCGAGAATGAGGAGCTTTCCAGTAAGACTTAGACCAAGATCCCAAGGTGGCTCTAAAAGTGGGCTTTTACTGAGCACTTACTATGTCCCCAGCACTGCCCTAAGACAAGGTGTCACTTCATTGGGACAACTACCTATGAGGCAAGTACAAGTGAGGAAATTGTGAGGCGATTTGCCAAGGTCAACAGCGAACGAGGGCCCGGCCTGGCACAGAACCCGAGCCTCTGCGACTCCAGCTCTCGTGTCTTCATCCCCTTTGCTCCTCTGCCTCCTCACTACACGTGTAGCTGCCGAACTGTCAACGTGTGAGCTGCCGCTGTGCCTTGCGAGTCTGCTGAGCTGCTAGGAGGTAAGAATTAGACTTCTAACATTTTATAGAGGTTTTAAAGCTACTTTTATCTATGAGGCTTTTTTTGTGAAATTGTGGCCATGTGTGTTTATGAGTTTTATATAAGCACACATGTAGTTTATGGATAGCAATTTGTTTTATGATTCAGCTCAGACCTGAGTTGCTAGGATCCCCACCCCAGGCCCAGGATCCTCTCTGCCCGGGGTTCTCTTTTCTGGTGTGAGTCCCTTCCCTTCTCTGGGCCTCCATTTTCCTCCTGAGTGAATGACAGGGCTAAGCCAAGTTACTTCTACAGCCCCTTCCTGCACTAGTACTTCGGGTTCTTCAGGAAAGAGAAAGATAGTTTACCCAAACTGTCCTTCGGTCCCTTTCTGGGGGGCTCCAGTCTCAGCCCCAAAGCTCCCATGTGTCCTGAGGCAAACGGAGAAGCTCCAGGCCTCCGCTGTATCAACGCAAGAAACCCCTGCAGCCCGCCATCACCGGGATGAGAAAGTCTGTCCAGGGAGACCACGGCTTCTCCCCGCCCGTTTCTGAGACCCTCCAGCTTCATGTCACTTTCTCCACCAGCCTTGAATTCCTGACGGATGTCAGTCCCTGAGGTGTCTGCAAAAACCCACAGGTGCTGGCTCCGTGGACACTAGAGGACGGTGAGGAGAGGTTTCCTGAAGCATCAGGGCCCTTCCCCCGCGTTCCGAAGCCTGACAGATGGTTCCTACGGCCTGGATCCGCTGCTCTTGACTGGGAGTTGGGAGAATGGCTGTGTGGTCTGGCCTCCCTAATGAGCCCAAGTTGTGGGATGTGAGCAAGTTCTTCATCCTCCTGAGGGGCTGGGTTCAAGAGCCCTTGAGAGAACTTGTAGCTCTGGGTGTCTGTCTCCTTCACCCCATCCATCCACCTGTGAGGACACCATAAAGCATTTCACAACCACACAGGTGAAGGCACACAACATCCCCACCACCCCCACCTCTCTCTCTCTCTCTCTCTCACACACACACACACACACACAGGGGCCACTGCTGCACCCCTCACTCTCCTCTCCCTTTACACAGGCTCTGCTGTCTCTCCCCACCCCACCCCCACGAACGAGCATGTCTCAGCCTCCAGAAGCAGCTCCCAGGAATGGAACGGCGGCTGTGGCTCCTGAGAGGACAGCTTCTTGGCAGACATGGGAGTGGGTGGAGTAGAGCAAATTTTTTCTCTGAGGCCCAAAGGGCTGTCAACCCTCTTCAGCTGCCCGGGGGCCTGACAGCCACAGAGAGAGATTTACAACCTGGACAGCTTTGATCCAGGCCTCTGATAAACATCAGGAACAGTTGACTCTGAGCACGAGAGGGGAAGGTTTATGGACGGGAATACAGCCTCCCTGAGAAAGGACAGGTCGGGCCTTAAAGTCCTCTCATCAAGCAGAGCCTCTGGCTCAGTCCCTGCCCTTTGGGGACAGAGGTGTAGCAGGTGCAGGAACAGGGCCCCTGAAACCACAAGCCACGCCACTCACACGGGGGCGATGATCCCGTCAAAAGTTAAGCCGGGAAGGGGTGGAGGCCCTGGCTCCGGCCTCTGAAATTCCCTCACACTTGCTCACCTGCTCTTCCTAACGTGTTCCCACGCTTCTGTAAACATAGATAAACCGGAGGGAAGTTACCAGATAAGATTTGAACTGAGAGGGGCACATCTCACCCCGCAGGCCCTTGGGCTTTGTTGTCCCGGTTCTTGTTGCAGATACTGTTGTTCTTAGCGATGGTGGGGGTGGTAAAAGGCTGGATTATATTTCATCCCTGCCTCCTTTCAGAACGGACGTGAGGCAGGACAACCTCTGCAGTCACGGAACCATCCTGGCCATACCTTTGCCCTCAGCCTAGCCCCGCCACCGGGAGGGCGGGAAAGCCACACGCCCTCAGGGAACCCAGCTTTGCCCACGGAAAAGATATCCCCACAGCACGGCTGTAACCAAGGCAAAGGGGGAGCCTGATGGGTTCATCCAGACACGTCTTCAGATTGGTTGCCTCCAGTTTGAAGTGTCGGCCACCTCGATAAAACAGCTCCCATCCAAAAAGTGGCCTCTGTCGTGGAGGGCTGAAGCAAGGCCTCCACAAGCAGCCGAAAGGCGCCCCCTGGACCCTGCAGAGTGATACAGACATCAGGAGACAAATTGCCAAGGAGACACCCCGAGAAACTTGCAGGCCTTCACCGTGCCCAACAAACCAGCTGCAGCCCGCGCATGCAGAAATAAATACATATTTGCTGAGCACCAAATTGGGTCTAATGACCCTGGCCTGTCTCACAGGGTCATCTTGAGAAATAGCTGATGTCAGACGATGAGCGTGAGCAGCTGTTCTCCATTTGCACTCAACAAGAGGAAAGGGCCTTAAATTACAGCGGGCGGGATTAAAGTTAAACATTAAGAACAGCTTCCTGGCTAGGAGGGTTGTGAAACAGTGTAACGTGTTACCCATGGACTGCCGTGGACATTCCTTTTTCAATGAGACTTTAAAGAAGAAGGAGGTTGGTGATCTGCCCGGGGCAGTTTTATTAGGAGCTTTATTAGGTCATCTGGTCCATCCTCCTGAAGGCCAGGGCTTGGACTGAATAGCCACCTCGCAAGGACTTTTTGGACACAGGGTGACCTCTACGGTTCCTCACGGTCCAAATGTTGTGATTCTGAAAAAGCTGGTTCCACGCCCTACATGGGGAAAAGAGAACCCAGGGCCATCAGCGAGGCCACCCTTCAGACCTACTTCCAGGCCTTTGCTAGCAGAGGTCAATATTAGCACTGAGAGGAGGAACCAGGGTGACTTCCAAACCCCCTGGAGACCAAGATAGTATCAGCCAGCACCAAGGGGAAACCCCGCACCCTCAGGGACAGGGAAAGAAGAAGATTGTAACATTTTATGGCCAGAAGGACAATCCACCCATTTTAAAATGGGGAGACTGAGGCCAGATATGGACTCTACCTTCCCACGGTTACTTTGTATGAGAGTTAGACCTGGAAAGCCCTGGGTAAGAGCCTGACTTGACCACTAACCACCTGTGTGACCCTCAAGCAAGTCATTCAACTCCTCTGGCCCTCAGCGGCCTCATCTACAAAATAGGAATACTGTAAACATTAAACCCAAAACATGGGGCGCCCCCATCAATTCTGGAGCACTCTCGATCTAACACTCCCACTCATACTGTCATTATTCTCAACTTGTGATCCTTTCAGTTAGTCCAGCTGCCTTAAACATAGACCTCTAACTTGGAGGGGATTCTTCTAAGTTTTCAGATTAGGGGAAAATTGAAATGTTTGCTCTTTAAGAATACTGGGCAGTTATTGTGCCCTGGTTGGTATGGTTCAGCGGTTGAGTGCCGGCCTGCGAGCCAAAGGGTGGCCTTAGAGCCTTTCGGTCAGGGCACATGCCTGGGTTGCAGGCCAGGTCCCCAGTAGGGGGCGCACAAGAGGCAACAACACATTGATGTTTCTTTCTCCCCCTCTCTCCCTCCCTTCTGCTCTCTAAAAATAAATAAACAAAATCTTTAAAAACAAAAAAATACTGGGCAGTTATATGATTAACCTTAGTCATCCTCTTAACCAAATCTACTCATTTTGCAGGTGAGAGGGTGGAGGGTACCTGCAGGCACTCGGAGAAAGACAGGAGAGAACACGCTAGAAGTGGTCAGGTTTGGGGAGGGAATGCCGAGGGCAAGCTTTGTTGACTGGAGCCAGCCTGCTGCTCCCTGGCCCTGGGCATGGTTTTCGATGCATCAGTTTGAAATCCAAGGTAGTTCCTCAGTGGCCTCCCCTTCCATAGTCCCCAGTTACCTGATCCTGGGGTTAATCGGAAGGTCTTGCAAAACCACTGACTATCTTGATGACCCCAGCCACGGGATTGCTGACACCAGAGTGGACAGGCAGTTTGTCCAATGACTGGGCCCTCCTAGCCCTTCCCTCCACAGCCCTCCTGCCCCTTACCTTCTCCAGCCCCTCACGCACACACTCACCTTCTGGCTGGGTCCCCCTCTCAGCCTCTAAAATCAGTCTCCTCCGAGACAAGGACCACTGAAAGACACACAGGGACATTTGCAAGGCCCGAAGGAAGCCACTGCTACTTGATTTGATTCGCCCTCCAGTCATCATGCAAGATAGTTATCATTGCCCACCCTTTAAGAAAAGGAAACCAAGGGTCAGAGAGGTTAACCAAGCTATCCGGTCGCACAAGGAGGAAAGCGGCAGACCTGATGCTTAAACCCCAGACTCCGAGTTCCGAAGCCGATCCTTCTTTCCCGGGGCAGCCGACCCCAGAGCTGGGGTTCCACATCAAGTCCTTCTTCCTGAATGCTCTGACATTGCTTACCACTTCTGATGCCACCATCTGCACCTTGTGCGGGGGCCTGAGTCCACTTCTCAGGAAATTCCACGTCCCTTCGGATTGGCAGAGTCGCCTCCTCATTCCCTAGGTCCTGAGTTCCACGATGAATAGCAGACATCCCTGAGGCCCCTTGCCTACCTGGACTTCCAGTCTTCCAGATTCTGCATCACTGGCAGCCTCCTGCCTTTCAGGAGGGTCCATCTCCTCACTCTGTCACCTGGGTTGTTACCTTGTCACCACATCCTTTGGGTTACTTGGTATGCCCGCAGAACAGAACTCCTCAGAAGGCCTGCTCCTCCAGATTACATTGCTTGCCTGCTGTTAGACTTGGCCAGGTCCTCACCCACCCCAGCCATTCCCAGACCAAGACACTGCAACCACCTTGGAATGCCCTAGATAGGACCTCAGTGGCAGAGCAGTTAGAACAGCCTGGAGTCAGGCTGACTAGCTGGAAGCTCTTGAGCAAGTTCCCTGTCTATGCCTCAGGCTCCCCATCTCTAAAATGGAAACAAGAGAACCTACCTCATAGGGTTAGTATTGAAAATTAAATGAGTTAATATGTGTAAGCGATTAGAACAGAGCCTGGCACATGGATAGGACAGCATACGTGTTATAAAACAAAAGTACATGCCTAGACCCTCTAGTTTTAAAATCACAGTCCTGGGCTTGGGGAATCTCAAGGTTGCAAGGAGCCACCTCTCTCCCAGGACAAGAGCCTTTCCAACCACAGCGCCAGAGGGTGAGCGTCAGCTTCTGGAAGGCCTGTAAGGATGGGGTGTCCACTGCCCTCCAGCAGACTGTCCCAGCATTAAACAATTTTTACTTGTCTTTTGTTTTGTTTTCACCCTGAGCTAAAAGCAGCCTGCCTGCAGCTTCCACCTACTGACCTGGGACCCGGGCTTGCTGTCTTCCACGTGACAGCCCGGCCGCACATTCCCTTCTCACCCCAGCTCTGGGCACCCTCAGCTGCGCACAGTGATTTACTGGTGGTTTCCACGCTGGCAGGTGATGCAAACCAGCCTAGCACATTCCTGCCTGCTCCCTGCACCTTTGGTTTCTGAAGCCCCGAGCCTGGCATACCAGCACGCACACCCAGTGTTGACAGCTCCGAGGGCAGCTCGGCCAGGCAGGGCATGGTCCAGAGCCAAGGGGATGGTGCCCGGGGACAAAGGAGAGAGTGTGGGCCCTGAGAAAAGCCTCCAAGCCCAAGTCCAGAGACAGGGAGGGGAGAGGCTTTCCCAGAATCCGCCTTAACACGGGCAGAATAGACAGGTGGCGGGCATCTGGGAGGCACCAGGAAGTCTCTCGCCCTTTTTAAGGTCTTGTGCTTTGGGGTCAAGCATTGCCCTCTTCCTCTGTCCCTTATTCAGTGTGAAAATGGACGGAAGGGATTAAACCTAAAGCCTGCGGTACTCTGGTGCAAGTGAAACAGATGCTTTTTGGAGAGTAAGTGACAGGACAGGGTACTTGGGGAGATAGAAGATTCTGGAAATTGGAGCAAAGGGCACTCTCCCTCTGCCTCTCAGCTTGCCTGGAATGATTGAGTCGGCGAAGATAGTATTTCTATGAGAGACTACCATGTACTACATACTGTCCTTAATCATTGACCTAAATCAGCAATTTTCATCTCATGTGCTGTAAGCATTTTTAAAACATGCAATACCTGACTATTGAGTCAGGGGCACTGACCTCTTTTCCCTTAGATTGTCAAATAAAAAAAAATGACAACAGCCAACACAACAGTAGCTATCTGGTGTAAATGAATCAAAATTACACTTTTTTTGTCAGGTCGGGAAAAGTAAAATTTATTTTTTGGTGTGCCGCAGAAGTTCAGTAGTTAGTTTTTATGTGCCGTGAGACGAAGAAGGCTGAAAATCACTGACCCACATGGATACATGTAATCTCTATAACAAGACGATGAGGTAGACGCACTTGTAGGTAAGGAACTCCAGACCAAGAGAAGTCAAGCCGCGTGGCTCGAGTCACACAAACTCGGGTCTGGCTTAGTGCTGAGCCCTTTCCAACTTGCACTGTGTGACCAGACCACACTGCCCCCCTGGTGCATGAGAGCCTCGCATCAGGCTGAACAAAGCTCCTCACTCTCTCTCTCTCTCTCACACACACACACGTGCATGCACACACGCGTACACACCCACATGCACACCTATGGGCTCACAGAGCCTACCCAGGACCCAGGGACCTGAAGCAGCCTTCAGCCACTCTCAGAGAGCAGACCACCTGGGTCAGTTCCCGGCTCAGCCCCTCCCCGGCTTGTGGCCTGTCTGAGTTTCAGCTTCCCTGTCTGTAAAAGGAGGGTAACAACACCTAGCTCGTAGGGCTTGGGGGATGATGAAATGACTCTTTGTACCACGCTTACAACAGTGAGGAAGTGTGTGTCACATACGAACGCCCCAGAGAGCCCGGATCAGCCACGAGAGGCCAGACCGGTGCAGGTCCACAGCTTTTCCAAGCCCAGCATCCTGGCTGCAGCCTTAAGTGCTTCTCTCTGGGGTAGGGGTGCCTTCTGAGTTGGGAAACACATAAGGGCCTCAGAGGCCTCAGAGGTCCCCTCCATTAGGGGACATGGGGACTTCTTCCCAGATTTTTCAGAAAGGCTGAACTGAAGGTCCTAAGTGTTCAGTGTCCAGGAAGCCAGCCCCACAGAGGAGCAGGAGCCAGCAAGGCCCAGCAGAACGCAGCCACCATGTGCCCTGAGGGGCCCTTGCAGCAGGAAGGCTGATGGCCCTGGGATGTGCATGAGAACAGGCCACCCCCTGTGAAACCGGTAAGGGGACCCACCTGCTCTGGCTTCTCTTGCAAGTCACTGAGAGGCAGGACACGGGAGAGGCAAAGGGAAAATGTTAGCTTCACGGGGGAGTAGCGAGGTCCTGGGAGCACCGCCCACCACCCACCCCCACAAAGGAACCAATATTTGAGGAACCTGGGTTTCTCCATCCCCAGGGTCCACCTGAGCCTCTGTTCACGCAGCTATTGTCATTCCTCCACTTAGGAAATAAGAAACCCAACTTTTCCATTGGGATCTTCTCTTAGACTGGGGTGGGGTAGGGGGTAGAGACTGTTGGATTTTCCCTCTCTTTAAACATTTTGGGACCTACTGATTTATTGCCAAACATCGTCATCCCTGGTTTCCGTCCCACAGTGGCACGGGACTGTCAGCAACTCTGACGTTCAAGTCAGTCCAACCCAGCAAACGTTCGCAGGCACCTGCCGTGGACTGTACAGCCCCCGCCCTCAAGTAGTTCACAGTCCAGTGCAGGGGACAGAGTAAACGAGTAACTCTGATGCAAAGGAGACGTGATCGGCGCTCGATGAAAGATTCAAACAACGTGCTGCAGAAGCCCCGGGAAGGGACATGTGGCAAGAAGACTAAGGAGTATGTTTATTTTCTAGAAAGTGAGCTGGTGACATTCATCAAAAGCTTTAAAAATGTTCATAATCTTTGACCTAGAAATTTCACTTCTAAGAATTTATTTTGAGGACGTAACAGAAGCCAGCCTGAAGATTTATGTGCGAAGACATCTTTCTGTTATTTACAATAGAAAACACGGGAGCACAGCGCTCGGATAATCAGCACGCTGCTAGTGAGAGGATGGTGGGGGGGGTCTCAAGCAGAGCGAAGGCGATAAGGTGGGGCCCTCGTGCGCAGTGTCACTGTCTGCCGCTTCAGTTTCCCGCGGTCTAACTATGGTCGGAAATATTAAGTGGGAAATTCCAGAAACAAACCACTTAAATTTTAGATTGCACGCTGCTCTCAGTAACATGGTGAAACTTCACTCCATCCCTCTCTGTCCCGCCCGAGACGTGACTCATCCCCGTCTGCAGCCTCTCCACACTGAATACTCTCCATGCCTGTTTGTCACCTAGTAGCCATCCCAGGTACCAGACGCACTGGCACCTGTTGTAGTGCTTGTGTTCAGGTCACTCCTACCTTACTTCCCAGGGGCCCGAGTCATGCTGGCAACTTGGACATGCCCAAGAGAAGCTATACAGAGCTTCCTTACGTGGAAAGTTCTCAAGTGGATAAGGAAAGAAAAGAAATAATGTGCTGAGATTGCTAAGATCTATGGCAAGAACTAATCTTTTATTTGTGAAATTATGAAGAAGAAGAGAGAAACGTGTGCTAGTTTTGCTGTAGCGCTTCAAACCGCAAACGTACAACCACGGAGCATGGTAAGTGTTTAGTTCAGACAGAAAAAGCATTAAGTGTATGGGTAGAAGAGGGGAACAGAAAACGTGTTCTGGTTGACAGTGACATGAGGTAGGGAAACCGAGACTGAGGAAGTGACATGACCTGCCCAGGTTTGC
>CM052548.1:65262412-65276486 GCA_028533065.1 Trachops cirrhosus | reverse complement strand
AGTAGCTCCAAGGCCTCTGGTTTGCACTCCTCTGATTTGGGGGAAACAGAAGTGTGTTCAATACATGCACATACACATTATACACACACAGCCATGTAGGCCATATGTGCATATTAGTCAGACAGAGAGAGGGACAAGGAAAAGAAATAATGAGTGAATCTCAGTAGTAAGCTGATGGGCCACTTTTATCTCTTCTTTATACATAAGCACATTTTGTAATGTCTTACAATAGTTATACATTATTTTAAAATTAAGTAAAATTCATTATACTGTACCTCCAAGTGATACACCAATATATACGCAGTGCTATCTTTGGGCGTGTCACGGATGTACTATCAGGCCTTATCGGTAGATAAGGAGGCACATTGATCAGTATGGAGTGTGTGACCCTCAGGATGTCAACATCAGGTAGAAAGTGACAGTCAATCATCTACAAGCTTCCCAGGCTCATGGCTCACCCTGGGCTCCTCAGTGCCTGCCGTCACGCCTCTCTGAGACATCTTGGCCTTCTACAGAGAAGTGTGTGACACAAGTCTAGCAGGACCCAGAACCAACCACAGGTGCTAACGGAGGAATGAATCTTGCAGTGGCTTCTAAGTATCCTGCCACACCCCTGCTGCCTTCCTCTCCTGGTGAAGCTCCAGGCCTGGGGTCTGGCCACAAGACAGGCAGCTTCCCTGTCATCTGGGAGCAGGCTGGAGGGTGAGTCCCAGAGAAGATGTCTTGAGAACAGGGTTGGGGTTCAGAGGACAGAGTTGACAAAAGAGACTCCAAACAGCCAGGAGATCTGGCTGAGCAGTCAGGAGCCTGGGTGGGCTCAGCCTCAGGTGCAAGCTGGGAGGTGCCCATAGCATCCGGGAAGGGCAAAGTGAGCTCCCTGAAAAACTGGCCAGTGGAAAGTGCTAGGAGATAGGAGTTCGGGGTGCTCCCAGGAAGAAGGTGTCTGCCTGGCAGGGGCTTCTCCAGGGCACCAGCTGCCTCTGCTACATTTCAAAGGGCCCCTCCTGCTTTCTGGAAGGAGCAGCAGCGGCTGCAGAGTCAGCACACCTCAGTGCAGCTCCAGGCAATGCTGCAGGTTAAAATGGTTAGCACCGCAGTGGACGCACAGGGTTCCTGGGCAGCCGCAGGACAGTGAGCGGGAGCCGCTGTGCCTGGCATGCAGAGTCACGCAGCAAAGGGTGGTCTGTCCTGGGGCCTGTCAATAGGTAATGGCTCCCCTGAGACCAAGGGACACACACACACACACACACCCCATATGTGTAGGTGTCAATTGTCACATTTATGGTTAAAGACAAAAACTTAATCATAACCGTTCATATGCACATCTTACAAACATTCACCTTTAATAATCATAACTTAGGACAAATTTCAACTTAGTGCTTTTTACTTGAACCTCATCTCATTTGAATATCAAAAATAACATCATCAAGTGGATGTGCTTATTATTATTATTACTATTATTATTATTATTATCAGCTTTCTACAGATGATAAAACTGAGCTCAGTGTGCCTAAAAGTCTGCCAAAGACAGTGTTAGACTTAAACCAGGTCCAGACCGAATGCTTTTCCACTCTGCCACACACCCCCACAAAATACAAATGCCCACATCTCCTCATCGGCAAAGTTTCTTAGCTGCTCCAGAGAATGCTTGGTACCCACCCCTGAGGGGAGCGGAGCCAAGGATCAAGCAGCTACAGTCAGACAGAGAAGGGCCCCTCCCCATCAAGCAGGCGCCCGCCACCCATTTCACCCTTTTTAATTCCCATACTTTATTTGGGATGTTCTTTCCACCCAGGCCACCATCCCCAGACTCTCTCCATTTGAAACGAAAGCTCAGCTCAAGTCATAGCCCTGCTGAGGAGCTGCCCTCCCCAGCACCCCCGCCACCCACACATCTTCTCCTTCCTCTGACACCCCTTCATAGTCAGGTCGTCCAAGGTCGGCACGCAGTATGAGTGCGAGGGCTCTGCAGTCAGCCAGACGTGGGTGTGAGTCCCACCTCCCCTTTTCTAGCTGCGTGGCCCTGGAAAAGTTGCTTTACCTCTCTGAGTTTTGCTCTCTTTGCTATAAAAGGGGGATAATCACAGTACATGCATCACAGTTATGAGAGTTAAATGTAAAACACATGCCTGACACAGAGCAAAAGATCACAGTTACCTATGAATAGAGTTTGAGTTTTCCAGCAAATGGCAGCTCATAGAGTATTGGACATACCGTCATTCTTCTGTATTCAAAGGAGATCTGTCCCGATATGCCCAGAAGATACCCAGATCTGAAGTTGCTTGAATTCCTTATATAAAATTGGCATAAACCAATGCATGCAGGGAGCCCTCCAAATTCACACATCCCCAACTGCGGAGCAAAGATACTGTTTGCCATCCATGGTTGGCTGATTCCACAGACGCAAAACCCGTGGATACACAGGGCTGACGATATTCTTTTTGGAACCCCCTAAAGGGCCGAGCACAATGCTGGGCACAACCCACCATCCGTCAGCTGGGTGAACGTGAGTCCCAGCTCCGTCCCAGGCTAGCTGTGGGCCTCAAGGGGAAATGCTTCACCTTTCTGGGCTCCACCTGAACTGGTGGAGCTCGGCAGCCTCGCCCGACCCAAAGCACAGAGCGAATGCCTCACTCAACGGGAGTAGCAAAGGGGTGTGGCTAAGTGCGCCAGGAGTACTTCCGACCTGGGTTTGAACCCAGGCTCCACCGTGAGCAAGTCGGGCACACATCCTCTCTGGCATTCCAGTTTCCGCGTCAATGAAGTGTGGGTGACAGCACCAACGTCATAGTACTGTTACAATAATTAAGTGGCAGAATGTGTGCAAAATCCCTGGCGTGCAATGAACGTGTAATAAATGCCGCTGGTGCTGGAAGTGGTTGTCACTTTGATTACTATTGTTACTATTAACCCCAAGAGGAAAAGACAAATTAGGTACAAGGAATCCAAGCCACAACTGCTATGACAGAAATGACTTAGGGTAACTGCTTGACAGAACGGGTAGTAAAAACTTGAGAAATAATGAATTAATTGACCCCCAGAATGTCCTTTCTCTCTAATACCAGCGTCAATGCATTGAGCTGCATGCCCTTTCCAGACCTCCCCCGGTTTGCCCTCTGCCGCTGGCTGACTCGAAGATCCACAGTGCTCTCTGGGTTCTACCCCTGTTGTCTAGTCAAGGTCCCCAGGCCGGCAAGGCCAAAACCCAGAGTGACACCTATGAGACCTGGCCCTACTGGAGCTGAAATCAAAGCCTCTTTGCCCCTGGGGACCTCCCTGCCTAGCCAAGGCCCACCTCCAAAGAGCAGAACTGCCAGACAGGATTCCAGTGGCCTTCTGGAGTTCCTGGGCTGAGGCAGGCAGCAAGAGTGTCCCCTAGCCAGGTCACCACTGTGACCATCCAGGGGAGGGCCAAGGTGGAGGAAAAGGGAGAGAAAAGAGTCTTCTGGGAACTAGGAAAGGAGTGGGACATTAAACCCCTTTCCTGGCTCTGCGTACTCCCGAAGTCTTCCGTATCTCCAACCCACCCGGCCCTCCACTGAGGTGACTCTGCAGCCAACTTGAGCCTGGCCATTTGCCAACCTCCAAGTGTCGACTTTAGATTGGGGGACTGAGCAGCTCCAAGGTGCCGACCTTCCTGCCAGGGCCAGAACAAACACCTGTCACAGGCATGAGTGCTAATGACAGGCCCAAGTCAGTGGCATTAAGGTTAACACCTGCATTAGTGGCATGCCTTTCGAAGGTCAATGGTGCCCATTTAAGCAACTTGAGGGAAGGGTAGGAAGGAGGGGGTACTGGCCTCCCTTTGGTCCAAGCAAGTGGCTCTATTACTTGTGCTAAAACTCTCCCCAGTCATCCATGTAATTGGAGTAACTGGGAGGACTTTCCTCTTCCTCACTCTAGAGCAAGAGGAAGAGGAGAGAGGGGAAGACACGCTTATCTTAAGAAGGCCCTGCTACCTTGCTGTTGGGAAGGTGGGCTCTCTCTGAACCTGGGGAGGGGTAGTCAGCTGTTGATGCTAGTGCTTAGCTCCTGAAAATGTTCTCCTGCTTCCCATTACTGTGAACAAGGCCCGGAATCAGTGTAGGAGGCAAATCTGCTGTCCTCGTTGTCGGGCCCCCAGGGTCAGCTTGTCCCTGCACCTTCCCTCAGGCACACCTTCTCCCCTTGGCCTCTCCCCATTCAGTTTCTGGGTCTTTAAATCTTCACTGCAGCATCCTTCCCTTGCCACCCACAGAGAGTGTACAAGTCTCCATTATGGAACTTGGAGATAGTGCTTCTCTTGATGAGAACAAGAGAGATTTGAACCAAAGACTTCCCCAAGCAGAAATTATCACCCAAAGACAAACCAAAGATTTCTAAGTGGGAGAGAGTGGCAGGTAAGTTTGTAGGTGCCAGGTCTCACAAGTTTCTTCAGAAACAACAATGCATGATCTTTCCTTCTAGTCATTGAACAGTCAAGAAAGATGCATGATGTGTCTATTTTGTGCCACACACCAAGCTAGAGATCAGAGGGGAAAGACAGAACCCCACCTAAAAGAACTAAAATATAACTGGGTAGATAAGGATCCTTCCTACAAAGGGGAAAGTGATAGATGCCAAAACAGAGGTGCTAATAAAGAGTCATGAGAGCAAAAGGAAGGGAGAGTCCATAACTCATGGGAGAATGAGGGAGGGCTTCTTGGAGGAGGTGGCATTTGAACTCTGAAGAATTAGGAGGTGTGATGTGAAGCAATGAGGACAGTACCATTTCCCAGAGAAAGAACAGCGAATGCAAGACTCTGTAGAAAAGGAGTTGTGACAGACTATTCCTGATGACAACATGCATCATGGCCCTGGATGCGCCAGGCATGGACCTAAAATTTGGGAGGAATGTGTACAAAGATAACTGCTCCATTTCAAGAAAGTGGAAAGTGTGTCTTAGGGGGAAAAAATTCAGCACTGATTTTTTTGGGGTCTGTGCATGTGATACATGTGGGTGGTGTTATTATTATAAAAAGAAGTCAGGAATAAACCACAGGCTTCCCCAAAGACGGCACTGCCAGATGGGAGGACTGGCAGTCTCTCGGCCTCGCTTGCACCCTGTGTCCCAAGGTGCTCACGGAGTCTGCCCCAAAGAGCCTGGACAACAACTGCGCCCATCAGCAAAGCAGAGACAGGATGCAGTAACACCCAGACCTTCAATAGCATGCCTTGTCTCCCACAGGACCGTTTTATCACTTGCCCCACATACTACATTTCCCATGTTCTCACAGGCCTCCAACTCACCTCACGAGGTCCTTGTCCAATTGGTGCAAAGTGGGGCCCCAGTCACACAGCTCATCTCAAAGTAGAAACTGAGGGTGATGATGACGGCAATAGGTCATATTTACCTAGCCAAGTGCTAGACACATGCTAAGGCTATGAGCTCACGTAACCCTTGCCTTATTGTCATCGCCGTGTTGTAGATGAGAAAACTCAGAGAAATTGAGGCAATTGCCCAAAGTTATACAGCCAGTTAAGAGGTGGGACAATTCTCAAAAGACTCCGTTTTGACCCAAGACCCAAGGGTAGTCCTTAACTGCCATGGCCAGGTGCCAATGGGCTTCAAGGCCAGGATCAGGACTGCAGCTGGGGGTGGGAGGGATGTGAGCGCCCCCCCCCTTGAAGACTGCCGGAGTGGGTGCAGAGCCCAGTACCCTTCAGAGATCATTTTTCTTCTTTGTGGGAGAGAGAAGTTTTTCCCAAGGGCTGGCAGGGAGGAACGCCCTGGGGTTCAACCCTATATTGGTCTAAAGATGGATTCGGATCGGGGAGGGCGGTGAGAGGAGAAGGGAAATCAAAGCAATAAAACTTCCCCTGCCACCTAACGCAGGTAACCAGGGAGAAAACAAGGCCGGCAGCCGTGTATCCCTCGATCCATATTTCATAGGGGAGACGATAACAATTGGACATGTCACTCCCGAAAACCAGAAACTCGAAGCAATTTTAGATGAACTTTCAGAATGATGAAACAAATGGCCATGTTCATGTTATACACCAAATAAATCACACCAAAATGATAGTTGTAATTCCCAAAAGTACACAGAGAATTGATTTTACTATGACATTTATCATGATGAACGGGTACACCCCTGGATGGGCCCGTCTTAAGTAGCTGCTGCTTAACCCCTGCCTCCCAGGTCCAGCTCACTTCCTTGCAGGGTCCAGGTCCCCCGCTGCTCTCCGAGCCCTGGCAGGAAAAGCCTGCCTCCAGGAGCCTGACCAGCACCTGGCCCCACCCTGTGTGTCCCACTTAGCTGGCTCACCTGGTGCACTGGGTCTGAAGTTGCCCGAGCTACTATGTGACATGGAAAAGGGCCTTGCTGACTGTGTCTGTGTCTCTGTCTGACACCTGGGGTTTCCACGCTTGTCTACTTTGCCTTCACAATCACCTGTGTGTGTGCTGGGGGTCCTTATTTAGGCCTCTTTTCAAATGAATTCATTGAGGCTCCAAGAGGCCACCTTGCCCAGAAATTTGAAGCAAGGTCTTAGTGACTCCAGTTTGGATTCTCTTCGCAACACATTCTGCTGGCAATTGTGCTAAGATTCTTCCCCCCACGCTGGGCCAGAACTTCATCCACTCACTCGTTCATTCATTCAGGGGTCAGCAAGTGTTTACTGAGTACCTGTTAGGTGCCAGGCACTGGGTTGAGAATACAATAGAGAATAAGACACTATGTCTTCCTCACAGAGCTCCCCATCAAGCTCAGGGCTTGACACAAATGAATGAAAAATTGCAATAGCAATTAGTGTTCCAAGGGACACGCGTGGTGCTGTCCCCACATTAAGGGGGAGCCGCCTGGGTCAGGGAGGACAGAAGAGCTTCCTCTGAGGAAGTGACAACTGAACCGACAGCTCAAGGATGAGATGATGTCACCAGGCCAAAGGACAGCTGCAGAGTGGGGACCAGGGCCTAAAGGGAGCCAATGGGGCTGGAGAGGAAGGGGTGAGGTGGGGAGGGGGCAGGGAAGCCGCTGTCCAAAGAAGTCAAAGGTGGGAGGCTTTGCATGTCAAGGAGCTTTTTTCCATCATGAAGCTACTGCAAGGCTCAAGCAGGAGAAACTTGATCAGATATGTGTTTCAGAAGCTCGCTCCAGTGCTGGTTCAGGGACCACACCAAGCTTAGTCCTGTCGAACAGCTGCTGAGCTTGTTTTCATATTGGGGGCCCAGAAGGCATAAGGCCTTGTATCCTTATAAGAATATTTGCATTCTACCAACTGGAGGTCAAAATTATGTCGTTCATCATCAAAGGCTACTGTAAGGCTAGAGAATAAAGAGTAGATACAACATGTCCTATAACATCAACCATAAAAATCAACTCAGAACAAAATCAAAGAGTGTTGCTGGAAATAAAAATAGATGACGTTGCAGAGTTAATGCCATAAACAAAATCTTTAGCTCTACAGTGCTGGTGTTCTTAGACTTCTAACTTCAGGGCTAGGAAAACTTGAGCTGTTTTGTTTCATCCGGGGGGGTGGTTTCTGGTTTGCTTTGTTTCGTTTTGTTGTCTTTTGTTTCCTTAATGCAGCTAACACAGTCCTGATTCTGCCTCTTACTCTGTGATCTTGGGCAAAAGCCTTGACTTCTTTGAACTTCAGTGTTTCCTCTGGCTCTAAAATATTATGATCCTGTGACATACAGAGATTCTATTAGCAACATGCACATTTATGTCAGACAGTGAATGCTTGTCAAATTCGGTCTTTGGGGATTTACCGGCAGTCCTACTCCAAAGAACAAGTAACAGGAAATGGCTTCAGACCCCCAGGCCCCCAAGCACAGGCCGGCTGGGCTCAAGGAGTCTGACTGGGAAGAGAGGACAGACTTTCAAAGCCACAGCCATGAAAACATGCCTCCCGTTTTTGAGAAGATGAGGTGTAATGGTACAAAACTGTCATCCCCAAACTGTAATGGGACAAAGAAGCAGGACTCAAGCAATTACCTCCCAGTAAGTTTCTTCTCTCTTGAATTCTCCAAGTAATAAGGCAAACACTTAATGGATCAAACTGGAAAGAAGAGAAATTTTAGTAGCGTTGTTCTCATGCCCGAATGTTAGGAGGACAATTAACAGTGACCATAGTATAACCTAGCAAAAAACTAGACACACACTCCTACTAGATGCCTTTAAACTACTAATTGGGAAGCTTAAGTGGTAACGGATGAGACCATATTTAAAAGAAGAAACATCTCATCAATCCCTATGGGGTTGATTTAAGTTGTTTTAATACATAACAAACACTAACCTGGGTATAAATCTTTATGCTTCTAGCTCTTATGCAAATATAAAATAAGAACAAATTTGTAGGAGAAATGCAATTAAAATCACCAAACCAATACAATTCAAATGAACAACATTAATTTTCTGTGACGAACAATAATGCTTTGCAGAAGCTAAGTCTCCAATGTTGGGCTTATCAGCAAGAAACATCATTGTTTTAGCTTTCACTTCATTGTCAGCTTGATTCTTTGGGCTTTAACATGATAGACCATCATTTCATCCAGAGGTCAGCAAACATCTTCTGTAACAGGCCAGCTTGTAAATGTTTTCGGCTCAGTGGACCTTATGGACTCTGTCACACTCTACTCAACTCTATTGTTGTACCATGAAATCAGCCATAGACAACAGTAATGGATGGGCCTGGCTGTGTTCCAATAAAACTTTATTTATGAAAACAGGTGCCAGGCAGAATTTGGCCCCAGGGCCGTAGTGTGATGACTCCTGATTTCATCCATCATCTTTATTATGTCATCATTTGACCTCTTGGCTTTTAACAACAACTTTCACTCTCAACTATGGATTTATTATTTTTATGGACCAATCAATCAATAATTCACTCTAAAACTCAACTCCAGAAAAAATTAACAAAAGTTTTCTTGCTTATTTCCTATCACTGCTAAAGAATTGATATTTTTTACAAAGGCAGGATCTGAGCAATACACCCTCCAGGTGGGAATGGGTACCTCTGGGCTCTGTGTGCTTCGAGTGCCCTGGACCACGTGACAGCTCAGTTCTGTTGTATCCTTTCTCTATTTGAATTGCCAGTTAGACATCAAAAAGTGACACCTCTTTACCTTCATTGGACACGAAAATATTCATTAAGATTGTCAGCATCTGCTATTTTCTCTTTATTTTAGCATTTAGTCATTCAAGCAAAAAGACAATTACTGAGCACTACGAATGTCAGGCACCGTCTTGAGCACTTGAGATCTTAAGTAAAAAAATAGACCAAAAGGCTTGCCTTCACAGATCTTATGTTCAGATTGGGGAGTGAGCAGTAGAGCGAGTCAATAAAGTAAAAATAGCACATTGATACATACAACTCGTGGTTTTAATGAAATCGAGTGAAGGTCTATATTAAATAAGAAACCAGCCTCTGCGCCTCAGAAAATGACCTCCAATGGTGAAGTACCATCCCAAAGAGAAGGGACATGGTTTTGCCCTGTGCAAGAATTCAAGGGCCACAGACAGGGAATGTTTACTTTGTTTTGCCACGCGGACAGGTCAGCCTCACAGGAGCCAGGCTGGCTCACGAGCCATCAGGAACCCTGTGCTCTCCCATCTGGGGCTCCTTGGGTGCCGATGTAGTCAGAGCACCAGTGTTCCAGAGCTGAAGTGGGCAGCGATCCTTGGCACTGGCAGGTGCCCTAGGCTATGCTGGTTCTGTGGTTTAGGTGGTCTCAGCCCCTTCACAGCCCCTTCCAGGATGGCTCAGAGAAGACCAAAACTGCTCTTGGAAGGCCTTGGTCAGGTCCTGGCTTTGTCACTGGCAACGGTGGATGAGTCAGCCTTCCCCACACTGAATTCTGGAACGACAGGAATGCCTTTCTGTCTCCTTCATAGAACTCTGAAGAAATCCAAATGAGAAAAATTATGAAAGAATTTTGAAATTAAACTGCTGAGAGCTGGTTTGTCCCCAGAAAAAAACTGGGGGCCCCCAGAGAAGGCAGATTTGCATTGATATGTAACACAGCCCCAGGCCCCTCCAGCCCACCGGGCCCTGGGCTTTCGCACTGGGTTCTCACCTTTGCCCTGTGTGCAGGCGATCCATAAATGTGATTCGTAAATGTATCATTACTTTTTTATTATTGTTACTAATATTATGATACCAGTGTGTTGGATGAACTGAAGTCCAAATTTCCAGGCGGCTCACATAGTCGAATCTTCTTTGCAAAGGAGAGAGCCTTATCTCCGCACACATTCATCTTCTCCTCGTGAACGTAATTAGTTATCAAGCCTAAAGACTTTTTTTCTTTTATTTTTTCTGGTCTGCCCTTTATAGACTAACAATATATATTATTCTTATTATCTTTTGCTTTAATCGGTTTCAAAAAACTATCCCCCAAGCCCTATGTCTATTGCATTTTCCTGGGGGCTTTGGAGACGAAAAAGGCAAAGCAAAACAAAAGTCCATGGCCCTGCAGACTCTATCCTGCAAGGTCTCAGAGCTGAATATGGATGAGCAAGAGGACTTCTTCCCTGAAAGCTCTCAAACCCAACTCGACAGACACACCCTTGCCCTGTTCAATCCATGCTGCGTGACAGCAGCAAATCAGGACAGACAGAGCATCACCCTTTAGTAAGCCCTTGATCTATGGATCGAATTGTACTGCATGCCTCAGCGTCAACCAGGATGGTTTGTAGAGTGAAGGAAAATCACTCCATGATACACACCCACATAAACACAAACATGTCCGCTCCTCTCTCTCTCTCCCCCTCCACCCCCCGCCAACTGTCTCTCTCTGTCTTGTATCTTCTGACCACAGGCACGTCACTCTCATTCAGAGGCTGCCCGAATCATATCTTATTGCACCTGGGGCAATAGACTGAAGTTTACAAAACCAAATAATAATGTGGTTCCCAAGAGGAAGAAAAGATCAGCCTCCACTCTCCCTACCTCCCAGCCACCAGGCACCCCACTCCCAGGAGGGAAACCCAAACCAGAAGGCCCCAAGAAAACAACTCCCCTAAGATGACAACATTTTCCATTTGCAGTCTAATTTTTTTCCTTCAATATGTGCGTTGCGTGCTTTTCCCTTTGTCAAAAGAGCACAAGCCTTTCATTTTGCCTTTTATTTGTCTTGCTGCCGGTACAGCGAAAATGTATTGGCTTTTCAGTTAGTGATTACACATCATCACATACCCAATTTATAACACCATGCCCCAAAGAACAGATGTAATAAAGCGAGGGCAGGAAGTAGCAACCTTATAAAACAGAGCTGCCGACTCAAAGGTCTTTGCATGTGTGCAGGAATGAAAACGGGGCTGACACAAGGCCCGGGAACTTGTATTTTGCCCACGATGGCAGATGTTATGGACACCACTCCCATGGGTGGGTGGGACAGAGGGGGAAGAAAGGAGGAGATCCAGTTTCCTGGCCCAACGTGCTGGGTGTGCACACAGGTGAGAGGTGCTACATGCTGCCCAGCATTACAGGAGAGCATCGGAGGAGAGGAAGCAGGACAAGCATTCAGCACAAGTTCTGGCACACAGTGAAGGCCCAATATGTGGTTATTATCTGAGCATCACCATCAGGGGTCAAAAGAAAAAAAGGAAGGATGGTTTTGAGTCCTGGACCTGCCACCGCTTGCCTGTGAATTTCACTTTACCCCTCTAAGCCAGCTTCCTTACTGTTTTGGGGGTGGTGAGTTTTCTCATTAGCAACATGGAGGTCATAAAACCTGCCTCACTGGACCGTTGTGAAAGTTAAAGGAAATGCGAGCTGTGCGGCCCCTGGCGCTTCTCACCGGTGTGCACACCTGGTACACAGGAGGCATTGGAGTCCAGGTAGTAACTGTCATTATCTGTACAGCAGTTGGGTCCACCTAGGTGGTTTCTGAAGTCCCCACTGGCTCTTACAGCCTCTGTCCCTATTGTCCTTACCCTGCCCCATGTCCCACCTAAAGGTAAGCCAGCCCCTTCCAGGACAAAATCCTCAGACGTGCTCTGCCTGGCCAGGGTTGCTGGAGACAAGCTTCCTCCCCAAGATCTCAAAGCACTTTTAGAGTCTGTGCCCACTTGCTTCTCCCACACTTTTTATAAACCAGATCCCAGCTTGGCTCTGTAGTCACGGAGCTGGGGTCTCACCCTCTTTCACAACCTGGAGACCAAGAATGGATGTTGGAGGAAAATTCCAGAACAGATGAATGTCACACTTTGAGAATCTGTGTAAACAGCTTATTCGTTTGTATTTTTAAAAGATTTTATGTATTTATTTATTTTTAGAGAGAGGGATAGGGAGGGAGAAAGAGAGAGAGAGAAACATTGATGAGTGAGAGATACATCCATCGGTTACCACTCACACACCCCCAACTGGGGACCCGGCCTGCAACCCAGGCATGTGCCCTGACCGGGAATCAAACCAGAGACCTTTTTGTTAGCAGGCTGGCACTCAACCACTAAGCCACACCAGCCGGGTCTATTCATTTGGATTTTAATTTTAAATGTTTTTTCTGATTGCAAAAGTAATCCTAGAAAATACAGAAAGGCACAGATATATGGAACTTATAAGTATGACGTATATGGATATATAACTATTGTTAACAGTTCACATGTTTACTCTAACATAGTTGAGGTCAACCTGTGTAAAACATTTGACATCTGTTTTCCACTTAGTGTTAGAAGTTATTATACAATTAATTTTCCATATCAGTAAAAACCTCTCTAATGACATCACCTTTAATGACTCCGTGAGGACTTCCTCATCTGAAGACCACTAATTTATTTGACCGTTCCCCTACTCTTGGCCCTTGAGGTTGTAACCACTGTTTATTTAGCCCTACGACCGTGAAGCAGCATGAAGTGCACTGGTCTAGACCAGAGGTGGGAACCGGCAGCCACAGGCCGCAGGTGCCTCTGTCCCCTCCCCAGCCTCGCATCAAGGCCGTGCTGCAATCACAGGACGAGGATCAGAAAGCCGCCTCCGTGCTGCCTCTTTGCACACACGTCCAGCATTAACGTTTTCATGGCGAAGGAGCAGCGCCCTATTATTCTCACAGACATCATGTTAATCGATAAGGCAGGTGATCTACATTGCAGAGGAATCATTTTTTACTAGAATTCTATAAAGTTTATTGAGCGAAATACAAGTCATAAATCTTTCGTTTTTTTTTCCTTACCTTTGATCTAGATTATCTTAGTCCAAATTCTTTTGATTGCAAAGATCAGAAGCCCATTCAAATGAGCTCGAATAAAACGTATTATCACAAGGATACACAGAGGTCTCAAAGGAAATGAAGAAAGGTCGGATCAGGCCTCAAGAAGGGTAGAAAACAGGGATTTGCTCTCTCACTGTCTTTACGCACAATGATTTCTTTGCTCTTTCGTGGGCGCCCAGTCCCTCCCCCTCCTTCCTGCCTGACTTCTCTGAGCCTCAGTCCCTTAGACATTCAGCAAGGACACAGTCCCCAAGTGGCTCCCCTTGCCCAAAGTTTACACGGCTTTTCAGCACATGTGCCCAACCCCACCCAGAAATATCCTTCTGGTTCCTGATTTGGATTCCCCAAAAAGGGACTCATTAGCTTAGGAGAAAATTTTTTCCTAGTCCACAGAAACCCTTGATTATTCTCTGGCCAGCCCGTACTCAAGCCACTCCTGGCTACCATGTCAGCACCTGGTCCAATCGACTGTGATGGGAGAAGCAGGGCCACTGGGCCTCACCCACGCAGCTGGGCCACAGGAGAACAGAAGGGTCCCTGAACTGCAGTTTGGGCCAGCAAGGAGCCCTCCATGTCTAATTCCTAGATGAAGGGTTATAAACTGAGTCAGAGATTTTATCTCCATGAAGATTCTAGAAATACAGTCCTCAGGAAACCGTCAACAAATGCCATCTCTTCCCCAAATCAGGTGAATGAATAACATGGTTCCTGGAAACCATAAGCCCTGTGTCCTCTTTACGAAGCTTCCGATTCCAGTCAAGAGCCTTGAGCCTGCAGTGGGTTCTTCACATCAGCCAGGCCCTGCTGTCCCGGCAAGCTAGGGATGCTCCCTGAGCATCGTGGGAGTGGGGTGCTGGCGTCCTGACAGGCGTGCTGCTTCCAGGAGCTTCCGTCCTACTC